>WARS01000036.1:7529284-8129284 GCA_008933995.1 Datnioides undecimradiatus | reverse complement strand
CCGCATTTGGAAAGCACACTGCTTCAGCCTCATGTGAGCTGCCATTTTAAATACAACTTATAAACATGAGTGATAAGTTCTGGAGCAAAACGAAGAAAGAGATGGGGGTGGGACTATATAATATAACTCACTGTTTTATAGAAAAAAAATGAATCAAATTCCCTTGGAGATGTTATAGTATTTCTGTTCCCTCTTATTTCTATAACAGGCTGTTGTCGATTTACCTGCTCAGGATGTGGGAGTGTAGGTTCTCTCTCTGAGACCACATCAGCGAGGGCTTGAAGCGACTGTTCTAAGACTCTTTCTTTCACTCTGACTTCTCTTTGAAGCTCCTGCAGCGTGTTCAACCCACTCTAAATGAGATCACATTTGACATGTTAGAAAGTGTTACTATAGGGCCACCTGTAGAACTAATTCATTGATTGGTTTATTGATTGACCAATTGACTTTACTTACAACAGACCATGTCCTATTATTACACATTAAGTCAGAGCAACTTTATTCACGTTTCTTGGAATTGTTATTTCAATTTTGTAAAATGTTTCCACGTGAGCATATTATTTGCATATGATCTTACAAAAAGATACCAACGTTATATTACTGCCCAGCCTGCCAGCATAAAAACAGAACATACACTGCTGTAATAGTTCAGGTAATAGTTCAGCAATGCTTACCTGTAGTCTGGACTCTAAAGCCTGAAGAGTGAGAAGATAATTCTCTGGAGTAGGTGAACATGTCTTTGGTGCTTCATTGTCCTGGCAACCCTGAAAGGTGTATATTCTATTAGTCACTATGACTTCTGTCACAAATAAATGACAGAGAGTGACATAGCACAGCACATGTGATGAAAAGCAATGCCTTACAGTGTATGAAATGCCACAGAGGTCAGTGAGAAGGAATCTTTCCAATGGCTGTCCTATTACGTTGTGATCCTTAAAAACCAGCAGCATCTGGTCTGATCCGCATCCCAAGAAGTCATCTACATGGACAGAGCTGACGTCTGACCACTGAGAGGCTATCTGTAGAGATATTATAACAATGTAGTCTTCAAAAATCTGTAAAGTGGATGAAATTATTTTTAAACATATAATCCGATACCGTAAAACATTTTTACATACCTGAAATGTTTGTCTCCATACAGCACATACTTGCCCCTGGTGAAAGAATACAGCAAATAAGGAGCCACCCCTTCCTGCATTAACCACTTGAATACTCTCAGGTTGCTCAAAGGGGAGCTGACAAATGTCTTTCACGATGCCATCCTCAAAATAAATGAGCTGTTGATTAGAAGTTGCAGCAACCACAGTGGATCTCAGCACCCCATCACTGTCCACCTTTTCAGCTGAGAGCACCAAAAAGCTCTGTGTGATACAAATGTAGGGAGCAGGCAAAATCATAGTGCCATCAAACATGTGTCCATTCTCAACAATATAGCCCAGGGTTTGACTTGTGGACTGGTTGTTCAAGCACTGTTTTCCAAGTCCGAGAACAAATACCTGTTCTTTGTGGAGTGGAAGTTCTCCAACAACACTGTGGGACAACTGAATGGGTACCTGTCTCACCTCTCCTACCTGCGGAGAGGTGTAGAAGACATTACCGCCATGGCACCACAACACCGTGGGGCCATGGAGGATGGACACACTGTCCCTCAGCTGATATGGGAGTTTAAATTCAATGCAGGGCTCCAGTCGGTTTGAGCTGTTCAGAGTAAGAAGACTATACTGGAAACTGTCTCCTTTCTCAGTCTTCTTTGACACCAAGACACATGATGTGGTCACTCTCCTCTGAGCGTGTATGGCACATTTACATTTTACAATATCCACACGCGGTGATCGTCTCCCGCTTATCACAGCCGCACCACAGGCTGCCTTCAGGAACGCGCTGTCTTCCCGTTTAAATGAGAGGCTACAGAATACTAACTCGCTTCTTTCGGTGTCGCTTTTGTCTGAAGCTTGTTTGCAGTTAAACAAGAATAGCTTTCCAGCGAAGGAAAGACGGTGGAGATTGTGAGTCAAGTCTCCTAAGTGTATCTTCTCCATTATCTTTACGCTAGAAGCTTCACATGCCTACCAGGTTTGAGTCCTCCTGACAGCTTGAATTATAACGTTATTGTTAAGTTTGTAGCAATCACTTTCATGACAGAGGTCCGACCAGAGTGTAGAAATGGACGACTAGTTGCTAAACAAACTTTTAAAGGATAAATTTAGCCGTTTGATATGGCGACTGTTGTACACTCTTAGCAGCGCGCCAACCGAAATTAAACGCTTCCTGTCAGCCCAAGTGAATTGTGGGTAAGAGTTGGCAAACGGTGGAGTTGACAACATTAAGTTGACGTGTCAAGCTAGCTAATGCTCGTATTTGAACTAATCAAGCGTTGGAGTGAATAGATAAACGCTTCGCTTGTGATTTTGCATACAAAGCAAACACTTCATCCACTCTTTCGGTTCTAACAACAACACACAGAGAGGTGTGGCCACGGCCGGAGCCAAAATGGCAACTAAGGGACGACAGTTTCACACTGCACTGATTCCTCTAGCTAAGCGTTAGCTGGCTAGCTAGCTCAACAAGGAACCGCCAGTGAGAAGGAAACTCGGGGGCAGCTGAATATGGCTGAACTTGATCAACACGAAGGAGAACAGGTATCGTCCGCTACCATTAGAACACATTCTAGCTATTTAACAAATAAATATGTCGAAACGAAAGCTTTGTGTAACACAAATGACGAACTCTTTTGACAGGACATTGAGAAGAAAATTGAGGAGACGAGACAGAGATTTAAGAATGAGTTCCTCCAAGGTAACGTTAACAGTTATTGTGAATAAGCTGACATTAACTTGCTTCGTGATCAGTCGCTTGAATTTGCATGAATTTTGGGTTACAGTCAGCGAGATCACATTACCATATTGTTGGTTTACTTAACTGTCCAGTGGTTACAGTTACCAGTTACTTTGTAATGTTGATGACATCATGACCTAAATGCTCAGAGCCCAGATAAGCCCCTACAGACAACTAGCTAACATTAGCTCTGTACTGCCATATGTGCTAGTTTAGACTAATATAACCTGTTGGTGTAACGTTATGGCCTCCAGGTGGACTTTATTTGAGCTTTTAGCACAGTGTGTATAGCTTTAAGTTCATGTTTAAGTGAATCCTTGAGCTTGATCACTTTGTATTTGACCGTCATGTGATTCAGCCTTTGTGTTGTGTTTACAGATTCAGCAGAAAAATATGACTCCAGAGATGTTGAAAGGCTTCAACAAGATGATGCTCTGGTGGAAGGGTACCTGACTTGGAGACTTTATGTAGTCGACGATGCCTTGAAAATGATAGATGAAAGTCTTCAGTGGAGAAAAGAGTTTGGTCTGAATGGTAAGAAGTCATGCTTAGTTTGTGATATGATATGCATACTTTCATATCATCTAAAATCCATTCATTTTAGTGCCAAACAGAAACCAAAATGGTAGCTTCTTCTTTTCATTTAATCCAATATGTCAATGTAGTTAAAAGTTCTCAGAAGCTGTTGTTCAGGAAATTTGCCTAGATTAAATAGGGATTTTAAATCATGAACTGCTTCCTCTGAAAGAAATTAAACAAGTTAATGAATCGCTCCTATCCTTAAATGCTAGCTTTCAGTACATAACGTTTTGATAGACAATGGTACAGTTTAAAAAAAAAACATTGAATTTCAATATCCAGTTTACCTAGAAGCAGAAATGTTTACATTACCATATTTAGATGTTTGCAAGCTTGCAACACAGATCAGTAGTTGTCTTTGTGCTGCACTGGGATGAACCGAGACAGAGTGTCATTGTGCGTTAAGCATCCATCCCACCATACATGGGCTAAACTCAAGAACAATCCCCACTGTTTCTGCTTTCTGAGGAATTTGAGGTTGCTGTTGGTCTTTAATCCAGTAAATTCAATTTGTCAAATGGTTGTTTTTAGGAAATTTGATTTATTCAAGTCATTAGTATCAAGGGGCCAGATGCTGTTAGTTCTTTTGTTCATCTGTTGAGCAGAGTTGATGACAAGTGTGCTATTTTCTGTCAGCTCAAGTGGTTTCATGTTTTAGAAAGGTTCTATAAGATTATTAAAGATTGTCAAGTTAGACGCTTCCTCCTATAAATGCAAGAAACTACAGTTCAGCACTCATGATTTGCCTTTATGCATGTTCTACCTGACATAGACCAATTTTAGTTATATTTGTTCTTATGATGACTTATCTTCAGGATTAGAGCAATATTTCTTTGCTGAAATGCATACATTCTGAAAATCAATAAACATTTAACAATTCAAGATATTTTTTCTCAACACGTTACAATTAAAAAAAAGTCCAGTAAATCCAATGGAACCTTTCAAGCAACATTAACCCTTTGCTTACAATGCCGATGTTGATAATAATGTACTAGATTATAATAAACACCAGTTAACAGTGCAGTGTTTGTCTGCCTGCATATTTCAGATCTCACTGAGAATAACATTCCCAAATGGATGTTCGAGACTGGCGCTGTCTACCTCCATGGCTATGACAAAGAGGGCAACAAGCTCTGTATGTACATATTTACTTACAGATCCACTAACAGTAAAATCTTATGTTATACACATGCAAACTTAGCTTTTCCATTACAAGTTTTGAGACATTACTGAAATTTCACACAAACAATTTAATTGATTATTTTGTTATTTTGATGTCTGTTTTCTCTATTCAGTCTGGTTCAAAGTGAAGCTACATGTGAAGGATGCAAAAACCATCTTGGACAAGAAGAAGTATGTTGCCTTCTGGCTGGAGCGGTATGCCAAGAAGGAGCCCGGGATGCCACTCACAGTTGTGTTTGACATGACAGAGTCTGGGCTAAGCAATATAGTGAGTTCATTTGAATATGTCTCAATTGGCACGCTTGTATTTTATTTGCTATGCTCTAATATAAGTTTTAATTTAGATGTTTTCCAGGTAGTAAGTAGTAGTATTTCAAAGACAAATGTTTTTTTATTTTAATTCCCTCCCTTTTCTTGCTGTGACTGTCATTTAAATAATGTTGAGTGTCTTAATATTTCTTGCCGTTTGAGCTGTGGTCTTGCAGAGACTGATGCTCTTCAATGGTTTTACAGTTTGGAGATTAAAGTAACCTTTAAATCCCTTTGGTCAATGCAAGTGGACTGTCTAATCCGCAAGCCTCACTGTGTCACAGCCAAGCTTCAGCTCCTTGATGAAGCACTCTATCAGCGAGTGTATTTTACTGGTTAGGCTCTCTCCTGGAGAAATGGCTCAATTAAATACAAATAAAATAACACAAGCAAAGCAAAAAAGGATAAATAGTTTCACAACTCAAATATGAAATGAGTAGATTAGAAGATCATTTTGGAAAGCAGCCTTATTGAGGCTTGTTGAACCACACTATGAGTTGGAGCAAGGGTAGCCAGTATGATCTCATTAAGGCTGGGGAGTGAGTCTCCTGCATAGCAATGAGACTTCTAGCCAATTATGGAGCCTAGCCAGGGTAGCAGGACTGTGTTTATTGACATATCGGCTGTTGTTCTGATGATTGTGATTAACATAAAGCCGCGAGACAAACCTTTATTATGCCTTCTACATGGATCTGCCGTTTTGCAATGAATGATGTTATTCTGTCTGTTAACCATGATGATTTTTCAGGACAATCTTAGTACTTAAGCTAAACTGATCTTTTTGTTGTTTTTTATTTACTTATTTTATGACACTTGTCAACCTGACATGATAAATGTTGTTATATGTAAATGTTGCAATGACATGGTTGCAAAATAGGATATAGTAGCAAGTTAAAAATATGGTGAAATAACAGCCTCAAGTCTTTCTCAAACACTGCCTCTGAGCCGTGGGTCATTCAGAGGAGCTTGTAATGAACTTTCATTTTTCTGTTAAGTGGGTCATTACAGATCTAGAGATGGTTTGAGTGAACAACTGTTCTCCCTGTTGGAAGTCCATAAAGCATCTTTTATAGTTGAAGTTGTGTGTAGTTCTGCTTTTTACATGTGTTCTTTTTTTTCTGCTTGTTTTTCAGGACATGGAGTTTGTTAAGTACATCATCAACTGCTTCAAAGTATATTATCCAAAGTTTTTATGTAAGTAACAAAAGTTCTTATAAATACAACAAATATGTATTGAAGTTATTTATTAATTGACAGCCGTTTACAGCTGCTTTTGCACAAAATGCTCACAGAAAAACTTTTGCACCATTTCAGCCAAAATGATCATCGTGGATATGCCTTGGATCATGAATGGTGAGAATAACACTGCCCTCTCTCAGCAGTCCATACAAACGTATATTTTTATGTATATCAGTATGAATAATAATGTGTACTGAATTGTGGAGCATAAACATCTTTGTGTTTCAGCTGCTTGGAAGATTGTGAAGTCGTGGTTGGGTCCAGAGGCGATCAGCAAGCTCAAGTTTGCATCCAGATCTGAGATCCAGATGTTTATAGACCCTGAGTACCTGCCACCTCACATGGGTGGGACGGTATGTTATTAGGACATTGTGTGTATCATGTTCCATACAGCCTTAAATCATGTTTTAATCAATGTTTGTTAGAGAGTTAGAAAAGCACTACAAGCTTTATATTTTTGTTATCATGCATTGGGTGTGTATCTTGTTGAAACCTTTTTAATGTAGATTTATGAGTAATTGATACATTTTAATGGTTGTTCACACTATGCTGAAAGAAATGTTGATTCAATTTAATTAATTTAATTCTAAAAACATAATTACTAATAACAATTATTTTATTTAATTTAATAGTTGTACACCCTTTAAATGCCATGCATGTAGTGAAATGACTTATCTGGCCACATTTCAGGACCCCTTCAAGTACAGCTACCCACCTCTTCCTGACGATGACTTCCAAACTCCCATCTCTGACAACGGACCTATTGTTAGTGAGGACGAGACGGAGAGCAAAGAGGGCGAGACAGAGAGCAAAGATGCACTTGAGTCCAGCTTCAACTCTGAGGTTGCAGTAAAGCCCAAAAAGGTACTTTTTATCTCAGGTCTATAGCTAATTATTACCAGTCCTTTTTAAGAATGTAGAAGTGCTTATTATCCATCTGAATGTAGAATCCAACATTACATCAATAAGATGGATGTAACTAGTTAAACTAATACATTTAGCAGGAGCAGTGTGTTTGTTGTTCTCAGTGCAGCTGCTGTCATATGTAATCTGAGTTTAAGAGTCACTGAGTCATAATAACTTCTGGCATTTCAGGCAATGGTGCTCATCTTTCATAGATGCGACATACTGCTACCAGTCACATTAGATCCCCTCTGGTCAGAGATTCATTTTCTTATGTCGCTCACTTTCTTTAAGTTGAGCCATGGTATATAGCTTGTAATCAGACCAGTCTATGGAGACAACTGTGGATTAAGTGTCTAGTAATGCCCTAATTGGGAAGATGTTAAGCTCTTGCTCATTGTTTCTGTGAAGGTGACTCCTAATGTCTTTTGGGTGCAATTAAATCCAGCCAGCAAAACCCGTGCAACACAGCCAACGCTCTGCTTCTTTCATCTGCTCAGCTTCTCGTATGGTCTGTGGAGGTTGACGAGTCAGTTATTTAAGCTGTTCCCTGCTGTGGCCAGATTTATCTTGAATTTTTCTACAGCCACCATCAACCACCGGAGTTTTACCTGCTTGCAGTGGAGACTGTTGAATGTTATGTTAAATATGGTAGTCCCTCCCTACAGGACAATCCAGCCCTCACTTCATAATCTGTTTAGCTTCTTTTCTAACAGCTAACAGTATGCAGAGAAAGCCTGCATGAAAATAGATGGAGGGCATTTAGCAGGTTATTTCAGGATATACCCAGGTTCAGGGAATGCTTATTTAATACTGTTGTTGTTGTTGTTTAGCATTGCAGCTGTTACCTACCTTGTTTTGCTGTCAGTCAGGGAGCAGAAGACATGAGGTGAATCTACATGTGATGTGATGACAACACGATATCTGTCGTTTATAGAAGCCGTCGAGGGGTTTCGTCACCGGCTACATGTAGGACACAAACTGTGTCTGCTGGAGAGACATAGCAGTGCTGCATCACCCAAAGCTACTCCCCTAGGCCTTCTAAACCCCAACAAACAAACAGTGCTGCCATTGTTAATAAACACCACATTGGTCACGCACAACAGATTTACATTAACAAAGCGGAGATATGCAAATAAGCCAATTGTTAGCCTCAGTAATAATCTACAGGCAAAGTTTGTTAACGTTCTTACTGTAAAATGTAAGCATGGCATTGCCTTGCACTCTGTCTGACACACTTTTGGTGCAACTATCCAAGAACTGAGCTGCATAGCCTCCCATTCATTTTATCTCCTGTTCCTAAACCCAGTAACTGTTCTAACAAGCACAACGTCCTCTGAGGTGCTGCAAAGGAAAACATGTAAGGCAGCTCTGTGGGGAAAGGGGCAAGATCCTTTTCAGGTTATCCAGAGAAACTAGTTGAACAACCACCCAGTGGTGACACATACACAGCGAGTATGTGTGAACATGCCTTTCTTCAATTAATGGTCTCAATTTGTTGTTAAGGAATATCCATGGTGAGAGGTTTGTAGTTTAAGTGTTTTCTCTAGTTTACTTTCACCTGGTAAAGCAATGAGAATGAATGTTAGTGCTTGTTCATGTGACTTCATGCACTGCCACCAGCTGAAAGTCACACAATTATAACTGAAGTCCAGAAACTGTACGAAACCCACCCTTTGGACAAGAGCCTCCTTCAGTTGTTCAAGACTTCGGTGCTAAATACTGTTGAACGTTCCCTGAAGACAACTGGAGCATTACCGAATTGCCATCCTGCACAGAGTGAAGTTGTTTCATTAGAGATATTAATTATTTCTGATCGCCTGAGCTGTAACTAAACCTGATGGCGTTGTGTCAATACACCAGCCTCCGAGCCCGTCTGAACACATTCCACATTACTCGTACCCAACTCTCTGCTGCTTGTCTAAGTAAACAGTAAAAGAGCCTTCACCACGCCAACCCTCCTCTACCACCACCCACCCCAACCTGAGTTCTTCTGGGTTCCAGGCAGCACTGTGCTGACAACTTGATGGCTTCAGGAAGCTAATTGCCTCTCTTTCTGTTTTGAAACAAGGGCTGGAGGTGGTAAGGCAGTGTAGGATCACACCCACACAAGGAGCTCAGAGTCTGGAAGAGTTCTACTGGCTGGAAAGGCAGGTGCACTCACGTGACTCCGATTTTTTGTGAGTGCGCCTCCCTCACAGTCGACAGATGTCATCACCATCCCCCCACCCTGATCATGTTCGCCCCTTGACCTGTCCTGGACCTCACATTTCAATTTGACCCTCTAAATTGTATTTTCACGCAAGTCCATGCAATTTCTGATTTGGTTCTCAAGGAATGTAGGCTAAATGTTGTAGCCTACCTTTTGCACTATCATGTACACACTGAACCAGTCGAGACACTCACATTTCACATTGTGATCAGTTTTAAGATAACAAACAGCACAGTCTGTGCCCATTAGCAATCTTATCCTCTAACCTCAGATTAAATACTAAGATAATTACTGTTGTGTTGCAGTAGAAGTTTATTAACGCTGAGCACTACATATTTAACCACGTTTGCCTCTGAGGCAAACTTTTTAACAAAAGCCTTCTGTGCCTTGTCCTCTAACATTATCATTTACCAGGTCTGTGACTCTGGAAAGTGCTAATTATGTAACTTATTTTGTGCCTTTTAACATGTACTTTATAATCAGTAGACACTCCATTTTAATGAGCATTTCACTGATTGTTCCGTTTATTAGAATGTACAAATGATGTGTAGAAATCACAGTGAAGTTCTCTCATTTTAGATGTTAATTATTATGGTTTTATTCATTTTTTGTGCATGTTTTTGTAGGGTTTAATTTTACTTAATTTGTTACTCAAAATAAATTGCCATGTATTCTCTTTGTTAATCTATAATGGAATTTGTCTGAGCATTACAGAATTGCCAAAAGCAACATTGGTGATCTTCTAACCAAAACACTGTAATTTTTAAATATAAACTCTATATGACACACCATACAATTTCAGTTTCATTTTTTTAATTAATAGTTGAGCCTGTTTTCCTTTTTTCTAGGTTCTTAATTACCTAATTGTGTTGAGCTTGCTCTTTAAAATGACAAATAAATAGAGACATTTCTTCAGCAGCTGATTATCTCTTGATGTCTTCATTGTGGCAGTTGCCTGACAGTCGGCCATTAAATTAAGATGACATGTTTTGTTGCTTATCACAGCAAATGACACACTTCCCCTCTGAGTCACAAATGTTCCCATCACATGCAGAGACCGCTCACCTTTGCCCTCCTCCCCTTCCTCCCATGATGTGCTCACTCTCACCATCTGTTTTACACAATATGTGGTGCCAGCAACGCAGTGAAAGCATCCATTTCCCCAGCTCCCATACTTTATATGCCGTGTCCAACACTTAATGCAGACGTTTTGAAATTTCCACCCTGTCAGCTGCTGTATGGTCTTCTGATCTGTCTGGTTATTTGGGTCAAAGTTTGTGGTTGTTTTGCTGAAGTGAAACTATCCATGTATAGGCTGATTATAATACTTCCTGTGTGGATGAACTTCTTTTGTTCTAGGTTCATCATTTTGTCAGAAGTCATGAGTTTTGGGGCTATTTTGCCTGCGCTTTTAAATGGATGTGCTGTGCGTGTTCTGTGCTCCAGTTGGAGACTAGTAGGAACAAGGGTCACGAGTCATCCTGGAGGTTTCTCTGTTAGAGAAAAACATTTTTTTAAAGAAAGATTCTATTTTGATAATATAACACTTGGCCATTATTTCACAAGAACCATTTATTAATCATTACTGATGACTGTCAAGAGCTTAATTTACTGATAGCTTTTCTCCTCATGAAGGGCAAGGGTCAAACAATTCATTTTTAGTGAAGGAGTCAGATAAGGGTCACGTGATAACACTATCAGAATTCTGAGTCTCTTTTCTCATTAAATGTTCTTTGTTGTTCCAGGTGAACTTCCTGGAAGACAGTTTAAGGGCAGAGGACAATGATAAAGGAGACACAAATGCCAGGACCAAAGGAGCCAGGAAGCCCCTGACCACCTTCAAAGGTCCTCTGCTAGATGTTAGGTAGGTCATCTTGCTCACACCCCTCACCATCTGGTCCTTGGCCCGTAGGTTTGCACTTCATTTCCAGTTGATTGTGCTCACATTGCAGTTACAAAGGAAAAGCACAGGTTGTCGGTTCCCTTTTTTGTCTGTAAATACAGTAAAGCTTGCCTAATGGTGCATGTAAATATCAGTGTGTGGGAAACCGCTCCTTTTCCTGTGGATGCTGTTTTTAGCTTAACAGCAGCTTGGCTCAAGGGATGGCATTTCAGTCTGCCAGTGTGCCGGTCAGACAATCAACCACTCTGCTCCAGAGTTGAGATCTATCTCAACAACTGTTAAATGGATTGCTACCAAATTTGCATAGACATTCATGATTTCCATAGTATGCATTCTGATAAATCTGGGTGATCTTTTGTCTTTACTCAATATCACCAGCATGTTGACATGACTTTAAGTGTCTTGACAGCAATTGTATGGATTCAGGGTTCCCAGAGGATGAATCATAATGACTTGGGTGAAGTCCTGTTCTTTAAGTTGTCACTATGAGGTTCAAGTTTGGAATTTTGGGTGAACTGTCTGACTGTGCTGACATTCATGACTCCCTCAAGATTAATTGGTGGTCTCCTGAGGTACCATCAGGTCAAAGACTCAATTTGTTTAATATGTCAGGTTCAGCACCAGCTCTACTTTAAGTTTAGTGCTGATTATGAAATGTCAGAAAACACTCTAAACTATGATGGTGAACATAGATATTATACCTTGAAATTAGCATTAGCATCTAGCTCAAAGCACCATTGTGCCTCCAGTAAATACAGCCCAACACAGCCGCTAACAAGTCTGTGGATTCTTGAGATTGGTTCCTGTAGTAAGGTTCATTTAAAAAATGATGCAGTGGCTTTTGGCTCCCCGTGCAGGGAAATCAAATTGTGGCGACTGACAGTATATCATGCAGCATTATAATGCTTCTTGTGTCACAAATAGCTCATGCTCATGCAAATTAACTAAATATGAGAGAGTTGTACTATTAGACCTGCTAGTTAACTGCATGTTGTCAGTAATAACTAAAAAAGTCGCATCTTGGACAGCAATAGTTGAGGGGTTTTACATAGTCACACTCATTTTTTCTAAAGTCTATATCTAAAGTCCATGTAACTCTAACTTAACTTAATCAATTCTAAAAGTATAAATAGTAGGATACCAACTCAATGCACCAGTTTGATCAGGAAATATCTCCACACTCAAGTGTTGACTGTGTCACAATAGTTACCTAATTATTTTGCATAACTACTTCCTGAACAGTGTTGTATGCGCACAGAGTTGAACTTCTTCACACACTAATTACCAACCATTTGTGTTTGAGAGACACAAGGGCTTGAAGCCACAGAGATCAACCTGGTTTGATGCCCAGAACTGATGGGCTCTTTAGCTAGTGCCCTGCTCTTAAAATTTCTGACAGTCTCCTTTGAGCAAGACACCCTAAAGCTTGTTCTGATGTCTCACTGTGCCTGAATTTACTCTTAATAAAGAAATAAATGTACATTCAGTTGCTAATTTATTTACACATCCCCAAACATCAAGACATGACTGTTACATTAATAATATATTATTTGAGCAAGGTGTACCTAATAATAAACTGGCAGTTTAGCATACGTGTGCTGAGTAGTCATGTGCAGAACATATTGCATATATACATACAAATGTTCTCTTCAGATATTGGCTCAAAGTCTAAGGTCATTATTGATGTGTTTGTACCTTTACAGCCTTTACAGACTGATTTGGGCATGTGGTGGCAGGATTTAAGGATGCTACCAATCAATTGTTCACTGAGAGACAGTGACCAATGATCAATTGAACTTTAAGAAGCACTCATCACCTCGTCAGATATGTTGTAATTGTGCATTCATTGAATTGCAAAGGCGGTATCATTTACAGAATGTATTGCTGTTTCTTGGGTATATACTTAGTAGTGCATTCACACTGTGTATGATATTACTTTTCATTTCCATAAATAATGTCCACTGATTTTTTTTTTTTTTTTTGTAGAGAGTAACAGCTTTGATGTGAGGATTTTGACAGCTCTGGGCTGTGAATTATGGTGATAAACAGATTTAAATGAGCCTTAAATGCAATTATGTTTCTGAGCTGTGTTAGCCTTAATTCGAGGCTGTGGGCTTTAGAGGGGAGTAGGGGGCTTTGATCTTGTGTTTGCCAAAGGTTTCCAGAGCCCAAAGACTCACTCTGAGCTCCAGCTTGCGCCAGACTCTACAGCTGTTTTGCTGAGGAAAAAAAGCGCATGAAGGCATGAAAAAGAAAAAAAAACTCTATCTTTGTTCCTAGCAGTTTTAGTCCATGAAACATAGCCAAGCTGCATCAATGAGAAGCTTTATACATATGAAGCAAATATTATAATCCATTTGCCAGTTTCTTCTAGGCAAAGTTAAAGTCCCCAATGCAATAAGTGTTCACTGTTCACTGAGGCTGAATTCATCAACTCACATACTATTTATAGCCAAGTCAGACTGTTGCGAATTTGGCTACAAGAAGCATCGAGGACACACCAGCAACGAGCGTCAGAGAACGAGGCAAAATGCCTCATCCTTAGATTTTAGGCCACAGATTTGCTTTGGCTCTAGATTTCAAAGCTTTGATGCATGATCAGATTTTATCCTGCTTAAAGGGGAACTCTTTTTTTCAGTCTGGACCCCATTTTACCAAGTTTTGGAGTACTGGTGACAACAATCTTTGAAATTGTTCTAGTATTAAGTGAGCTGTTAGCTGGGAAATGTGCCATAAGATCAATATATGTCTACTAGAGTCCTGGTACTTTGCTTTTTTGCTTAAGCATCCTCATCTGACTAACAAACATGAACACACATCTTTTGTTGCACCTTGTTGAATCACCCACCAGACATTCAACAGGGGAGCAAGCACAACACTAATGTCAGTTTGCAGTCTTGATATTTAATTAGCTAGCTGCTCAGCGGCGGCCCATTAAACAGTGAGTCGACGTACCTGCAAATGTCACTGGTCCATTTAGATGCTGGTTTGGTCTTCAATACCAACAACGCACTGTGTTTAAGCACATGCTTGTTTACATTTTCTCTTTGTCCCCTGCTGAGGCTCAGCCTGCCAACTGCTGTCAATAAAACACAGACACCAGCACAACCCTGTTGTCACTAAGAAAATGAGTATATCTGAAATTTCTCCAAAAAACCTTCCTTGTCTTCCCTTTTAATGGTATAAAATGTTTTTACAATAAATAAATAAAGCATCGTTCATATTACAATTAGTAACGTAAGATAGACAGAGGTTTAAAGAAATGTAGTCAGGAGCTGTGGCAGAATCTCTCATTAAATCAAACCGCAGCAAGTTAACAGGCGAAACAGACTGACCTCTTTGGTTAATTGACTGTATGGATCAGTTCCATAATTACTGTGTGTAAAATGGTTTGTGGTTATATGATTAATTGCAAATATGTGTTGAAATATGTGCCACAAAAACAGACTATTGACTAAAGTTAAAAGGCAGGAATTATTATTGCCTGTCTTGTGGAGGAGTTTTGGAGAGACTACACTCTTTTTTTTTATTATTGATTTTTGACTACATCAAGATTAAAGTAAATGCATTTGACAGAAATCCTGTACTTACAGCTATGCGTTCATTTTTTTTGTCCTCAGCAAAGTTTTGCCCCTGCAACCTTCAGAAAAGACTCGCTGCAGCAGTTGCTGATGGAAGATGATGTGTTACAGGAAAAGATAAAAGTCAGAAGGTGTTTAGACTACACAGCAGCGAGCAACAGGAATTAGAGCAGCCTGATCTGTTTAGTATCTTATTTAAAAGGGAAAGAAAAGCATGCTGTGAAGGAAAGGGGGAACTCCTGTCTTTATCTTGCAGGTGTATCCGTATTTACAAATGCTATTTTCTCCGTCTGGTTTCCACCCTGACAGCTTTTTTAATGTAGCCTCTGTTTTACGATGTGCGTTCCTTCTCCTCCTGCAGCCCTGCAGAGGAGCTCAGCTTTGGCTCTGGAGAGACTGAGAAAAAAAGCCTCATTGTCCTGAGCAATGTGACAAAAAATCAAGTGGCTTTCAAGGTGAGTGTGAAGGAGCTCACATCAATGTGTGCTGAAGCTTTTGAGCACAGCATGAAATTACATGTTATTAATTTACATTCATTTACTCGTTTACTACTACAATAACAATGTAAAAACAGTTTTGGACAAATTATCAGCAGTTGAACTTATTTGCTAAACCAAAATTGCTAAACTTTGACTAGTTCCTGTCTCCCAAATATGAGGATTTGCTGCTTTTCACTATTAAAACCTTCTTTAAGTGCTTAGTGAGATGGCTGCACTGACAGTGTCTCCAAGTTATGTATACACTCACATACAAAACTAATGCATGTGATTGTGAACTGAATTTCTAATTGTTTTAGACAAGTCATAGCTGGAAGTTGTCAACATTTCTTTATATTATCTGACATTTATAGTCTAACAATCCATCCATTGTATCCTCAGGTACGGACCACAGCGCCTGAGAAGTACAGAGTGAAGCCCAGTAGCAGCTGCTGTGAACCAGGAGCTTCAGTAGATATAGTGGTGTCCTTGCATGGAGGTACTGCACTTTACCTCTTCACTCTGCTCCACTTGCAGCATATGTTTTCGAATGCTGAACTTCAGAATAATCAAACGGTCCAGTCTCTTACCTTCCCAAAGTGCCGGTAGCCACTTTTCTTTCCCTGACATACATATTTCAGGAGTGATAAAAGAATCATCTTCCAAAACAACCCATCAGAAAACTGACAGTGCAGCGTGAGTTAAAACATTTTGTAGCCTTCAAAGCGCTGAAATGTCAGCTGTAGGTTATGATGTGCTGCATATAACTCAGAAGAAACAACGCTATCTATTTACGGGCGGTTGCTTCCATCCTCTAGCTTTTATGCTGTGGTGTTTTTAGTTTTAGGTTGTGGTTTGGTTTTTTTTTCCATTTATCTTCAAGACTGTCACGTCTAGCACTAAATCTTTTTAACATAGCCCCACTGTTTCTGTTTCTGAAACAAGTCAGTCAGCTGCGTTGGTTTTGTTACTGCAGTAAACAGTGATTTAAATGCTTTCACTTTTCTGTGAAAATGTATGTTTTTATGTAACGTTAAGACATTTTTGGGTTAATGTTGTCCTGAATGTTTTCGTGCAGGTTCTCAAGCTTCTCCACAGGACAGATTTCTGGTCATGGCTGCTGAGATGGACAGTGTTGGATCACAAGAACTTGCACAGTTCTGGAAAGAAGTACCAAAAACTAAGGTCATGGAACACAGGTACCGTACTCGACTGTGCTCTCTTATCTTGCCACGACAGTAAATACATGAGAGAATTTGTACACTCTTGGCGACAGTCTGTTTCCACACAGTTCCCATTACAGCCATGACAGTGGACTTGTAGGCTGCATATCACCCTGACGGCCTCTGCTCATTAGATTGTGACTGTCCTACAGATTGCGCTGTCATGTTCTGGAGAGCATTAAATCCACAGTGAGTCCTCTCAGGGACGGCCCTGTGGAGACAGGGACCAGCGGGCAGCAGGAACTAAACACAGCGGTGAGTTTTGCTGGAACAATACTAAATGTTTATTATATTTAAGTTACTCTTAACTACATTATAGATCTTGTAGACTGATGTCACTATTTTAAAGCACAATATAGGTCAATATTATCGTATATTATCAAACTATCCATTTAATATCCTGTGCCTATTGCCTACAGTCTCATTTCTCTCTGTGGGTTTCTTTAAATGTTTTTTAAATGTCTCCAGCTCTTGCGAATGATGGCCTGCAGCTCACGGCTGGAGCAGAAGCTGAATACGTGTCTGTGGGTGCAGAAGGTTCTTATTGGGTTGGTGCTGGTCCTCGTGGTGCTCAACCTGCTGTGTCTGTTCATGCTGGGTACTTCCCAGCGGCTATCGTGACCTGCCACAGCTCCATCCGCCTGCATCCGTCGACTGCAGACACAGAGACGACTCCAGCAGGGCCACAGTCGACCACCTAAGGGATGGTCCTCCTAATATTCTCCCCTCCCCCCGCTGTCCTCCCAGGCTGTTGTCATGGAGGACAAAGAGGGCTGACTTTAGGGGCCTGTGAGATGTTGTGGAGTTAATATAGGAAGAGATTGTACTCGCCTCTTTTCAGGCACTTGAGAGTTAATAATAAACAACAGAGACACTTTTAATAATGTGACATTGAATCAGTAATGTTATTTTTTAAAACTGATCATGGAAAAATAAAATTGTATTTATTGCAGAAGTCACGGTTATTTTTGTGATCACAATGTAAATTTTTTTTATATTGTATAATTCTACAGAACATAAAATAAACACTTTTTGGACAATTTACAGAATTTTGTTAAATATTATTATGTTTTACATTTTGTATAATCAGGTCTGGCAGAGAGAAAAGAAACTAAACTTGTGCAGCTAAAAAGCTCGCCCGCCTTTATCTCAAGATGTAGATGCTTCGGTCACTCAGTAGCCCTGTTTTGCATAAGTATTCACACACTTTAATAAACCCTCATTAGTACAGAGGTGTCTAATTGAAAACATTGCGTCGTCTGACCTCACTAAACCTCTCCACACACAGACTGAGGAGTCGCAGGAGATCTCTGTCTCCACTATCTCTCCTATTTGTTTTAATTACCCAGACTCTGGCAAACTAAAAATACCAAAGCAATTACTGGCGAGTACAAGGACATGGCACAACCCACTTGTAGCTTAGTAGGAAGCCCTGATATCTATAACAAGATCCAGCTCGGAGCAATCAGGACGTGAGCTATCGCACAAGGAGGACTGATCACAACTGGGTTATTAGATGTGCACACATGCAGGCTCGTCTGGCATCAATTCTCGTAGCTCGCTCGCAGTAGGTGGCGGCTGCTCGCATGCGAGAGGGATGATTAGAATGACCCGGGCAATAACGAGTAAACTAATCCTACGTTGATTATAAACACTGGGCTGTTTTCAGGCACGGCAAAATGTTAAGTCCCTGAAGATTTGCATTGTGTTGCATGCTTTGTAACTCATTCTATTTTAGTTGTAACCTTTCATATGAGTCCCACTTCCCCTTAGAAAACCTCTCCATTAATAGCTGTTTGTAGAAGGAATAGGATAGTTTTAAGTGAGCGTGTTGCATTATGTGTTTCCACTTTGTGCTATTTGGGTAGAAAGAGCCTATGCACTAAAAAAAAAACAGATGAGAGTTAATGGAGTGAATACCTCTAGAGAATAAAAGTAAAAGCTTTGGTATCACACAAAGGTGGGTTGATTTTAAGTGCATCTGAGTGCCGCACAGTACCTGCCTGAACCTGGGATGTTGTTCAGGTATGCTGCACCAAGCAGAACACCAACCAACCCCATCAGCGATGCAATTATTTGGGTAGTCATTTGACACTGATTACCAGACAGACCAGTTTTGCCCAAATGTCTATATTTCACTCATTTACAGGCAGAGGACACTAGATGTGAGAAGTCAGGAGCCCCTCCAATGTATTGATTTAACATTAAACACCAATTAAATTGGAGCAGGGTTCAATGTGCTGCTGGCCTCAGGTCACTCATGCGATGTTTTGAGGGGGCGATGATTTAGTTCAAGTGGCAAATTGGGACATGGGGTGGGATTGAGGTTAAAGGTAATGAATGCTGCGTTTATTCAGAGTGGTGTGGGTGAGAAGAGCAACTGCTGCTTTTGTTACCACTAGGAAGATGTTTATGTTTTTCTATGGCACCATACATTGTCCTTTTCAGCATCTCTGTGGATATTCTATTGAAATCAGTGCTCAAAATGCTCCATCCCCACTGTTTTCCTTTCCATCTATTATAAACCTGCTTCTTATGCTTGTTGGTCTGTCAGCTGATGGGCTGTAATCCCAGACAAACACAGAGGTCAGTGAGTGAGCCTCTTGAACAGTTTTGACCAAGAAAGTTTCAGAAACATTACCAAAGTCGCCTCATTCACAGTCAATATTCATGTGACTTGTGTGGACAAAACCATTGAGAGAATCAAGGAGAAGAGAAGAATCTGTTTTGAGTTGCATGATCCCGCTTTAAGCAGTGGATAAACAAATGATTACCATGAAATGAGCCAGAACATCGGAAATGCTAGATTAAGGCAATGGAGAGAACCAGTGCCCTCAACATCATATTCTTTGGTTTCTGTCATCTGAGTTCATGGAAATAAAAATGTATGGATGACTGCATCATGTCTGGAGCAGTTCCTTCCCTCCTCCTCAGGTTATTAGAGTTAGTAAAGCAAAATAATCTAAATATACCCTTCAGTTTCTGGGGAAACAGCAGATTTTTCAAGGAATAATTTGCACAATATTTTAACATACCCCTTGTACAACCACAAACCCATCACATTCAGTTCTTTAGGGTTTTGTAGTAAATGAAAAACAAGAACAGAGTTGGAAAACATAGCAGTAGCAGTTTAAACCTCTGAGGGTTTGTATTAGCTAGATATGACTGAGCTTGGAGAACGAAGCAGCTATCCAGGTACAAAAGACAGACCTACATATATATTTCCCATCCTGCCTTGAGATATCGAAAAACTGTTTCCCATTTTATTTAGTCATGATAATTTCAGTGTAAACAAACACATTTCAGTAAATGATCATGTCATGGTAGTCCATCTTCTCCTTGTATGTGTATTCAGCTCTGAAAACGTTTCTACCATCAGTGGTAATGACAAAACGAAGATGTCTGTCGAGATGACCTGTTGTTTTCATTTGAACTTTGTTTAGACAACATGTGAAAGTAAATTTAACATTCAGTAAAACAAAAGGAAAAAATCTCAATAAAGCGGCTTCAAATAACAAAGTATTAGCTGAATCTTCAGGCTTGCATAATTTAAAAATATATTTCTGTATTGCTGTAAAACTGTATCAAACATTTATTTTGCACTATTTATTAGATGTTATGAGCCCATTTTCTCATTTTAAATATGTGTATCTTATAGTCAATGCATAGTTAATGATAAAAAGTTCTTCCAGGAGTTTAAAGTTTTCACATAAAAGTCATGATTTACCTTGAGAATCAGTATGTTTTCAGAGGTCTGTCAAAAAGGAGACTTGCAGGTAATTACTATCACAATCATGAGCCATGATGTAGTCTTCTCAGTGCTAAGATTATGCAAGTACACCCCCTGCTGACATAGACGTGTAATACTCTGCCAATGAGCCACTCAGTTAATTCACTCTCCCCCTGGGTCTGATTGGTAGAGAAGATACTGTTTGACTTCTATGGGAAGGTGAAGGTCGTGAATCCCACCCAGCCTCTGCTTGCCCACAGTTTTCCTGATGTGCAGCCGGCACAGCTGCATCAGAGGAGACACTCCTGAGCGGGCATCGGGGGAGAAAATGCAGGAGCCATAGAGAGATGTTTTGATTAATGTCAAGGCAGTGAAAATCCCCACAGTGAGGCTACTTGGTTAGTTTGGGTTGAATACCTCCTGCTTGTCTCAACAGCCTCTCCACCAGGCTGCTGGGAGGCGCCAGGTCCTGCGGCTGCTTGCCCTCTGAGTTCCTGAGGGAGCAGTCGGCCCCGTGGTCGAGCAGGACAGACACCAACTCAGGGCTGGACAGACGGGCAGCGATGTGCAGCGGCGAGTCACCAGGTGTGCTGTCACCGGACCCACTGCTGTTCACACTTGCACCTAAAGGAGAGAGGAGACTAATGAGGTGTGGTGTCCTCTCTTTGTGTAACTGTCGAGGAGAATCTCTGACAGTTCAGTTACAGCTTGTCTTCTTCTACAGCTGAGCAACATTTATCCTCTTTAATGCTTACACAAAAGATGTTGGGCCATTTCTTAGCTAGACTACATTTTTATATAAAACACGGGAACACAGTAAGTTACACATAATTACCGTATTAAAGTATAATTTCACGATAATTTTACTTTATTTTAGTGTTTGCTTCTGGTGCTACTTTGTACGTCGCTGCATTTATCTGTCTGATTAGGGTTTAACACACAAAACATATGATTAGCATCTGATGTCAGGTAATTTACTTATGTACACAGACACACAAGAGGAAAAATTCTTCAAAATGAAACAGGACAAAAACAGAAACTCAGAAAACAACTCAGTACTGTACATGTCCTTTCCATACTTAATACACATTTTGCTAAAAATATTTTTTGTCAACTTTGGCTTTTGATAAGCATCTCTGTACTCTGCTGTTGCCACAAACAAAGCCTTGATGAAGATGTTAAAATACTGAAATTGACATAAACCATTAGTATTACACCAACTCGGGCCAATTGTTTCATGTGCGCTGTGGATGAAGAATTATAAACTCCACTTGATCGCCAAAAAGTCAGAGTAAAAGAGTTCATTCTTACCCAGTTGAAGCAGTTTCCTTACAGTACTCAGATGCTGATTGGAGCAGGCAACGTGTATAGGGAAACCTGATTGGTCGATATACTGATCGACATCCGCACCATATTGAACAAGAGGCTCAATGCACTCTGGGTGACCTAGACAGAGTTAAAAGAATTATCACAATGAGAAGTGATGCACCTGAAAGGGCGTACTTTAAAATCTGCTTGCGCTTTGGATCCCAGGGGACATGCAAATGTTTTGCTTGTTGGCTACAACAATGACACAGACTATAGTCTAATGCATTTTAATGCATTTCTCAGATGTGCTTTTCTGATGTTTTGGCAATGTGTGTGCATTTTGCAGTGGGCGACTACACTGGCTCAGCATAGATAATCCCTGCCTATGCAGTGGAATGTAACCTCTAACCTTTTGCTGCAGCCCTGTGGATTGGAGAGCTGGACTGGCTGGTCCCTGAGGGAGCTGCCCCATGTTGAAGGAGCAGTGACACACAGGTCACATGGCCCCGGCCGCAAGCCTCTGACAGAGGAGTTTGTCCATCCACAGTGGAACTGTTTATCTGACATGTGTTGGTTTATTTTTGAGACAGAATTTTCTTTACAAAATCTTATTAAAAGTCATAATAATAAACAAATCACACAAAATAAACTCAATTACTATAATAAACACATCATGTAAGCATGAGTAATTGTCAGTAAAGTGATAATAATTTCATTCATTTTGAACCATTAATATTGAAAAAAAAAACCTAAATTGATTGTTTGATTTCCTGTAGACCTGCTATCAAATAGCTGTGCACATGTATGGTTTGTACAGACTTTGTACTTTGTTTGATGTGCGTTTGTTAATGTGTTATTGTGTGTGCATGGATGCTTCTGCATGGTGTGTGTGTGTGTGTGTTATTTGGTTAATCTCTTACTAACATGCAGCAACACAAAGTTAAACCCAGCAATAATTGATACAGTGGCTTCCTATACTAGACTCAAGCAGGATTTAGAAGACAGACACAAAACATGGCCTCATTTTAGGATCTTCTTGGACTGACATATATTCATAAGAAAAGTATAACCAGACCATGGTGCCTTACTCACATTTGCCCCATTTTCCATCAGAAGCTTGGCACAAGCCACATGGCCTTGCATGCATGCTCCATGGAGAGGAGAAACTCGGTCCAGGGTGTTCAGATTTACACAGGAACCCTGTAAACAATGCACTGTGCATATAGATTGACTGATACACTGTAGATGCACAATCTTCTCCAAAATCAACAGTCTCAATCATATTCCAGTAAAGAACATGAGGGTTGTTCTCACATGTTATTATTTTCAATCAACAAAGCATTTCCAAAATGGCTCGAGTGCATGTTATAATGTTCTCTCTCTGTGCAGTATGATTATTTTACCTGTGCAATGAGTCTTTGCAGAGCAAGGACACGTCCATTAAAGGCAGCATCATGAACAGGAGACCAGTCTGATTCAACATCTAGGTGTGGGCATGGAAAAAAAACAACAGGCTCTCCTAGCTTACATTCATATAACATAAATATGAACTGAAACGGCACAGTGAAACTTTTGGCAAATCTACTCCAGCTGCAGTGTGAGCTTGTGTTGTTCTGCCAGCAGCCACTCACCACTCATCAAAGGGTTTGAGAAAAAAACAACAGTTCCTCCCTGACATGTCGAGTCTCGCTGAGTCTCTTCGTGTCCAGCAGACATGCTTCACCGTCCAAAAGCAGCTTTATGGCCTGATTGTTTTGCCTCATAGGTTGAGGCTAAACTGTGTCCAACTCGGAGTCAAAACTCATCTGAGAGACATTTGGTCCTCATCTGTTTCCAGTGTGTTTGTGGCAGCAGGACTTGGTGCTGTGATGTCACTTCCTCTCTGTCAAAAAAAAATGCCATGCAGGAAACTGGTTGCTGGTTGAATGCAGCAGTTGGGTCTCAACCAATGAAGTTGCAGGGAAGAGGGGCCTGTTGAGCAGGTCTGTAATTTTTGTTGTAATTTGACACTGTACGTCCACACCCATCCTCTCCAGCAGGAGATAGGCGGTGTCGCTGAGAGGCAGCACGTTGGTTGAGGATGAGTAAAATGAAGGAAAATGTATCTACATGTATAAAGTGCTTTTTCACTGTAAAGGAATAGTGTAATTATTTGTCTAAAAACATGTTAGACTCAAATGAATCCATACATTTAAAGGAATAACCTCAAGTCAGGACTCTTCCATTTGTACCTGAATAAGGGCAACATGGCAGAGCTTTTCTTTTCCAATGATGAAGCCTTTTTAGGTGATTTTTCAATATTGTGTCCTTGGTGCAAGTTTCATTACAAGTTTTATAAAAAGCTGTTGCTATGCTTTGCATTATTAGATAAAAGAAGCTATGACCTTTTTTTTTTCAATGTGGCATTGACGTGGCTGTCACTGCACACATTTAAAGTGTAGCACTTGAGAGTGTGCTTTGCCTGTTATTACGCCACATGGATGTTTGACCTTCACTGTGCACAATGATGTTTGTGCAGTTTTAGCATTCATCAGCTGACGGGTAAATGATTTTCGTGCCCATCTAAAAATCTGTGTTTGATTATTTTGTGACATCAACACTACTTTGAAGCCAATCATGGTCAAATATTTTCAAGAATTTATGAGGGCTTTCTTTATATTTTTTAGTAGGAAAGGTAAGTCAAAAGCAGAGTAGATAGCATAGTAGTTGAAGATGTTTGTGCATATTTTGATGCTATGCTGTTCAAATTCCACTTCCACTTTGTCATTTAATTTTCAATGATGAACAATTTCAGATGATTTTTATATTTTACACTTTGCCACAGTAATACATTTAAATATCTGCATACCGTACACTTGCATTTTACTTAATTCTGTGTGGTCAAAAGTGATCTCTTTATGAAAAATTATGAAATCCACTGATATTTCATACTAAACAGAATGAGGCTGTGTGGCCTAATAATAAGGCAGAGCCTCCTGTAAGTCAAACAGCAGGGTTTGAGCACCCACTCAGAAAACACTGAATCCTGAGCTGCCTGGGCCCTCACAAGTAACCTGACCTCTGACTGCCTGAAGAGAAAAACCTGAAAGATCATTTCTTTGCAGTTCAATGAAGCTCCAACATGACATCTTTAATCCTGTTTCACATATAGTTAACAGCGGTGTAATGGAACATACATCCCTGCGATTACTGATTTATTCCGCTATAGATATTATTCAATCATCTTCTCACAGCTATTCCCAAATGTACAGCAGCCGCAATCTATATATCTATTGAGTTGTGATAGCCACAGTCACTGTGTGTGCAGACCAGTAGGGGGCAGCAGCAGAGAGCAGACATTTAAACAGCAGGTCAATACAAACTGTATTCCTCAGGGGGTTGTTAATCCCTGGCAGCAGGCTACAAGCTTGCCATACAATTGACTTTGTGCCTTGTCAGAGAAGGTGCATATGGATTAGAATGCCATTGTACAAACTCAATGAATGCCCCCTCTGTAGTACTGAATAATGAAAGCCCTTGATGCTTTGTTTCCTAAATAAATCTGCTTCAAATGTTCACCCATTTTTCTCAGATCTCTGTCCAAGCAAACAGATCCCGCAGCTGCAGTGACCCTTCCTGCATCTGGACGTGGTGAACGTTTGCTGCATACATATTTGGAGTTGGGGAGAGGGGGGTAGGGGGTCAATCCGGGTGCAAGACTCAGCTAGCCTACGCGGTGTCATCCTTCTTATCACAAATCCGGGGATGGAACTGAGTTTATTTTACTATGAGGATTCTCATTTGTGTTTGCGCATAAAGCATTTACTTTTAACATCATTTCTCTGACTCTCCTGACAAAGAGCCTACAGGAAAAATGTTTCCCCAACATGATCCATCTCAAAATTAGATTTTGTGTTCATGTGCAAATCAATTATTTCATAAGACTGAAACAACAAACTCTTCCTGCTAGATTAAAACGTATGCTCAGTCTTTGACATTTGTTTGTGCACATTTATCAGTGCATAACGCACCATATTTTATGCTGCAGTTCATATGAATAAAACTATACAGAAATCCTAGTCAAAAAGCATGACCCAACAAGACCATTCACTGGTCACCGCAGTCCACATATCCCTCAAGGGTTATCATGTGAGTCAGCCACCACTGATGTTTCACAGACAGCCTGACATTATTGTTATGGCGTCCCAGATTACAACCACACATGGCTGGGCTAATGAGATGGGTGGCCTTTAATCAGCCCGCTCATCAGCTAAGAAACTATGTCAATAATTATAGTAATGTTAGACTCAAGATCAAACATGAGTCATGCTACTTACTGTGGTGTGACTGTAGTCTAGCCTCCCAGCAGTCAAAACCTACCAAAAAGTCTTCCAGTCTTCCATTCAACTAAACTCCATTTTTTTTATCCAGATCTAACAAAATAATCAAACTATTAGTATTGATAACTTGTTTACAGAAGAAGTGATTGATTGACACATTGATTGCCTTTGTTCGTTATTCAATCTTTGAATTATATTTTCTTATTTCATGCTTTTATTATTATAATGATTTATGAATGTGTAGGTTCTTATCTTCAGTCTATGGTTACTACAGTAATTTAACGTATGTGGCTTTGTGGTTTGTAATAAGTCAGCAGGGGTTTCTTGAGTCCCAATAAAATTCCCCTCAGGGATAGCATATCCATATGCATAGGGAAGCATACCCACCAAATCAAAATTACATATTATAATTCGATTTAAGTCTGTTTTCATCCCGTGCAGGCCACCTGGATTTTACATGAATAAACGACTTTATAGTAAAGGCTGCAGTGACTTGCTGAACTCACCAAATTTCCAGGACTTAAACCAACAACACAACAGTCCTTTGTCGGTCTCTTGCATTGTGGCACAGTTAAGCTACAACTGCAGGGATTAAATGGAAGCACATGATGATTCAGCCCCGTGATTTCTCAGAGAGTTGGGTCATGTCGGCTACCCAATCATTTCCTCTCCCTTTTCTGTCTTTTCTCTTTTCTCCTGACACCCTAGCCCACTTCTTTCTCCCTCTCCCTTTCTCTCCCCTTCTCTCCTCTCCTCCGGTCCAGTCATGGCATCCCCCCGGCTGGAGACTTTCTGCTGCCCGAACCGAGACCCAGCGACAGAGTTTGTGGTCACCTTCCAGCCCGTCTTGTTCGGGGCTTTAACTTTGGGAAGCGCGGCTCTGAGTCTCCTCTTTTCTACTCTACAACTTCTGCCGAAACGCAAGGGATACAGAAGACTGGGGCAGTATCCGCTGCCAAGGCCCGCGTCCTCCTCCCGGATACTGTTCATCGTCAGTATATGTGATATACTGGGATGCGCAGGTAAGGAACACACTGTTGCTTTAGGGTCACTTTTTTTTTTTTATCACAGCTGAGGAAAAACAAGAGAAAAGGGCGGGTAGTTTTTCACAACATGGTGCTACTTGCTGGATATAATTACGCAAATATTTTGTTTTTAACCCTTTTGTTGGACCACAGTTGCACCTCAGACCTGCCAAATCTCAACAAAGAAAACATTCAGCGCTTTACACAGAAATGAAAAATGTAATTTATCTGCAAAAAGGGAAAGAAGCTCATTTTAATTATTACACAAATCAATCCTACATGAGCTTTTTGAAACAATAAAACAGGTTGTAAATATGTCCCTCTGTTTCAATCAGAAACTTGATTACAAACTGTAAAAATGCAAATACTCAGCTCAGATAACGTTTGTCCACATATTTGAGATGTTCAGTTTTGAAGCAGCTTATTGCAAAACAATAGAGTGACTCACTGTCTCCTCGCGTGAGTAATAAAATGACTCACAACAACGTAAACCTTTTTTTTCTGTTGGCATAAGTTAATTTGAACGCACCATTGTTCTTAAAGCAGCACACCCAGGCACTGGGAACTGTTCATTCATCACTTGAATTCTGCACAGGGTGAAGGCAGATGAGCCCATGTGCTGTGTGTTTGTGTGTGTGTGTGTGTACTCGGTGCCCAGTAAGAGTCATTCGCCACTGCAAACTAACAGCTTGAAGCACAATTTTGAGTGAAATACACCAACAGCGTTCAATCTGCATCACATTAAGATTGCGCTGAGCGCTCCCCTTTTTTCCATTCCACAGTGAAGTTGCAGGAAATGGAAACACCCTTATAAAACACAGCTGGAGGCAGTTCATATTTCCACGATATAAAGCTGCCATTAAAAGATCTTCATGTCTGAATCTAATTAATCAATGCACTTAATAAACTGAATGAAAAAGGAAGTCATGAAGAACTTAAATTTCACCTCCCTGGTTCATGTTTTGGTCGTCTGTTTGTTTCCCTGCTCTTCCTGGTAAAGCAGGAAGTGTCTAATTTGCTCAACAGTTGCAATTAGAGGCCTTGTGTTGTCTTCCTCTCTCCCAGGTATCATCATCAGGTCATCTGTCTGGCTGGGCCTGCCAAACATCATTGACCGCATCTCAGTGTCCAACAGCACTGATGTCTGGCCAGAGGTCTTCTGTGTCGGCAGTGCGGTATGATTATTCAACAGACAGTTTAGTTAAGGCTTAACGTGTGAGCAAAATGCACAGCATATCATGTTTAAGTTCCAGCTTTAAGTTTGATGGATGGCAGGAAAAACGGTAAAGACCTCTATCATGTGGGATCCTGAACAATTCTGATTCCATAGATAAAAGTGGCTATTTGCTTTGAATGCCTGATAACAAGCATGTGCACAGCTGACTACAAAGTGCCTGTTGCAATGCACCTTTTGAAACCATACAGACACAGATTAATCTGACAAACAAGGCACAAGAACATGCATGCTTCTTTGATCAAAGTTATGGCAATTACATATACTTGTAGAATTTAAATATTAAATCCCATGTGTGTGTTGCAGATGTGGATCCAGTTGTTTTTCAGTGCCTCTTTTTGGTGGACCTTTTGTTACGCTGTTGATGTCTTCCTGGTGGTGAAAACATCTGCAGGAATCAGGTGATCTGAACCTCACCTTCCATCCACTGTCTACTGTGGGTTTCTTCTTGCAAACACCCTGACACTGGTTTGATGTTTGTTGTGGGGAAAGTGGTGTGATATTGCTATAAGTGAGATTTCTTTCTTCGTGTGTTTCAGTTGCTCTTGTATATCTTAGCAGTCAGCGTACTAGAAAAAGTGATAATAATAAACCCTCCTCAGGATACAGAGCTGCAGCATGTGTTGTGAGCTCAGTCTTATGACTTGCTTCTCTCCCCATCAGCACCATTGTCCTCTACCACATGATTACGTGGGGTCTGGCTGTGCTGTTGTGCGTTGAAGGAGTGGCCATGCTCTACTACCCATCCATCTCCGAGTAAGACTCTTTGTTGTTGCTTCAGATACACCGTCAAGCACCTTTCAGCATTTGCCGGTCCTGTCATGAGATAAACAAAGAACATAAACTTTTTTGTGTGTGGCACCGTCTTCTCTCCTTGACAACAGTCAAGTTTTCAGAAAAGACTAAGGAGAACTTGTCAAATATACGAGGAGATGTAACCATGCCTTGACAGTTTAGTCAGTATTTATGTCTATAGAAAAATGTCTGTGTCTCTGAACATCTCTGCGTGATAGCTCAGATTTCCAGTGCTTATTTTATCGTTGCTCTATTGTGCAGTTGTGAGCAAGGCCTCCAGCATGCTATCCCCCACTATGTCACCACATATGCACCAATGCTGCTCGTCCTTGTTGCTAACCCTGTCTTCTTCAGTCGGACCATATCTGCAGGTCAGTTCCTTGTTCTTGCATCTCTCACACGTCAAACATTTCCTTTCTCATGCATGCAGACTTAACCAACCACCTCTCTCTTCCAACCAGTGACATCTTTACTCAAAGGCCGACAAGGAATCTACACAGAAAATGAAAGACGGCTGGCCAATGAGATAAAGATCCGCTTCTTTAAAATAATGCTGGTGTTCTTTATTTGGTGAGTTATCACTATTTAATAAAGGGATACATTTAAGGGAATAGTTTGACATGTGGGGAGTACATTTATTTCCTTTATTTGCTGAGAGTTGGGCAAGAAGATCAATAATACTCTCAATTTTTGTATGGTAAATATGAAGCTACAGCCAGCAGCTGGTTAGCTCATCTTAGCATAAAGACTGTAAACAGGAAGTGAGCCAGCATAACAATTCTCCAAAAGTAATAAAATCCATCTACCAGCACTTTTAAAGCACTCTAATTAAAACATTTTATCTTGTTTGTTTAATCCATGCGGTAAACCAAAGTGTAAAAGCAACATGTTTAAGTTTTATGGGGTGTTATGTACCAGAACATCTCCTGGCCAGGTGCAGTAAATTTCTGTAGTCTTAATTTGCTGGTTGCCTGGAAACCTCACTGTCACAACAACACTCCAGGAAGTTACCACTCCCAGCCTGGAAGTAATGTAGAACCTAAGAGTCATCATGTTGTTTTTGCACTTTTTAATATTTCCCGAAAGGGCTAAATGAATGTGTGTTATGCAAGTTTTATTTTCTCAGCGGCAAATAAGATATTTATAAATTTTTTTGTTAAATGTAATTTTGAATCCAGTCTATACAGACTGTATAAGGTATTAACATAAATAGGTAGACACCTGAGACTTTAAACATCACTACTTTAAACATTAGGTTACCATTAATTTTTGTCATTGTTATAGGGCAATACAGTGAGATATAAATAGTCATTATAATATACTATCATATTGACATGAATAAATACCAATAGATACTTGCAACGACAGAACAGATGCCATAAAAGTGGTAAAACCCAGCAGTATGGATTCAAATAATTAACTTTGATGTTAAGTATGTTTCATTTGAAGTAAAAAAGTATTAAGATTAGTTATGATGGAACAATCTTGCTGTGGTGTAACTGTTGCAGTAATGTGACTCTCACAAGGCAAACTAATGAACGCTCATATGAGCCAGTCCACAGCAGACATCAGACTAAGTAACCACTGTTTTCCAAAGCTGTTTCAGCATAAATAGAGCTGCGTATCAGCTGTGTGTTCATGACCATTTTAATTAATTTATAACAGTTGGGTTTTTTGGTTGCTAAAAGTCCAATTTTACAGTCATATTGTTTATCCTGTGACATTTTAGCTGGGCTCCCAACATCATCAATGAGAGCCTCCTCTTCTACCTGGAGATGCAGACAGACATCAATGACAACGGTTTCAGGGACATCAGAAATGCAGCACTCATCACATGGTTTATCATGGTGGGTCAACATACAGAATCAAGATCCCTTATTTTATTGATTTCTTACACTCATAAATAATTCTGTATTTTTACTCTTTCAGGGTATCCTGAACCCCATGCAAGCTTTCCTCAACACCCTGGCCTTTCACGGCTGGACGGGCTTCGATATTGACCTCAGCCTGCAGCGGAGGAGGGAGCTGGCCTGGGACTCGGTTTCTACTTCAGTGCCTAACGCAGCAGGCCATAATCCCATAGTGGGAACCACTCTGCTCTACCAGAGTCATGTCCAGGAAGCCAAGAAAAACATGATGGGCAATGGACAGCACCACTCCGACGGCATCAGTGTCCTCTCAGAAGGTAATTGGGCTTTCAGTGGCAGTAACAGCTCACCTGTATATCAGGGCTGGTGAAACTCTTAAGCTGATGCACTCCTCATCAGCATCCCATATGGTACATGCTGTCTCCTGATGCTATGGCTGGACTACCTCCTCTTTCTTTCAAGTATGTATTTTCTTTTGGATGATACATTTATGAGATGACATCATCCAGTGAGGAAAGGCTTTAAATTGTGTGATTAAATTAGCTACAGTGCTAATGCCCTGGAGTCCAGGACACAGTTTAAGCTCACTGTGATGATTTTTTTAGAGTAAAATACTTTTTTGAACCAGTGTTGTTGTGGCAACAAAGACACATGTAGCACTATGAAACACCCTGCAGCACTGTCAGTTTTGATCTACGGTGTTCTGAAAAATTATATATATTATTATACAGGAATAATACAGCAGCATGAAATCACTTTGCATGGAAAGCTATGCATTTTCTTGCTCATAATAAACAGAGGAAAACAGTGTCGTGACCATTCTGCATGTGTTTGTTAACACACCACGACAGGTCATGCACATTTACTGTGCAACCTCTGACCCACTGTGAAGGATGCCGAGTTAATAAATGGAGTTGATACATGGAGTTTTTAAGTGTCATTATTGATATACGTGAGATAATATGCAGAACAACAGCAAGGCTGTTGTATATATAGGTGAATTGGGTGAAATTCAACCAGTTGCCAGTTTATTAGGTACACTCAGCTAAAACTAATACATTCTGATAAATACTACAAGCTGATTTATTGCAGGACTAATGCTACACCACTTTAGCTATTGCTAGGCGTACCTAACCAGCTGGCAACTGAGTGTGGCTTTATCACTGATGAGCATTTACTGGATAAAAAAGGTTCATATTTATAGTTTCAGTCTAGTAACACTGAGTGATGACATAGAGATTTTACAGGCAGAGTACTCTGACATGTCACAGCAGGAAAAGCACAGATGTAAATAATAAAAGTAATGATGGCTGAATTCCACTTAGCTACTAATGTTATTAATTATAATGCTATTCCTACAATGTCATGTCAAAACATCTGCTGTGAAAAAACACCTGTTGTGTTACTATTAAATGTATTTTGGGATGATTTTATTAAGTATTTTATAACATTTTATACCATTTTATATCTGTCTATGCACTGTCGAGATCATGTACGAAGGCTGTTCAATGTTTTGTGTCACCATTCAGTGTCTCTGAAATATCAAGTCTTTAGAAATAAAGTTAATCTTTAAAAGGATTTATGTTTTTTATTCATTCTAACAAACTCTTTTTAGAGTCAGATGCAGGTATAGATAAAAAAAGATATGGCTCAATTCTCAAATGCTACATTAGTAAAAATGCTACATTAAGATCTACATTTGAATCACATTAGTTGCTAAAATTCCCAAAATACATTTGTGATGAAGGGATTTACAGCATCTCAAAAGATGAGCAGTTTGACAAGCTGTGAAGGTGTCATGTGCAGTAACACCCAGTAATCTACCCCTATTTTGTCTTGCTAGGTTCAGAGTCTAGTACAGTTGAAATCCACATTTCCAGCGAGCTACGAGACTATGAGGATGTAGACGCTGATGGAGAATCCTTGGAGAACTCTGTGAGGCACTAGCTGGGGTGACCAGCAACCTGCCTCCCTCTACTTACTGTGTGACATTGTTCTTTTAGCTGCTTTTGTTTTAGATTGTCTGCTCTTAGGCTCTATTGTCCCCTTGAGATTTTCTCAGATATTAACTGGTCATGAGATTTCATTAGTTGGTACGACAGAATAAGTCTAATTCTTGATTCCAAGCCTTTTTATTTCTTCCTAAGCTTTTTAAATCTGTCTGTAGTACAGTGTGGTGGTACATCAACTGTGCAGCAGCTGAACAGTCCCAAAACCACTGCTAGTCTTGTGTAGCAGCCAGTCAACAGAACAAATATGGTATTTTTTGATTAAAAACTCACAGGCTGACTTTTCAAGTGCTTGAGGAAATGTTCTCCTTGTAAATTCATTGAGTTAGACATGCACTAGTTTTGTGATAACCACTCTAGACATTAAGCTAAACAGAATGTAAAGTTACTGTATTTCCGACTGTCTATCTTGTATTTTTGCACACATCTATTTTATACTACATTAAATATCAACATTTTTCTTAAGGTTTTGTTGGTGACACTTTCTTAATGTCTTCTAAATGGCAATTTCACACAAAAGATTTCTGGATTAAGAAAAAAACGCAGTCTTTGTGGTTTCTGATATCAAAATAGAGTGATTTATTTGAGACACTGAATGACTTCAACGTTTTGTCTTGGAAACAGGTGACCGCACCCTGGACCAGGGTGTGAGAGAGATAGTAGCTGTCACAGCACTTATTTCATTCTGGGCTCCTTAGCATGCCAAGAATGGCCACCAACCCACAGCCCAATTCTCAGTCTGACACAGACGATAATGGCTCTCAAATGAAAAAGTCCGGAAACAATGAACCACCCGTTAACATCCAATTGTGACATCAAAGAAAAGAGGGGGAAAAAGACAAAAATAAAACATTGGCCCTTCACTTTCAGCAAAATCTGAACATCTATTGAACCACCCATTAGGAAAAGTGCACTTCACATTGCTCCAGCAGAAGATGACTGAAAGAGGGGCCAGAAACAAAAAGGCAAATCAGAGTGGTGGCGAGTTAGTTTGAAGATGCAGCCTTTTATATGAGATCCCAGTAAGCAGAGGGAGGCAGACTCGTTGCTGCAAACTGCTGAAGCTCAACACAGGCATTTCTGACCAAATCTGATCAGCTGGCAGTATTCGGCAGGACTTAACAAGACCGACTATAGCGTTTGTTTTTCTCTTTTCTTTCTTTTTTTCCTGCAACACCAGGACTTTGCTTGACTTCCACCTTCTGGATTAAAAAGGTGCTCTGAATTTTCAGCAGACTGTTCAGAGGAAAGTGCCAAAGAGAAAAACGTGGTAATATTAATTCAGCTGCAATTGTTATCCTGTTCAGGTCTCCATGATGCTCTTAGCACTGATTCTGTTATGTCCCGTCCCTCATACAATACAAAGTTAAAGCAGAAACCAAGCAAAGGACTCTGATGGCTGTTCCCTCCCATAATGTTGACTGGCAGAGACCTGCCTGAATGCAGGTCAGTGAGGTGCACATTTCGTACATGGCTTTCAGGGATCAAGAGTGGAAAGAAAAAGCTGCTGAACACATCTGTATCAATGCCATTTGTGACACCCTGAAAAACCAAATATCTTGATGCATCAGATGTGATTGGCCCAGCTGAAAAAAAAACTAATAAAAGAAGCTGATGAGACATGCGCTTGATTTAAAAAGAGGTCTCGTCACACATCGTCAGCAAAGTTGCGACAGCTCTAGCCATTAGTGAGCCCCTACAGGATGGCAATAAAGTGTACTGTATATAAACATATATACACAGTATATAAGTCTGTGTATTAATCTAATTTACATATCTTTACATTCTTAAATTTACATCCAAAAAGGGAGAAAACTCTTTGTAAACCACACTTTTCACATCTTGTCCACAAAATGACATTGTCTAATCTCGAGTAAATTGAGCAGGTCATCTTAGGAGGTTAGGACAGTTTCTTGGCAGGTTTTCCTGTATTTGTTGACCTGATGTTAAACGTGAGCTAAGAACTAACCTTTTAGCGGCACATTCAGTTTTAACTTTCAAAAGTCCACCTGTGGAAAATAGACAAAAAAGCAAGAAGTACTCTTGAAACAAACTATTCTCCACTGAGAAGAATTTCAGCACCCTGTCAACAGACAATACCAGTGCTTCAGTATCGATGTTACTTTTATCACGTCCCCTCGTTAGTTCATTTGGACATGAAGTAACATTTGCTCAGAGGATTTCTAAAACCATAACCTTCTTTCATAATTTGTTGCCTTTCACAGCCAAACACGTGTGTCTTATTAACACTTTTTCGCTTTTTATAAAACTCATCTTTGTGTTTCCACGCTTTCAACCCGGTAACAGCTGGACCAGTGGCCCGGAGGGATCACAGCACTTCCTCATTAGAAACCTTTAAAACATGGATGCACCAAGGCAGTTGAATTCGGTCCAGACTTGGGGATCTCTTAACTGGATTCCATTGTGTTTCAAAAAGGCGTATCATTAAACACACGTCAACAAACTGTAAGGTGCACTGAAGTCAGTTGGTGTTGGTTCCTCTGCAGCTGCTGCAGTAAACTGGTTTTACTCCTGTGAGAGGCTTTTGTTTCACTCCACCTTACAACTCTTCTTGAGCAAACCCAGTTTGTTTGCTGATGCCAGAAGGCAATTTGCTGCACATTCCAGGATTCATCATCAAAGTCTCAAATCGGCTATTTTCGGAGATCAAGAACACAGACCTAGGAGAAAAAGATTTAGGCATCATTAATGATACATTGCAAAAAACATAGTTTTTTATAATTTGTTTGTTTTTCAGCTAATCTTGTTTGCATCATACTAAAATGCAAACCAATAAAAAGAAGCTGCAACTGATTTCTTCGGCATGACTTTGGATAAGGCTTACCGAGCCGTCCGACGCGCTGGCACCAACTTTGTCCCCAGTGCTGTTCCAACATACCTCGAAAATACCACCAGTGCCCCTGTAGCTGTGCACCAAGGCTCCGGTCTGAAACAGTAGTGCAAACGAGTAAACACTAAACTCCATCAAAATAATGCACCCACAATAAAACTTCCCGAGGTTAAAATCAGATGCTCACCGTGGTGTTCCAAATGTGGACACACTTATCGAAGGAGCCGCTGGCCAGGTGCTTGCCGTCTGGGCTGAAGGCCACACTATATACCGGTTCCTGGTGCTTGGTCAGTGTGTGAATACAAACCCCTCGCTCAACATCCCACAGTCGTACTGTTGAGTCGAAAGAGGCGCTGTGGGTGATGGGAGACAAACAGAGTCCACATCAAATTACAGTCGGACCATGGATTCATAAATATCATTCTAGAGAAAAGTGACTAAAAAGTACTACCTTGTGTAATAGTTATTTCCATGGATTTATGATGTGAGTGAAGCGTAAAACCTCATGAAAATCATCAACACATCTGTAGAGCCTAGAAATTATCATGGCGTGTGTTCTTTTTGGCATCAGAACATCTCATCCTTAGCAATTTCACAATGTTAACACGGGAAAGTATCTTGGAAAAATCATTTATCACTGCATCTCTAACTAGAAACACTACATAAAAAAGGGTCACACACTGAGATCAGTCTTAAAAGTGTGAACTTTTCAAAATGTGGCAATCTATGTGCATCTGTGACTGTAAAATTGAAACCCTGTTGAAAACAATTGATGATACAAAGAAGGGTGAATTCAATTAACACATCTTCCACACCTCGGTATAAATAGGCAGGGCTAATCTCCTATGGGTGCCCTTAGCAACAACTGAAAGCGAGCTCAAAAGGATATTATGCCAGGAGCAAAACTAAAGTAAATTAAAAATCTATTGCACACTTTCTGTTCAACGTTGGCATTTACTTAAGATTTACGAACTTCCTTCTAAGCAGCAGCAATAACGGCAGTTTTACTCCCAATGTGAATTATAAGCAGGTATGCTGGATTGTCAGTGAGGCCTATAAATTCCTGTGGTATTTGAACTGGAACATTTACACATGCATGCACATCTGGGTCAGGGTTTAGGGATGCAGGCCACTGACAATAACTAGCACGGGGATTTTGTCTGGAACATGGTTTTTCCTGAATGTCAGGCTATGACAAGTGTCGCCTTCCCAGTTTGTGCTGAGCACACAAACTTGGACTTTTATTAACACTGAGCAAAGTGGGTGGTTGGCCTTTTACATACTAAATTTGAGTTACATTGAGAGATGCCCCACCTGGCGAGCATGATGTTGGAGTTGGGGTTGCATGTGCCGGGACCTGTGGGGCTCCACTTGATAGTGTAGATCTCTTTACTATGAGCCTGAAGGTCGTGGACGCAGGACTCCTGCTTCATACTCCAAATCTGTGCGTGAAGGAAACGACCACAGCAAAATAGCACTGAGTACAAATTACATCTCTGGTTTGTTGTCTCCAACATCTAAAAGTTAGGAGTAGTCCTACCTTTAAGGTCATGTCATCTGAGCAGGAGGCAAGCAGCATACCCGATGGATCCCACTTAATGGCATTAACTTCATTCTGCAAAACGCAAAACTCGTTAGCGTGACTGTCAAGGGAGCAAGCTCAGTATAAAGATGAGCAACACAGAAAAAGCTGTTTACCGTGTGGCCCTGGAAGGTCTTAAGGGGCCGGTCGCTGCCAAGGCGACATACGTGAATGCACATGTCCGTGCTGCAGGAGGCAAAGGTGGTGTTGTTCTGCCAGTCGACATCCAGTGCTGGAGCTGCAGAACATTTGAGTGTTCATTAAGAACATTACAACCCACAATTGTAGCTAACAATACAAAAAAACTGAGCAGGAAATATTTTTCTTCTTATCTATTAGCTACAATAAACTTTTATTGTTTTGGTTAAACAGTGAACTCACTTTACCTGAATGAAAGGGAAACTGCTGCTTGGCTTCTCCTGTATGCGCGTCCCAAATGATTGTCGTCTAGAAAATGAAATTGAGCATTTTAAAGTTATATAGAATATGGTGAGCTCTTTAATAACAGATAGACAGAAGACATATTTCAAGAATCTTGACTTTATTACCAGAAAAATATGATGTTACTGTATATGTAATGTATAATTTAGCCAGTGAGTTAAAAAAAAAACAAAAAAAAACAACATTTCAAACCTATGGACTGATAAACTACTCAAATGTGGATAATATTAAAAAGGCACCAAAAAAATATGACATACCTTATCTACACCAGCACTGAGAATTGAGTTCCCCTTCTTGTTCCACTTGAGTGCAAATATGGGCCCTTTGTGCTGCCCCAAGGTGCTTGCCAGATTTCCTAATGGATAAGAGCCATATGCATTTCTTTTAGAGACAAAGATCCTTCAAAACATTGTCACAGATGTTACATTACATCACAGTAACAATGGTGTAATCCCAGTGACCAAGAAAACAACACCATGCTGGAATGATGGAGGACATATACCATCTTTTGTCCATATCCTGGCAAATCCATCATATGAGCCTGTTGCCAGGAGAGTCCCATCGCTCTGTTGGATGGAAAGATAACTGACATGTTACCTAACATTCTTAACTGCACAGACTATTTACCACACAGTAAAAGAAGAAGACGGCAGATGTGGACGAATGATTGGGAACCTACATTCCAGTCCAGTGAGGTGACGTCTTTGTTGCTGGGGACATCCTGGCCACCTTCTCGGATACAGTGGCGCAGCACCAGCTGGGTGGAGTTGGAGTTATTATTCTCGTTCAGGTTCCAGATCCTGGCGGTGGAGTCCCCCGAGCTGAACAGAATACCAACACAGCAGGAGGGAAGGGGGTCAGAAGATGGTTGGAGTGTAAGCTGTCAGCGAGGGATCTTATGAAGCTATATATCTTCCAAAATAAAAGCCAAAGCATGCATACAATATAGTATGACTCATCCAGCATGAATTGAGATCTGTTTCAGCACAGACAGAGACTCACCCCGAGGCCAACAGATCGCTGACAGGGTTCCAAGCACAGATGAACACCTCAGACTCGTGGCCGCGGAGCACCGTGGCTTTACTGGCTGGTATCTCCACATCTACATCCATCTCCATGGGCTCGCTGTGGTTATCTGAAGAGAGTAGGCGTGCGCACAGATGGGCAGATACACACATTTTTATAAATGCATCAACACATGCATGCAAACACACATATGCCCACACTTGTCAGCAAGATAATGAGAAGTATAAATAAACTGTTGATAATGTAACGTCTAATGATATTAAATGTTACCAAATGTTTGAAGAGGTTAAAGGCTACCTTTAAATATTAAAGAAAATCAATAATGGGTATCTGCCGGTATATCAGTATGTATGCCAGTGCTATTTTTATTTAGTTTAGTCTGAAAATACCGGCCCACTTGGACTGTGCACAGTTATCACAATATAATGAGAACCCACACGGACTTAGCCTTAAGGATATGTGAAAGCTTCCGTTCATGCTCGACAGTGAAACCTCTCTCACACCCGACTCTTCCTGTTGCCATCTACACCTTCAAATTAAATTTCTAAGGGATGTGCTGACACAAACATCCACTCCTCTTCCCCTTGTCTACAGCTTCACCTGATCTACACCTCTCTGGTTTCACTCACAGAGGAAGCGGCACAGTTGCTAACGATATCACATTCTGTGAAAACCACAAGGCTGTTGTTGTTTCTCTGTGTAAAACCGAGCTATAATTCTGACAGGTCATCTGTATTAGAGAAACTGGTGATTTTGTAGGTGTGACAATGCAACTACAAAGCTGCTTCCTTCTGACAGCACAGAGCCAAAACACAGCACAGGAAGAGAAACTCCTGCCTGAAAAGTCTTTGAATTTTTGCTGCAGTTGCACACAAAGACAGTGCAGATATGACAGTTTTAAAGCATGTAGTCGGTAAGTGTTCCGCTACAAGTCAACAGTAAAAAAGTACGCATTACTAAGAGTCAACATTAAAATCCTGACATGACAATTTTACAAGTAAGGACACAAAATCTACCTTTTTTCAAATAAGAATTTAGCCGTTTGATTTATTCTTTCTTTGCCCTTTTTGACAGGAAGGTTCATACTATAAACTTATATTTTAGATAATATTAATATCTTCATAGGATATGAGTATCAAAAATATACATAAAGGACAGAATTTCATGCTAGTCCCTTTTTATTTCTCTTAATTAACTTTGAATCAGAAGATTATTTGACTTAGTTCCTTCGCTGAGATAATCAGGACACATGCATTTCGGAGACTGAGCTTACTCATATTGTGAGTGCCATTCTCCTCCCCGTTCACAGTGACTTCTCCATTCTTTGGTGCGTTGGACTGGTTGCCAGAGGTCGAAGCTGCCATGGCGCAGGCCGCCTGCTGCTGAGCTAACTTGTCGCGGAAGGCCTGCTGTCGTGTTTGCACCACATCTGGCATAACCGCGTCGATGAGTGACAGCGACTCAATTGGCCGACCATCGAAGACTGTACCATCCTATAATGACAACGGCAGTGAATAACACCTTTAGGTGGTGTCATTTCAAGCAAGTGACTCTTTAACGTTTCCTGCTAATGAACAATTATAAAGCTGAATAGTGATTCCCATTTCTTTCTTCACAAATTCCCCCGATTTGACTGAAAATGTGGATTTGACAATCATTTCCACTTGACCTGGCATGATGTCATAGAACTCAAAGTCTGTCTTTGTTTCATTAAGCAGAAGAAAACATCTGTAGGAGTCAGTAACAGCAGGCCCCTGCCCTCACCTCATTGATGCTGATTTCTGCCTCCACGTACTGAAGCCCTTTCTGCAGGATGGAGATGAGGGCTGCAGGGGGCACTAGTGTTCCATTGATGTTGGACTGGCTGATGTGGCTCTCGATGCCAAAGGTGAATGCTGAGTGAGAGAAACCTGAAAACAAAACACCATTCACATTCATTGATGGGAGAGTGCCAAGAACAAGATGTGCACAAACACACAACACAAATATTCAAAGAAACGTCTTGTCGGATCCAAACAAAGCTAGCGGTAATCAAATACAAAAACCAAATAGCATAACAAGTATGACATTTGAGAGTATAATAAGGAATGCCAATGTCAACGTTGACCTCTCGGGTCTACTAATGGCTTGTATTCATTCAGAAATCTTAAGAAGTCGTCTCAATAAACAGTAATAAAAGACAGCAGATAGAATTTCAATTATTGATCCAAACTCTATCAAAGAGTAAATATTGTGTTAACGTTAAGAAGTGAGACAATATCCTGTACACCCACATTAAAGGGGTTGGTGATGGGGGTGTTTATTTGTGTTTATTTCTATTTCTGTATGTGAGCATGCAGTGTAGGACCAGGCATTACATTAAAACCTTAATAGCATATTACGTTCTTTGTCTCTGGAGCATTTCTTGCGCATGTGCATTTTCTATACAATGGCCAAATAAGATATGCATAGTTACAAAAAGCTTCTCATCCGGCAAAAATATCAGCAATTTATGTTGAAACAAACCTGATTCTTGGAGATATCTGTAGACCAAGAAGTTCACTTCGTCACTGGTAATACTCATCTTAGCCCAATGAAAGGGAGGAGGTATGCTGGAAGGCTGGGTTCACTCCTAAAGATAGAATCAAAAATGGGGGTTGTGAACAATGAGGTCTGTGGCTGACTCTATGACATATTCCAACAAATGATATCTATCATATTCTTATAAAAATAGACACAGATTCCACACACTGCACAAATCCATCCTGATCCTTGTTTAATGGCGCAGTTCTGTGCAGAAATACTCAAATATGAAAGCAATGACATCCAGCCTCAGTTAGTAACCGCTCAGCCTCGTTTTGCCCATTGCATGATTCCTTTTCTTGACAATGTCAATGGCTGGGTCACTTAACCTGTGAATCCATGTCTAGTACTGAATGTAAGTATTTCCAGCCTCTCTTCTCATGCCTAATGGGAGTGTCTATATCCATTTGGCTTTCACTGAGAACTCAATGGTGCTTCCCATTAGTGACCTGGCCAACCGTCTAGATGGAAAGAGCCCTGATAAAGCAGTAAAGATATTAAATGCCTGTCTACTGTCCATTTAGTGAATTACAGAAGAGAGCAAAAGGCAAATTATTCACAGCAGTGAGCTGGACCATCCCTTTTGAGTTAATTTTCACAAACAGTGGTGTTTAACATTTTAATTTATGATGTCGCAAAAGTGAAGAAACAAAAAGGCAATTATGAATTTAGGTCCATCCCATTTTGCTTTTCCTTAGGCTGATGAGAATACCATGGAATTAATCTTTTACTGATGGCTCAGTAAAAGGCAGAGTAAATGGAGCTGGACCAACATTGCTTATACACCCACACTGACAAAAGAGGTCGTACAAAAGGAAATAATGGCCTATGAGCAGGTAGGGATTAGGTAAAAATTGCTTTAAGGAAACAGGCTGTAACATAAGAATGAATTATGCACTATGGAACTACATATATTAACTGAAACCATTTCCTGGTCTCCCACTGGGAGATGAAGGGACTGATATTTTGGCAAGGACACAAAGTGAAATAAAGGGGGGTGGTGTCAGGTATGAAGACTGCATGGCTGTCCAACTTTCATTCCAAACGCTGTCCAGGCCCACTCAAGTTCCCCTTTGGTAGCATAGCAACAAGAGAGATCGAGCAAAATAGACAGAGAATGGTGTTGTCCCAATTACCAGTGGGCATACAGCCAGAGGGGTTGAACATGTTACTCAACATGAATTATTCACTCTTTCACCTTGGTATATTCTTTCAGATGGAGCCTGCCTTTATTGTACCACCGCAGACATGTTAAGGGTTGGAATTATAATAACCTCTGTAATCGGTGCAGCCACAAAATGAAGTTTCTTTTAAGAGATGCCCTGCAGTCTTCTCTTTTAAACAAACACAAGTTACAGTTCATGCTCACCAAAACTCATTGTGCACAGGTGAAATAAATGTTTTGTCTGGTAAGTCAATGAAACCATTGGTAGGGCTGTCACCCATGTGTGCATGAGAGTGGTTATTTGATTTCATGTCACTGCTTCATAGATTCTTACTACCATTTTGTTATTATCCAACATCAACAAACAAGTCACACTCAATGGCATATGCTCGATTCTCTCTCTTTCGTCAGATAACACAACAACACTGAGCTTGTCTACCTCAGCTACAGAAGCATGATTTGACCACAGCCGCCATGTTTTTCTTCAGTTTACATCTACAACTGGCCACATCAAAGCAAGACAACCGCTGCTCCCAAGGCCGCTGCAGCTACATGCCAAACAACTGGAAACATAATTAACAGGCAGCCTAGAGGGGCTCAGGTCCCACCGGTGCAGGGCAGACGCAATAATCCCTCTATCAGATGGGCCCATGATGCCACCATCTATTACACAACTCCCTGGGCATCCAAGCTGCCTTTGACCAAACAATAAGACTTCCGGAAAACCAGACAAAATGCTAACCTGACTGGAGGGTTTTTCCACTGAAGTGATAAGTGGAGTCAAAGTCTGAAGATATGATCCCAATGAGAAAAAAAAAGACATCACAAAGGAGGAAACAGAAACACTTGCGTAAAGACTGCTACTACAAAAACACTGTTTATACAGCACAGTTCTACCATGCAGAAGTATAAAGACACAATACTGACACAGTGATAATAAAACCCACACACCTTTAATATGGTTACTGTCTTCATGCAATGTAACAACTTGAAAAGGGAACAAGAAACTTGATTTAGCATCATGTTATACCAAGCTGCTTCCAATATTAAGTCTACCCTCACTGAAGCAGGATGGACAAAGCACCTCTCAGTGTAATACAATACAATTCAAAAGCACCACAACCTGAAGCCCGCAAAGAGATCCTTCACTGGAATCAACACTTCTCTCAAACAGTTTCACCAAAACAGAATGCAGGATTTGTTGCAGGACAGTCTGATTATTGTGTCTTAGCTGTAATTAGAGTACATTTGATTACTTAAACTTGCAAAGGAGTGTAGGTATACATTGATTTTCTGTAGAGGGCATTGTAAAGTTACATAAGCTTACCAAACACAAAAAAAATATAATTAAATGAAATATTTATCATTGAGGTTCAGATGCATAGATGGTATGGGCAGGCACTTTGGTAAGAAGCAAATAAAATCAAGTAGAAAATAACGCAGGCAACCTTAAAGCTCCACACAGTAACTATTTCTTGTGCCTACAGAGATGTGAGTCTTGCCACATGAGGTGAAGGAAAAGTATCATAGCCATTAACTGTACGTTTTAACACATGAGCAACAACCACAAGTGGATATTAAATGGAGCCACTCCATCACCTACAACCCATCAACAGACCAAACTGAAACTATGTTAACATTAAATATTGGCAGAGTATCGGGGGGGAGACCAGATTAGGTGTTACATGCACCGAAACGATTGACACCCATCAGTGGCAAAAGGAGGCATTTTTTCCCCTCACACTCTGTCTATGTAAGGCAAAGAGGGCTGTGTTAGTTTAACAACAAGCTGTTTTACATTACACATCTACCCTGTGCTACAGCTGTAACAGCAAAATGTGTGTCAATTCATGATTCATTTGGAAAAACTCAGCCACAAAATACCAACAATGGAGCTGCCACAACACGCTCTGCCCTACATGTTGTTCTGTAGCCAATTTCTGGCTGCCACTGACGCCGCATACAAATAAATCTGTTTTATTCCTTTTTTCTTTCCCCCCACTAATTATTCCCCTGAAGTTTTCTGTTGAATGATGCGTAATGGACAGGTGTCTCCTTTTGATAGTCCTCTCACTGCTGACAGTTCTCTCAACTAGTGGATTAGACTAATGACTTGTCAATCGCACTTCAATGACAACATTAAAAAATGAGCAGCCTCAGTGTAACAAAATCTGCCGCAACAGATTCATTTTCTGAACCCAGATGAAAAAAACAAGTGCAAAACCAAAACAATTAATTTTTGTTGAGGAATTTCTACCAGCATGTTTTTCTCTATTAATTCTTGACTCACATTTTTCTTTAGCTTGAAATGTTTTCATTTTGAGGTCTCTAAGACTGAAATCCAGCTGAGTTGTTTTGAAAGCATATCATAACCAATGTTTTACACGTGCTATATTATGCATACTGTCAGGTCATATAAACACCTCTTTTCAGAGAGCAATCAATATGCACTCATAATAGCACTGACATTTCTGAATGCAGACTGGTTGGAGCAGAAAAGAAAGACAATAGATTGGACAGACTAATAGGTGAATGATGAGAGCCCCTGGTGTGGTCATCAGGTTCACTGAGGTTAACATAAAGATGTTTACAGACATGACGGTGTAAACTGCACCTCCAGCTGGCCAGACAGTTAGCCATAGTCAGACAGCCTTCATACTTCAACTGTACTGCTTTCAGTTCTCAATCTACACTGTCTGAAAAACATATTAAAAATTCAAATGAAGTCTGAGTACGCGTGCAATATAACTCAGCCGTCACTCACACAATTGCGATATTGCACAATATTTTTATCTGCCACATTTCTTGTGTAACTACGTAGACTTTGTATTAGCCTGTCAGCACCATTTTCTGTGTGCACTGTGGCCAAACTGTGGCTGAATGTTCTAGAGTAGAAACTGACACAAGACCCAGCTTTTGCAGGCTGACTGCTTTCAGCACACAGCTGTAAATTTAGCTTTGCTATAATTTAGAGTTGAGAGGAAATGGGTAGAAATTAAGATAGTCATATTTTGTTGATAGCAATATCTACCAATTAAGGATGGTATTTAGAATAGGCTGGGAACATTAATTATCATTCACTGCAAATCAGTCTGGAAACAAAGGCTTAACACAAAGGCTTTTTCATTGAAATGTATATAAAATCAAAAGGGCCATTAGGAGATTTAACTCAGTTTAATCTTATAGATATAGACAGACATATAGATAGATATAGAGATAGGAATAGGAATAGCAAAAAGCAATCATTTTTAGGTAGGCTTGTAGCCAAATCAAACACTGTTACATTTCAGCTACCGTGGTTAAACATGCCACTGCAAATAATTCACTAAACAGCCCTCTAAATGGGGCTTGTCATGTAAAAGTATCCATCTATCACTGCAACCTAATAAAATGCTTTCTCAACATAAACATTTGAATGCAAAAATAATGGAGCAATGAGAAATACACAACCAGGCGTCTCCTACACATGCAGGTTTTGAAAAGAATGATGTTGAAAACCAGCACACCCGGGACCCCATTTTCTCCTGAACAGTCACCTCCTGACAGATGTGCAAACAAGACCTGGAAACAGCAGCCATTTTCTCTTGAACTGCTCTGCTGAGTAAAACCCGCCTTTGAAGCTTCTGGTTGGGCTGCAGTCTTGAGGGGGGGAGGGGAGTGAAAGAGACAGTGGGGGAGGGGAAATCCGGGAGGGGGATGGTGGAATGGGAGCAGGGTGATAAATAATGATCTCCACACAGGTAATCACAACAACCATTTGTGCATTATTCTTTGCCTCTCCCAATGAGTCACTTAGCGACACCCAATGTAGGTCGGCAAACGGTGGGGGATGGAAGCCTTCAGTCTCCAGGGGAAACACTTCTCCCACGCTTCCCATGGGTGGTAACACTTCTAATGTTTACCAGGGGTGGCCAACCGTGTGCCATGAGAGACAACAGTCTGGAGGCTTTCATTCCAACCAAAGACTCTACCCTGTGATTATCACTCTTTTAAGTAGAGGGGGAGAAGTCAGATGTGAAATGATCTGCTGAGGTGATCAGGTGGAATGAAAAACTGCATACTGTTGGCGATCTATGTACACACATGCACGTGGTTGGCCACCCCTGGAACCAGTAGGCCGAACCTAATGATTCTTTCAGCAGTGAACAATGAAGAAGGTCATCGGGGTAACACATTAGTGAAACTACAACCACTGATACTGCAAACATGCCCCAATGCTATGAATTACACATCTTACAATGGACCACATCTTCTGTCTACACCTTTTTGCAGCACTGTGAGTGCAAGGTGTGCATTTTTCTCTTTCAATATAGAATTACACGTTCACAGGCGCCGCCATCAACTATATAGTCTCCCAGTGGAATGAATGGGGGATGGTGACAGACAACATGGATCACTGAAAGGATTCATCATGATGGTTTCTAATCAGGAGCGTCGGGACCTAAGATCCTCATGCTTAACCTATTAGCATCAAATAAAAATGACAACTCCCACTTGCCTGTTGGTGTCATTCAGTATTCTCTGTCCAGACCAAAGCATATCAGCAGTGAGATGAGATGATCTTTTTACTGATGTGGGCAATTCATATATTGAATGAAACATCCCTGACAATTATACTGATGGCATAAGAACTGCAACAAAAGAAACAAACAAAAGAACTAAAGTAGAGGCAATAAAGTAATAAAATCTTTTGCCTAAAACCACAAAGGGGGGGACAGAAGGACAGATCATTACTTGCACTATTTTTCAACAGACTACAAGTAAGATTCAATTTGTGTAGAGAGTTGTTTTGCATCACTGCTCCCTCACTACAGAATTATTAACAGCTACTCAGTGCTGTAGCAACTCATAAGCCTCGAAACTAAACAGTTCATTGCACCAGCTGGTCTTCCTGGACAGTACTTCATAATACCTGTAGCAACATACACACGCCCACGTAGCTCTATTGAGATACTGATATTGCTATACTGACCTTTATGGTCTGAACACCCGGTAACCAGGGAGTTTTGGATAATCTTTAAAACTTACACGATTCCACAAATTTAGCTTTGCTCACCACCAATATTGTCAGATGGACACTTCAATGCAATCAATGCAGAAGAACCACAGACACAGTCTAGCTCTTCCTCTCTGTCAAACCCTGGTGGCAACATTGTCCAAGATATAGTTTAAATGAAGGTTTGGTGACTGTACGCTAAGGTAAAGGGAGGTCTTAAAAATGAATTCATCAAAGCTTTGACAGACTAAACACACACATACAAGTCATTTTTGGAATAGTTACATCAGTCATTTTGACAGAGAAAGATGACGCATTTTATCATGCAGGTATGAGGGCTTGTTGCATGCATCTTCAAGTCAAGCCAGCCTTTATAAAAAGATTTAGCACAGGAAAACAAGACGGATTATAGACAAACTACACAAGAAAGACAGGTTTTACAGTAACCAGGTTATTGCAGTGCATGTCAACACTTCAAATTTTCTGCAGTGTTCAGGTTTACACAAAACAACATGATTTCATGCGTGCATGTAAGCTCAAAGGAACCAGTTGCTGTAGGGCATGCATGTGTATATGGCCGTGTGGGGGTGGGTGGCAAGTAAATACATTGTGTGGAGGAGATTGTGGGACACAGCGCTCTTTTGATGCTCAGTGCAGCACATGTACATACAGAACACAATTTCACACAATTTTCCATCTTTTAATGCTACAAAGCTGGTAAAACAGCCTAATAGACATTCCTAATAGACAGTCATGTGTTACTTCAGAGTAACGACAATAAATATCAACCCTTCATGCACTCTGTCCTTGATTTGGTAAGATTTGATAAGATTTGTATGATGAAGCAACAATTACTAGTCAATATAGTGCAATTCTTTCCACGAGGCAGTTTATTACAACTTTTTAAAATCAATATTTACAAAAACTGTGATAGCATAAAGGAAAAATTAACATAATGCATAAAACCTGAGTTTAGGTTCTGATACAATGGAACAGTGGGATCTGCATTTGTATTTATCACACTCTCTATAACATCCAACATAGCACTACTGTGCAACCTAAGAAAAGAATTTCACATTTGCCTCTACCATGCATGTATGAAATTTAAAATCAATAGTATTTTTGATAAGAGGGTTATAGTATGCTTTATATAATAAAGCATAATATTGCTGTACTTAAGTCTCAAGTGAATAGATATTATACAAACAAAAAAGCCACAAATTCATGCATTACTTTGGAAATCAAGAGTAGATAATCAATAAATTTGATAAAAAATATAAATTAAATAGTGGTGAGAACATTTGGCAAGTCTTCTGACTGTGAAGGTTTGACACTGAAGGTTTGAATATTGGCTTCATCACTGACGCGAACTAAAGCTATTACACTTTATGCGAACATACAGTAGAAAGAAGCTTTAACATAAGCAGTGTTTCACAGGGAGAAAAAAAACCATTTCATTTTGTAGAGTATATTTTTACATTCGTTGAACAGTAAGAAAGAACTGAATGTCCTTGACATTGTAATAGTCAACACGGAGGCCTGAGCCAGGCAAATCTTTTTTCAGCAAAATGAGGATTGCACAAATAAGCTGTAAACACAGAGACACACCAGTGTGGGCAATACAAGTGTTGCTATGGTGACCAGAGGATCTTGCTTCTCTGTCAACAGCTGCTCATGCCACCCTAAATACCCCCCACTCTCCTTGAGCTTTCCTTCCATCTGACATTAGGGTCAAACAAACAAGGCAGACAAGTGAGCTGAAATACTGATCTTCATTCTAAGCCTTCTCTTGACCGTTCCTTTACCTAGCATTTACACAGTACAACACTGATACTACACACCAAAGATTTCCCCTCGTAGCATGTGTGTCCTCCACACACCGCCTATCCTGCTAAACAATTTTCTACATAAATGGAATTTAAGTTTGGAAATGTCTCCTTGTAACTAGAAAGAAGTCAAAGTACACACATATGTAGGAAAGCTGTACAGCTATTTGAATATTATGTTATTTTAGAGAAGAGAATATGGATATTTTGCTCATAAATGTACAATGCCATTTTTAAAGTAAAATGTAGTCCCTTCTTTCTTGGCTATTGTATTCCCTTCTTTCGTGTTTTAAGAAACCCTGGTTCTATCTCACAAAGATACTGGAAAAACACAGCCTGCTCAGTAGGCAATAAATACACCATTGCACCACACCATGTAATAAAAATTGATCCTGTATTTCCAAAAGTTCTGATAAATACAGAAAATCAATAAATTCATATATACACAAATGACTTCTAGAAATTGTTTATCAACTATTTGTATAAAATGCCACCAGTGTTTCAAACCCTAAACTTGTGCTTAAGGTAAATGGATTAGATGCAAATAATACACCAACGGCCAAATTATGCTTGTCTTTTGGCATCTGCACACACGCACGTACGCACACACACACGCACACACAGGTCAGGACAGACTGTGGTTTGACATTGACAGGTTTCAAACTGCAAGTAGTAGGAAATTACAAAACACTATGCAGCAGCAAACATGAAACTTTCACTGGCATTCTACAGATGGTCGTTTCGCTTCCGTAACAGTGTGCTTAAAGCCGCAATTCAGTTTTCCAGAAACAACACAGTCTTACCACTGGCTGATAAGCAAAAGCTACACGTACACAAATAACCTTTGAGTAAATTGATAATAGGACTCGAAAATAGCTCATATCTGCAGTGTTTTGCGTGTCTTTTGAAGAAAATTTACTGACTTCATTGGAAGTGTGGGACTGCCCTTTAATGTCAATCAGCAACATGAAAAGACCTTTGTGGAAGAAGCCTCAACCTCATGCTGTACATGAATAACAAATTTCTGTATGTTTCTAAACGTACAACCTATTCATTTTCTCCAAATACAATGTTGGGTGACTCACTGACAGAGCACGTCCGTGGTGTGTATCAGTATTAAACTCTCATGGTTGAATCATCAGTACAAAAGGGGTGAAAAGATTGAGCTTGAGTGAAAAATAATATTCCCTTTGGTAAAGAAGTTTCTCACTCTAACATGCCCTTACACGGCTTCCTTCAAACAGTCATCCTCCAGCAGTAAAGGCCTTGCTTCTGAAAAACTAGTTTAAGATTATACCACAGCTCAGCACTAACCTTTAAAAGCGGTGGGCTGGTAACCAGGCTTCAGTTTTTGGTTGCTGAAACTGAAAATATGGTTCTGAGTAATTAAAACACTGTGATTATACACCAGCTTAATAACTTCAAGATAAAGTAAAGTAATGTTTGAAAGCTTTATTATAGCAACCAAACAAAGTTATTAGTACCCAGCAAACTTTCATTAGGACTACCTGAATCCTGTAGAATGTGTTACCTTGAACTGGTGAATGTGATGTGACACTAATCTAGGCACATGCTGTACAATTTTTCATCCAGGTCCACAGACACCTTGATACGTCAAAGTCCAATTCTTAAAATTTTTCTTTTTTGATCTTCCATCAGTTTTATCTGACTCTTTGTCAGTTGAATCAGTGTGCACATAGTGATTTTAACAGGTTAGACCAAACATTTCACCCCATAGTTAACAACTTAGTTGGGTTCAAAACTGTGTCTAAAACAGAATGCTGAGCACAAGTGCAAATGCACAAACACAAGTGCAGCATTTTATGGTTCCCGTCCTCATGATAATTAAATATTACTCATACAATTCAAAAAAATCAATTGCAAATTTCTTAAAATGACTGCAAACAGTAACCTGGAAATCACAAGGGTCTAGTCCCATAAACCTACTTCAGAGTTACACTGCAGTGATAGCAACCACAGTAGGTCCTAATCTTTATAACTTAATGTCAACATAATAAAATAAATTAATCACCTCTTTGTACAGGCTGACCCTGAGAAAAAAATGTGTCTAAGGACTGAGCATGTGTGCGCTAAAATGTGAACATGTGCCATCAACAATTCATGTCAAGTCTTAAAAGGACACTGAAGCATTAGCTAAAACAGGTTCAGACACAATAGAAATAGAAAGTGATTAGCTGTAACACATTGCAACAGTTGAACATTTAACACACCCTTAAAGGCATGCGGTTTCCTCACGCTTGTTTAATTTAAATACACACAAGGACAGAGTCAAGGCACAACAGACACAAGCTCACACAACCATAAACAAATCCAAAATAAATCCAAATAAATAACCAAAGCCTTGAACTAGCCAGTACTTGTATGGGTGTTATTTCAGAGTAACCACTGGTCTGCCAGTTGGCTAGTAGCCCATGAACACTGTACGTCTCTTTTGGAGGGAGAGAATGGCTCACCTCCCCCCATGGCCTATCATAAATAAATACTGCTACAGAAATATTTGGACAGCCCGATACAGAGCTATAGAGCAACACAAGACATGGGCTTTCTCAGGGACTTCCTTGCCCTACTTATGAGCAGAGGGTACATTTCTGTTTTGAACAGACAGTCCAAGTACCTTAGATTTGCTGTTGTCTCCCTGTGCCTCATGTTTACTCTGTCCTTAGAAGAGATGTATGATTGACTATCCAAAATCCATTTAGAGTAAATTAAGGACCGACAACAAAACGCAAAATTAATGAATTATTACTTCGCACACATTGTAGGCCATCCATTTCTGCCCCCAGTCACTCGCACATATATAGCACTGAAACCAAAGACAATAAGTCTCATCTCAGATCCTATCACTGAACAAGACTCAACAGACAATAACCTGTAGGCCAACAACATTATTCATTTATGTGCTTCTGAGGACTCTGTGCAAGGTAACCGTGTCCACCTACTGAAACACCAAATGAAATTATTCAAAATTTCTGAAGTGCTGATATAACTTAACTGATACTAACTCTGTAAAAATAAGACCATCTTCCTGAGCTTTCAGTGAGAAGTAGTAATGAGGTGGTAAGACACTGACACTGACATATTTAGGGATCAATAAATGGAAAACGTAAAGTGAAGTGGTCTGAAACTTGCAATTAAGACATAATAAAACTCCTATTGTTCTTTAAATAGGTGGCACTAAACCTGTTTTTGTAACTGCTGCAATTAGGGTTGACTGCAAGTCCTTGGCTCTGGTAACAACAACTAAACTCACTGGTTGGCCAAGGCAGCAGGGCTTAAATGAATATAACAATCTTAACGAGGATTTTTTTTGACTGAAACACATCAAATAGAACAAACAAGCAAAAATCACATCGAATAATCACGTTTGTGTTTAATTCACTGCACGGTGTCCCATTTTTAAGCGAGGCTCAAACTACAGGAGTTTTCGGCCAATTTATGCCTTATTCACTTCTCCTGACTATCAGAGGAGAAACGTGGTCTAGAACCTTGGTTGGTACTGATATTTGGCACAGATTATTTGGAAATGTGATTGGTCTACAGATCCAGTTTTAAATCTCCTGAACTTCTTGCAGACTCATTGGGGCTGCCTAATCATTTTTAAAAAAAATGGTTGATATGAATTACAAAAATCTGGATGACTGCATCGGTACTTCACAACTACGACCACAATAGCCAATGAAAGAGTTGAGAGAACAAGAATGAGAAGTACAGACAATCCATATTGATCACATCTAACCAACCATTTTCTCATCCCGCTAGTTTAGTCTTCTGCTTTTGCAAGTTGTTGCACCATGCCAGTCTCCATTTTGTTTACATCTGCTTCCTCTTGAGATCACGTGAGATCACATGAGGTTGGTGCATGGCTCCTTGTGGCACGACAATCTAAATAATATCCTTCAGTGTGTAATGTACCATTACATAAAATGTTTGCATTTTTGAGAGAATCTGTAAAGTTTTTTTTCCGTAAAGGCCCGATGCAACACGATTATGAAACTGGGCTCGCATTTATGCGTCACATCAGACAAATTCTTCAAACATGCAAAACGAAAAGGCACTTTGCTGCTTTAAAGCTACATTATGTTTAGAATCATTCATTGGTGCAGCAGAGTTTGTAAAGCAATAATTTTGTATGATAGGAAAGTCGGTGTTTGGAGAATTGTATTTTTTGGGGTGGATTGAAAATAGATCTTTTCTAAGTAGATTGTGAACTAATGTGATTTTTGCAGGCAATGCAAAGCCTGCTCTCTAAAACAAAAAACTTTAGTAAAAAAAAGAAAATAAAAATATTATATTTTAGTTAAATGTTGTTTAACTTTGAAGGGCACCAATATATTACCAAAAGCACTTTTTCAACAACAAAGAACAGTTTATATATCAGCCCATATTGGCAACTTATACACCAATACCAATATGATGTTTGTATGTCCACAACAGGCAGCCTACAATATTAATCGGTCAGACTCTAATGTCTTCTCACCAGAGAGGTTCTCACCAATGCAACTTCTTTGTCAAAACACCTCCATCTGATTTCAGTAGCCAAACAACATTGACTGCTATTGTGAACACACAGCAGCCACTATGTCAACAAGAAAATGAGGGCATCAATTATTTGGGCCATTGAAGAAGAATCAGGTTAGGACAGCGTTCAAAAAGCAGCGTGTTTTAGCTCATTCCACCCTGATCCTTCTCATGTCTTGCTCTAATAGAGATAATGAACACTTTGATGCTCAGAGGTTAGGTGAGACATCTTAACTGTGTCTGTACATGCTCTTTCTCATTATTCCATGAACTACAAAGAACGGCTGTGGAAACTGGCTGAAAAATAGGAAGAAAATATAGGTCAAAGCACATTTCTCAATCACCCCATCAAAGTAAACTGATTTTACTAAGTGTTCTGTGAACATGTGACATCACCGTGTCCTCATATACAGGAGGGCATCTTTTGATATACTTGTGCATTTGTAGTACTTTAAAACAGCTACGGCTGAGGGTGGCAAGGACTTGGACAGGTCAATGCCTGACCCCCCTCCCACACACTCATGCACTTCCTAGGTCTGCATGGGAAACATAAATATGGATCATTCATATTCCAGCTTGAACAAAATGTCTTAAACTGCACTGTTGCAACTTCATGTGGTGGATGGCTTCTGTTGTGCTATTAAGGGCAGTGTAGATATACTAATAATTCATCAAAATGGGCCAACCTGCAACCTCTAAAACTTAGTGTATTCTGTAAAGTAGACCACAGCTCAGCTACTATGGTTTAGGGTACACGTGGGAAAAAAACACCAATTTTACAAAAGTAGGTTGTTTTGCCAACTAAACGCCGACAGAGAGGAAATCAGAAGACACGAACAGGAATTTCAACACACGTGTGGAGTCAAGGGGTGACTATGCCCTGTGCCGGCAACCTCATAATCAACGCCATAATCACCAATTTCTCAAAGTCATTATCCTCTTCGCATATATTGCCCACACACAAACACAGAACCAGGCTGAATGCAGTGCAGCCCCCCTCCAAAAAAACTAATGCCACCCGACTTTTACTGCCTTACCTTTTATTGTAAGAGTGAACTCGTGGTGTCCGCCGCCGCCACCTCTTCCTCTTCCACAAGGAGAACCTCCAACTTCAGTGAGCTAGCGACGACTTTCCTCCCATTTTGCTTATCGTCACACTTCAAGTTCCGACCGCTGCCTCGTATGACTCACTGTCGGCTAATTTGGTGGAGCTAACAAAAGCGTATTCGCTCACACACACGCACACACTCACACAACTGGCGGTAAAGTTGGAAAAAAAGAAAAAAAAAAGCCGAGTTTCTGTGGCTGAAGGGGGCTGCAGGCTACTCAGAGGAGTTTCACCGTTCACCGAGAACACTACAGTAACATAAAGAGACAGCAGCAGGCGCTGATCGGCAGCGGGAGAGAGACGTAGACAGAGAATGGGGGAGAGAGAGAGAGCGCGCGCGAGAGAGAGAGAGAGAGGAGGCTAGCTGACCTTAAACCTGAATAATGAAAACACGGCCGAGCGCATTGCTCAATTAATTAACTCACTAATAGTTTTATATCTTGTATGTCTCACTGCTCTAATTAGCTACATTACATGCTTAATCGATAGTTTGTAAACATATACTTGATACCTCTGCATTGGGGGGGGGGCAGGGAGGGGGAGGGGTGACGAACATCTTACATTAAGTGATAAACATATCCTGTCGTCATACGGTGGTAACGACTGTGTGGCCTCTTTTTCTCTTTTTATAAAGCCACTATGCTTGACATAGCTTATATGTGTGCATAAAATGGAGCTAAGCGTGGCTCAGATTTGACCTCAAATACACACTCGATCGCAAAGTTATATCGTTAAATTAGCTTTCTCTCGAAAAACCGCGTTAAAGTGAATCATTGTTTTTTGATATTTTGTTGTGAGTATAGACAGTGGGCTGAGTCTCACAGGCTACAGTCGAGCATGTTGCCTATCTGGCCTCTGAGCCACTTCCCCTCCCCCACACTGCACTATTTTTCGCCTGCCCGGTCACACAGCGGTTGATTAATTCTCCTTTCGCCTTGCTCAGTCATTCAGATTTGGAAAGTAAATAACAAGTTGACATCATTACGGCTCTACACTGGTGTGACACATTCCTTTGGTTACCGTACACACGGCAATATTTGCGCACCATTTATCCCCCATGCTGGAGCCACAGCAAACTCAGTTGAAATTAAGGGTGCTGCGTGCTTTCAGTTGCATGGCCATGAGGTAAGACCTAAAAGAATGTGAGCACATAATGTTGCATCCAAGAAAAAAAAAAAAATTAAATTTATTGGAAATTGGCAACATACTGTACTTTTCTGGGATTTTTTGACCAGGAAAGCGGTTATTCAGTGGATTTTGGGCTAACAGAAACAAAGATTTATAGGATTTGATATTTATGTTTTCCTGTCAGCATGGTAAAGCCCTTGCACAAATGTCAAGATGTTTTTGTTGAGAAATAATATTTCCAAAAAATACTATTTAACGGTTATCTTCCAAGAGGGGTGTGGGTTGTTTTGGAAGGACTAATACCATTTGTATTTATAAAGTATCACTACTATTGTCCTGATTATGAATCTGAAAGCCACAATATACAATTATTATTGTAATTATTATACAACATTAGACCAAAGCACTACAATGTGATAAGAAAACCTAGGATTCTACATGACAGCAACATTTTAAAAAGCAACAAATGTGAAGATGTGATGAGACCTTTGAGAGGATTAATGAGTAGCACAGCAAGGGAAGTCCCTTTTTAAGTATGACTGGATTATTACAGTGATTTGTCGTCCGAGAAAGTAAGCTGAAAACTGTGTGGACAAAGGATCTCCCTTGTACTTATATCTTGGGCCACAGCCATTATCTAACTCCTCTGCTTGCTCTCAGTCACAGGGATGGTATTTGACTAAGCTGTGCGTGGTACTGGTTGGTAGTGGTCATATTACACAAAAATGTCAAGAAACCAGAGGAGTAATTTAAATATTTGGGTTAGTCTAAAACACACGTTCCTAATGAAATGTAGTTAACTGTTGCAATCTTATCACCTCGTCTTGCCATTACAACACAGAGCAGCTTTTGTGCCTAGGGTCAACAGAGAGGACCAGATATTCTGTAATGTTAGTTCTTTTGAGAATAGTAGCTAGTACAGCAATGTTGTTGTAGAAAGTACTTTAAGTATACAGTATTTATCCAGAAAAGCCTAGACTTCTAATGTTCCAAGTCCCCCACTGTCTTGTTTGTATTGTATGAACTGAAAATGGCAATTCCACATAATATAAAATGACACATATAGAGACAACATCAGCAACAACTATGATCAAGACCAAGACTGTTACTGCTTAAGATCAATTGTGTGTCATGTAACTTAGAGGTTGATGTCACATTTATTTCCTATTACTTCCTATTATCCTATTATTATTTTCTTATTTAATACTTGCTAACCTCTGGACTGTCTTTGGCACTGAACGCCTTGATGTGCAGATGTTATAGGACGATATGCTACAAAGAGAGTTCTGTCAGAGCTGTTCTCCAGAGGAATACAATACAACTTTGATGAGAGCAGATAAATGGATGCCTTAGTTCAGCTCTCCAGTCTGCCAAAAACAGTTTCATAAGCCTATCTTGACAGTAAATTGTGATTTGAAGTTTAGTGAGGAAGTGAGACATCTCATTTCCAGAAAGTAACAAATCAGAAATTTCATTTTGACAATCTGAGCCATTATTCAAATGTGGCCCATGTGTGTTTTAACTGTGTATTCCTCAATCACTACTTGACCTGTCATCCCACAAGGGGATTTCCCTGAACTGATCATTTTTAGTTTAGTATTTTTATGTTAATTGAATTTACATGTTAAACACACATTTGGAGACTTGCCATTATCCCATTGTCAAAAAGCCCAATAATGGGTACTAATTTTCTGTAATGCTACTGATAATGATGCTGGATGATGATTCAAACAAGTCTCATACTGAATAGGATGTTGAATATCATTGTAGTATTATGGTATGTGTTTATATACATTTGATCTGGTGTAAATCTTAAATTATAATGACATTTATAAGCTACCCTCATTTTATACATTTCCAGTGTTTGCAAGTAGTAACTCTTGAAGTGACTACAGCAGCTAATTAATAGTTGAATACCATTTATCAGTGTGTCTGCTCTCCAGTAAAGGAAGCCTGAGAGTCACCACTTGTGAAAAAAACACTATTTATCAAGCATGGTGGAACTGTCTTAGTAAAGGAAACAATAGTTAAACCCACACCAATACTGAAAGAGATGCTACCTTTCACTTCCATGGTGTACTCCACTTTTGAATAGAAAGCAAACATCCCTCAGGATTTCTGAAGTGTCACTCTCCATGTCACTCTCTAGTTCAAACTGTCCAAGGTTTTAATCTAATGAAACCAGAACAACATCACCTGCAAGCGGTAAATAAGCACTAAAATTCTTAAAGATTTTAAGTGCCCCTGCTTGCTTTCATTAGTATATTATTTATTTATTTTCCTTTTGATTTTTTTTTTTTGCCTCTCCAGCTGTAAAGCTTTGAATTACCATTCCCAAAATATATAGCACTTCTAATGGTATGCATACAAAAACTGGATCCAGACATTTCAGCCTTTGCTAATAAAAACAGAGGGAGCATAAAAGTGGTTTGCTTTTTTTTCCTTTCGGTTACATCAGCCTCTTGCCATTTTGAAACCACTGGAGCTGTAGTTGTTAGCAGGCCTGAGCACTGCGCTATGTGAGCCATGCTTGCCTGCTCTTTACAGTGTAGAAGTTCAAAAACACAAGCCTCTAAACCATCCCCCATTCTGCACACTTTTGCACTTCTATTACATGCTGTATGGTAGGAGCGCTTCCTGCCATAGAGCTGGGGCTGACCTCCTAACAAAGAACAGGTTCAATCTGCCTCCCCTCCCCCAAGCCGGGAAGCTGATGAGGGTCACATGACCTTTCTAGACAGCACCGAGGAGCAATGGTAATATGTAGGGGTGGGGGAAGGGTGCTGCAAGTCACACGACTCTTGTTGTGTCTTATTAGGCCGGGGAAGCGTGTGGAAAGCCTTGTCTGTAGCAAGGGGAATATCCACTTGGGTATCTATTCCTCTTTGTGCTCTGGTGTCTATTGACATATTGGATATAGTTCCTCAAGCCCTGCTGCTTTATTTACACTGTAAAGAGAATAGGAGCATGGGGGCTGGGCAGTCAGAGCCAGTCTGGAAAAAAGGCTTCACTATTTTGTGTGTGTGTGTGTGTGTGTGCGTGTATGAGCTTGTGGCATTAGCAAGAAAAAGCAAGCCTTGTGTACTCACTGTACAACACCACCCCCACTGTCTTCCTCCCCTCCCCCTCTGCAACCCTCTACACTGGCTAGAGACGCAGAAGGCATTCTGTGGTTATGTCATAGCCTACAGACCTATTTTCCAGACAGACTGAACCAGAATTAAAAGAAAAAAAGCATCTCTCTTTCCACTTGCAAATGCTTTGTTTTCACATGAGCAAAGAAAAGTAGACATAGCAGTTGACAAAGTAGAGCAGAGCCATACAGCTGAGCTACTATACGGCATGGGAGCTGCTACAAACATCCTGTTTATATATTGACTTGTTTGGTGAGTGGTGATCATTTTCTCAAGAGCATCTGAGTGTTTAAAAAAAATGTGTCACTTTAGGAAGCCACATTCCTCCCACTGCTATAATCAAATTCCTTTGACAGAGCAGGGGGGAGGGAAAGAAGGCGGGAAAAGCAGACAGATGTCAGAGATTCAAGGGTCGAGGACAGAGGTCAAGGGTTGGTGACCTGGGCATCCAACAGACTCGCCTTCTCTTTCCTCCCCCTCCAGCATAATGACAGTCATTGACTTTACAATGCTTTTTTTTCTTACAGTGACAAAGCTTTCAGTTACACAGTTTTTAAAATTCACGCTCAAGCTGTAGTAGGATTTGTTGTTATTAGATACTCACGTACAAATAAATGTTTTAAATGGAAAGGCCCGTCGACAAACATTTCTTCAGGGCATTAAAAGAATAGTGGGTCACAATATGTGTAGTTTAAAAAAATATATTTTCTTGCTGAGAGTTAGATGAGAAGATTGATACCACTCTTACATTTGCATGGTAAATACAAGCCCAACTCTGTTCAACAGTAGTAATATTAAGGTTTTTATGACTTATTTAATCATTTAAACATTTTGGTTGCCAAGAAACAGACCAGTTCTGAATCCCTGTCAAACACTTTGGTTTTGGACAAAGAAATTAAATGTTAATTAGTGAGTTTTAAAGGTGGTAGTAGGCTGTGATCTTTGAAAGGAACCATGCTAGCTGTTTCCAGTCTTATTGCTAAGTTAAGCTAACCAGCTGCTGGCCGCTGTGTCTATATACTGTATAGGCGAAAGAGTTTCCATCCAGCTGTCAGCAAGAAAGCGAATAAGCACATTTCCTACACGGCTGAACCTTTCACCAACACATTTTGCATATTTTTGAATATGAGCATAAAAAAGTGTCATTTAGACCAAACTGCAACCTTCAGCTAGATGCATTATACTTCATTTGGACATATCCAGACATTGTGTTAAAAATGGCTGGTGCTGATGTTGAAGTTGAATGGTTGTCTACAGTGTAAATTTGTCAGATGGGTTTCCATGGAGACCATTGTGCCAGTTGCAGTCTTGAGATGTTATGCATTATCATTCCTGCTAGGTATCACAGTGTTTTCAATTAGTAATTAATTAGATGGCATGTAGTAATTTAATTGGATGGCATTGTGCAATCTAAAATCATCTCTTTGTTTTACTGATACTAAAATCACCCAGCTCGGATGTGTTACATTAATATGTGTAGCTTTTTGTATGGAAACCAAGTGGACTATGTAGGGCAACTCAAAAATATCCATTCCTTAAACAAATATGTTATTGATTTACTTATCATCATTACTGAACTTATTTCTTTGTGGACATTATAGTGTACAACCCGAGGGTGTTTTCCTACATTCCTACTGTATGGAGAATCTCATATGCAGGAGCTGTGATCTCTCAGTGACATTGTATTGTTAGCTCAGAGGCTGGGGGATGGGCATGTCTACTGTGCAGTGGATCACTGGTTTCAGCCTCCTGCTTTGTCATAGCAACATAATGCTGCGTAATGGGCCTCCACTCAGCTAGACACCCAATACAACATAGTGACACGTCACTCTACATAATCACTCTGCTGACCTCCAGGTTCTCAGGTTGACATTTGAACAAGGCTGCCATGGTTCTTCTTGTTCCCTCTGGAAATAAACAAATACGACTAAAAGAATAATGGAGCTTTACATGTGGCTGAGAATCATATGATTGTATGATAGACAGGAAAGAACAAAGTGTTATCACACATCCTGATCAAAAGTCATTCACATGGAGATGTCAGGCACCTCGTGATCTGATATGTAAAATGAAATGATTCAGAGAGCATAGCCACCTGTCAACATTTACCTAACAAATTAGGTTATAAAACATGGACAAATCCCACTTCACTATGCAAGAGCTGTGTGTTGCATGTGTCTCTGTGTGTGTGTAAAACCATTTGATTGTGTAAGTGTACGTGCATGCGAGGGTGTGTGACAGACACAGAGAAAGAGAGATTGCATTGAGTTTCAAAAATGTGTTCTATTTTCCATCATATCTGATAATTGTTTGCCTCAGACGAGAGAACAAAATCCTCCTGATAAATTCCCCATTGTTGGGTATTAATGCTGGATCATCTCCTGGAAAATAATGTGAGAAAAAGACAGGGAGAAGGAGAGAGGGAGAGCTGTCAAACCTCTCGCCTGGACCAAAAACATGTCCGTGGACACATTGCCATCTAGTGTTACAAAATGGTACACCACTTACTCACAAGCACAGACCATCCTCATTTAGATAACGTGTCCTCTGTCTTCATGCTGTGCAGCAAGTGTAAATCAGTGCTGTTTCTATTATATCCAGTTTGAATATAAACAGCAGCACACTCCACGTGTGCAACGTGCAGTTGTTATCATCGGGTTTGCTAACAACCACTGAGGGATACTCAGCTGTCAGTCAACCATCACTGTCTATACTCAAACTGCAATGTAACTTTAGCTCAGAGTGGGTGGCTTATGTGTGAATTACAGCTTTTACTGGACTATCAGCTTGCTCCCCCACCATTGCACAACACTGCATTGTTTTGGTGAAGTGGCGAAAGAAGAAAAACATTTCACGCAGGACATCTATTTAGAACTCCACCACGCCAAGTGGGTTTTTCCAACCTCTCATACAAGACAAATATTTTCACAGTGAATGTTAGAAATTCGTATGAACACACCAGGAGTCCATGGACTTCAAATCATGAATTGACAAAAGAGGGACTGTGGGGCTGATGGAGTTTTATCAGCAAGACAGGCTACTAACAGAGGACTATATTTTATAAGCTGCAAGACATCTAAGCATGATTCACCTGAAAGGATGGCAGTGTACATAAAGACATAAAGGCATAACTCAAAATACAAGCACAAACTCTAATAATTAATGTTTAGATAACACATCCCATTCTACATTATGAAACATAGTGTAAATCAATATTAGCCCCAATCTTATCTGCAGAGATGCACACAGCATTTCTTTTTAACTACCCTGCCTTTGGCTAACATATCAATACTCAGTGAAAAAACAGCTCTGCTAATGGAAAAGAATAATTTACATACTCACAATGCAAACTGACAAGCTCCAGTTATCGCACACAAAACGGCAGCGATATGACTGAATGTTTTAATAAACTGCCTTCATTTGAAACTGTGTCTTGCCATAACATGTTATGTGACTCTGTAAAAGAAAAAAAGAGGAAGAATAGCGGTTTCCTAACTTGGCACTGGATAAAAGGTGATAGTCGAAGTACTGAGGCAGGATTCCAGTGTTTTCTGCCTCTACCTGGTGGATCTGTTGCAATGATGTCACTGCTGCAGCTTGTTTTTAGAGATTTTTTTTTTATATGGTGGCTGATCATTTGCCTAAAGCCATTCTCTTAATATTCGTATCAGTGGGGAAATTTAATTTATATTGACACAGCCTGTGCAGATTAGGCAGTGATAATGTCAGGTGTGGTGGAATTATAGGCTCACAGTTTTGAGTCATTGAATAAGAGATCTTTGAACTTTGTTGTCTATTAGCGGGTACCAACCTGTTCTGCAGCAGGTGTTGAACTTCTGAAAACAATAGTAAAATCTTATGCATGCAACAATGTTTTAAATATCTAGGTGCCAGGTTTATTACAGCTTGATTCTCAGTGGGACCTTCATAAGTATTGCTTAAGACCATGATTGAAAGAATACACCTAATGTTTAATTCCTCTGAATTCAAAAGCACACAAAATGCATAGACATGCATTCTGACATCTGCATTATTACTCCACTCCCACCACTGCCTCCATCTGAACTAATCTTCTCTTTTGTTTGCTATTGTTCTCAACAAAAGCTAGCTTCCTCTGATCCGGGTGGCCTCCATCAGAGTTGTGAACTATGTGAGTCCACCTGCACCTTTAAGGATCAAAGATACCCAAGTGTTTGATCGTCACACACCTTCGTTCTCAGGAGTATACGGGCTGAAAACTAACACTGGTGTGATGTCTTTTGAGACGCCTTTTGTCAAATCATGTGAGAGAAACACACAGATTTTGCAGCTTTGCGGCTGCAGCGGATCCCTTTTTGCACCACCACCAAGATTGCTCCCAGCGCAAAACCCCTCATGTAAAGATGATGATTTTATGTTAACTAAAAATAATATGCTGTAGTATCAGTTCCTGGTAAGCCGTGAACCTGATTATATCAATGGGTTGTTTAACATGGATGTTGTAGATCCATAAACAAATTGCAACTGCAAATGTGCAGTAATCACGTGAGGTAATAAAGACTGGGTGCAGCACAAAAACTCAGAGCTATATGCTTTGTTTTGCACGTTTTATGGGATCGTGAGTAGGTTTACATACACGCAGGTCTATTTACATAGGTAAACACATGTTGTTAATGGTGACTCATTGTAAATAAAGGTGTGACTTTATTAGAGATGTTAGAGATGAAATCCAGTCAGACAAGTGTGCCCTCTCTAGATATCTTTATAGTCTGAGTTCATGATTGGCAGAGTCTTTTCCCAGTCAAGCATGGCTGTCGGAGGGATACGTGTCCCACAGGCTGCAGGAGACATTGAGGACCGCACACAGACAGTGTGTTTCCTTTGCTGCACACTATAAAACCCCCTACCACACATGGCTGTAATAAGCCAACAAATTAAGCCATTATACCGTTTTCTAGGTACACAGACATCCGCGTTTAAATATTTTAAGAGTAGCAAGGGATCTCTCACCCCAAGTTACATTGTATGTCTGAGACCACCAGGGAAACAAGCACACATCCATCTTATCATTAGAGAGCTGCGAGATGATTTTCTTGATACATTGCCATGCTTTTGCAAAACTATAACAGGCCATTGCTGTCAGTACAGTGGCCAGCTGATTCTGACCAGAGAGGATGTTGAGTGCCCGTGAATGACATGGGAATTTGTGTCTAATGGGAATTTCCTTGTTTATTTTCTTGATCCCCGTTGTAGAGAAGGGGAACATGGTTCAGGATGTGCTAATATGGGCATATTGCTATTTCAGCTGTGAGGCATAGGTCGAACAATTTGGCACAATTTTGTATATGGCCCATGGCAAGATGGCGACTTTAGCCAAATCTAATGATGGTGTGTAAGTGTGTGCTCGCTCACGCTCTGCACACAGTTTAAGAGCAACACCTATAAAAGTTCATTATGCTGCTGCTGTAATGGGGTTCAGGGAAGTACTCCATGAGCTGACAAAAGCAGGAGTGTCTTGTAAACCCCTCAAGGGAACTTTCTAATTAAATACTCACCGTTTAACTCCAATAAATAGCGAGGATTTCAACCTTTTCCTACATGTCATATTTTCTCCATACCTGAGGCAATGTAATGATGCCAGAAGTTGGGAGTCCATCTTGAGGAATTTAGGCAGGATGGTTTTAATAGTTTTCCAAGTAGAATTGTTTTTCCAAGCTACTGTTAAACTGGGAGGTGAGAGCTAAAGGGAAAGGGCTTCCCTGGGATGTTGGCAAGCCTCACCAGGGCCATATGTGAGGGGTTTGATACAGAAGAGCAGGCTTCTCCACATTTCTGAGGAACTGTATCATCAGTAGATGGCAGTCGGTCTAACACTCCTGGTCATATTAGCTTAGACAAGTGTGTATCTGGCTCTCTATTCTAAGTAATATTTGGGTACATCGTTACGGCATTTTACAAAGGCAAAACCTGATATGCTGCCAACTGATAAATGAATTAACAGAGAACAACAAAGGAAACAAATAGGGAATTAATAAATAAGCACAAATCTTCATCTTCCCTCCTCCTGTCTCTCAAGCCAAAAATAGTTTTATAGTGACAATATGAGTTTGACTAATATTTAAATTTAACTAAAGCTTGTGAATACAGCATTTGTGTTGTCCTGGCAGGAGCAGAAGTCTTAGTCTGTGCAAACAAGGGGATCGTGTGGTCTCTGGCTCTGACATGTGCTTTCTATCATTTGGACGATTAAGCCTGATGATGTCAACAAGGTTATCTCTGATTGGCTTTAATTTTATATCACTTATGGAGAGGGCATCTGGGAAGCAGGGAAGGGTCTGACGAAAGATAAAATTGAGGTGATTGATGGGAAATGTAGGATTCCAATAACATGAGAGGCTAAAAGTCAGGATTATAGATGAACAGACAGCACGGGGCAACGTGCCCAGCAATCACACTGTATAATTGTGTTCCGCACAACACAACATTGTGCAGATTAAAATATAATGCCCATAATAATAACTTACCTCTTTCTATTCGTACTGCAAGTCTTTCCGTTACAAGTTATAATTATATTACAAGTTATGGTGACAGAGCGTCATATCCAAACACACACCCCTTTCTTCTTCCTTGTGGGTCAGCACTCCGAACAACCTGCCCATGCCGTATGAATAGCGTGCGGGACTATGCAGCAGTCTACCTGCTTTAACACTCCTCGTGTCTGTCAGTCACCGCGGGATCGTCCAATCGCAGGGCACGTGAGCCCGTGACTCCTCCCCAGTGTATAATTGAAGTTTCTTTAGTTTCTCCGGCGAAGCCCGCACGCAGTATTGTCCGATCCGTGGAGGGATTAAATACACAACCGCGGGACCATGTTTTCCAGGAGCCTGAACGTGTGTGTGACCCTGTGTTTGTGGATTACGGCGTTAATGAGCCCTGGAAGTGTGTGCGCGAGGAAGCAGGACGACTCTTTCTTCACTGCCAGCATTTACCGAGCAAGATGCGCCTCGAGATGCCTCAGTCTGCACATCACTCGCATCTCTGCTTTCTTCAAGCACTCTCAGGTACGAGCATGTGCACGCAGACTCAACAACTTCTGTCAGTATGTTAGAAAAATCCGAAATCAACGCTGTGTGCTGGATTATTTGATGAATGACAGTGTGCCAGGCAGTCCTCCCCACATTAAGTCGAACCTGTTTCTCTTGAGCCCTTTGTAGCAGGTCTCTAATGGGGCTCAGATACTTTCTCAGTTATGTGTTCTGTCAGGAATAAACACTGACAAGCAAATCAGACCTTTCTAAAGCGCAAAAGAACAGTCACCACAAAATAAGAACACCAGTTGCGGGAAATAAGCATCTGTGAGCGTTTGAATTGCTTGCAAAGTTGCCACATATATAATATGACTGGTGTGTACAGAGGGACGCTCTCAAACCTAATAAATACATTGCAGCGTTCTTGAGACATGTTTGACGCCTCTGAGTGGAGCCAGTTTCCATTCATTACTTGCTAATTGCTGGAAAATGAGATTTCTGTTTGTGCAAACGTGATGGACTCAAATCCCGTTGTGACTCTATATACTGCTATTTTTCCTGCAGCCCACTTATTTCTAAGGCATCTTACCTCCAGTGCCTAGCATATTCAAAGTAAGAGTTCAACACTAGTGTCCCTTACACCACATGCTGTGGGGATAATGCAGGCCCTTCTTGAAGATATTATAAATTAGGTGTATTCGTTGGCTGATTTTGGTATGTGGTGTCAGAAGTTGTTTTTCACCCTTCACTGGACGCACTGTTCTCTCCCAAGACTCCAGAGAAAAGGACCGGTCACTGATCCTTCTCCCCTCTGCTCCTTTTCACCAGCTATCTATCTGGTGACCGCCTTTTATACTCACCTCATTAGCATTTGCAAGGTTTGTCTTTCTCAAGGTGCATTAATGAATCCCTAATTGTCAGGAAACATTGTGGAGAGAGGCAAATTTGTAATTGGGTCTAGAGAATACGCAGCAGTGCCTTGCTTGTTTCTTTGTCACCAATTAACTTTACTTTGAAAGCACTTATTGATCCGGTGTAGCACTTCCAGATGTATGTCCATGGGACGCCAAGACCAACTGCAGTTAATTTTAGAAATTTCAATGAGTGAGGATATACACTTGGAGTGAGCGATGAATGTAGCTAACTGGAATTAACATCCCGGTAGAAAATAGCAGTTGCTACTGGCTACTTCCAAGGGACACAGATTGAAAACAGTGTTTCCTAATTCACAGCTTGGCAAAGTAGTGTGGGGGATTTGTTTTGGGTATACTGCTGCCTCAGGTTGCAAAGTTTGGGAATCAAATTAGTCACCAGCTGACGGAGAAGTCAAATAAGTGATGGAAGTCTCACCTCTAATGAACAGCTAATAGTCTATATAATTGACTGCAGAGCCTCAGAGTCTGAGGCAGCCTTACTCAGTGAGGGGAAAATGAGAGGGAGGTATTTGTCTAAAGAGAGGAGCATTTTTGTGGTTAGTGATAAGCAAGGTTGCTTGAGCGAGCTTGTGGGTCTAAGAATAGAAGGCAATTGTTGATAATCTGCAAGGACTGTCTTATGCACTGTGTTCTCACTAGTCCTTTCATGTGAAGATGGGGGGTCCGGTCAGCTGCAAAAACATATGGCTCTACCCCCACCCCTCTCCTCTGCCCTCTACCCCCTGGCCCTGCCAATAAATGCCAGCATCACACCTCATAGTCATGCAGAGGATACACGCGGAGCTACTGATGCTGCTTCGCCGAGGTCACCTTCGTGCTAAATGCCGGTGCCCAATTGTGCTAAATGTGATAAGCTCTAATGTACTGTTGCCACAACGCTGGAGCATGCTCAGTCAGCACAACCTACAGGTGGATCTGCTTCCTCTGGCGGATCTTATTACAGCAACGGGCCGACAGGCAGCTCGGAGCTCCACTCCAATGATTGAGACGACAGACCTCTTAATTCAACTCGGACATCCTTCAGGGGTCATTTAATACTCGATAGGAAAACCAAGACATACAACACTTTTCCATTTTAGTGGAAATGAAACGTCTGGGCTGTATGTCAAAACGGTGACTTTTGCCTACTGTTTCCCAATATTTTACTGTCTCTACTCCATATCTAGTAATCTATATGGAGCACTACTTATTTTGGTCACGGTACAAGAGACAATTTGTCCTCTTAACACATTCTGCAGCTGGAATTTAAAAACTCTGTTTTTCATATCAGCTTTTAATATAATCATTGTGCAAATACTGGAATCATACTTGGAGAATTTAGCACTTGCAGATGTTATGAACACCCACGCGGCTTTTCCTCTTCATGTGGCTGAATCAGAGGACAAATCAGAGACTTTGTTTTAATTGTCGCAATAGTGAATTAGCGTGAAATGGAAACAAGCATGGAGCTGCGAAGTTAGGAAACCCATGGGTCGTCTGTTAGTTGTCAGATTTATGGCAACTGTAGATTTATTGATGTAATAGTATTTCCAAATACAGATTTATTGACATTTTACTCCACTTTTGGGGAACTTGTCACCCCAGCACAATAGACAGAGGGGAACACCCAACCATAAATATTAGCCTCGGACACTTTAAAATATTAAGAGAGAGCTGGGAGCCCCGTGCAATAATGTATTCTGAAAGCATCAGCCTTGTAGTGGATTATTTATGTGGGGACCTGTGAAGCCAAAAACAAGGTGTGTCCATGAGGTCTTGTTATTACATTCAGCGCAATAAAAATCTAACATTTTAAATTCAGTCATTCATTTCTAATGTGCTGCGCAGTAAAGTCTAAGCATCTTAGTTGAGAGATTTGTGTTTTCGATGGAGGGAAGGAAAAACATTGGAAAGTAGTTTTTCCGTGTCCCCTTGTTTTTGCCTTTGATATTAAATAACCTGTGGTGGGATCAAATCTCAGCCAGTGCTCGTCTCGTGTGTGGAGTTTTTCATTAGTGAAGACAGCGGATGAATAGGGGTCTATGTAGCTTGGCCTCACCTCTCTGTAAATGCTTTTAAACCATGACAGTCCTGTCTGTAAATCTCAACCTCCACCACTGCTACACCCCGAGCTACCTCATTTGACAAATAGCCTTCATTCCTAAAGTGGAGACAACTTTACACCAGTGCTGTTTGAAATTTCTGAAACACCCTTTTATGTTAACATTGGATGTGCGCTGAACACATTAGCTCACTTTCAGAGCCCCTGTCAAATAATTCATATAAAGTGAATAATTGATGAGTAGAATGGCCACAGCCCTCACACCCACTCAAGTCAAAGCCTAAATCTTGAGGCCCTTTATTTTAGTGCTGCATATGTGCCCTTAAGGATCAGTTATTTTTGTGTTGCCTTAGGACCCCTAGGCTGTCAAAGGACACATAGAGACACCAGTCTATCCTTTGAAGTCCTGTCTCCTGTTAACTTGGCCAGAAATGTACAAGGTCTCATAGACCCAGTAGTATTTTCCAGTAGTGTAATACTGGAAAACATACAGGCAAGACTGAATACAATTCATTCAAAGGCAATTCATCAGTGTAAACTGAAATCCATTTAATCCAAAATCAGAGGCTCATAGGAAACAAAGGATTTCCATTTTCAAAAGGTGGAATGCTATCCTCCAAGATAAAAGGGGTTTTGTCCCTGTTTCCCTCAGTTGTCTAGACAATACAACACGCCCCTGGCCACCTGCTCCAACTTCTCAGCTGACAACAGCCATAATGTATCTCTGTGATAAATCCCCTGTTTACACGACTCCACCAGTGTCACTAACAAAGCGGTGAGTTCACCTTAGCTACACATTCATAGACCACTGTCTGCTCTCCTCTCCTTGACCCCAGTAACTCAGGAAGATATCTGGAAAGCATTCATTCACTGGAGTCCTTGACAGTCCTCAGCACTGCATAATGTTCTGACTGCAGAGGAATGTCATGGTGAGTCAGAGGGATGAAGTCCTGACCTATAATTATTCCCCCGTTGGTCCCTGACATGGTGGGGTCAGGCCTGGACAGCTGGGGCAACATCCTGCTGGGCTTCTCTGCTACAGGGATGCTGTCACACAGCAAAATTAGCTTCTCCGTGGATCTGGCCCTGTCGCCATTGATGGATGGGCGAAGAAAGGTGTCAAAAACTGGATTGATGATTTAGGACATAGTCTAGAGTTGTGACAATCCGTATAAATTATCTCGAAGCTTTGCCTGCCAGTGGAAATGTCAAGGTTTTATTTACGGCGTGTTACCAACATGGGTTATAGTTTGGTTGGATTGATCATTTTTTATGAGTTAGCAAACTCCACGAGGATTTTAATCATTTGATGCAGCAGAAAATGGCGTACTAGTGAGGAATAATTCATATTTTAATCAGGATTTGGCCCAAAAGACTGAAGGTGCTCTATTACACAGAAAAGGGCAGAAAACTTGCTGATGCACACCAAACTCCTCGGCCAAGTTAGCACTCATTTCCACTTCACTTGGTAACAAAATCAAACAACTATTCCTTGTCTCCTTGGCGCTCAGACTCATATATTTTTCATCCTTATCTTCAGTTTTTTTTGTTAAAGAGATTCTCTTAAGACATGACCATACAATCGTGGCTTCCTTTGAAGCCATTTGACCATTATCCTTGACACTAAAAGCACAGCACTTACTGGTACTGGATGTCAAATTAAACCCTTTAATGATAAGTTCTCTCCTAAGGTCTCATGGGAAATTTCTTCTGGATTACATTGTGGGAAAAGGCTTTGAACTTGACATTGAACTTAAGCAGACTTTTTGCCTTCAGACCCCTAAAGTTTGGCTGTATCCTACCACTTCACTGCTTTCATTAAGAAGCGCCGGGAACTTCCAAAAGTGAAGCTCAGAATCAGGTCATGACTAGAATGAAATCCATTAATGAATCTCTGGAGCCTCCATTGAGAATATTAGTGTTTGATATTTTTTTTTATTACATATCCATAAGTATAGAAAACAAGACCCACAAGAGGAAACAGGATTTATAGTTTTTCGGTAATCAATATTTTTTTATGAGAACAGTGGATCAAATTACTATGTGTAATGTGACACATGCTGCTTGTGGTGATGAACCTGCAGAGAATTATCACCCGATTCTGCTGTTCCTGCCAGTTCAATGCATCATTTTAAGCTTGCCAATGAGCTGTCATAGCGTTGTTTTTTGATGGAACTTGAAGTTGTTTTCTGCCAAAAACTTAAAAAAAAAAACCCCTCAACTCTGTCTTTCAACCAAACAGCAGACAAAGAGAGGCAGTGATTAGATGGTGAAAAGCCAGATACTTCCCAGAGGAGTTGGTAGAGACCAAAAACAGAGCTAAAAGTGAATATTGGACTTCAACATTCACCAATTGGCCAGAGATTTGACTACATATTCACACCAGCGTTGCCACATGTCTGCGAGCTGTTGAAGAAGCAAATGTTTGAAAAACTGACCTAAGTGTTCCTTTTTCTAATGCACATCACATTCAAACATTTCGTCTCTTTCATGTTGATCAACTGGCCGTTTATTCTGCAGCACTAGCCTTGCACTTGCCATCCAAGCGCAATTATGTTTGCAGAGGGTGACAGCATAATTCTCTGCCCTAATGGAATTCAGGAAATGACCACTTGCACAAGCCATTTACCCCCAGTGGTCCTCCGCTTGACAACTCTCATATTTACACATAGAGGGTTTCCAAATACACAGCACTATTAGGACCAAATGTCTGCGTGGTCAGAACACAGAAGGTGGCACTTCCACAGCAATTAGAGGAAATTGGCGGTATCTGCAGTCTATGCAGGAGTGCTGACATCAGTTCCCACCTCTGTGGCCTTGGGGACGTCTGTTGAGAGATCAAACAGGCCCTGAGGTCACCGTGCTCTGCTGAAACTGACCAGAAGTTTGCCCTGGCCCCGGTGCTGGTGACCCCACTTTCCTGCTTAGGTTACATGCCCTCAAAGCCAACTCAAAGTCTCCCTTGGAAATTTGTCCACTGTTAGCATTATCGCCACTCAAAAAGGCCATGACTTAAGGAAAGTGGAATTAAGATGTATTATGATAGAGAGGAGAGGGTCAAAGCTGTGTATTTATGCGATGAGCTGGTTATTGTCAATGTGTTTTCAACAATATCGCTGATGATATTTTTACTTCTTTTTACAGAATAATGGATCCTTGGTATGGTGCCAGAATCACAAGCAGTGCTCCAAGGTAGTGTGGTTTCACTTCTTTCATGAATGAGACACATGCCACATACATGCCTCATTATCAGAGGATAATACAACATAAAGTGTACGAGTCACGACAGGACTAGTTTTGTCATGCCTGCAGGAAGAGAACCTTCTCGAGCTGTTGACTTTGGCTGTCATGAAAAAAACTCTTTTCTCTTCAGTCAGTCTTTTCTCATATAAGATGATTTCTGCTTTTAATGATACTCATTTTCTCTTGTGAATGGGCTAAAGTTAAATATTTGAAAAGGGTAAATGCCAGTCGTTTTATGAAAGCAGAGCATGATTGTTTTTCCTACTCTTCATTTAGTATTTCAGTAGGATGCAATACGGTATGCCTCCCGCAGGGCTTGTTTGTGTTTCGTGGCTTGTCCCAAAGAGGGTTGATACAAAGCTGGTGTTGACAGCCTCCTCTGAAAAAGATGGCGCTGACATACTCTATCAGGCTCTCCTGGAGCTGTTGACAAGGCCCTCGGAGACATGCTGTATAGACTGTAGGGCTGAGAGCACTATGGAGCTGAAATATGAGGGATGATTCTCTAGCAGAGGCTGGTCCAAGTAGAAATGTGAACAATGCTCCCTGTAGCTGTCCAATGCTCTCATCTCTTCACACACAGAGTGTGAAACCAGGATTTAATGCTGTTAGCCCGTGAGGACTCAAAATAGGACACTGACAACACATATTCACTGTCTATATACAATACAGCAATGTTGTTGTCCAGGTGGTGACAAATTAGATGTAGTCCTTGGATGTATTTATTGTTTTTCCGCAGACTTTGTTCTTATAGAGGAATGCATGCAGAGAATTTGGACAAATCAGAGTACAGCAGTGATTACTTGGAAATTCAGGAAAATGCAGAGTGGTTGTTTTTTTTTTTTTTCCTTGTGCTTGCTTAACACGGCCTTACATTTGGTGTACATATTAATCACAATCAGTGTCTGGTATCGACGGCCTCACAAAACAACCCTTTGTGTTTGATTTCCGAATTCCTTTTTTGAATTTCAGATTGTTTCCTTGTCCATTTGCATTTGCCAGGGATACAGCAGAGCTTTTGTGCTTTGCGCTTTCTAGTACATCTGCAAACGTATCGGTTATTTCTCTTTTCTGAATCTTTCACACCATGTGTGAAATAGTGTCTGCACAAAACGGTATTAACCAGCTCAGCCACATTCACACATTCAAAAAGGAAATATAAATCACCAGGTCAGAAAATGTCTTGTTAAAATCTCTATCATAGCTGCGTCACATCTCCTTTAAATCTTACAGCCATCTCAGCACATCACGTATTGCGCCTCTTCCAAGGGATATATCCTTTATATTACTTTAAACCCTCTGTGACATGTTGAAAGTTAACGTATAGGCACTTCAGAAGGCAAACCTCCGTTGTTTTCACAATAATGCTGCGAAAATCTCCTTTCCACTGTGATGGCCAACATTGGCTTTTGGCACCAGTCATTCCCCAGTCATTCGGCAGAGTTTTATGTTTGCAAAAGGCTTTTGCTGGCTGTGAGTCCAGGCACAGCATACTGTTTTTATAATCAACCCGCTAACATTACTGAAACTCTGCGAGCGTCCCAAAAACTCTTTCATGGACTTCTTGTTCTTTTTGCTGTAACAAGCATGTCAGTTAGCACTTCTTTATCCTGCTTGTAGGCTGTAAATAAATGAGGCAGGATTTGATGTAAGCCCACTAAAAATAATGATGTGCTTGTGTTAATGCTGCATTACTGTGCTGCTCTGACTGCTGCTCTGCTCTTCCAGCTAGTTCCAAGGGCTCTCTGAATTTAATTAATTTAATTGTATCCGAGGTTCAGCCATTCAGGACGCTGGCCAGGGCAGGGTGCTTGAGTTTAATTTGCAGCCAGAAGTCAATATTTTGGTAGCAAACATCACCACACTTCAACATCCCCATCAATGACCCAAGTGCACACTCAGGCTCTGTGTGTAGTGTGTCAAAACACAGAGCTATTGTGGCTACTCCAACAATTGTACCAAATGGGCCCATGGTGTACAGTGGTTCCCTGTGAATAGCTCTACAGCCGCTGATTAGCCTCTTCACTTCATGAACAGCACACACTCAAACAGAGAGACAAAGGCAGTGGCTCCCGGGGAGTGCGTTAGGGCAGAAGGCCTGTCCACCCAGAGCTCTGTTAAAGAGCAACCGAGGGCTCCCCGCCTGTGAAGAAAATGCGGCGAAGGGCTGCCTAATAACTCAGACAAAGATGCTGTGACCCCTGTCCATCTGTCTGCATTTTTAGGAAATCAAAGACTCCCATTTCCATTTGTGATGAGAAAGTCATTCCGGTCATCTCTTATGCGGTGTCCAGAGTCAGCCCCAACTCTCAGTGTCCCCATTGTCATGGTAATTAACCTGCTTGCCCCTCTCTTCAGAGCACAGCGAGGTGGCATTTGGAGAGCCGGGGAGTCATTATCATGCCGTAACGCTGGACCGGCAGACAAACTCCATTCATAGCACAAGCGACGGCACAACAGACAGCAGCCGCATTTTTTATGAGCCATTGTCATTTTGTCTCCCTACTGTTAGAGCTCCTCACTTGAGAAGTTTGGATGCGCTCCCTGAAAGTTAAAAAAAAACAACCCAAAACAACAAAACTCTAGGGTGTTCTCTTTTCCTGCCGGTGCAAAGAAAATAGATTTTATGCGTGTGCATGGGAGAGGGTGCAGAAGCAGCCAAGAAGCTTCTCACATTCAGAGCATGGCTGATATTAGCAGGGTTTGCTTTCCCTCATGGGTGTGATCCAGGCTCCAAATCAAATGCTAGGCTTGACTTAAGGCGGCTAAATGCCGGTCTGCAACAAAGCGGTGCACTTCATTACTCAAACTCCTCTCGGGGCAGAAAGGGAAGAAAAGGACATGTGCATTATGCCTGGATAAGTTGGCCTGTGGTGAGTCATTGGAACGTGTCCATCACTTATGGTTCCTGAGGATGAAAGTGTAACATTTCTCTTGTAAGCACCCAGAACATCCTGAACATTTTTTAATATCAGTCTGCTTTTTCTTCTCAATGAATTCATTTGGAGGAGTGATTACTGAACAGAATAGAATTACCAGCAGACGTTGTAATATAACATCTTTCAGCAGCGAGATGTTGACTCTGCCTTACATTTTTCTAAACCAGCCAGGTCCCTGCCCTTCTATTTATCCAGAGGTTCCAGAGGGGAAAAGCTTCAGAAAGCAACATTGTATGGTCGCCATTTGACGGCAATGAGTCGTGCATGTCTTTCATAGATGTCTCATGTATCCCAGGTGGCTCTTTTAGAGCTCTTGTTTCCTACCAGTCACACCCTGAGCCGCACATACCAATGACGAGAAGGAGAAGTGTTTACTCTTTTGGATTACATGCGCCCTCGCCTTCACATGTTTGAAGCTTTGCGGAGCGGTTTGCCTGAATAACAATCACTGGAATGCTACTATGTCTCATTCAGAAGTGTCTTTCAAAGCCCACTGTCAAACCCTCACCCCTTTCCCTAGACCAACCCCCACATTTTCTCACGCCAAAATAAAATGGTCAAACTTCCCATTAGTAGTTCTGCTTTCACGGTCAGTTGAGCCTATAAAATCAAATCAGAAGCCTCATTCTTCAGTCTTTCTGGACAAATATCACTTTCGCTTGAAGCTTTAAGGGGTGTGTCAGTGCAGTTTACAAGTCTTTTGTGTGGTCATCTCCTCTTTGGCGGTAGGTAGTATATTTTGAGGCGCAGTGAAAAGATGTGATGAAGTGGGTGCTGGTTGTGTGGGTTTACGGCTGGGCCTGGCTGGGATTGTTAGGTGCTTAGACAGACTTCAAAGCACCTTTTGGTCATGTTGAGGCCAGACGTTGGTCTCACCTCCCTGTGTTAGCCACATTACCAGCACCAACACCTCAAAGCAAGCTGGACTAGAAATCAATCTGTCCAACGGGCAGCGTGTCTAGACTGCCTGTCAGGGTAGCTGCTAAGCAGAGTGTAAAACTGGAGAAACAGTTCTTGCCAGTCTGAGTTAATTGATTTTCTGACTTTATGTAGATATATACATGTATGGGGAGGAATTCTGAGACTGTGTAAAGAGGAGACATCTCTGTGGTTTGTCTGAAGCTTTTCCTGTTGTATTTTATCTAGTTTGAGGCTGTGTTAGTGTGTGCGTGTGGGTGGCGGAGGAGTGTGAAGCAGTGCTGGTCAGTCCCAGCAGGAAGGACCTGATCTGGACATGGTTGTTAAGTTTCATTGGCTAAAGGGGGGGTCGCTTCATTGGCTGCTATCTGTGGAGCTCATTATTCACATGGTGGGTGGCAGAGACTGAAAACCCCCCACAGCAAAAAAAAAAAGAAAAAACACCAAAAAAACCCCCAAAGACGTGGCCACAAGAGAGAGGAGGCGGAGGAGGCTATGAGACTGCAGTTTAGACTTCCTTGGCAGTGAAAGCTCTCGTCTCTGCAATGCTATCTGTTCAATATGTGACTGATGAACACTCCAGGAGATCCTCCACGAAGAAGTGTGCTCAACTCCTCATACCAACCTGTGTTTTTATCGATCCCACAGAGCACTGGGGCCTTTTTTAAGGAGTAGCCATTTATTTTCTGAGATCATCAACCATTACCAGATAGCCTGATTTCACATGTTCTCCCTGTCAGAGGGGATTTTAGTCTCTTGAAGGATTAATGTAATCAAAGACACTGTGAAATCCTCTTTTAGCAATAATGACCAGTCACACTGAGACAATCTGCTGTCATCCAAGTGTTTATTCTCATTCTGAGGATGAATTGGCTGAGCATCATAGATTACAGCACACCTTTTATGTTGACTGGCTGCCGTTTCCCTCCCAAGCTCACGTGCTGGGGGCCCAAAAAGGAAGAAATCATTCTATGGCTTTGTTTACGGTCTACATTAATATGATGTTACTGAAGTAAGCGTGCCAACAGTCACATTAACGAAAGAGAAGATTAGGATGTAAGAATCTTAAAGCTGATGTACTTAGCAGATGTGGGCTTATCAATTTATTCCAGCTCCACTCAAAGCTCCTGCATCCTGCAGATAAATCCCAAAGATTGTGTGTGTTACAGTTTCTGGATGATGGAGAAGCAGAATGTGTGTCAACTGATTGACAGCTCTCTTAACCTTCGACTCTGAGATGACAACCCTAACAGAGTAATTTAGATTTCAGATTTCCATACTGTAAATGGATCAGAGAACTACTTTTTTTGAATTGTTTCTTTGTTTTCTAGGTCGATAGAGATCCAAAATTCCCACCCAGCTCGCCCAGTTTTGCGCTCTCTTTGTAAAGTCTGTAAGTCTCAGCTTTAGAAGCACATACAAAAGAGAAATCAATCATCACGTCACGCAGGACTGCACAATATTTATCAATCTGTCTTACAATACAAAGATACCAGGGAGAACTGCTGGTTTAAGGAGCTGTTAGTGCAAGCTGGTGAGGGCAAGTAGGATTAGCGAATTTCAAGTGTTTCTGAGACTCAAATAAACAAGTGGAGATAGTGGTGGAATGTGACTGCAGCGTGGGATTAGGACGGCTTTACTCCCCTCAACGACGTGTCATGTTTTACATGTTGCTGGCCTACATTGAGGCAGAATCTCCAGGTCTCATTTCATTTGAGATGAGAAGGGATTGAGACAGCTTGAGTGGTCACCGTCGGGACAAGCCAGCCAGGCCCGACCTCCTTTTTATCTTGTTTACTCTCTCCTTGATGTGTGGTGACTGACACTGCCATGACAGAAATGCATTTCTCATCTTCTGCGTGACAAAATGTGTGTTCATTATCATCGCAGTGAATCAAATGTGTGGACAGTTTGAGCAAATGGCTTCGGCGCTGAGGAGGCGTTTTAACATGGCATCCCTGTTTTTTGACTCGCGCTCTCATGCGTCTGTCATCATAACATTATTCAGTGTGATGGTGTGGGAGTAAATACAGTAAATCATGGCAGGCGCAACTGTTTTTTTAAATTTTATTTTAGAGGACAGTCCGGGGGGGGGGGTTGGCTTTCCCATGCCACGTCACAGCTGGCCTCTTTATCAAACAATCTGACCCCACGTGATGGATACGTCCTGTTGAGTCTAATTGTCATGAAATGTAAACCGAGCCCAGAGGTAGGTGATAACTGAGGCTCTAGTTACAGCCACTGCATTTTTGACTTTTGTCGCTGCAGAACATAACAGCGTGAGATGGCAGAGGACCTGTAAGAGAAGGAGCGATCACAGTGGACTGTGTGTGTGTGTGTGTGTGTGTGTGTGTGTGTGTGTGTTGGTGAAACTTCAGAGTCATTAAGTATTAAGTGAACTGCTATTGCATTCCACAGCAGACAAAGCACAATTCTGGCTAAGCTGTGTGGGCTTTATGCTCATAAATAAGGCAGGCACCTCTGATTGTGGGGTAAATGTATAATTCATGCACTGCCCCTGCTGCTCCTCCTCTTTTCCTTCTCACTTTCTGCCAAGCTATTCCTTTTCAGCTCTTTGTTGTCTGTGCCCTCAACTGCATTTAAATTAATAATTAAAGTGATGCTCAAAGAATGTCTGTGACACCACCTGCTAGGTTACTCACCGTCTCTGAGGCTGGTTTGAGAAACAAAATAGGAAAGTCTCCGACCGTATACATTTCAGTTCGTCCCCATCAGAGCTGGAACACTACAGTGTTTTGGTTGGTTGTAAATATGAAGGAATTATGAGGCTGGCAGCGAGCACACCGCACGTCTCTCTCAGGGCTGTAAAACACTTGGAGATTTGGAAAATGTGTCATTACTCGTGTAAGAGTGATTTGAAGAAGTCTGTGTGCTCTTAATCTGAGGCTAAATTAATTAGCATAGTAATCATAACTGTATCGTGTATTAGTTGTAATTAAGACATATTGATGGGTTGCTTTACTAGTGAAAGTTGCTGACAGCCCTGTATCTCATTCCATTTTAGCTGATATTTCCAGAAAAAACACCCAATCCTTTTTGTACCTCTCAGGGGCTGCAGACAGCTTGTCCTTCCTCAGACCGGCCATGACGGAAGCGATAAACAGATACAGGATGCTGTGGATGCACAGAATTTCTATACAGTTTAGATACCCACACCTGTAGGTAGACCGAGGAGAGCAGACAGCCACCAATTTGCATCTACACACATAGATTATACCTGGCTCCCACACACGTCGTGGCACCACGTACCTCCATGACTTCAGCAGTGGGAGGAAGCGAAGTGCAGGAGCACCAATATGCTGTAATTGTCGCCTTTTTTTGCTCTGAATACAGCTTTGACACTGCAGGCCATGTGGGTTTCTTGTTAGTTTGCAGAGGCTTATATAATTGCAGAATTGAAAACCCCATAGCAACCACTGCTGTATCTTTTTATCTGTGCCTCTCCTCCTGAGTCCTGAAAAATTAGATCAAATTAGTGTTTGCGCCGATTTTTCTGTTAAAGTTGCAAATGAAACCCCAGCATTGACTGGGAATGCTTCCAACAGCTCCAATACTATCCCTAAATTTAATTTCCCCCCCATTTATTCTTCCTGATAAGTTTGGCATTTAGATAAGCAACCTTCTGCTCATTGGAAAAACCTCATTTCGTATTTATGGGCTCTCTTGTGTGCTGGCTGTGTATAGAGTTGCAGACCCACATCTCAAGTCAGCACGCTGTTAATCTTTTTTTGATCTACCTGATCCACCCCACTGTCTGCTCAACACACACCTGTGCTGATTTACAGTGCTGAAATGAAATACACGATATCTCACTGCCTTAACACGCTATAAGGTCGTGTCAGGTTGAGGAAATACTGTGTCTAGACTTTATAACTGCTCAGGACGGGGATATCTTCTTCCTGATTTACTCACTAGATTTTTTTTTCTTTACAGTCTCTTGAAACTTAATGGCACGTCAGAGACGCATTGGAAAGCCTTGCTAGCATATGATTTTACACTCATGCAGATCACAGCTCCGGCACTTGTTGAAATATGTTTCAGCCCAGTTAACCTGTAATCATAGTCTCTGTGGGCATCGTGTGGAAGGCAGCTACAAAGACTAAAGTTTCTGAATGGAAATCAAGCTGATTTTGGACTCTGTTTGGCAGCTTGAAGGTCATGACCGTGAATGGGGAAGAAAACAGGAAAATCATCAAAAGTAATGGTCCTTTCTACTGAGCACTGAGGGTGAGATAAGGGAAGGAGTGATGCAGACTATACTGCATATAAATCTGAAAACACTGTTGACATGTCTAAAACTTTTCATCCCTCTTAGTGTTTTCAGATGATTCTGTAAATGAAATGAAATGCCGCTTTTTCTTTTTCCCCTTTTATATTTTGTGGCGGTGGTGAACCGTGTCATTGTTTGTCGACGAATCGATTATAAATCAAATGTTTCAAACCTTCCTTCTCAAATGTGAGTATAAAATGCTTTTTCTCATCAGAAATGACAGTTAAATATCTGTGGATTTTAGATTGTTGGTCAGATAAAACATAGCCCCCTCAGGTGAAGTAATCAGTTACTTGAGAATTGGCAGAATGATTACTAATAGAGTGAATAATAAAATAATGCTGTGTTGAAGTCCAACTTTAAAGCTTCAGTTATAAGGTCTCTCAGAAAAACTCAACACAGGTGTGGTCATTGACATATTTCTGTTGAAATAAATAAATAAATGCACATATACGATACAAAATACAAATATCATTCTAATTCTTTGTGGTATTCAAGGCTACCCATAATAGTGCTGCTTATTTTGGGGCACTGCAGTGCTTTCTGCATCGATAGCGTTAGGTAACTGGCTTGTTGAAGCACTTCAAAAGGGTACGAAACTCTCCCAGCCATCATTAGTACAAAAGATGAGCCCCTGCATTAGGGAAAAAAAAATCAGTTCTTTGATGAAATGTCAACGCTATGCAGGGTGTGACTGCTTGCTTGTAGTCTGGCTCTTACATCCACGTCCCACCTCAGCTCAACCCTTTCTCCACTTTGACCAAACCTCTACTTTCTGGATCCTGCAACTGCCAAAGTTGCATGAAACTGTGAACTCAAATCCACGGTACAAGATGTCTCTGGAGAACCTGTTCTTGTTTTTTTGTACAGTCTGTGAATGGCATATTTCATTAGAGCATGTTTCTTTTCCACTTGTGCAATTGTCTAATAACAGACACAAAACATGTGTCAGTGACATCACCTGTATTGTGTGGTTGGCTGTCGGGTTGGAAAACACACAGGATAAAAAAATGATGACAGAGAAATGTTGGAGGCTGCAGAAACATGGCCTCATAACACTGCTGGCAAGTGAGAGTGCATTGGCCATGTTTGTGAAAGATATATCACATGATAAAAAGCTCTTTTTTTGTCCGCGCTGCAACGTGAGCCTGGTGTTTTCAAATCTATCTACTCTGGAGAGAGTTCTGGAAAACATCCATTTTCTGAGTATGATCATGTTGGCTTAGTGCGGGCCGAAGGCCGTAACAGAGAGAAGAAGATGAGTTTTGAAATTTATCTGGATTAGAGCGGACATGGTTTTAGAGTGAGAGCGAATGAAAGGCAGATAAGAACTGAAGAAGAAGAAAGTGGGAAAGTTGGAGGGGAGGCGACAGCCAAATAAAAGTGAAATAGAGTGAGAAGTGAGTGAATACGTGGAGTAAGTGCCTTTCTCGACAGGGGAGAGAGCAGAGCCCGACGATTTGCTCCTGGGATGGGTCGATAGATATGAGCAGGGAGCTGAGAGCTGCTGGAATAATTGAGTCTGGTCATTGGGAGTGTGAAAAGCGCCAGGGCAGCAGAAACTAGCCATAACTCAATGAGATTAGAGGTGAGATTTACGATGTGTATGATCAACAACAGAGATTCCTCCATATCTGAGTCTCCCAGTGAGGCAGAAAGCAGCTGCTCCATCCCAAAGGGGCAGCAAAGGCACCTTGTACCACTCAAGCAGCACACTGACCGTCAGCACCGTGGATTGATGCGTTCGGCTCCTAGATGTCATTTCTAAGCTTTTGGGATAACAGAGAGAAAACATTAAGGGAGAGGAACGGAGGTGAGGGGGAGTCTGAATTGTAGCTCCCTCTTTAGATGTAGAGATCGCACAGGTTTGTCTCTGATGAATTTCATCTGCAAAACAACAGGATCCGTCATTGCCAACTCACTCATCTCCTAATGACTGTCCAAAATGTGCACTGACAAAATGTCATCTGCATCAGAGTGAATTACAGCCCATCTTTTATTTTGTATACACTGTGTATTGTTGAGCCTGGGGCAATCCCGACTAGTAGTTCAAGCTTCATTAACTAAAACAAAACAGTTCTGTGACATTTTATATACACGCTTTTTTCATCGTCCATGTTATTCCAGTCACTCACCCGAGCCAGTAAGCAAGGGTGAGTGGAGATAAGCAAGCTCCCATGATGGAGAAAGCCAGTTCTATGCACAGAAACCAACCCCCATCGCTTTGCCCCCCCCCCATGTTCCCCCTCTTCACTCCCTCCACCTCCCCTCTGCCTCGTCCCAGCCATGACAAAGTGAGGATGGGCTGTGGCATTGGCTGCCATTCAGCCTGACTCTCTCATCGGCCCCACAGAATGCCTTTCAGGGTCCCCCAGAGTAACAACTGCTGCGTTTTATTACGGCGTGAAATGGGGAGTGAAAGACTGCTATGGATGTTCCTACTTAACCATGCAGAATGTGTCACTGTTGGGGAGGAAGATAAGAGGACAAAGGGGAAATCAGCCGCTCAAATGCTTTTGTTAAGACTAACAGCTCAAGTCCATAGAAACAACCCCATGCTCTTGTTTACCTCTCAGAGTAAAACCATTTGTGTCTTTTTAGGTGAAATTTGTCCAGAAATATGTTAACATCACATAGGATAATTACATGCATTCCTTACGCTATTCAAACAGATGGAAGCTGTGTTGCCAGCTGGAGAGATGTGCTTGAGGGAGACCCAGACATTGGCACCCAAGCTCAGCAGATACACTATGTCCAGCTCGATTATGTTCCTACTCCAGCTCCATGGTGTGTTTTCCCAGATTAGATCTCAGAAGTCAAACATTAGCATAGTCATCGATGGACGCAAGATGTGCTAATGTTTGAGGCCTCCAAGCCTCAAAGGGAACCCACTAATGCTAACCGTTAAACCGCAGATACCTCCTGATTTGATCCCATTAATGGAATAGCATCAGTTTTATGTGCCATTCATACATACGGAAAGGTTTACTAATGGTTTGGACATGATTTAGCATATTTTCAGCAGATAAGTGGTAGAATTCACACTTTACAAAGTTTTTTTTTCCCCCCCAGTAATTTCAACACACTTACACAGAAATTTGTGTTTCAGGAAGATGGGGGTGTTTGTCTGCATGTGATTGGGTGGAGCCGGCAGACCCCCCAACAAGTTGCACAAGAGCTTATAGAAAATATGCTATGGCATTCTCCCAAGCATGCTTTTGGCAGCTTTGGTGCGATGGTTTAGATTGAGCACCAAACTGTGTAAATAAGAATCAGGCGCTTGATTGATGAGAGCACCTTTGTAATTATATACAGCCGTCCTATTTGCTTTGGCAAGACATCTGTCGTCGGTCCTCCTCTTCCCTGCTTAAATGTCAGGTTGTGGGTGTGGCCGGGAAGAAACGCTGACAGATTGTCAGTTTTCAGCACACCTGCAGGGAGCTCTCACTGCCTCCACGCAAATGCTTATCTTTTTTTGAGTGCCATGTACGACGCATCTGCTCATTCAGCAAAAATAACTGGATGAAGATGCTTTAAAATACAACTTTCTTCCAAGAATCTGGCACTTTTTAATAGACGGGAACTTTTGCCCTGACAAGTAAAAAAAAATAAAATAAAATAAAAAGGAAAGAGAAGATCTGGGACTCGAAGGGTGCGACAACACTAAACACACAGCCAGGATTCTGATCTGTGTTGCAATATCTTGGTACGCAATGCGCTGTGTTAATTCATGCTGCTTGGCATGCAAGCCCGAGCATCTCGAGGTAACGATGATTCTATTTTCACTGTGATCACAGTGAACCAGAAAAAGATTCATCCTCAAGAAAAGCCAGTGGAATGCATTCAGTCCGTGCTCATAAAGATCTTTCAATGAGTAAAATGAGCTTGATCCCCTGGCTTATGTGTGTATGTTCAGTGATTTGTAGAAGGGATTTGGGGGCTTTAACATGTGCGTCTACTGGCAGAGTGTCCTTTAGACACTGGTGTAGCGCACAGTTATTGCCTCAACACCTCATTGTTCCAGCGCGGCGCTTGTGTGAGGCCGGGATGCTGAGGTTGCTGCTACCGCCCGTCTTCGCCGCAGGCTGTACTCTCAGAGGACACAATCGAGAACAGAATTAATGATATAAGGTCACCATATTAATAATAGCAGATGATGATAAAACTGCATAGACTCTTTGGACGGTGAGGCATTACTTGGACAGTGCAATTGAGCTCATATGTCATCTTAAATCTCTGAGGTGTTGCAGTGGTTTCACCTGATCAGCTCTGTAGAAACCACATTAGTTTCTCTTGGAGCTCACAGCTGTCATAACTGCGTGCTTTTCTTTCCAAGGTGTCCAATTTTCCCTCTGGCACTTTCTATTTTATATCATCACTGGAGAGGTATCTATATTGCTGTGAAGTAATTAAGAAAATACCGTCTCTCCCGCCCTCTGGAGCCAACTGTTTAACACTCAACACACTGTCCACCCGGGGATTCTCGGTTGCCTGAGACGAGGCTGGGCAAAGCAGAGAGCCGAGTGTAATTGAGCACTGGCAGGCGTGCGCGTGGTCCTGATTGCAGCATGTTACTGCATAAGCAAGGTTTATGTTTCATCATGTGCCCGTCCACCGCACTCCATAAAAGGCAAATAAACTTTTCACTGGCAATGGCATAATAATGACAGAGTTGGCTAATGAGCGAATTAAAGTCGTAAAATACAATCCTGGCCCCCTGACTGAGATGTGAAATTTCTTACTTCGACTTGGTGTTAAATACACTCTCTACAGTAGGTGCCCTCGTTTAACCACTTGCCTGTATTGGACACTGAATACTGTACTCATAATCTTAAGGAGCCTCTTATTTTGGCCAAATGTGGACCTCCGCTGATGGCAGATCTCCATATCTATCTGTCATATCTCCCACGCCCACTGATTGAAACATATTGGACTGTCCCAGATGAAGAATGCAGCCGAATGTGCTGAAAATGTACTGCTGTGTCTTGTCTAAGAGCTGTAGCCGGTGCAGGAGTCTGAATTAAATGGAGCTGAATGAGTGACTTTGGCAGGTCTCTGGTTGGTGTGGTTTGGGCTGCTCCCAGTGCAGCACAGAAGCAGCCTGGCAGTGGTTTGACTGTTTGAATGAGCTCGCTCTTCTCTTTCACACCAGCTTTCAGTGGCCTGCAACAGGAGCACATGAGACCCCAGCTTCTCTCAGTCCAATCCGAACACATTCTCTTCCCTGCAGCAGCATCTGTCTGATTCTATTGGACAGGCATGAGCTTTTGTGTTACATTACATACGCTTTTATTGAATTTGATTTATTCAGGGTGTAGTATTGTCAAGCAAGAGGGTTGTGACCAGATTGGTGAACTTTAGTTTCAGATTTTTTTATCATCTCATTATGTTTGGCTAAATGACTTGCCTATGCCTGCGCCAAGCATTCAGTACATTTGTTCCACTTGTTAAAGAAGGGAATCCCAAGAACATTAAACCAAGTATATAACTATTAATGGCTCTCTGTTTAGCTTGGTAAAGAGCGGGGAGATTGGCGCCAGTGTCAGAGTGTATCAGGCCCAGACATGAGCAGGAGAAGCGGCAGTACGCGAATGAGGTGTAGACAGTAGGGGAGACTTGTAGTGTTGAGGCATGAAGAAGGAATCCGCCAGGGTGCATCCAGGCATCAGTCGATTTCTAGACACGGCGCAAGGGTGTGTCTGTCTACAAATAACGGTCAACACCTTTGCCCCACGTTTGCTTTTGTAGAACATTGTTTATGTCCTTTTTGAAGCTATGCAGGGCATCTGTGACAAAAAGAGGTGAGACTGGTTGATGAGAACGTGCACGGGAAGTGGCTGAGTGAGGTGCCTGTCAGGCAGCCAGTGCCTGAGCGCAGAAAGCACCATCTCCACAGCAGTGGCTCTTTGATGTGGCTGGCTCTTTGAAGAACTGACACCCTTCTCCTTTTCACAGTGCCTGGAGCCGTGCAAGGAATCCTGGGACCTGAAGGAAAACCAGTGCCAGGATTTATGCGAGGTATGTCACTGCCACAAATGCAGTGGTTGCCTCAGACACAAGTGTTGGAGCTTTTCATACTTAGTGGGAAAACTCAGCGAGAGGAAAGTTTTGAGAACTGTGAAGTAACTCTTTCTGCTCACTCTAAGTGAGGCTGAATCAAAGCTGTTTAATGTACTCGCCGCTCCACTGAGTCATAGGCTGAAATGTAAACAGGACAATCCCTGTTAGCTCACAGAGCTGCCTGTTTGCAGCCAGGCAGGTTGGTCTTTAAAAGTAATCTGACATATATTTTTCCTCTCCTTCTCCTCCTCCTCCTTCTCACCCCCCCCTACTACTCAGCCCCTCTTTCCCAAGAAGCATTATGAGTGTCTTACGAGCTGTGAGTTCCTGAAGTCAGTAGAGGGAGTGAAGCAAGGCGACTGTCCTGCTCCAGAGAAGGCCAGCGGCTTTGCAGCAGCCTGTGTGGAGAGCTGTGAGGAGGATGGAGAGTGCTCAGCTGTGAAAAAGTGCTGCTCCAATGGCTGTGGCCACACCTGCCAGCTGCCCAAGAACCTCTACAAAGGTAATACTTAAGATGTAACTTGCATTATTTTCCATTGCAGTAAGATTATTTATAATTTATTATAAAGTTATGATCCATATGATTCTAGACCTGGTTGATTTAGTCCCTCAACAGCTATCAGAAATGCAACAGAAGAGCAACCAGAGTATCTGTTTACCACACAACCAATCATCTTTGTAGTTTTCCATAAAACTTCAGGGCATGGGAGATGGAGCTGGTTAGCTCGCTGAGGGGTTTGAGGTTTGCAGCCTGTCGCCTGCAACTCCTCATCTAACGGCTCACATTGGCTGCTCCTTCCTGTTCCATTATTCCCTGCTACAGTTAAAATGGAGCCACTCTCCAGAAATGCTGAAAATGAAAACATTGTTTCGTAGCTGCATTTTGATCTGCGATAGCGGTTGGCTCTGAATTCAGGGACCAACACAAGAGACTGCTTCACAATAAAAGCCTCCCATGTTTCACCAGTTGAATGGTTTTAATGTGAAGATTAAACAGTAATCAGAGAGGCTGTCATTAATGAGAAAACATTAAAAACAGCAAAGGTTGATCCCATATGTGCACCATTTCATAGGAATTCTTTATGAAGGCGATTTGAATGCAGTGTGGGAATGGCAGAATCCGTCACAAACATTGAAAACTACAATACAGAGACATAATTTCAAAATGCTGGCATAACAGTTTGATGTCTTAAAAATCTTGAGGATAACGCTAATATTCATGTTAGCTTATTAAAAATCATTTAAATAAAAGTAAAAGTCTAAATATTTGTATTAATAATTAGCATAAAATATATGAATATATGTGTTTCAGCTTGTTGTTCACTGCTTGCACCACAAGCTAATTTACTAATTGTGTCTTTTTTTGCTGCAGCAGGCAACTTTTTTTTTTGCAAAAGGATCTAAAAATCCATATTGTATCTATTTATATTACTTAAAAGATGATGATATATTAATGTGGTGCTTATTCTGCTTCACTCAAGGGGCCAGAAAATCAGCCATCACAGGTTGAAATGAAAATCCATTGATATATTATAACATTGATATATCATATTAGAAAACATCATGTTTTAATTAGACGATGAAAGGTGTTCTACAGCAAGTCAGCTTGACAGACTGGGACATTGGACTGTATGCACTGATAAAGTTGCTTAACTGTCCGTGCGCTCGGCATCTCATCTCTTGATTTAATTATTGCTCAGTTCTGTTTCCAGGAGGGAGCAAATTAACACGGTTTGTCAGCCGAATCATGGATACGCCCTCCCTCTCCATTTATCCTTTTCAGTAAATGACGCTTCATATCTGGTAATGATCCAAAGCAAACATCATGTTTTTAATGGGATTAAACTGTTGCAGTTTGCATAATTTTCATAAACAGTGTTGAACCAATTAATCGCTCTCTGTCAAACCTTAATTTTAAATCTCAATGACGCAAATTGCAGATTATCTTCAACAATTTTTTGACAACTTGCTCAGAATTATAAATCTCCATTTCATCTCACTGTATTGTACTTCACCCACACATCCCCTCAATGCTGTTTCTGTTGTAAATTGGAATAAATCCTTGGTCTTGACTTTGCTGGATACGCTTGAGGGTTTTCATAGGCACAGATGTACCCAAGAATCTTTGCTCCAGTAAGTAGTTTAATAGCGCTGCCCAGGGCAGCCTGATGTTCTGAGGGTGGTGAGTTGCTTTGTGAGAGAACCGAGAGCCTCTGAACTTGCGAGATGCGAGCTGGAACTACATTATATACACTATCAGCACACAATTGCTGGCCGCCCGAGGCCATAACAAACTTGCAGAGATGTTGAAGTGAGAGCAGTGGAAGATGAGTCTAAATCAAGCTTTGAACCGCAGCAGTGATAGGCTGTAGCTTAGCTTTGAATCACGCTGCAGTGAGTGTAAGCACGCTTTACTGTGCGTACTGTATTTTGCTGAGAGCGGCAAGAGCACGTGATCATGTGTTTGAGCTTGTGCATACAGGCCAGCTCACTTGTATTTATATTTGATTTGGAGAAATCCAGAGGGACTTCATGGTGGATGTTATGCTCAAAAGGTGAACAGCACATTAATCGGAGAGGGGGCAGATGAAAGCAGGCGTAACCTTGAAAATTTCAATACACTGACCCAGTCAATGAAAAGCATTCACGGCACTCCGAGACCTTCAAATCAGCGCAGCCTGCTGATTTAGTCCAAACACTGAGCTCATGACGGGGCTGCCATCAGCACTGCATTTACATCGGAATTACACTGAGCATTTTGGTGAAAAGTCCGGATGGAATTCCCTGGTCCTGGTCCTCGGTGTTAAAGGTCTAATTAGCTGCTCATGGTTTGAAGAGTGTAATTGTTTCTATGTGTGCACGAGTGTGTATGTAGTCTTTGCAATGATGAGCCATGATGCTGGAAGCCATTAGCAAACACAAGCGAGGAGAAATGGAGCGTTTCCCCCACTGAGATCACTCTCAGATGTGTGTGTGTGTGTGTGTGTTTGTGTGTGTGTGTGTGTCAGGTTAGGGTTCCCAGCCCATGTGTATGTCCCTGATAGAGGAAAACTTCAGTGTTCAGGCTCTCTGAGACACTGGACCCCTGCTGGGCTTTTGATGTGTTACAAAGCTTCTTTTGCATCAGTAGAGCGCTCATCATCCACTGTAGTTTTGCAGAGGTGCGCCTCAGTTAAAAGATGCTCTGCACATATGGAAATAGGCTGCTTTATTAGACTCTTCCATTTCTTTCATTTTTGCATCTTTTTCTTCAGTTCTTTTCATTTTCTCCTTCCCTCAGAAGGAACAGCGCCGCACGTGATGCAACCTGACTCGTTATGCGTGTTTTCTGATCGAAAGCAGCGCACCAGCTCTGCATCAAACTTGGAAAGCGGTACTGGTGGGTGGTTTAAACAAACAGCATGTGAAAAATGTAAATGTCAGAGGGAAACTCAATTCAGTGTGAGTTATCCTCACACTGTCACAACAAGTCAGCCAGTGCATCGGTCCATCAGCCAGCCTTAGTTTACGGTAAGTCCTTGTGCTATGAGCAGTATTTGCAGTGTTTTCCTCACCCACCACCCCTCCTGTAATTAGAGCAATCATTATGACAGTATGTGCGTGAGTACTGAGAATTATATTCGTGTGAGTGTAATTGTTGGCATGATTAAGATATGAATGGACGCCGTGCTCTTGATCGTGCCTCAGCAGTAGTTACATCATGGCTTGGAGAAAGCGTGTGGCCATTGAAAAATGAATGCTCTATAATTCTTGGACCAAACCTGACCTAAAAGTTATCTTTGGAAAGAGCAAGCTGAAAGAAAGTGTATTCGTTGCCCTCCTACATATTGCGTAAGAGAGAGGTTGTGTGTGTGTGTGTGTGTGTTTGTATTTTTGTGTATGTGCAGACTGTGCTTTGCAGGAGTACTTTGTGTGTGGCGAAGATGAGCTAAGACAGGGATAGAGGAGGAATGCTGTGGTTACCTTGGTGTTCATTATTGCGCAGGAAATGTGACACGTTCATTCACACACACACACACACACACACACACACACACACACAGACACACGACCGTGGAGCTGTGAAACCACAGCGCAATGACCCCCAGCTGTTAGTATGCAGAGAGCTGTTATCAGCGGGACTGAACAAAGTACTGACTCCATATGCATGTGGCTCAAGGACCCCTCCTCCATCTTCCAGGAGTTTATATGCATCAGTCAATCACTTTTACATGCCCCGTATGAGGACTGAATAGAGATATAAGTACATCAAGTGCTCTGCATACAAAACGAAGTCTTGATTATGTTGTTTACCGACACGAAGCGCAGGAGCCTTGAGCGTGTGTTGGTGCTGTTGATAAATGCGGAGCAGCGGTGGGCCGCTCAGCAGCGACAGAGGTCCAGCATAATGGTCTGAAGTGCTAGGTGATTTATTGAGAACTGTGGGATGTATTCAGCCTTCTCCTGTACTTCCAAACTTGCTTTTCCAATCTCCATCTCATTATCACTATGCCCGGCGCTCAATCAACAACTCACTACGTCTCCACTGCAATAAATTCACTTGAGAGACTCAGTCTGACTTGGCTGAGCATTTGGCCTGGTCCTGCACTTAATAAATCTCTAATTTATTGCACATGGCCACATCGACTACGTCTGAAAGGCTGAATGTTAAAGCACAGTGATGGAGATGAACTTTACATATATGTGCGTATGTTTGCACTGGTGTGTTTTGTGTCTGCAAGAGAGAGAGCATTAAGCACGCCATCTCACATACCGAGATGCAAACTATGTGTATCATTACTAAGAAGCGCAGCTACTAAAACATATCACTCTGGCCAGGAAATATCCCAATCTGTCACAGTAGAAAGATGATGCTGTTGACCCACAGCATGTATTAAATCTATTGTGGTGAGGTCATGTCTCCTTTTCAAATCTGTATCTGTCCAACTCTGATGGTGTCATTTAACTTTCCACCCAAGAAAGGAAAACAACAAATTTCATATTGGAGGTTTCACCTTCGCATGTGGTGTGATATGATATAAACTCCTGTCACCATATGTCTTGTTTGTACTTTTAGGAGTCCCCCTGAAGCCGAGGAAAGAGCTGGTGTTTTTGGAGCAGCCATCCGGTCAGCTGGAGATCCGCTGGTCCTCCAAGTTCAACATTTCTGTGGAGCCTGTCCTCTATGTGGTGCAGCGCCGCTGGAATTATGGCATCCACCCCAGTGAGGATGATGCCACAGAGTGGCAGACTGTGGCGCAGGTAGCAATCTGCACGCCATACATGCAAAATACTAGAGCATGTCAGTAAGATAAAAAGTTTTGCCTTTAGATCCCATCAGATGTTATGTGAGTGATTCTCTTTGATCAGACGTTTGGGATTTGTGTCACTGAGAGATTTCACATGTCCCAGCGTGCCACATGCTACAGCTGTAAAAGTGCTGCGCCGCGCTGACAGACTGTTGCACACGGTTGCACATTCCTCACAGTCACAGTGTCTTTGAAAGTTTGGCAAAGAGAAACACACAGATGACTGATGTGGCAGCAAACTCACATGGGGCTGTGACCCTGTGTGAACCCTGACCCCTGTGGTTTGTTCTCCCCCCATCTGTCCCTCAGACTGCAGAGGAGCGCGTCCAACTGGCCGACATCAGAGCCAGCAGATGGTACCAGTTCAGAGTTGCTGCAGTCAATGTCCATGGGACCCGAGGCTTCACTGCACCCAGCAAACACTTCCGCTCGTCCAGAGGTCTGTGTGTGTGCGCGTGTGTGTGTGCGCGTGTGTGCGCGCGCGCGTGTGTGTGTGTGCGCACTTCTGCATGTGTGTGTGTGGCCTTGCCTTGTGACTAAGTTCCTCTTTGACACCCACTGCCCTCCATTTGTTATGGTTAAGACCTTGGAACAGGTGGAGCCTTTGGGAAAAAGTTTTAAAACCTGAGCTGACTGCTTATCTGACCATACATACCAAGTGTGTGTGTGGTGACTATTCAGTCAGGCTTTCTTTCTTTAATGTGTCTTTTATCCCTCTTTAGAGAGAGAAACCTGAATGGTAAAGAAGGGTTTCCACACATTTAACCAGTGAGCTAAGTGGCTATTCACGCTGGTGCCAAGTAGAATCCGAGTAATGAGGAGGGAGTTGGTGCGCAGAACATCATCCTTTGCTGTGTTGCAACAAGAACTTCATTTATGTCTTCAAAGGAGGGATTTCCCCCTCTTTACAGTCATATAAAATGTAATATGTCTGAATTAGTCAGAATATTGCAGGTTTCAAATGAATGCAAGTGTTGTCTTGCTTCCAGAGGGAGTGACGTAACCTGGACGCACTTCAGATCTTTGCCACAGATTAGCGAACGAGCCCTGATGGCATCCTGTGTTGCTGCTCCACTCCTCGACCCCGCACTTTAAATGTTGAATGACACCAAATCACAGTATTGTGCTGCAGATGGCATTTGTTAAGGCGGCAGCCAATGGTTGCACAGTTCCCATGGATCACAGGTTTACGACTGTAATACTGCGTCTAGATTAAATCTGATCTGGAATCAGATTCAATCTGGACTAGCTTGTTTGTTTGACATGTAGAGACAGAGCCATTTGTCCACCAGCTCAGCTTCATGCAACACCGAGTTCAGTGTCTGTAAATGTAAATCATGTAGTGTCTGCATTGTGTGGACCTTTCTTTGTTCATCAGTGCAGTGCACAGTGCACGTCAACATACCTCAACGTACTCTTTAAAACATGTTAAGTTGTTTAGTAGTGAAACGCTGGCAGGTGTCCTTTATGCTCCCAAAGTTCTGCCAAATTCTAAAAGTATTGGTGTGTGTGTGTGTGTGTTGACCTGTCCTGTCAAGGCTTCGTCATACATTTACTCCCATGAGCCGTCTCGATGGCTGTCAAACAGAGCCAGACACCAGGTGGGAAAAGGATTCTGCTGCAGGGATGGAAACCGATCTCCAATCAGGCCAATCAGTGCCAGACCGTTGATAGATTGATGGGAGCTGTCATGGGTTTGATGAGCTCCTGGCCATTCTCTCATGCCATTGTTATTTATGCAGTATGGCCACATCATCTGATTGCAATTTTGCGCTACTATACTTTTTAGGGCAATTTGTAAGAACCGACTGCTTATTTATCTTGCACAGCCAACATCAGCTGGTATGGCGAGCTGATGTGTCCAGTTGTGTTTTTTTGGATTGGATTAAATGTGTTTCAGGTGGGAGAGGGAGAGCCAACCAGGCTGTGGCGTGAATCATTTTCTCATTAAAGGGCCATTCCCTCTGCTCTGGCGTCTGGCATGTGGCCCTGCCTCTTCTCCTGAACCCAGCCGACATCAGCAGCCGACAGCAGGCGGGGTCATTGCACTTACGGATGGTTTCATGACCAGCTTTACTCTGGACACACACACAAATACACACATTGGTTGGAGTACCGGAATGTTGATTGTGGAGCCAAAGTGAGCAGCATGTGTTTGTTAACCCTTGACCCGTGCTCTCAGTCCTGCTGAACGCTGTCATAGACGTGACATGACACCTGTCATAACATCTCAGGGCAGATTGTCAGTGGAGGACTAATTACTTTACACAGTGTCATACTGGTCTCCCTCCTCAACTTGCAATGCTAACCCACAAGTGGTGAAAGGTGTCGTGGCCTGTAATACATTCACCCTGAAATTATACTTGCAAGAAAACTGCCTTGGCCCAAGATTTGTCACATATAAGAACCAGAGGCCCACTTTGTCTTCCTCTCTAAATGTCTGCAGATGTACTCAAATCTGTTACCACTGACAGTGTTGTTTTGTGTTGTTGCTATGTCTTCAGATCCCTCTGCCCCTCCCGGCCCAACCAGTTTGCGTGTCACCAATGTGACGCTGGGAGACGAAGGCTTGGTGACAGCCCGTCTGAACTGGACCCTGCCAGAGGAGCCTGATATCCCCATACATCACTACAAAGTGTTCTGGAGCTGGACCGTGCCCACCAAGTCCATGGTACCATCCAAGAAGAAAAGGAGAAAGACCACCAACGGGGTAATCTCTCGCTCTCATTTTTCCTCTCTCTAAGACTACAGTGTTGCGTCCAGCATTATCTCAGCATCTTCCCCTCTGGCCTCAACACATCACTGTAAATATCCATGTAGGCCTGCAGTGGAAAAAAAGAATAAACATAGAATAGGAGTTGCATTTATTTATATATACTTGTGAGGCTATCAATCACACGCAGATTGATGCAATGTGTTCCTCGTTGTTTTAATTCCATATAGTGATGAAAGAAGCCTTAAACGCACTGTTAACCTTTGAAAGAAAACACACTTAATGTGATAAATAGCCCTATTTATAGTGATAAATCATGATTTCAGGCCCTGTGTTTCTTAAACATGTCAAGTTATTTCGTTCACATTTTTTGTTGGTATTCTGGAGCTTTTGTTTTCTCCTGCTTGGGTTTTTGATCATGTAATTCAGCTATTTCTGAAGCTGTGCATCTATTTATTTATTTGTCTTATTTTTAACACAGATCTCAGTAGTTTCTAAGTCGAGTGGTTATAGAACTACATTTACAATTCCTATCATTATCTTTTAATGCACGCAGTTTATTTAAACAGGGCAACAAGAAACTAAAAACATCCAAAGAAACATTCTAACAATCTTTAATAACAACACAAATATCATGTTTAAAGGGAAAATACCCTTGATTCCTACTTTCCTACTTAATTCCTTGGAAGAGTTTAGTTTGCAAGCTGGAACGTTCTCAACTATTTTGCCCGACCAGAAAGAAGAGTTTTCCTGGCCTTTTTGCCTGCGATGTCACAAAGACACACTTGCAATCACAAAGAAAGATAAATACAATTTGGTTATAAAAGCTTAAGTAAACAGGCAAAGCTAAGAGCGAACAAAGTCAGACTTCTTGGCTTGGATAAATCACAAAGCCACAGACTAATATTTTGATAGTTTTGCAAATTTGTTTTTTTCTCCCAAAAACTGCACAATTATGTACGCAGGCATTGACTAAACTGTCACAAATTGAAACCATAAGTTCATAAGTACATATAAATTGAATTGACCTTATAGATAAATCATACAAGATCACTGACTGCCCTTATAATCACACTCCTATATGAATACTGGATACATTTAGAATTGAACAGTTAAGTGCACAATATATCTAGTAACATGTAACCTGACATATCTGTGGTTGGGTAATCTGTGCAGAGCATTTCATTAGAGACTGCAGCAGAAAGACAGATAGTCTAGACAGTCAACACACACCTCCACAGAGTCTTCTTCTGAATTAGCTTATGAAATGCGTAGCAGATGTGGCACAGAGGAGATAGAGGTGGGAGACACCAGACACCTATTGACACATGTACTACTGGTTTCCACTTTGGCACCTCAGGGCTTTGAAAGCAGCCTGCTGGTAGAGGAATGTCAAAACATGCACAGTCAATAACAAGAACTCATCAAGCTCATGCTGATGGTGGAATGCTGCAAGCCAAACACAGTGAGGAAGCCCTGGGAGACTCTGATAACATGTCTCCCTCACGAGGCCCTGAAGGCTATCTGCTCGCCAGGATACCTTCCTCAGCTCCACATGTGTTCTTAATAAGCAGGGCTTTCCCACAGGCCCAGGTTGGCCCAGGCTGGGACTATGACTGGGACAATGACTTGGCTTTGAAAGGGGCCTCAAGTGACAGTGTGGTAACGCAGAAACGCCAACGTGCATACACTTATTTTCTGTTGTCACAGGCTCAGAGCTGGGTGGACCTGGAGGGGCTGCAACAAAACAGCAGCTACACTGTGGAGCTGCAGGCCATCACATACTGGGGACAGGTGCGTCTGAAGAGCTCCAAGGCTTCTCTCCATTTCAGCACCGCCCAGAATAATGAGTCAGGTAAATACTAATAATAATTTTATGTTATTCAGTTGTCAGACTTGTTCTGTTTTTCAGATGCAGCAGATCAATGTTTACGTTTATGTTTTAATGAAATATCTCAACATCCACTTGATGCACTTGTACTAAATTTCATACAGAAAGTCATTGTTACCACATGATGAATCCTAATGGTATTGGTGATCCTCTGCCTTTGCCTCTTGCATAACCCTGACATTTACATATGTGTCTTTGGGGGGAAATGTGTTGACAGCAATTTGATGGATTATTGAAACCGCTGAAACTTGGTCCAGATATTCATGTCCCTCTCGGGATGAATTATAATCACTTGGGCCATCATTAGGTCAGATTTTCCATCATCAGGTCAAATTTGTGTTTTATAACCAAATCTACTTTGGGCATAAATGCAAATTTGCAAGTTCTCGCATGCTAACACATTGAAGTAAGATGGTGAATGTGGTATATCAACATTGGCATGTTAGCTGTGCCATTGTGAGCATGCTAACATTTAGCTCAATTAACTACTTGGCAACCTCACAGAGCTGTTAGCAGGCCTGGTCTTTACTTTATATTCAAGCGATGTGGCAATCAAGTAGGCCTAGCAGGTGTGATCAAGGGTCACATGCACTACCTGAAATCAGACAGAAAACCAGGATGGAGCTTCATTTTTGTGATTGCAGATCCATATGGTGTTGGCTGAACCCACCTTGCACAATGTTCTTTTTGTGTGTTTGTACTCCTTAAGATTTTTTCCTAAATTGCTGCAAGTCTTCAGGCGAACAATCAGCATGAGAATTGCAAAAAAGCAGGAATAGCCAAGGAAATGCTGACAGCACATCTGCATTCATTCGAAGCTCCCGCGTGTTTCGGAAACACAGACCAAGCCTCAGTGCTACGAGTGTGTACATTTTAAGCGTGTGTGTGGCCCCAGAGGGATTTGAACCTCTAACCTTGGCAGCGTTAGTGCTACGTTTACCCATCGAGTTAGACCACACTTTTGCATAAAGAACGTGTTGTAACGGCTGTGATCTTACAAAGGAATAATTGTGTTTCTGTTACCATGCTGGAGACTTTGCCACAACACAGTCACTGTTATGTCTTAGCTACAACAGCAAACATTTCTCCTTTCTCTTCCCAGTTAAATTAGTGCTCAAGTCAAAGAAGGAGGAGATATCCCCTCTTGGTTCGACCATGGCCAAACGCCCCTCTGGCCCTCTAGAGGTAGGCACACCCTTCTACCAGGATGGCCAGCTCCAGGTCCGTGTCTACTGGAAGAACCGGGGAGGTACGCACTCAGCTGTACTGATTTATAGCTTTGTTAGAATCCAATTAGCACCCCATTATGCCCATCAATCACTATGACTCATGCATGCCATAATAACATGCTGTGCCTGATTCTCAGTCACTCAAACAATTGGAGATTCCTTTTTCAAAATGTGGAATCAGATGGTGCAAATGAAATAAATAAAACAATGTGTCTTTGTGGGAGCTGGGAGAATTGGTGTTAACCTGCACATGGACTAGTAGAGTGGAGCCACTGTTTAGTAAAGAACAATAAACAGCGAGGGCTTAGCCATGCGATGGGGTTTATTGACAGCTGTATTTAATAGATCCTCGCCCTTGCGTTAGCGTTGAAGCAGTCCATTTTGTTTTACAAGACCTGATGTCATAGGGAACAGAAACGGTCACAGGTTGCAGCACCGCAAGGGGTTAAAGCCTATAGGAATGCCTGTCCCAGCAGCGTCCATTCCCCAAGCCTTCTGTTAATACCAGAGTGGAAATATGGAAACCTTGAAAGCCATGCTCTCAGGGTAACCTGTCAAGTCCCATTCACTGGTCTATGTTATGTTACTAATATATGTCATCGCCTCAGCCAAACTCCACATCTTGGAGTCAAGAATGCAAACCCTGGCTGAAGGAGAGGCCTGGTGAGACACCAACTGCTGAATCAGAGTGAGAGAGAGAGAGACAGAGAGAAGGGGAAGATGGAGTTGGCCCAGAGCTGTTAGCGAGGTTGGCCTGGACTCAGAGAGCTGAGTGATGCTGACGGGGATCGAGCATGGCTGGGGAATCACAGTGTTGCAGAGCAGAGTTAATCCCGGTCCAGCCTCTTTTTCTGCCTCTTATTAGCAGTGCGAGTGTGCAGTGTGTGCGCCACTGCTGCTCATTAGTCTGAGGGATGACCCTGGCTTTGACTCTCGAAAACCTGGGTTCCACTACTGTAAACATACAGACATGCAGATGGCGCAGAGAGTTGGAGTCTCTGGACATCTGGTTTGTGTGACAGACAAAAGGGACAGGTTAACTGAACCATGATTAAACCCTCACTCATTGTCTCTGTGATCCAAAGCAGCCTGCACCTCTGGGCAGTCTCCAGCAGACGAAAGAGAACCTCACTGTACACCAGCACAGATAATATATCGCCGTCTGCCCAACACCCAGACAATGCACACACAGTCCAGCTGTGGCGGCACTTCTGAGGCTCCCAGTCATGATTTATCGAACACCGCTGAGGTTGTGTTCTCTACCTGATTTCCATGTCCCATTTCTTGTTTTACATACCGCTTCCCCTCTCTGTCAGACCCGGCTAAGCATATCTTGTTTATTTTTCCCTGATTTCCCGGTTCCCTGTAATTCCTCTTTTCTGCTTCCAAAGACCTCAGGGGCTCCTAGTGCCAGATCTGTGTCTAAGCCTTCAAAGGACCCCTTTTATCTCCCCACTACAACCCAGGCCCGCGCCGAGGGGCGAACATAGCATAACTCAATTATTAATCGGAGAAGTGTTTCACATATCCAAGCGACACAGTTGAATGAATAATAAATCTAGTAACATAAGATGAGGGTGATGGGCGGATAAACAGTGCTGATAAGCTCAGGACGAGCTACTGTACAGTAATGAAGCCAATGTTGCTGCTGGAGCCTGCATAGAGAGAGACAGAGAGAGTTAGTGTGTCCGGGCATGACCAAGGCTGCCACTCCACTGATGATAATGCAGATCTTTAAAACTTGAAGCAGAAAAAGTTTGGTTAGGGAACTGAGCCTACAGCAAACAAAAGGAAAAGATCAGGAAACAGGAAAATCATGTTAATAAACTGATGCAAAGACAAAGAAGGAAGCACTTTCAAGTTCCTTTTATTTATTTATTTTCAGCGATGTAAGTTATCGTAATCATCAATAATGAAAATAGTGATATCAGATCCCAGATAATGAGTGTTGCAATTTGTAAGATACCCATCAGTTAATCATTGCAGCCTGTCAGATTGTCTTTTGATATCAGATTATTGTTCACTGGGTGCATTACTGTAACACAACATTTACTCAAATACTGTTCTAAGGTACAGCTTTATGGTCTCAAAGGCTGCTTTCCTGTAACCCCTCCATAGGAGCAGCACTGTTCTTTTGAGTTTACTGCATTTACTTGAACTCTATTTTCATCTGATACTTTTGTTCAGAACAAGTTAAGCTTTTATGCACACATATACATGGAGAGCAGTTTGGAGTGTCTCGCTAAAAGACACTTTAACATGCAGAGGAAGAGCTCAGGGGCTGAACCACCAGACTCACAGTTTCAACTAGGCTACAGCTGCTTGTTACTCATTGCTTTGCAGATTAAAATTTTCATGCAAAACTCATAAATGCAGTGATTATGCTAAGAATGACCTCCATCTCAATCTGCAACATTAAATTTCTTCTTTCACTGTGATGCATCAGCACTCATAGTTACTGATTAAACTAAGGAATATTTTCATTATCAATTGATTGATTGTGTAGTTTGGGAAAAGTCAGCAATCAGTGAAAAATGCCCAACAGTTGGTCAACAGTCCAAAGTGCCATTTGTGCTGTTATAAGGAGAAAATCATTACATTTGACAATCTGGAACCAGTAAACGTTTGCAATTTTTCTTCGGGAATGAATCAAATATAAAACTTATTGTTGTCATAAAAAATTTGACACCAGCAATTAATGTGATGATTAATAATATAATATGCTGCATAATGACTACTTTATGTTTAGCTCTTAAGTACATTTTGCTCAAAACACTCCCACGGCACATCTGGACTGCAGTATTTGGCCTCATCATGGAGTAATTTGACATTGTATAAACCTGAAAAAAGTCAACGATCTGAAAGCCACGTTGTATTTTTGTTTTCTGATGATTTCTCATCTCATCCCGCCGTTTGTTTCAGACCCCACCGTGAGTCGGTACCACGTCCAGTGGATGCCGGAATACTGCAGCCACAACGAGACCCGAGGTCCAGAGAAATCTGTCACGCAGGTTAGTTACCAGCAGCCGATTCACACACCTGCCAACTGAAAGTCCGATCGCAGAGTGCAGCGCGGCGAGCAGAGGCTCAATGGGCAACTCCGTGCTATGCAAAGCACGTGCGTAACCTTTTGTCTGATGCCTCGAAAGGACAGCTCAGCTAAAGAAAACAGCTCCAGTGAGTGAGCCGAAGCCCTGTTGCGTTGGATTTGCGCTGGGCAAATCGCTGGCTGTTGTTTTGAATATTATGAGTCAGTCGTGTGGTCAGGCATGTGGTGTGTTGGCCAATAAAATGCATTTACTTAAACAATGTTTCCCGGAACGGGGGATCATTCACCTCCAGCAGCCCCAGCCATGCTCCTGCATGGGGCTTCCTTTTAGGATGCAGAGGGGTCTGTGTAGGCGTTCATAGCGCCTGGGGGTGGGAGGGTTAACTGTTGGGGCTCACGCTGATACAGGGTGGCAGAGCCTTGGCAATCAACACATTCTTTGGGGACCAGCGCTCTGGTTGCTAGGAAATATACATCCATTTTCTATAGATCACCGGGAAGGATTCCAGGCTTGTGCTTTTATGTGAGCACAGCGCCTCATTCACTTTTAATCAAAGCGGTTCCATATCAGAGAGAATATACACGCACCCTTTCTCAAGGGACTGCCTATTAATGTAGAACGTCTTTATTACCAATGCAAGATCTAAATCCACTAGTCAGCGCATTTTTTCTTTTTTTGCTTCCTCGATAAGAGATGAGAAAGGCGTTTTTTGGTTAAGATCAATAGATGATTAAAGTTTGAAATGAGTGTAAAGTGTAAGACCGCTGCACAGAATTCATTAACATGGATTTACAGGCTATTCTCTTTTCAAATTACACATGAATTCACTTTGGTTGCCTCTTCTTAATTAAGTTCTCCTTGTGTTTGGCTACATGTGGAAGCGATAAAAAATCATTTATATTGTAAGTTGAATAGAAGAATAGTGGTCTAACCCCTACCATGTGAGTGTTCAAAGTGGTCCTGTAATGTGGGGCATGAGCGGGAATGCGATCTGCCCCGGCACTGTGTATTTAATTATCTCTGAAGCTCCATGGGACCTGACCTGGGTGACATGTCAAAGTCATCAGGGCTGAATAATGTGTTTCTTGGCTCAGGAGAACTACATCAACCTCCCGGGCCTGCTGTTCTCCTGCAAGTACAAAGTCACTGTTCACATGCTGAAGTCCAAGAGACGCTCCAAGGACGAGAGCACCACCTTCCTCACCCCGTCCTGCGCCACCATCCGGAGCAAGACTCACAAACACATCCCCTGCCCAGGGGAGGGAGGTGAGTATTCAGGTCCTTGATGCGTGAAGGGCATTTTAGAATCAATCCATATTAGTGCAGACACAGTAATCAGACGCCGCAGCATATTATAATCACAGTGATCACCATGTGTTTGACATTGCCAAGAGTTAGATGAAAAGATAGATAAATATGTATTTACAGCCAGCTAGCAGCCAGTTAGCTTAGCGCAAAGACTGGAAACAGGTTGCCTTACCTTGCCTGTTCAAAGGTAACAAAGTCAACATACCAGCAGATCTAAAGCTCACTAACTAGCATGTTACATCTCGTTTATCACTTTGTCATCACTGTTAGGTTGCCAAGTAGCTATGGGAGACTCCCGGTAGTTATTATGCCTAGCTTAGAGAGAGTCAAGCATATAAAAACCAACAAACAACACATTTAAATAAACAAGATAAAAGATAAAATATTAATTTGTGGGCTTGTATTTTGCATTTAGAGTATGCATTTGCCCAGAGTCAGGCTGTTTTGGCTTCTCTCTGTGCTAAACTAACAAGCCGCCTGCTCTAGGTTCACAGTAAGCATAGAGACATAACATAGCTATCAATCTTCTCATCTAACTCTCTGCAAGAAAACAAATATGTGTATTTGTCAAAAAGGCTATTCCTTTAACATCAGCACCCTGACTAGGACCACCTCTCTCCTAACAGCTCCAGGGCTTCCAAAGGTTTTGGCCAAGCCAGAGAACTTGACAGCCTCCTTCTCCATCAACGAGGGAAACATCACCGGCAACTTCCTGTGGCGCGTGTCCAGGGTTGCTCCGCATCAGCGAATCACAGGCTTTCAGGTCACCTGGGCGGAGATCACCACTGAAAGCCGGCAAAACAGCCTGCCCAACAGCATCATCTCCCAGTCCCAGATTCTGCCTCCAGTAAGTCTTTTTTGATTAAAACAGGATTGATGTTTTCTGTACTGTCTTTCAAAGTAGCCAGAGAAAGTAAAGCCTGTTTTCAGATGCTGCAGATTGATGATGTTTCCATCTACCACAGCTACCATGGTCTGTCATACAGTCAGTAAATTGTCCCTGCAGTAGGAAAGTATGCTCAGTCTTCAGCATTTCATTTCATAGCATTTGTCAGAGGTGATTTGAGGATAACACTGTTGTGGCCTCTTTGCATGAATCTTGTGATAAGCGGTGGTGTGTAGACAGACACATGGAGAGATCTGAGGAAGTGTTGTGTCCTGCTGGAAGTCCTCCTCCTCTACCTTTTCATCTGCCTTCACGTCTTCCTCTTTCATCCTCCGTGAGAGCTCTGAAAAAGCCGCTCTTTGACATAATCTGCTCCATCAACAACACGTTCCGCCTATCTGCACCTCCCAGCCTCTGGAGCTTGTCTATAAATAAAACCACCCACCGCACACTTTATCAAGCTGGCAGCCAAAAAAGAGAGATGGCAAGCCTTATGAAAACAAAGTCTTTGTTTTTGTCTGTGGCTTGTGCAAAGACAGCTATGCAGCTGATACTCCCCTGGTTTACCCCTGTCCAATTCAAAGGCATGGTCTGTTGTATTTCAACTGATTGCGTGTCTTCTGCTGCTCTCCTCCTTCACTTGGCAGGATCATAACTTGCTTGTGGTGTCCAACCTGCGGCCATCCACTTATTACAGACTGGAGGTGCAGGTCATAACAACTGGAGGAGAAGGTCCTGCCACGGTCAAGACCTTCCAGACCCCGAACATATTACCAGTCATTCAACACCGTAAGTTGCTGTCAGTTGCTTGAAATTGAGAAAGTTGAAAAAGTTTAGTGTTTATTTGATTTCTGGCAATTTCACACGTATAAATGAGGATAAAGCTAAAGCCAGTAGCTGGTTTAGCACAAATATGAGAGACCAGCTAGCCTGGCTCTGTCCAGCGGCAACAAAATTCACACAAGAGTCACACAAAACCTTTTAAAAAGTGATTGTCATTTTTACAACTTCATCTTTATACGAGGGAGAATACAATGTGTTGAAGTTATCCACCAGCAAGCAAAATTACTAACTTAAATTACTAAAATTCACACAATTATTCCATTAAGTATGATGACTATATGTATTAATATCAAGAATGTATCACATGCTCTATGGGACGTCTTACAGTTCAGTATTTTGGTTTTCCAGGCCGCAATGTTGCTGTTGTAGTTCACTCCTGCTTCTGTCATTACGTTGATAGAACAGGCAGCTGTTTTCGGCATAAATTCTCCAGAAACCCACGTTACATTAACCGGCCCGTGCCAAAAAGTTAGCAAGTGGACACAGTGGAGCAATTTGCAGCTAAATTTCCTGATGGAACACAAAATGAAGCTAAAATGAGAGTGGATATTGCTTGCCTTCACTGTGTTGCCAAAACACAACTCTAAATACATGCTAATGTTGCCCTGTGTCCCCTAGATGTGCAAGGAGGCAACTGTTTGCTAGCAAGTTGATATGTGATAGGTCAGTGTGTGTTTACAGCTTATTTCCCACAAGTTGCAAAATAATCACCAAGAAAGATACTGTGCGTCCTTACTTTGTGTAGGCAGCATCTTTTTACGGAAAAGACACACTTAACACTGTTTGTTTAGCTCAGCAGAAGGAGAGGATGCAAAAAGTGTTTCTGACCTAGATAAAAGTCTAAACACTTCTACGAATCAGCAATAGCAAGTTGCAAAACAAGCACATTTATGCTGTGTGCTTAATTAATACCAAGATCTGATTCTCTGAACTGGTATCTGACAGATCTCTTATTTTTCCAGGACCCAGACTTCGGCAGCACCACTCTCATCACCAGAAGCCGTCAGTAGAGAGGCACTGAGTTGCATGTCGAGGCAAACCCAATAGGGAGAAGTACCAGTGGCTCTCTGCTCCTGTCTGTCAGGGAAGGAATGTGTGGAACCAAACAGAAATACAGCGCACCAGACCATGAACTGACGCCCCTGCTCGTGAAATCTGGGTCCATCGTCTCCAGGCTCCACAACACATCAGCTACTCCTTCTTAAACCCTCTCTCCTGACTGATACATGTCACCGGACGGGTTGGTCTGTACAGTGAAATCTATACCGTGAACTGTCATATTGATGCCTTGGTTAGTAGGCAGCTTCCCAACATGTTCCCAGCTAATCAGGAAACCCAAGGAACCCCAAAATTGCTGCGATCCAGCAGTCATTGCACGCAGAATCAAAAAAATAATAAATTGGATTTGATATACATGATGATAAATGATAAGCCATTAGTTCGTGCTTAAAGATATACAAGTACTCTGACAGCTTGATTGAAGATGGTTGAACCCGGATGGTAGGAATAGCCAGAACTGTAAAACATTGTTTATCCAAGAGGAAAGAAATGTAGAAATTCATCTATTTATTTTGAGTTACCCACTAAAGAGGCGCTTAGGCATACAGTCAGTACTGATGGATAATGTAACTAAAGTCATTGTTGTCTAACCCAGAATATTTCACATAGTATGTTGCATGTAGTACATTTGATTTTTGAACTGTAAATGAATTACTTGCTTCAAATTGAAAGCTTGTAATGGTTTTGCATGACAACCGTTAGCATTCTGTTGGCATGAAATAATGTCTGTGTTACCTCTTTTCAGTATGTTAGCAATCCTTCATTAACAGATTAACAAAGAAATTATATTGGGAGTAATATGTAATGTTTATTAATGAAATTATAACTTGTGTGGAAATGATGAATTGTACATGTTCTTGGCTGTAGAAATATTTGTCGTGGAACAGTCAGTGAATGTCTATATTTATTTATGTGTGTATTACAAAGTTTGGTTTGGATGTGTGTGAATGTGTATGTTTTTGTGTGTTCTAGTCTCAAGTTTTTTGGAACTGGCAAAAAAAAAAAAATCTTGTAAAGACGTTTTGTAAAAATGGAATTGTAAATATGGTCTTATGTTACATGTTATTTTTCCATGGTAGAAACTGTACAAAATGCTAAGTAATAAAATAATCCTTAACCAGTTCCTTTCACTGTTTGTTTAATTGAAGCCGCTGTGAGCAGTAAATAGACATGCTTCTCCTCCCCTCGCTCAACTACTTGGCAGTTACTGCTGCTTATTTTGGCTGTAAAACCCATCATGGCAGACTGCGTACAGCATATTCACTGATCGGTCCAGGAGCCTGAGACATGCGCTCTGCGAGTCCAAATAAACAGGTCATCTTAGCTCAACAGCCCCGAGTGAATTCACCATCGCTGAGGTCGGGCACCCCTCGACATCATGCGCTGCCTCTCAGAGCACTTGTGTGTTTGAAAAGCATTAAATCCCTCCTCCGCTCAGCAGCCTTTCACCCTTGTAAAATGAAAAGTGGAAATGTTTACAAGAAAATAAAGCTAAGAGTGACACTGGGAGAGCTAAGCCCATTTGTGTGGACTGTATGATTTTTTTGTGTTGCAAACGGCAAAGTGAGTTATTTGTGTGTGGATGAAAAGCTTTTCAGCACTCATACAATAATCTTCAAAGGACTGCACATAGCATTGCGTTTAATAGTGAATACTTTTTTTAATATATTTTATCATGAGGAGGTTTATTTACACCTGAAACACGCTGAATGGTTAATGGTCGTGACAGTTACATTTAAGTTTATTTTGCTTTTGACCAAAATGATTTACAAGAAGTGCATTAACCTTTCATAGGAGCAAAGGCTTTTGCTTTGCACTGGTGGATTAATTTAGTCAGTATCCTATTCAGCTGCTGGTTCACTCATTCACTCCCTTTACCTTACTCATCAGAGTATCAAACCCCTACATGTGCCTTGTTTTGTGCCTAACACTCAAACCTGACATGTTGGACCTGAAAAGACACTGACTTTAAAGTTTCTGTTATAATGAAAATTGAAAATTAATTATAATGAAAATGATTTCAACTCTATTCTCTCCACAATCCCCTTTCATTCGGATCAATCAGGTTGATTATTTTCCAAAAAACACCATAAATGGAACTGTATATTACAAAGAAAAAGCAAAAAAGTGATGGTGCTGGTCATTTTTAGTTGTTCAAAACTTTCCCACTTTGTTTAGCAGATTCCTTCCCAGCCTCGAATTGATGCATTTTCATGAGCTTTGTTATTTTTGCCCCCCTGAGCCATGGTCTCCTTTCAGACTGTGATTCTAATTTGCTTTGCCTTTGTTACACTTAAGGAAGATCAGCGTCCCCCAAATAGACGATTATTATTACAGTGTTTTACAAGCAAAGTCACAGTTTCCTGCTCTGCTGTTGGAGGTCAATCTGGTTCAACTCAGTGTTGCAAGTATGTTTGTGTTAAATGAAAAATAATAAATCATGCACTGTATTGTTTGTATCTGTGTGAAATGGCTCTGGCGTATGTATATTTGTGTGTGTTTGTGTGATGTCTGTGTGCAGACGTTTAGGTCTGTAGTCTGCGCTCGTCCCTATTTTCAGCAGCGAGCGACGAATAATTGGGAGCCCTTGTTTTCACACACTCAGCCTCTTCAGTCAGTCAATGCTTCGCCACTCACTTCTCAGGGATGTTGTTTATGTACAGTTCTATTATGTCACAGGAGATTAGTTCCTCCCGGTCTGTGCACGCTAATCCCTCTCTCTTTTCCAGGAGCTGGGCCAGTGTTTAGCCAAGGCTCCTTTCTGTGGGAGCCAGCCCCAGCCCCTCTCCCTTTCACGCTGTCACAGTCCCTCTCTACACACACACCGAATACCATGGCCCTCAAGTGTGAAAACCTCAAAACAAAAGGGCCTCTAGCCTCTTTTGAGGCATGTTGCAAGACGTCCAAGTCTCCGAGGACATAAAAGAAAGGAAAAAAAAAATGCAACAACTAAATAATGGGCCAGTCGTCAGTACAAAAGCTTTGTCTCTGATGGTACAAGGCCAGTGAGGGCTTATTCACTTTGCATGACATTACATCCCTATTGTGAAAGTCAGGCAGGGGATATTGCTTTCAAATTTAAACACACATTTCTGACAACAATATTATGCATTTGGCTCTGTGTATAATCCGGGGCAGTTAAATATTTACCTGTCTTCTGGTTGACATTAGCCCCGATGTTGTTAAAATTGAAAATAAGACAGTGAGTCCATTGAGAGAGGCACAGCAAAGATAGGCTGTTTCTCCCACACGTTTCCTCTGACCCTTTGGCTCCCGTTCTGCAGATTAACATCGCAATGAGCCATGCATCACTATTTATCAAATTTAAGCCACTTTTATGGGTCATCATGCAATAGATGACAGAGCGACTGTAATGCTACTCCTTACAGGATGGGAGGAATTCAAGTTTTGATGATAGTTACAATCGTAGCGTGACTTTGAAGAATAAGGCCAAAAAGTAAACTGGATCGACTCCACTTTCCCTTTTTCAGATGACACCGATCGTAACCTGGACGATTTGAAATTGTACTCTCATGTGAGTCTCAGGTCAGTGAGATCATCGAGCAGAGCCAGGCATTTGCTCCAGATTACTACCACATGGTGTACATCCATTTGCACTGGTACTCCTTCAATATGATGAGATGGAATATATTGTCTGTGAGATTGATGAAAAATAACCAGAGTGTTTTCCCCCCTCCATTAAGAAAGGCAATGTTGCTTTAATGCTGTGGTATGGTGAGAAATCTGACCTTGCCCTGGGCAGTGGCATGTTTCTGCTTAGGCTCTGGTGAGTGGGACCAGGCAGGGGACACATGAAAGGATCTCTCTGTCAGGCCGCAAAGATGTTCAGTCTAAGTCTAATGAAGACCAGAACACATGAACAGACCTGAGAACATGCATGCCACACATTATCCAAGCACAGAGCTACAACCCTGTTGACTAGCTTGCTATTCTTTTCTTTTAAAGACGACTCAAAGTGATGAGCTTGATGAGAACATGCCAGTGCTGTGATTAAAAAGCAGCACTACCAGGACACTGAAGTGAAAACAAGACAAACAGATAATGTGTTTGTTTTCTATGCCTTTCATTTCAGTAACAATTTCCTTTGCCTCCGTGGCTCCACAGGGGAACTTGATTTCCCAGTCGCTGTGTCTGGCAAAGCTCTCTTTCTTCCTTCTATATTTTGGATGAAATGCAAGATCTTGGATTGTACAAGTCAGCAGCCGAGCTGCTCTCATAATACCATAACAGAATAACAGTATTTCATTTAAACCAAGTTACTGGCTTATAAAGTACACCTGTGCAATAAAATGCAGGTCCAATCCAATAGCTTTCCAATAACCTCAGTCTTATAATGTCCATTCATGGTGACACTGTGTCAGAGAGCTGTGATTCAGCTCCGTGGTCACTTTGCGACAGTTGTAGTGGAGATATATTGGACTATTATAGAGAAATGTGCTGTGGGGGAGCAAAATATTAAATCACCTCTAAGTATAATCAATGGTGGGAGATGTATTGCAATTCTTTATAGTAAAAGTAAAATCAATACCACCTTGTAAAGGAACTCCCTTACAAGTGAAAGTTGTGCATTTAAAAAACTGTACATTGGTAAAAGTAGTGAATCATAATCATCAAAGTGTACTTCAAGTATGAGGAGTAAAAGAAGTGTTACCATGCACCATGATTACAGCAGCTAATTATTATGTCATACATAGATTATGCATATTTTATTATCTTCATACTTCTTTCAGTTGTTGTTTTGCATATGAAATTTGAATCTGCAAAGTAACTGGTAATTGTAAGATGTCACTCTATGTAAAAAGTATACTTTTGGAACACAGTGGAGTAAAGGCATGCAGTGGCATACAATGGAAATATCTAGGTAAATTAGAAATACCTAAAAAGTGTACCTAAGTAGAGTGCTTAAATGCACATAATTCCTTTGCATTTGGAGTATAATGGAGACTGACAACTACAATGCTAACTTCAGCATTAATAAATGACCACACAGTTGATTCAACACCTACCAGAAACAAGCATCCTCAAATCTAGCAGATATATTGTATTTTACACATTTAACCAACTGAGTGGTGAATAAAACCATGACCATGATGATATCAACAGCCTCACACCAATATTCATAAGTCCTCTGCTGATCCTTATATCCATTCAACCTACTGCATAAAACATTTCATGCACATTGTCCCTTATCTTGACTTGAAACACACTGTGTTCAAAGGACTTGCCGTTCTTTTTTGGAGTTTGGGTCAAAGGTAAGCAAGAGGTCCGTTGTGTTTGTGTTTACAAAGGAAACGTCACCAGAGGAATCATTATCCAGCTCTTTCCAAACCAAACATACTTCTCCACAGGCACACAAAGTGAAGAGATCAGGCAGGAAAGTGCTATCCAGCTGGGTAATAGCTGTTTATAATCCCCTCTGATTAGTGTTAATCCCCTTAATGCGCCTTCCTGAGAATAAACACATGTTGACCCAAGTGACCTGCTCCTAATTAATGAAGTTAGGAAGTTTGGTCTGGTATCATCCGTTCACTGTGGTCAATCCAGTGTGACCATGAGGTGGTGTTGAAGTGAGCTGAGCTCTTATTGGTACAATTTATTTGTAATATTATTTCAAAATACAACAGCTGACATTTTTAAACGGACACTGGCTGGTGTCAGCTTTTCTACAACACAATACATCCCCCCGGGCGTGACTAGTGATGAGGGGCAACTTTCCGTCTTGTGTTCCTCTCTCCTGTGAAGTCAGTGCACAGGGGTCGGTAGCCGGGCCTCAGAGGAGAGGGAAAGTTCACAGGTCAGCATGTACCCAGGAGGATGGACGGCAGTGTGAGGGCAAGACCCAGGCTCAGGGACAAGGGAAAGGGTCAGGGGTTGAGTTCAGATGAAATCCACACAGAGGATGTTGAAATAGATATTGTCAAGAGAGAACTGAGGCTTCCTCTGCCTTTCCTGCTGGCCTGCCGCCCATAGACTCCGCAAGGTGAGCTACGGCGTCAGAGACTGTAAACACATCTCCAGCTCCAAGCACTAATTCAGAGGTGTTAATAAGATGAGGCATCTGCCATCCAAAGTGGCATTTACAGTACAAGTGGAAATTATGACAGGCGCAATCTGATGTGTAAACATTATGCTTCGGTGCCTCTGCTACCTCATTATGTGGAAATAAACTTGCGTGACAGAGAAAAGAGCAGTGAATAATGTGTTTCTGGGGCCTGTTAAGACATTAAAATTCATGTCCTTTTTTTTTTTTTTTTCTCATTTTAGGATGAACACCAAAAAAAAATCTGATTCTTATTTTAGCTCAAACACAGTTGCACATTTATGACAATTTCAGATTTCTCTACAGCAAATCTGCCCTGTCTCCTTCCTAATGGCATCTTTTCAAACAGTCGAGCTGTACGTCTGTCTGCTGTGTTCTGTCCCTTTACATGCTGTTGATCAACATCTGGTTTATGCCCCAAATAATAAAAGTTCATGTTTGCATGTATAGAGAGAGGACATTAGCTGTAATTGTTCCTCACAGGGATGGTTTTCCAAATTTCTGTTAAATCCATTTGTTGTCCTGAGAAAATCACAATGAGGCATGAGCTGAAAAGGGAGCATGAAATTGATTACACTGTAAAAGAACAGCTTATATGTGCAATCACTGCGGCAAAAGCTTTTACGGGCCCCCGAAAACATGAAACAGCAATCGACTCCACAGATAAATTAGCACCAGGATAATATGATTTTTTTGTTTTTATTTTGTATGAAGATGTTGATCTAAATATATTAAAAACAAAGCCAGCACATGGCTCAGCAAACCACAATGTTTATATAATGAATTTGTTGTATTTCACTCTGCCTCTGTGTGTGTGCATGCATGTGTGTGTGCGTGTGCGTGTGCTCCGAGGCTAAGAGCTCATTTCCACCCTTGATGATCACAGGCACCATTGATTGTAATGCTGACGAGCAGGCTAGTTCTGCCCATGGCGCACAAAGGAATCTGGACATGTTTAAAGCACTAACTTTCATGTTTTTTTATGCTGGTATGAAGCTGAATGCTGATGTTGCGGGCAGCTGGCTCTAGTTAAAAAAAACATGATGTCAAACAGAGGGCCAAGCTGGTGAAAGTCAACCGCTCTCGCTCTCTGGACGTCGGCGTCTCTTGGCGAATACGATCCATACTGAGAACAAATTCTACCTGCTGAACCATGACATTGGTCAGTAATGTCCTGCAAAAATGTAAACGTTGAAGATGATTCAAGCTGTGACCAAAATTTGAGATATTTTTTTAGATAAATATACATTTATATTATATCATATCATAAATTCTTCCACATTACAGATTATGCAGATTTTCTTATCAGACATAAGTTGTTACTGATGGCTTTATTGATGGTTTATAAATCATAAAGTACCGTACAGTTCACATTCATGAGGTTTAACAGTTTTAGTTTTTTAAAAATATTTCTTATAATAATGCCTATTAATGTGCCTAATACTGATTAATAAAGCACAATGATTAAACAAATGACTGGTTATGAACAAAGTCATTAAAACAAAATCATCAAAAAGTAGCCTCATTACTAAAAAAAAAAAATAAAAATGCACATTTTAAGCAACGTCATATACTTTCATGACTTCAATTTATGACTTCAGTGATGGCTGACCATTTCCTGTGCCTCAGCATGCTTCCAGGCACAGCCTGGTCTTGTTTGTCTCAGAGGGTGAAGGCGATGGTATATATATCTCAGTCACACCACTGAAGCATACGTCAGTGTCCAAATTTCCAACTCACTGAAAGATTATTTAGGTGATTATAGTGACTGCTCTTAATATAGGCCTTAATATCTCTGGGACAGGAAGGAATCACACAGCCATATTCTAATCATAAATCCCTTGTCTAAATGCAGCGCTTCATATATGCTTTTTGCAGCCTGTTTGCAACATAAACAGTTCCGTTTGTGTTGAGGTGTTGAGTGGAGTCAAGATTTAGGTGGGCTGAGGGAATCCTGTGATTCAGTGTCAGGACAGGCCACTGTGCCCACGCAGCCTGTTACACATTTATGACACTCAGGAGGAGAAAAAAACATGTGGTATACATGTTAGGAAGGTCCGCGCAGCACGGCTGAACCAGGGATGATCCCTCTTTTTCCATTCTTTGATGGTAAGTGGCTTTTAACCACGTCCCACCTTTGGGATAAATTACATTATCAGCTACTTATCTGATACTTTTTTGGGACAATCTGCTTTTCATCACATGACAGAAACGTAGAGCACATATTCCAGCCTCAGTTCACTACCCATTCCTTTATATTGACATCTGATGACTGCAGCAACATAGTTGGGTTTTTTAACTACTTGATGTTTAATTACTCTACACAAGAGACGTTGTTTGAGGAAACATCCGCTGTCATTTGGCTGAAACAGAGCACCTCAAGATTCCTGAAAAACCACATGTTTCCTGTAAAATTCACATGTGCTAAACAAACAATCATTTTCCCATTTTCAATTCAGAAACAATTTACTGCTTCATGTGATTTGTGCTGTGTCTAGCAGCCTTCTCGCTTCTCACGCCTGTGACTACATGATGCTGCCAAACATCCCCTTCAACTCATCTCTGCGCACATCTCTTCTCATATTCACAGTCCTTTAAAGTGAAGCTCCAAAGACAATGAAATATTGTGCAGATCTGATTGAAAACAGCTTTCATAATGTGAAACTTCTCAGACTTATGTCATTGCAGTTTTAAAATAGCCCGTTTGAAACATCACGGTAATTTGATTAAAATGGATTGACAGCCCGGTGAGTTACTGTCAGTGTGCCAGTGGGAAAAGAGTGTTTTTGATTTCTCCTGAGAAGAATCCTTCACCTCCCCAGCAGTTCTTTTAATATAAGGGCAGCGCCTTTCATCTGCTCCTCCAAGCGAGGCTCTTAATGCGTTGCAGATTCCTCTTGCAGCTCTGACAATATTTTACCATCATCTTTTTAGTGGCTTTCTGGATTGCGTTTCAATTAATCTTATATAAAAGCAAACTTATTATGCTTTGTTTCATACAAAGCCAGCCGAATGTTTGATCATGAATGGCTTGCGTTTATGTCGAGAAATATTGTCATGAATTCATTAAGAAACTGTAGAATTTCTGATCATATAGGTTAAGCCCCAATCACACTGGCACGCTATGTATTTAATACCATCATCCGTGTGATGAAACACTTAAAATATTAAGTTCTGTGCATTTTACAACCTCATAAGTAACTTTTTAAAGTACTTTTTGAGGCACTGTATTCTCAATTATTGCACTCTAGAGACAGCGTTTACAAATTAAAGGAATAGTTCTAGATTTTGGGAAACACACTTGCTTAGACAAGAGTTAGACGAGATGTTCAACTGCTCTAATGCTCCCATGCTAAATTTGAAGCTACTGCTAGACTTGAAATATAACCTCCTGTACATTTGTCATTTCAGTTTTTCTGTGGATAAAGTAAACTTGTGAATTTGTAGGCTCTGTACTTGCGTGTTTGCCCTGTGGACAGAGTTTTTGTCCCTGCTTTGTCTTTGTGCTAAACTAACAAATGTCGAACCGCTCCTTTAATCAAAGCTCAGTGTTTTAGCAACTCGCTGGTCATCCATCTCTGTGCTGTATATTCTATAACTCTCTCTTGTCACTAAATCAAGCATTTGCTGCAGGGCACTCACACTCTTTTCCTTGATTAACTCAATTAATACAACCAAATCAAGTACAGGAAGCCACAATATGTAAAGATAATACAAAAAGCACTAAAAGCAAAAAACACTATATCAACTAACCACTGTGGTGGTTGCTGCAAAATCCCTGGAGTAGTCCTCCGGCCTCGTTGCATGATCTGTCTTTCATAGACGACCGGCACTGACTGCCAAGAATAGCACTCTAGCTGATGTGTCTGGCTCTTGTTAGGGGAGGATAGGTTTGTGTCAAGCGCGGCTTCTCCACAAGCTGAGCCATGTTGTTGTTGTGGTTAAAACAGATCACGGGACTGTTGTGTGCAATCGCTCACTGACAGAGACGTCGGAGCTGTTAAATGACACACCTCCAATCAACTGATCCTCTGCCAGTGTGAGTCGTCTTTTTTTTCTAGTGGCGGAGGCTTTGAACAGGTGTCCAAAGCTGTTGTTTTTCTTTCTCAATGCTCTTGTTCTCTCTTTTTTTTAACATTACTGTTTGTGTATCTGATCCCATCTCAGTTCACCCCTCCCACTCTCACACACACCCACACACTCGCTCTAAGTTGCTTTCTCTTGCTCTTTTCATACAAAAGAAATAGTGTTAGCCTCTGGCATTTATCAAGGATGAAATGTGTTCGGCGAGAGAAAGTGCCTTTGAATTTGAGCCTATTCAACCTACTTTATGAGAAAATATTGAATTGAGTTAAACTTTCATACTGGGTAGGCTGGGTAACTTTCTCTCACAAGAAAAGGGGGGATTATATTTCTCTACTGCGATTTTTCTTCTGTATTCTGATCCTCTTTCAATTGACTAAAACTTCTTATGAATTTCTTCCAAGTGCAGTGTCACTGAATAAATATCCAGTGACTTTTCCTTCCTGCCTTTTGAGGGGCTGTTTTTAATTGACTCATTGTCCACATGGCTGGCACTGCCACAGGCAAAAATTCTTCTCATCAGAAGCTGCTGTTGGGTGAACATCTCAGATCTGAGGCCAGTAATTGAATAGATAGGGTTTTGATTGATGTTTAGAGGAAGTCCCTTTCCTATTTAAATATTCATGGCTCTGTAGCCTGCAGGGGTGAGACAGGAATCCAAAGCAAACCTGTGCACAACAATAGCAGCTCAGAGTTCCTCCTGTCTGCTTCTCATTACAGTAAATACACTCTCCGAGCTACCATCCCTCCTGCATTCCTGCTTGCTGCTCCACTGGGCTCCACCTAACAGAGGGTATTTGGCCTCTGAATGCGAGCCTAAATGCCTGGAATGAAAAGACAAATTTCCCATCATCTCACTGTTTTGGTAAATAAAGCTCACCAGAAACATGAAGTCCATTTACATTTCTCTAGATGTAACTGGCTCACTTTTCTCTCGGAGCACAGATTGAAAGCGACGGTAATGCTACTTTGTTTGAAACATGCAACTCATATTACAGGTGTTGCCTTTGGCATCGTGTCTCCACTCCTAATGCACTCGAGGTCTTTCAGGCCCACCAAATTCCACTTGAAATGTGTCAATCACAACAGGACTGTTGCTACTGCATCACAGACTGTCCTGGACTCCACAGACGACTCTGCCAAAACGACCCCAAAGCATGAAACATGTGCATGAAAGCAGCATAATGTATGATTTAGTCTGTGGCTTTTCACTCTTGGAACAAACTCCCAGTGTGATAATACAGGAGGAATGCTTTTAAACTTCATATCAACAATTATTTTTGTCTGCATTAGCATGTGATGACATCTCAAATCATTAACAGCAGCTTGAAAGCTAAATGTAAACTCCGACAGATAAGGTGACCTGCTAGAAGGATGAGAGAAATCATTGTGAGAGAAATCAGACACTAACGTCCAGCAGGTGTCTGGCAGGATAAGGTACAAGTTCAAGGTGGTTCATCAGCAAAACACTTTATGTTTTCATCCCAAGCAATCTCAGTGGAAATAACATATTTTATCTTAGCTTTTGAAAACAACCATTTGGAGAAATGAATCATTAAAGGTGGCGAACGCTGCCAGCAAAAGAAGAGTTCCAAGGTAGCACAACCTGATATGAGTAAGAAAGATGCCCCATTAGAGTCATAAACTCTCCCCATAATATCAGGTATGAAATCCAGGATGTCTTGAGAGTTTTAATTGCTCTGAAAACCTGGGTCACTGTTTGACTGTCATCATAGCAGTGTGAAAAAAAAAATCCACCACAGGCCTGCAAGACACCGAGAAGCAAAAAAATGGCAGTTGGAAATAAATTCACCCACATATAAGCCAACAAACACAGACACAATCTGGGCTGGAGCGAGCACAGCCCTCTTTGGAAAAACAAAGGGCCATGAATTGTCTGCAAAAGTGTTTTCTGCACGGAATATCTCCTTTCTTTCCACAAACACATTTTCGATCGAGGATTTAATTAAGCAGAGTGTGAGAGTTTGTTTGAGGAGTACCGGGAAGCAGCACAATAATAAAGAGCCTGTTATAGAGCCAGAGAGTCAAACAGCATGCTGCTAAGTACACAGCTCACATTTCTGTCGTCTCTCTCTCTCTTTTTTTTTTTTGCCATCGTGTGTAATTTGTCGACACATATTAATTTATAAGGTCTGTAGGTATGAAGCCAGCACATTCCTTCCTAATGTTGATGCTAAGGGATAATGCTTGGCCATGTAGAAATAAAGACCCCTAGGTAGCATAAGAAATTATGTTTTTAGTGCTTGTTGGGTGTGTTGGGATTTGTTCTATTCATTTTGACAGAGAGCGCCTTTTAAAAATTAAATATCATACAGTGATACCCTCACAAATATGTTATATAATATGTTCTTTTCTGTGCCGTGCAGTTGTTCACAGCACAAGAGAGCTCAGTGAAATATGTCAGTTGATTCCCAGTCGTGTCTTTGAAGTGAGAGACAAACTGGAATGAAGGATAATATCCCCAGGGTCCCATTGAGTATTTGGGAAAATAAACATTTGCCAAGCCTGATCTTGTGTGGCTGATTCTGTACGTATAGGTCTGGGACAAGAGCCAGCAGTATTTCTACAATATAATTAAAATGATAGGTATTCGGGAGATGAGTTGCTCTTTGAGGAGCAGTGATGATTTCATTATTCAGTCTTGTTGACTGCAGACTCTGCAGAGACTATGTATACTACAGTAAAGTGAGTAACTCGGGCAGACTGGCTGAAATAAACACTGGGCTCGTTTAAATAAATATCATAATTTGATGGATCTGGGGATGTTTTTTTTACCACATAGTATCAATGTGTTTCTTCATTTTTATGAATGTAAAATAGAAAACCTTTCTCTTTTCCAAAGTATAAACTGTTCCCTGACGTTACTTTAGAATTTGAGAAAACAATCACCACCAGGTCAATTTGATAGCTTTTGTGGAGCTTTTTGTCATATCATATGATCTTCATCAGCGGATGGACTTTGCCTGTGTTGTCATGCAAACTGCACCTGTTCCAAGAGTTCCATTTTCCCACCAAAATATAATTTGAATTAGAGACGTGTGTATGTTGGAATAATCAGAAATAATGCATCATAAAGGGATATGATATTTTTCTTGTGTTTTCTTGGTTAGGAAGCATTAGGGTAATTAGATTTGATCACTAAATACAGATCTAAAGGGAAGAAGATGAAGTAAGACGTTACTGCTTTAAGAAGTGACTCATCAAAGCTTATCTGTGCTGTTTTAATGACAAACTTGCTTCTTGGCATTCAGTCAGAGGTCCTATCCAAGAAAGGAAAAATGAAAAACTTTCTTATGACTGAGCACATATTTTTTTTATCCTTTTCCAAAGCCCACACTTCAACCACTCATAATATCCCCGCTAAATGTCCTGATTTATTACATCTTCAAATTTCACAATCTGGGGACAAATTGGTCTCCTCAAAAATGCATGAACATGGCTAAGAAACCCCATATTAGATGGAAATGCATTCCTGATGTTGGAACATGAGCGAGTGCGGGCACGGTCGTGTCACTGTGGATTAAAGAAGATGCCATGTTTTATGACCTGCAATACTGTTACTAATTTGGGGACACATGATACGGCGCATTTCATTAGAGGGAGACACACAAACACAGAAAGCCACAGTGGTGTTTCTCTCAGCCCTGCAGCTGAGCTTGAGGTGACAGAGACACACGGCCCACAGGGTGGTTGGGTTAAGCATCTCTTCTAACAAGAGGAACAAAAGCATTGTGAAGCGGAACAGGCCATGATGCCAAAACACTCATAAAGAGGCATGAACTGGCAAGTCCTCCATCTCCACATCTTGAGAAATAATCACTCCCTTCTGGATGTGTTTATGAGGGCAGAGGGGCCTGTGCTATGACGCCTGTGCAATATACTGAGGAAGAAGCGTACAATGCAGCTGATCTGAGCCTTGGACTCTCGCAAAAAAGGGCATGCCTGAAGTGACATTGTGCTTTCGTCATTTCTAAAAGACACACCCGTTTTAAATCCGTCACAGAGATCGAGATGTTGGAAACAGAGATGGATGCAAAATTTATTCAAAAAGTCACTGAAGAGATGATATATCTAACTGACCACACACAAAAAACCATCATGCATTGTTTCACTTTACAGCTACGGCTTTGTAATTGTAAGGTGTACTCCACATGTGCTTCAGATCAAATCATAAAAGTCAAGCATATGTTAACTTTTGCAAGAAAATCATTTATCCAAGCACAAGCTTATATAAGGTTTTGTAGTAAAAAAAGAATATTTGTCCCCTGGCACAGAGTTATTGTTAAGTCCAAGGAAAGAGAGAGGAGAGTTGAGTCCAGCTCCTCTGTGACTACAACACCATCCAGTGAAAAGCTCTTTCTGATTCAAATGAATGGAGCCAAGGTCGGGGCCAAGGAGTCTGGACACCACACAGCATGCAATCACCTCTCAAAGCAGCAGTGAACACATGTTTTTGTGAGGGTCCAGGGGTGGGTTTAGAAACGTTTGAATGGAGGGGCCAGACGGGCACAGTTTTGTAAAGTTCAGAAAAGTGTCTTAATGATCAAATCTAGAGTTGTGGTGTGTCTTTTTAGTTATTTTATTTTTCTTTAGATCTCACTAGTCTAGTTCAAAACGCTCCTGTTCAGAACAGGACAATTGCTTCAGCCCTGGCACCGTTGGACTGCAGCTTTTAGAAAATGGCTAATTCGAACAGTGTCACACTGTGCTTTCGTGTGTTCTGAGCAAAAAAATCTGTCGACAAATAAGTAAACAATGTAAACAGACAAAAAACATGCTGTCTAAGATGTTACTCAGACGAGCATTCGTGAAAAGTAATTTTCTATGTATTGGTCTTTTCAGCAACATTTGATCCTAAACTACAAAGCGCTTTATAAAGTGTCTCAATATGAACTCTATAGATTAATTAATAATCATCATCTAATATAACAGTGATTGAGATATCACTGCGTTGATGCTTTACAGGTACATCTGATGAATCAGAGGTACAGTATAAAACCCCCCAGCTGTGTGTAATGCCAGCTGTTCTGATGGAGAACCTCGCTGATGAAACGCAGTCGGTGAAACTGCATATTTTTCTTCTTTGCTGTTGAGTTGCGGAGCGGTATTGATGCAAAATGTGTTTTTAAGAACATTTCTACATCCATTTTTGGCAAACTGTGGGAACAGTTCCACAGTGATTGAGATTTATAGAAACAGAGGCATCTTTCTAAACCTGATAAAATGAATGTGTCTGCATATTTCTTTGTTAGTAGATAAACACAGTTGTTGCACAGTTCTTGCTCACTAGTTTATTCAAAGTTTAGAGAGATCAGATGAATGGTTCTCCAGATGTGCGAAGGACAGACATACATACATCCAAATAGTTGTTTGATATCTTAAGCTATGTCTCTTTTTGCCTGTCTTTGGGCAGTTTGCGTCTCTGTTTTGTCATTTTGCATCTGTTGGTTTGTGGTGGTTTAGTGAATCTTTGTAGCCATTTGATAGAGAACAACAAATGTTAACAGTAGCTTCATGATCTTCTGATCCAGGGACCCTGGGCCTGTACTCTGTGGGCCCATTCAGTAGTCCATCCATGAAACTATTAAAACAACTTCCTGTAAACAGTTGTGGGGGATCACGGATTTTAGGGGGGGCTGTGGCACCACTGTCCACCCCCTGGCACCAGAAACAGTAAACCACAATCTATTGACATTACTCAGGAACTGTGTGGAAGCAGGCATGACATATTGCAAGACAAGACAGACACTGAAAAAATACTTCAGTGGGTACGAGGTATGTCATGTGAGCAGCAGACTGTTTACAAGTCACCACAGGATTAGGATAGGGTGGATTTGTGCCCCTGCGGAGTTTCAAATAATTCCACGTCAAATCCAGGGATATGTATATTTCGTCCACCCCTTTTAAAGCAGCTCTTTCAAGCTGATGGATATGCTGAGAGCACATGACATGCAGAGGATTTGCTATTCCCTTTCATGATTGCTGTGGCATTGTTTCTGTCTAAGCTTTGTGAGCCTCTAAGGACGTCTGGGGGAAGCCAGGCATGTGTTTGTTTGTCAGGAGCCCATTTATAATAGATCCATATTTCAAAACAAGAGCAAACCATCAAAGTACTTATCTTAATCATTACATCCTAGTCAGTACAGCGTTTATGAATTAAGTTACAATGAGGAAATGAGTTTCAAAACTTAAAAGAACAAAAGAAATTTAATGCTTTGGCGATACTTGATACAGTGGAATATAAATTAGCATCCATTTAGTGGATGGTTGGTTTGTAATAATAACAAGTATGCCTGGTTAGTCTGAACCCACACAGTTTGTAGACATTTAGATCTCTTTTTAAGCCACTGTAATGATATGATGGTTACCTTATGATTTATTTTTCCTGCAGTCTGTATTTGCATTTGGGGGAGGAGAATTCCTCTGAGAACCTGCTCAGAAGAGTTGCATCGACCTTGTTCTCTGGATAGACGAAGAGGGCTTTATGTGTCTCCGCAAGCTTGTTAAAAAGCAAAGGAGAATGTCAAGGAAAGGAACACGTGGATATACCATTCCCAGCAGACCAGCCCAGACTTTAAGAGAGAAATCTGCACCAGTTCTTTTTTTTCCTTGAAAGGCTTTGCTATCGATATATTTTATTAAATATGAAAAGTTCACTAACAAACTGTGCCAGTGACCTGAAATGTCATAAAATTTTCCTGGAACGCAACTCGGAAGTGAAATAAAAGTGTGTTTGTTATTGCTGGTTCCCAGTTTGTGCTATTGTTCATAGTGTCATTGACATTTGCTACCTTTGAATTGGTACTCAGCCAGAGTTAAGACTATGATTTATTTCCTACAAATGACCTTAGTATTGCATATTAAGAGGCTGTTACAAAAAGATCTTCTACTTTAGCCAAAGCTACACGAGCAGAGCTACAGCGCAGCTCAGATACCGAACAGTAACTGTGGCAGGAAGCCACAGCATGTACTGTAATGGAATCCAGATTATGAGCTATTTTTGTTTAGATTCACCTTCGTTTGCATGTCATGTCTACAGCAGTTTCTGTGCTGACAGTTACGAGGCCTGTGATGAAAGAGAGTAGCTGTTGCAGGCTTAATCTTCTCACACTGCAGGATAGGGCATAACCTCAGCCTGTCCGGCATCTGTCCTAACCACAGACCATCCTGACAGGTCGATGTTGCAGACCTGGTGACATGACATCCAGACATTGAACCCCAGCCGCCTTGTAGCACTGCAGGATGTCTTCCTCTAATTAGTTTCTTCATTTATCAGTCAGAACCCTCACCATATGCCACTGATGTACAGTGATCCCGAAACCGAATGCTCTCCTTTGATATGGAAACAAAATGATTCTTCACCTTCTCTGCTTCCCATCACACTGGGCAGCTGAGCTCGGACAAATGACGTTGATTGTAATGGTTTGCCATGTGAGGGTGCTCGCTTGAGTTACTTCTGATTTGACTTTAATCTGAATCTAAAGGTGTGATCGCAAACAGGCCAAGAATCAGCAGAGCATTTCATGTGAATATCTCTGGAACTCATTTCTCTCAGTGTGTCTAGACCTTGCTGCGAGGTGTGGATGGGGAAACGAGAGACAGCACTGTGGTGGCTACAGCTGAGAGGAGATCTATCACTCTGCCAACAGTCCTTTCTACATCCCTCCTTGGGCTCGGATGAGAGTTTTAACCTAGAGGGCAAGGCAGCGGCAAACATATGCAAGCAATTTGTATAGAATAAATAACAGGATGATCTTATGACAGTCAGTGCAGCTGCTCCAGGCTTTATTATTGGCCTAGAAATCTCTGGAGGCACACAGAGTGACTCCACAGTGCCGGGCTTCTAGCTGTCACCGTGGAGACCTGGAGCCTGTTGCATCACCTCTTTGTAAATTCAAACTTAGCCTTGACATAACTCAAGTTTACAGAGTTGGCCTTTATGCATTGCTTAATTAAAACTGCATGCAGCATACAGACTTGTTTCTACATAGAGATTAGCTGTTATTAAGTATTTAGACCCTCTAACTGCCAGGTGTTGCTGTCACATGGCTTATAGTGTGTTTGTTGAGCTTATAAAATGTGAAGTAAAAGAGCCAGTGTGGAATATGGTGATATAAATGAACCAACACTTGATAAAATACAATTACACTATATAGTATATACATAAACCCCTAACCAATCATTTCATGTTAACCACATGTTTATTCATGTTTCTGTCATGGCAAAGGTTACCTGTCCTTTCCTGGACATCGAAGTAGGCTACAGTAGGCTACAGTAAGATATTAGAGTCTCAGAGCAATCGGCTTTTGTTTTCAGACAAAACATTGATCAATTTCTGTCTTTTCTGTCCTTAAATTTTCAGTCAGAATAATCTGCCATCAAAGCATACCATAATATATAGAAATACTTATGTAACAAAAGACAAGTGGTTACATCTAATATCTGACAGGTTTAGGGGGCCAAAACTACTTTGGATATTATACTAAAGACTTCCGGTTTGCATGATTGATTGCTTTTTATTGAACAGCGGCACAGACATTTATATGATTTACACTAAGACAGTCCATAAGTTTTAATGGGCAAAATAAGCAAAGCAAAATAATAGTTTAGACAGTGAAGTTCATTTAGTTGTTGTTGAGAACAGAAGAATCAACACATACATGAATCTCTGTAAAGATCCAGATTTTACCAAAACTGACTCAGAGTCATTTTACCTTTTTACATATACTATAGAATTTCACTTTCTTCAGCGAGTTTTTTAAATTTGTGACCACAAAAGTGAGGATGTCAAGGACAGAGGAGCATTTTTTAAGCATCTTTTTAGGCTTGAATTACAGGAACAATGCGATCCAGAGGTCCTTTATTGTACAAAGGGTGAAGTCTGGGTGTGAAAATCCTCACATAGTTAAACATGACTTCAAATTCACACACCATCACACGTGAAGGGTGGGGAGCTATTTGGGAAATGTCTAACAGCGTGCAAGTAACGGGTCATAAACTTTTGTAGTGGCATTTTTTCCACTTTTTTATGTTTGATGATTCACAATATTGGAGAACTCAGATAGTAGAAACAAACAGCTTTATGGATGTTTTTTCACGCAGTGATTCCACTAAGATGTCTAAGCCAAACAAAAGTCTCTTGGAAACATACACCCTAACACCTGATCGATCACTCTCATCACCACACCAGATCAACTCGCCAGTGCAGGTAAAGATTATGGATCTACTCATTTCCCCTATATAAGCCAAAGAGCAGATGGATTGCACATTAACCGACTTCAGACGATGGATGTTTTTTAAAGGCTTAAAAAGTGGGACGGAGGCGACATCCTTTCAGGAAGGAGAAAGATTTAAAATGTCGTGATTTTCCCAAGGCCTCAGTAACCAAAGGCAGTTGGAGAGAAGATTTAGAATGAAATATAACCATTTTGAGTTTGTGTGATGTGTTCTGTGCATGGATTCATAATATTTGAGATGAATGAATGCAGCTCAAGGTTAAAATGCTCATTAGAAGCATGGCTAAGGAGGATCAACAAAACACCCATTGGGGAATTCAATTACGCACAAAAGCAATGGATGGATGCAATAGTGTTTATGGATAAATGTTCAGCCCACATAAAGATGTAATTCTTACCAGGACCTTATTCTGGCTCAGCTATTGGAAGGAAAACATTGCGTGGTGCTTTACAGAGATTAATAGCAACCTTGGTCACACACAGTACATTTACATTAGACGGATGAGAGCAGAACATTTTATCAGACATCTGCTCAACCCAGCTAATCTCAGACAGTTGGATCTGAAGCCCACTTGCAGAACCAAATAAAGCCGTGAACTGTTGCTAACACTGCACAGTGACTCGTGGTGGACTGTCATCCAAGAATACCACATAAAACCAAATCATTCTTATAAAGCTCTGCTGTCCCCACGGCTTTGAGCTGGGGCTTCAGAGCTTATAAAGGGGATACTAAATCCCTTTAAGAGACTTTGTGGCCTTGGGGTTAAGGTAACAGTTAATTGTTTCGCTTGTGTCCTGAAGATATTCGCAGTGAGCTCATGAATCAAGCATGTGACTTATGCATCAAGCCACATCCCCTCATTCTCCTCAATGCAGCACGCAGCCTGTGATTTATGGCTGGACAGTGGCCTGCAAGAGGTGTTGGATTCAATGAAATACAAGGGAGAACATCTGGAAAGCCTATTAGCTCCAAATCACAGCTTGGGTCACTTTGATAGCGATGGCTGATGCAAGCCCGGAATCGACATGCTGGTGCACACTGAGGGACACTGTGTCTTTCTCATCGGACAGACACGTGTGAACCGAGGCGGTTCATATTTTAAGTAGATCAATATTAATGGTCCCGCTTAAAGAGCCAGGTGAGCTAACAAGAGCCTTAAATGAGCCTCTTCCATGTGTCTTTAATGTCTCCCAGATGTAGAGTACTTCAGTCCTGTTGGCGTCCTTGGTTGGCAGCAAGAGAGACTCTTAATCTGAAAAATGAAAAGGCCTTGATAGGATAAAACATCCATTCCAAAGCTGCGTGACACAGCCAGTGTTACACAAGTCATTCTAGTCAAGGATAATTGGGTAAGAAAGAGCATCGGCAGGGAGTGTCTGAACAAGGTACCCCTGCCTCCACTCATCTCAGCCCCGTAATAAGAGCATGGGGAGGTGTGTTGAAATACAACCCCGTCACTATTCATCCTCACCCCCTTGATGCAACAATGACTAGCATGCAGTCTGCTTTTCATTTAAGGGAATTACCTTAGGGAGGCCAGCAGACGTCTCCTGAGTTGCTCTGTGTGTGTTCTTCTTATCCCCGCAGAGCTGTCTCATTAACACACAACCTAGCAAGGCTTGGTTTAGCATAGCCCCATCTCTGTCCTGCTGAAGCCTGCAGCGTGCTGCATGGAAGCTGAAAATAATGACTCACACACATTACAAAGTCCCCACGCTCAGTCCCCAGTTCCAACACCACTCCCCCAGGTCACCGCAGCTCAGACCTCCAGCCTCTCTAACGAGTTTACTGTAATGCTGAGGCCACTTAAGAGTAAGAGTGGGAGAGCAAGAGAGCCAGGAGGGAGAGTCGGTGTTATGTGAAGTAAAAGAGGTAGCTTAGTCTAATTTATGACTTTCATGAGAGATTTTTGTGACAGCTTGTGTAGCTTTCCTAATGAGCTTTTTGACATGGTACATGAGTTCTTATTGCTTTTCAGTATGAAACATGACCTGTTGTCTCATTTCAGTTTGGAGTGGAGCAGCTATTACTCTCTCCCTCTGTAAAACATGTTTTACAGCCATTGAAAAAGGCCTAATTATTCAGTCATCAGGAGGGTGGCTACTTCCTTCAGAGCACTTATGAGTTCAGGCGTCATCTCACCGGGGTGTGGCTCATATCATTTACATTTCATTAAAGCATGCTGTGAGACATCATTGATTTCTCAGTAAAGCAGGAGTTTCCATGATGCAAGCTCATGGGTGGATGGGGGGAGCGGTAGACGTGTCACCCATCAGGAGCTGTCAGGAGCTGTCAGAGAACAGGATCCAGACCCTTGGCCAGAAGAGGCCAGGCCAGCCAGCTGTCACCTCTCTGACACTGGCTGAGACCATCCATCTGGCTGAGAGAGGCCCACCATGGGTGGAGAGGAACTCGCCAGATCCCAGACTACAATCACATGAAGGCAGGAATGCGCACACACTAGCAGACGTGTTTCACTTGTGCATGGACACGTTAGCAAACATTTATGTACGTACAATGACATACATGCACCCTTCCGTGCATGTTCGATGCTGCATGCCAGTGCTATTTTGGGTAATCACAGGCACAATCTGCGGTGCTGTCCACATGAATCATTCCCCCACAGACTGATCCAGGAAACAGAAGTGACACGCTGCCATCAAGCTCAACAGACACAAATAAACAATTATAAAATCTGGCTGTAACACACGCTTTTATATACAGTAACTCTCTGTCTCACAGAGTGAGCTCGAACAGCAGGAGGGTTTTTTCCATATACCTATGCATCATTATGGAGTACATAAAAAGTCCTCTGCTGGCAGTAATATTTGAATAAGTGGCAAGCTCTCTTTTGGTCCAAATTTAGACATGCCATACTAGTAGATCTATCTCTGGTTGTTAGGTTTCACTGGAGTTTTTACTGCTGTGATACTCATGTAAAGTAAAACAACAACATCGTCACACATTGGCTGAGCATGGAACACATTCACCCTGGCAATGTTTAAGTAAGAGGGGTCAGTGGATCTGCCAGACATATGGAGAGCATTTGGACATATTTAGACTCCACATCGACCACAACAGAGCCAGACAGAGTGTTGTACATCTTGTTTTGGTAACATCGCATTTTCATAAAAATCTTAAATAGCCACAATTGTCCACAAAATTCTGGATTTATTTTGCTAAAAGAAACACTTTTAATCTGATTATTCAGATGTTACTTTCACATTATTTTCCAGCTGGAGGCTGACATTTATTATTACTCCATTTATTGTCATTTTAACATTTGCTTTATCTGAAACGTATATCACTCATAATTGCCGTTTGCATAATAGAAGTTTAATGTGTAATTTGTGCCTTTTGGGTTGGATCTTAATTGTGAAATAAGATTTTTTTTTCAGTTAGCGTGACCTCTGATAAACTAATTAACCAAGGCACAGTTTGAATGTGGGTGACCTCCATGTAAAACCCTTGGTCTCGACCTGCTGAACTGTAAAAATCTCGTCTATTCCCGATGGCAAACTTATGTTTAAATTTATATCAGAATTGATTTTATAGTTTCTGTGGTCCCAACATGGTTTTCTCTCTCATTATTAACAGAGGTGGTCAAATAAAAGAATCAAAGTAAAGGTGATTTTGTTCAAAAACTGAGACCAAATTAGCTAAAAGTGCATCTCTGTGCACTCAAAATATAGTTTGTCATTCTGGTGAAGCCATCGTGATTTCTTATCACACTCAAGAGATGAGAGGCAACAATGATGCCATGACAAATGTTAGTGAAAGCACAGGGCAGACTCAGTAAAGCAAAGATAGGCAGGAGAGGCGAGTGGGAGACTGAGATCAATGATAATGTGATCTGATGACATAGTTGAGTGAGCCGGTTCCCCTTTGGTGGTCTCACCATCGACCATCTTGGAACTGAAGAGAGTGAATTTTGTTTGGATTGGCTTTAATCTTCCCATCAGACAATACGAGGCAGGCGGTGCGCTGCAAGTGTTTTCCATTTGCCACAAGAGAATTGTGTCAGGTTCTGCAAGTGCACAAGCACAGATACGTCAGTGTGGCACATTGACAGGCAGCTTGTTCGAATAAAGAACTGACAAAGCTCTGAACAGAGCGGCTCAACATGTTGAAAAAAGTATTTACAGAAACACACGCGCATGACAACAGAAAACAAAAACAAAGTGATTCCCTCTGCCGGTTCTCAGAAACTGTCTGTCCATGGTGCTGAAAGGATATATTCCCAATTGTTGACAACGGGTATGCATAGTTTTCCACTTCAAAGTTAATTACAAATGGTTACAGAGTAGTATAAAAATGCGAACAAATGGAAAACATAAGCCTTTGTGACAGCTTTGCCTGTGGAAAGTCAAGAGTGTTCAACCATTTGTGTGGAGCTTATCTTTGACAAATAGCGTCATATGGTGCTGGTTGTTTCAGGCACAAGGGTGTGAAACCAGATGATGAGTGGTGCTCATTGCAACAGAGTACAGTATGTAAATCAAAGACACAATTGCGTCTCCATCAATTGTGTTTGACTCAAAGGCCTCCATTCTCTGAAGGACTTTTTTTCCCACTTTTTTTAGAAGGCTGATTTTCTTGACAAATAGCAGAAGAATTTCATTGCCAGTGACTGCTTCACTGAAACTGCTGAGCATATGACAATAAGGCACTTGAAACTTGAGGAGCGCAGAGCAAGAGTCAAAGCCATGCTCGTGGCGTGGTGAAGCTATAGCTATTTGGACAAAGCAGTGTGTTGAACTAAAAGCCACTGTCAGTATGCTATCAGGCATACAGTGACAATGCTTACGTGCTGTTGTTTTACAGGTGCAATGTTTTTCTTGTCCACCATCTTACTTTAGCATGTTAGCACTGTCATTTGTAAGCATGTTAGCATTTTCCAATTAGCATTAAATACAACCAACAAAAGCTGATGGGATTTTGGTTATTAATCCAAGTGCAGTAAGAAATTTTATGGCAATTCCTCCAACAGATTATTTAAAATATGTCACCAAACCCATAAATATCTGCTGGTGACACTAGCTGAAAAGTGATAGATTATAACAATCAGTAAACACGCTACATCAAGCTCTTGTTTTCTAAAGCTTGACAAAAGAGGTACTGCTTTTTTTTTTTACACCAACTACTGTTTGTCTCTGTTTCATGCTTAGCCGTGCCATGCGCCCATACTGTTTAGATAAAGTAGACAAACTAGACCAGGTTCTGTGTCCCCACCAAGAAGATGAAACATGTCCCCAAAGCAAATGCTCAAAAGAAACCATAACAAAAACATGGGAATTCTCCTAAGATTTTCCAGGCTGTACAGAACAAAAATATTTACTTATTGACTTATTGATGTTTCAGAGAGAAATTGTTGCTGAGACATTATGTAACAGAGAAAGTGTGCAGGCACAAAGTTATGGCCCAATGCCCAAACTCTAGTTAAGCTACAAGGGGATGTCTGAGACATAATTAGTGTTAAGCTGTCCTGATGTTGAGGAATCTACCATGAGACTCACGCAAACATGGCTGCCACTGTGCCCACCTTCATGCAGTCTGGAGGTCTAATAACCAGTGTTTATACTGTGGTCGCCAAATATCAACATGGCAACAGTGGCACACTTGATAGACACCTTGTTGTTCAAACACAAGTCAGTCACACTAGATAACCTCCTCTAATTAAGCTCCTTATTAGTAGTGTTATGACAACATGATAGCCACATAAATCTCTGCAATGATCTGATCAGGTTATCAGCTTGAGTTACTTCTGACTATTGAGATCATTTTTGGTTCAGAGAGGACAGTCAAACAACTTTCAATCTATCCAACCCTACACCTATTTTATCTGTCCCATCTGTAGCATTTATAGGAATGTAAGTGGTATATTAATAAGTGTTTCCACTGTGTTGGTTGCCACCATGGGTATAATAATCTTTCCCTGCCTTGGGCACAATTTTACATGATGACCAAAGGTTAGTAGAAAAATAAGAGTGCAGAGGTGGAGTTGGACCCAAATATGCAGCCATAAACATCATCACCCAAGAGGGAAGCCTAATATAGTATAATAATAACAATGACAAACAACGCTCTACTATCACTTCTCATAAAAGCAGGGTCCAAAGTCCTACGACAAATCAGGCCTTAATAGAGGTCCTTTATAGAGATAGGAAAGGGATATTATTTCATTATAATGTCTCAACCACACTTAACAATTTATCCACATAATTATGCTGGGCGCCCAGGTTGCACTGTCACAGTAAAAGTATGGCCCAGAAAGAGCCAAGAACTTTTATTGAGCTGATATTAATTGATTTGTCCTGACCTACCCAGACCTGCTCTCCCCGGGCTCGGCTTCCTCAGTGGAGCAGTGCCAAGGTCTGTCCTAACTCTGCATAAAAATAAATGAGAAGCTATGGGGCTACTCTCTAAAGCCAGAGGATATTGTTCGATTTCACGTCAGCCCTCCAGGAGGCAATTTAAACAACCCAGCATGCTAATCAACCTGGTATAAAAGGCAGTTCTGGAGGGTGGCCCATTCCTCTTTCTTCTTTTCCCCTTCTCTCTTATTGCAACAAGGCCAAAAAGTACCTTAACAATCTAAGGAGAAAAAGTGTAGTTTAGGCCCGTATCTGAAGGAACATTACACTCTAGTGTAATGTAACTATATGATGAGAAATGAAATGATGCTTATTTGGAAAAAAAAACAACAAAAAACTGTTGGCATGGAGAAATCATTGTTCCATTGTTCATTGGACGACCCTGAGCTAGAACACAACACAACAACAACATCTCAGTGGAACCACACTGTGACGCCCCTCTCCTCATGACTGGGGAGCCCCCCCCCCTCGAATCTCCACAAATAATTCAATACTCTAATATCCCCTTGGTATTTGTTGCGACCACAGAAATACGATAGTGTTCATTCTCTGCTTGTGCCCTGAACCCACAGGTCAGGTGGTAGCAGATCACAGACTTCTCTGTGACTCAGAGGTTAAACTAATCATGCATGACTTTCTCACATGGCCCAACCAGTACCTTTTACAAATCTACACCAGCTTGTCATTCACCAGTTGGTGAACCTGCTTTTTATGCATTTATATCAGTTAAAATGTTGATATGTTCAGCTGCTGGTTTACTGTGGCAGCTAGTTTGCTCCTCACTAAATACACCTCAAGTTATGTAGACCTCATCAATATCCAAAATGTGATAAAAATTTCCATTAAACATTTCATTAAACTGTAGACAGCAACCTCTCTGGATGATATGTTTGACCCTGCACAGTCCCATACATTTGTACACATTGGATTTATATAACTCTTCCTCGACACCCTGCCCTGAACTCAAAGTTATACCACTTATCTGCATGTATTTGACTTTAGATAAATGTTTTGCAATACATTCCTGTGAAAGCACATTTCACTTTCACATTTTTCAGCTGTGTTTGTTAAGCTTGCCTCTAAAGCCAAAGAAGTCCTTCAACCATTTCAGTGATAAGATCCTTAAAAAAACTTCCTACTAAAAGTCTGTCCATGAGTAAATGGAAGAGCAAATAAACACTGCCCCCTACTGAGGCAAAATAGTTCTTACAGTTACAGACCAATATCACCCAATGGAGTCTCAGTATTGTTTACAAAGATTTTTTCTGATTTCAGTAAAGGTGTGCAGCATTTTAGCTCAACAATCATTTTCCCCCACCCATGGCTTCTCCTATACATTTCCTGACTTTTCTGATTAAATCACTCAGCTTTCTAAGGGAATTAAAAGCAAATCTTTAACCATCAAAACCAATTCTTTACTTATTATTACTTATTATTATTACTTATTATTGTGCGAAAGACATTCTGGACATAAAGCATGCATTTGTGTTGCTTTTACTAATGAATGCAATAAAAAAAACTTCCAAAACAATCAAGAGCAAGAGAAAAGAAAAGAAAATACAAAAAAAAAAATTATGAATCATGAATTAGCATAGATTACACATATACCCTGAGCTCTGAAAAGAGCAAACATTAACACGACAACGAACAGGCAAAACAATAATAATCAGTGCACAAAACATTTTCAGAGCCATAGAGAACAACCATGTAGTGACTGACCAACTTGAATGGTTGTACCGTTTTTTAGATATGTATACAACATCATAGTGTCACATATGCACACAGTCATTTACGACCAGTTCTAAAATTCACAATCTTGATAGTGAGGGTTGACGGACCTGTTTGTCTTAAGTTTTTTTTAAAAAATGTAATATCTTTTGGCTTTAGACTGCTGAGGACATAATAGTCCAAACTACTGATTGATTAACTGAGGAAATAATCTGAAGATTATGTGATATTAAAAATAATTGTTAGTTGCAGCCCTACTTCTTATTAGGCTTGCTTGCACTACTAGAAATTAATTTGTCTTGTAGGTAAGATAAAACGTCAGTCTGCTTACTGCTTCTTATGCAATATTCCCTTTACAACTACTACTTTAGTTTATAAAACAAAGCATTATTGGTTAATATTTTTTCTACTCCTTAACAATAAAAGAAAAAATGTGTAATACATCTGTTTTCAAAAGTCATGAATTCTGTTAAAAAACAAGTGAGTAGTTCCAAGTGGGAAACACAGGCAGATCAGAAGTCATCAACTTCTGGTACTTTGGCAGTCACTTCCTACAGTACAAACTGTGACGAGGCTCCAGTGTCAGATCAGGTGCTGTTGTTTTGTATGTATTGGGTGGGTGGCAGGCTGGATCTCAAATAATACTGAGGCAGCCTATATGGAGGTGGTGGCAGACCTGACAAAGTGGCGCCATGCCAACCAACTCTTTTACGCCAGATTTTTGTACTTACAACCCACTGGAAATTGGCAGAGAGAAGCTTCAAGTACTTTGGTGCGCGTATTACTGAGGACTTAACGCATACTGACACTGTGCTAGCACACTGAGCAAAACAGCACCTGCACTTGGACAGGTGAGGAAATTCAAGGTTTTACAGAAAGTCCTGCTATGCTTTTGCTTTATGTCATTGCAGAACAATTTGACAGACAGCTTAACCGCTTGGTATAGGAACAGCTCCTCTCAGGACAGGATTGCCCTACAGAGGATTGTGCAATTGGCTCCTCTCCGTGCAGAGTCTATATAAGACATGAAATGAGAGCCAGGAGGATATAAAATGACCCAGACTAGCCTAAAAATGAATTGTTGCAAGACCCTAAATAGCCACAGTTCAGAAAGTCACAGAACAACAACAACAGACATAATGTGAATTATCATTAACTTGCTAATGGAAATTAGCATTGCTGTGGATTAATATTATGGCTGCAAATATGTTCTCTGGAAATTAACTAATAACTGCAGACTTTACGATACAAACTCAGTCTGCTAACCATACTCTACTGGTCTACCTCCACACTGGCCAGCTACAGAGACCTCAAAAGGTCAGAACTCAAACTGAAAATTCCCAAGAGGTTTAAAAATACAGCCAAAACCTTGTGTGAAAGCACTGTATGGCAGGGAAGGGCAGCAGATAAAACTGACTGATGTGAAGGTCATTGTGTCTGGAGATATGACTCATGATGTAGTGTTATGCATAATTTGTCTTATTTCACTGGTCAAGTGTTAAAAGAGGAGAAACAAACATATATTATATTCATATATCAAACTGCAGTATTTAAGAATCACAATGCATATAAAAATTAGCATCCAAGTATCGTGACAGCATCAAATCTGGAGACAATATATCATTCTAGCCCTAGTAGCTATTATTCTACACACTGCACTACCGCCATTCACTTCCACTTTATTTGCACTGTTTGTTTTTAACTTATTGTGCATTCCTTTTATTTTTATCTGTATACCTGAATCTGTATTAAACCCCATATTTACATTAAGTAATGTGTTGGAGTTTGTCACAACAACATTGTACTATATATACTTAATCTAATAATCAATCTCACAGTTTTAAAAATATTAATAAATTTCATAGTTATATAAATTCCTCATACATTTTTTTCTTCTATTATCTGGTAATCACATTGCTGGTTTTAAAGTTACATTTATTATATTGCTCTTTTTGCAGAGATGGCTAAACCATTCAAAATGGTCCTTTTTCACATTTACATTGTCTTCTTTTTTATTGCTTTCTACTCTCAATGATTCTTAACACAGTTATTCATATTTTCCTTATGACTTTCACTGGACTGTGACACACTGAAGATTTATCTTCCAGTTTAACTGATCTTTTTCTTTCTGCTACACTGTACTTGTAGCTTCTGTTTCACTTGCTGTTTATTCTTCAACTTTATGTTTTCCATTTTACCAAGGTTGTATGTAGCTCTATTAAACGTCTGCACTTCGTCTCTGTCATTAATCAGTCAAAGTTTTGGCATCTGGCTTTTGGACCAAATTCCTTTCTCTAGTTTAATACTTATTGTCATGTTTATCTGCTTCTGCTGTGCTGCTGTCTGATTTGCCCTCACAGTCACCAGTGTTACCTAATTCAATGTCATAAACTTGTTTGTTTTTCTCTTGCTAGGTCTCTTTTTCCTGTGACAAGTTTGAAACTTGTGGTGTAGTTTCTGAACCTTCTTGTTCAGGAGCAGAATTTACTGAACCATCGCTTGTCACACCAGTGCCTGATGAATTAGAGTCTTGGACTGTTTTGTCTTTGTCAGACTCATCCTTGAGTTCATCAACAATGTCCTCTGGTGCCATATTTGTATTTGTCAAAGGGGAACCTGGCAACTGAGCAGCAGTAGTTTCACAGCTGGCAAGAGAAGACTGTGGGTCATCATCCTTATATATCCCATTCATTGACTCTGAAACAAACAATAAATACATATGCTCAAGTCACCCAGAGACAACAGTGGTCAACACTATTCAAGGGGCATGATAATTGAAGAGCTGACATTCCTTTCACATAAAGTGCAAAACCTACCATCTGTTTCAGAGTCTGGTGAATCAGATTCTGGTTGATCGTTCTCAGGTTCTTCAGTCACCTGTGCTGGGTTGTTATCACGGTCTTGGGTAGCAGGTTCATTGTTTAAAGAAGGCGTTTTGTCATCTTCCTCATCTGTTTTTGTGTCTGATTCCAAAACCAAATGAAACAAAAAATGTAATTTCAAAACAACAAATTTAATTTCATTCATGCAGCTGGTTTAACAATGAGGCTAACAAGCTATTAACAACTCATCACTTTAAGCTTCACTGTTGAATATATTTGCACTTCATTAATCATTAATTATCTATAATTAGGGACAAAGAATTCATGAGTTATGATACCAAGAATTTTCTTATCTAGGACAATGCCTGTAAAGAACTGAAAAATGAAACCAAGTTTTTAAAAAAGAACCTAAAATGAGAAAAAGCAATGTTCAAATCACCCAGAGTTTGTTTAGCAGTCACAAAATGACATTTTCATTATCGTGCTGTCTCAGTATGAGCACTTCTTCAGTGTAACATATTAAATTCAAAACTCACCATCTGAGTCTGGTCCATCGTTCTTTTCAGAGATTGGTGAATCAAATTCTGGTTGATTGTTCTCAGGTTCTTCAGTCACCTGTGCTGGGTTGTTATCACTGTCTTGGGTAGCAGGTTCATTGTTTACAGAAGGTGTTTTGTCATCTTCCTCATCTGTTTTTGTGTCTGATTGCAAAACCAAGTGAAAACACAAAAAAATGTAATTTCTGTAATTTCAAACATTCATGCAGCTGGTTTAACAAGCTAACAACAAACTACACGAATAAAGCACTTCACTGTTGTATATGTTTGCACTTCATTATTCATTAATTATCTCTAATTAGGGACAAAAAATAACAGAATATTTCATTGACTCATAAACCTTTTCTTATCCACAACAATGCCTGTATAGAATTAAAAACAACAAATCATCCAGAGTATTGTTTAGTGCTCACAAAATTACATTTTCATTATCATGCTGTCTCAGTATAACATACCAAGTTCAAAACTCACCATCTGAGTCTGGTCCAGTTCTCTGCTCTGAGTTTGATGGATCAGATCTTTGTGGATTGTTCTCTGGTTCTTCACTCACCTGTGGTGGGTTAGCATCTCTGTCTTCATTAACAGAGTTGCTGTTAAGAAGAGGTCTACTTTCTCCTCCCTCATCTGCTCTCTTGACTGATTGAAAAACCAGATGAAAACACAAAATGTCATTTATTTTGATTCCAAAGATTGATGCTATTTATTGTAAACACTGAAGCAAATAACAAGCTATTAACAAACTATTTTACATGTGAGCCATCATCAACAGCAATTTTAAGGGCGGTGCTTGCTTTTTGACTCTCGTGCAATACCAAAAACATAGCAATTAAATTTATATTATACTGTTGGATGTTAAATAACACTGTCAAATAAAATTGAACCATATGTATCCATAACTATTTATAATATATATAAAAGTACCTGCATTTTTTGGGGGGGGGTGGGTAACACTTTGTGGTTCAATTATCTGTTCAAACAGCTTTATCTTAGCTGCAACACCAGCTGTAAAGAATTAACAGTGAGAGTAAATACAACTACAACAACCAGAATATCATGTATCAGTAATAATACCAAAATCAGTTTGAGTGACCTTGTGCTGGGCTGTCAATGAATTTGTCCTCTGCAAAGAAGGAAAATAAGGGTTATTTTACAGTTTCAGTCAACTGGATCTAAGTTAAACTTGGTGGCGCGTTAGACATTGGTACAAGACAAAAGTTATCAGGTAATGAAGTCCTGGGCCCAAATCCAGAATCCCTTCACACTGAGAAACAGCAAAAATGTTCAAAATGTCTTATCTCCTCATGATCTTCGGCATGTGTCTGAATACTCATTATTTATCTGCAACAAACCTACAAAGACTGAAAAGTCACAGCATCCAAAATCTAGTGTGTGTCAGGTTTACTGTGTATGATGTATCCTGCCACTTTCTTACATATATTTTCTGAAAAAATATACAGTTAATTATAAAAATGTTCTACTTTGCAATGATTCAAGTGTAACAAAATACAGGTTAACAAAAATATTTTTTCTTGTTTTTTTTCCCACATGCGGGCCATCATCTGCAACAACTGTAATGGATGCAGTCACTTTTTTACTTTTCTGCAATCCCAGAAAAACAGCAATTAAATAGGAATAAAACAGTTTGATTAAATGTCATTGTGTAATGTATCTGCACTTCATTAATCATTAATTATCTATAATTAGGGACAAAGAATTCATGAGTTATAATACCAAGAATTTTCTTATCTAGGACAATGCCTGTAAAGAACTGAAAAACGAAACCAAGTTTTTAAAAAAGAACCTAAAATGAGAAAAAGCAATGTTCAAATCACCCAGAGTTTGTTCAGCAGTCACAAAATGACATTTTCATTATCGTGCGGTCTCAGTATGAGCACTTCTTCAGTGTAACATATTAAATTCAAAACTCACCACCTGAGTCTGGTCCATCGTTCTTTTCAGAGATTGGTGAATCAGATTCTGGTTGATTGTTCTCAGGTTCTTCAGTCACCTGTGCTGGGTTGTTATCACTGTCTTGGGTAGCAGGTTCATTGTTTACAGAAGGTGTTTTGTCATCTTCCTCATCTGTTTTTGTGTCTGATTGCAAAACCAAGTGAAAACACAAAAAAATGTAATTTCTGTAATTTCAAACATTCATGCAGCTGGTTTAACAAGCTAACAACAAACTACACGAATAAAGCACTTCACTGTTGTATATGTTTGCACTTCATTATTCATTAATTATCTCTAATTAGGGACAAAAAATAACAGAATATTTCATTGACTCATAAACCTTTTCTTATCCACAACAATGCCTGTATAGAATTAAAAACAACAAATCATCCAGAGTATTGTTTAGTGCTCACAAAATTACATTTTCATTATCATGCTGTCTCAGTATAACATACCAAGTTCAAAACTCACCATCTGAGTCTGGTCCAGTTCTCTGCTCTGAGTTTGATGGATCAGATCTTTGTGGATTGTTCTCTGGTTCTTCACTCACCTGTGGTGGGTTAGCATCTCTGTCTTCATTAACAGAGTTGCTGTTAAGAAGAGGTCTACTTTCTCCTCCCTCATCTGCTCTCTTGACTGATTGAAAAACCAGATGAAAACACAAAATGTCATTTATTTTGATTCCAAAGATTGATGCTATTTATTGTAAACACTGAAGCAAATAACAAGCTATTAACAAACTATTTTACATGTGAGCCATCATCAACAGCAATTTTAAGGGCGGTGCTTGCTTTTTGACTCTCGTGCAATACCAAAAACATAGCAATTAAATTTATATTATACTGTTGGATGTTAAATAACACTGTCAAATAAAATTGAACCATATGTATCCATAACTATTTATAATATATATAAAAGTACCTGCATTTTTTGGGGGGGGGTGGGTAACACTTTGTGGTTCAATTATCTGTTCAAACAGCTTTATCTTAGCTGCAACACCAGCTGTAAAGAATTAACAGTGAGAGTAAATACAACTACAACAACCAGAATATCATGTATCAGTAATAATACCAAAATCAGTTTGAGTGACCTTGTGCTGGGCTGTCAATGAATTTGTCCTCTGCAAAGAAGGAAAATAAGGGTTATTTTACAGTTTCAGTCAACTGGATCTAAGTTAAACTTGGTGGCGCGTTAGGCATTGGTACAAGACAAAAGTTATCAGGTAATGAAGTCCTGGGCCCAAATCCAGAATCCCTTCACACTGAGAAACAGCAAAAATGTTCAAAATGTCTTGTCTCCTCATGATCTTCAGCATGTGTCTGAATACTCATTATTTGTTATCTGCAACAAACCTACAAAGACTGAAAAATCACAGCATCTAAAACCCAGTGCGTATCACAAACATGTCATACCTTGTGTTGGACTTTCTGGATCACTTTTCATTCCTCCTCCTGCACGTGCTGAAGCAACAAGGTAGCAGACAAAACAAAGAGAAGACATATCTTAGGTAAGCACATCATGAAAGTGGGGGTTATCAAAAATATAAAAATAATATAATAATATAGGCTTTTTATGGATAACTATGGAGTCAATTCCATTTTTTTACAGTACCTTTGCGGTGTCGCAAGTAGAAAAAGACAGAAACCGAGATGACTAAAAGGAGTAAAGCAATGACAATGACCAGGATGGCAACCAGTGCTGGAGAATAATTTTCAACTGCAGACAAAAACAACAACATAGAAATCAAGCTAGAGTAACATCTGCAAAAGAAATAACCACCTGCTTTATCTGAGGGACAACGCACCTGACATATACCACCCAGAATTTGGACATGTCATTCTAACACTTCATTATAACACTATCATTTCAAAGTGCCCTCCTAAAAACACCATTTTGATATATAGACATCACTTTACTAATTATTTTCTTCAATCATATTATTTTCTATATTATTAATGCAACAAGCTTACATGACCAATTACTGATTCAACTTGATTTTATCCATTAACAGAGCATCTGATGAATGAAATAAAATATATGAAACATTGATGTGTATACTATTATATAATAAAATCCTATGTAAATGTAGGTCTGAATGTATCTACTTGAAATGACTTAATAAATTATAAATATACTATACAGCTAAGTGTGAGCTAAGTAAGTGAAATCTCACCATTGTAGCAATCCTTTGCAGTGAAAGTAGCTTTTTCAGTACTCAGAGGGTTGCTCACCCTACAAATGTGTACTTCATCATCATGTTTCTCGCCCAGAGATATAGCTAACCGTGGGCCAGGATGCACAGTTCCAAGTGAAGTCCACTCAAAGTTGATTAAGGATTGAGGTTGTCTGGGCTCTGCAGAGCACACCAGCGTTGCAGATACTTCGCCATTTCCCATCTCACAGAATATGGTGGGAATGGCAACCTTGTCTATATGAAGAAGATACAGGTGAATGCAAAACATATCTGAATGGCCCATTATTATTAAGTAATAAGTAAGTATAAGTATGTATAACAAACATATGTTAGATTCATGCAACAACATTTAACTGTGGTATAGGGTAGGGTAGAAAAAATAAAAATAAAGCATAAGCGTTACAAAACAGGCATATGAAAGAACTAATAAAGCAAAAGTATTTAAAAAGAATATCGCAGCCATAGTGGTGCACATACATATAATATACAAACCAATTACTGTTATGGTATGGTTAAGGCTCAAAGAAAACACTTTTAGGGAAAGAATACTGACATGGATTAAGGAGACAAACACAGACTACTAATATAGGACCAGGCATTGATGTCACCATCTTAACTTCTACTGCAATATAAGAAAGTTGCAGTGATTAGCCCCTGTAGTAACTGCTTTGGCACTAAATGTAAAGATATATTGTCCTAAGCTGTTCAAACAGCTGAACGCACGAACAAAATGATCTTATCTCACGGTTTCTAACCAAGGCCATCATAAAGAGCAAAGCAAATAAACCCACTATAAAATGCATTTTATGGGTGATATATTAGATAATACAAGTTTTATGATACTGATCTTCCCACTGCACTGTTTGGATGTGTATGAGACAGTCCTAGTTGATTGAAAGGCCAATTTGTGAACGCTCTGTGAGACTTCCACACTGACAAGCTGTAAATCTCACCAAGCTGATGTCAAATAGACTTTATGTATCAGTAGACTGAGAGCAGAGAAATCCTTCAACATTAAAAAATGCACCTCAGCTATTTTTGGTTACCAGTTACAGTATTTCACTATATCAAGTGAGGGTGATGACAAATTTAAGGGGGCAGGAAGTTTCTGCGCAGAAAGTCAAAGCCACAGCAACAGCATGCAGCCAGACAAAGTCCAAAATGTTACTGATTGTTTATCGTCCATGATGATTCATCAAACAGTTAAAAACAGTTAAAACTTTACAGAATCAATTCAAAAGCAGAAAAGCCACCATAACCCCCCTGCCATAATAAAATAAACTACATACAACATGAGTGCCGATAAAAACATTACCTAACACCCTTTGGGTCAGTATTTCGTAGAAGCACCTTCTTTTCTATGTGTCTGTATAAGCCAAAACATCTGACCACTGCCAGTTCCCCTGACTCTTTGTTGTTTAATGCTAAACGTTCTGAACTGGATTGTTGGAAACCCGCATCAGTCTCTGTGGTGTGGCGTTTGACTTGAACATTTAATTTAGTGTTACGAAAAAGCTCTTTTTTTGTCTTATGAGAACACAGAACTATACTCTGTTTCTTTAATTTGTTATATTGATTTGTTGCATCCTCCGAACCTCTCTACTATACTGTAATGATGTAAAAGTCATTTAGCAGCAGCTGTTGGAAGCACAGTGTTTTCCACTGCAGGCATGGGAGTCTGATACCACAGTGTGTTGACCTTCAAATCCTTGACTCTGAGAGAATGGAGCTTTAGCAACAAATCAACCTCCCCTTACATTGAACTCATGTTTTTGCACTTGTGCTTCTACCACAGGGATTGATTAGCTGTACATAAGCACTTAAACGTGGAAATAAACTTACCAATAACCTCTAGTACATGAAGGAAATGATGCAACCCACTGTCAGTGTAGACTTCCAATTCATACTCTCCGCTGTCTTCAAATCTGAGGTCAGTGATGTCGAGTTCTGCAGACAGCCAGTCGAGTGTGATCCTCCCTGCATATGAGCCGTACACCGCTTCCTCCCGACCATCAAACTCTACTGCTTTGTTGCCATTATGTTTCCACAAAATGTCAGTCACTAATCCCGTAATGTGTGGCCCCAAGTTGACCTTCTCTCCTTTGAGTGCATATTGTGGAGACTGTGCATCAACTACACACATAGACAAGAGAGGTAAAGAAAACACAGTGTGTAAGAGTATTTTTAATAAACATGTGGGGGATGTGTCAAAAACAATTTTGTTTATATGTGGAGCATAAAATGACAAATTAAGAAATCTTAGTATTAACAGCATTTCCCAGAGCGCCTTAGTCACATAATAGTTTCAGTGCATGCCACATAACCACTGGGCCTTCCATGAGCAACACAGCATTTTCAGGGTTTTCTCTGACATTTTGTAGACGGTGGGATTCATTGAGAAAATAATTAACAGATTACCCAATAATGAAAATGAAAGCTCCATAAACTGACTTAACTCAAAGTAAGGTAACATTGTAATTTGACACTGCAGGAGACACATAGTGATCAGGTTGATAGCAAACATTGCGAAAAGCCGTCAGTTGTCCATGAAAACCAGACCTACAGCAGTCACGGGAACGACTAAGAGTCAGTGGACATCGAGATGAGATGGTTCGATCCATGAGCGCATAACTTCATATTTAACATGCCCGTGTCACTTTAACAACTACTGGCCTTGAAATCCAGCTACACCTTTTTTAACTTCACCATACAAAAATAAAATAAGGAAAGTACCACTTAACACCTGTTAGTCATTGTGTAAACAAAAACGATATCAGCTTAGAAATGACACGCAGTGTTCAACGTAACACATAAATGTAGGACTAATATATGCTACGCACACAAACACTTTAGTCCGCCTACACAACCTTCGACAAATCATTAGCCATGCACTGACCGGTCTGCGCTGAAGAACTCTTCAAATCGACACAAGTGCTTCTAAAATCAGCAGCACAATCACAAACCGCAGACAAACTCACCAACACAGCAGGTGCACATGAACCAGGCCAGGAAATAGCGATGAACCATTTCAGGAAAAAAACAGTCACAGATTTTCAGCCCCCGTCTTGATTCCAAGCCGCTGATCGCAGGTGTTTATAGGACAACAACAGGGAGTCCAAAGGCTGAATAGTTTCTGTTTTACCTCACACAAGTTTGGACACGATTAAGAGGTAATGGTTAAGAGGCTAAGGTAAAGGTGTGTCCGTCCAAAGTTGAAGCGAAAGTATTGTGCAGCAGGTAGGTGTTGCACCTGCGTACTTGTGTTTCCAGTCCCTTCGTGCCTCAACACTATAAATCCCAAACCTGATCATTGTTTCGTGTCAACATAACAGTTGATGTTGTATAGCTGCCACACATAAAAAAGAAAAAAATATTAGTATCACGTTGTAACGTCATGTTTCACGTTCTCGTTTTCTTTGTCGTGAGTAGCAGCTATACGCTTCCGTATTATTATATTACATTATATCCCTTTACTGAACTTCAGCATCATATCTTTACATATGACTCATATCTTTTACCAAAATAAAAGCATCAATATTATAGTACAGAAATACTCAGCTACAAGCAAAATCTTGGCATTTTAAACGTTACTGAATTTGAGGAGAGTAGTAGCATCTATTATACCAGAAAATAATATCCATGCAAAATTTGAATTATAATTATTGATGTATGTATGTGGCCTTTCACGTGGTAAATGTGGAGCCAGTTTACTTAAAATTACTTTATACACTGCTGGGTAACTAACTGAATTTTGCATTGTTCCAAGTCTTTTTGATATAAATATATAATAACTTATTGCTGATAATGTTAACTGTGTTTTGAATTTTGAATTAACTATGTTTTGAACATTAATCTGCAAAGTGACCAGTATGTCTGAGTTATGTTCACCACTAGATGGCAGTGTTCACAAGAAGGCAGAAACAATATCTCAAAATTTTGTGTGTGAATAGAAAAATGCCTGGTGCCATGAGACTCTGGTTTGGTTCCTCCATGAAAGCCACACCTACTGTTAATTTGCGTATTTCAGTTATAAATATGCATATATTTATTTCAGCAAAATCATCAGCAATATGTATCATTTAGCATGTTTTTGTACTCTTTGTGTTAACCAATTTAAACCGTAAAACCCATGAAACTATGTATTTTTGGATTTTAAAAGTCTTTATAGATTTTAAATCCATTAATTATTAATGTTTAATTTTTTTCTGTAATAAAACTATACTGCTAAAGATCTGAAAGAGGCCTAAAGTGACATAAATTGAACATAGTAATGTACCCAAAAAAATGAATTTAACAAATTTCACTTTTCCTTTACAACAATTCTCTCAACAACAACAGTATCCCATTCACAGAAACCTGAGTTGTTAGCACTCTGAACCAGGTGTAATTCTGTGTATGTGTGTGTAGGACTTCATCAGTGTCACACTGCCATGGTGTGACACTCCCATAGGTAAAACACACTCCTCTGTCAACACCCCACGGCCAACATCCCAGCACATCACTGTGGAGATGACTTGGTTCTTATTATCTCGTCCCCCAGTGATGAAGAGTTTGTTGTTACAGGCAGCGATGGCACAGCTTGCCCTCTCCCCCAGACGGGTCACAAGGGACCAGGAGTCTGATAGTGGCGAGTAGCAGTACATAGCATGCATGGCACCACCTGGCAGCACACAGAGAATAGTACAGTAAGGTTGATAAATGCAGCACACATATATACACGCATACATTTCAATCCTGTATTATCCTGTTTTATAGCTACATGCCATTTCCATACATCAGTTCTGACACATCCATACACTGGCATATGTACAGATACTCAAATATTGATAGCAAGTAGTGTGGTGGAGGAAGTATTCAAATCATTTATTTAAGTGATACTGCAATATAAACATACGATGTTACATAATTCCTGTATTAAAAATGTCATTTAAGTATAAGTACAGAAGTGTAATTAGCAAATACTTAAGATATCAAAAATACTCATCCAATACAATACAGACACATGTACATATGGTTGTATAACATAAATGTTCTACAATTTGATATATTACTGGATTATTATTCATGAGGGATTGATGTACAAGTAGCATTTTACTGCTGAGTTGTTTGAGACAGAGCTTATTTAAACTATTTTGTGTATAGCTGGGTAATCCACAACAATTTGTCCACAACACATCATATTTAATAAGCTCTTATGGTTTGCATGTAAAATCTTTATATGTAAAGGTATCAAATAAATATATTTATGTAAAATGAATAAAAAGAAACATGAACTGAAAATACTTGTGTCAGTACTACATTTGTTTGTCCTTAAATAAATGCATTCATGTATGTAGTCATCATTTACCAACCACTGCTAACTTACCAACTATATAGATGCAGTTCTTGAATGTGACAGCATTAGTGCATTTGGTTTCAACTGGAATGGGCGCCCGCAGTTCCCAGCAGTCTGTCCCAGGTTCCCAGCACTGGACCTGATCAGTTGCCAACTTTCCATTGGGCCCACCACCAATCACATAGATCCATCTGTCAAAGCTTGCAGCAGCGAAGGAGCTCACAGCTAGTGTAAGAGGTGTCACCTGCAAGTACAGCCAAAAAGGAATCCGGTTCAGATTTAAATGAAGAACAGGTAAAGGTAAAGTGAAGTATTGTTTGAAGCAGCATCAGTTGTACAGTATTTAACACCTGATGTGAGGTATTGTAGAGTACGCAACAACAGTAAATTATTGTAAAGTTCACAGGTGAGCCTTGTCAAAAGTTAATTTGTTGAATTTCTTGTCTTCTTAATTTGCTTGAGACCATCAGTTGTGTTGTGCAGAAGTAGGGTTGGTACACAGTTAACAGCCCTATTTGACTATTGTTATAATCCATATTATGGCAAGAACCACTCAACTAAGTAAAGAGAAACGACTAGTGGTGTGCGATACAGCAAGATTTGGTATCAATCCGATACCAAGTAAATACAGGGCCAGTATCACCGATACCAATACCAATACCGATACCGATACCGATACTTTTTAATAATTAAGGTGGATGCATCATCAAATTGCTAAATCTGAATGAATTTTCATGACCTTTAAGTGTTTTTGTGATTTTTCCTTTGGATTATTAATTAGTTAAAACCCAGGACAGAATTTGGGCGAAGTTTATAAGTAAATATTTTATATCATAATAAAAGTTTTTGTTCAGAAACAATAGAACAGTAACAAAACAATTTTCCCCCAAGCATTGTCATGTCTGAATTTTTTTTTCTTAAATAAAGAAAGTGCACAAAATTATCACTTGAGAACAAATAAAAACAAATTCTGTTTTTCCGGTAGAGTGTTCAGACAGTACAATACAAAAATGAAATAAAATTTCTCGGTACAACATCAAAACAACAGGGGGGAGGAGCAGAGTACGCCTGCTCTGCGCTGTGACAGGAGCGGCACTTACACAGACACAGACAGCCAGGTCGCCTCTTTTATGAAAGAGTAAAGTATCGATCTCATTACACTGGTATCGATCAATATCAGTCCCAACATTGGTATCAATATTATCAATATTTGGATCGATCCACCCACCACTAGAAACAACAGCCCATTATTACTTTAAGATATAAAGGTCAGTCAGTCCAGAAGATTTCAAGAACTATGAATATATCCTCAAGTGCAGTTGCAAAAACACTATGATCAAACTGGCTGTGTTTCCCACCGTGAAGCATGGAAGAGGAGGTGTGATGGTGTGGGGGTGCTTTGCTGGTGACACTGTTGGTGATTTATTCAAAATTCAAGGCACACTTATGCATGGCTACCACAGCATTCTGCAACATGCCATCCCACCGGGTTTGCGCTTTGTTGGACCATCATTTGTTTTTCAACAGGACAATGACCCCAAACACACCTCCAGGCTATGTAAGGGCTATTTGACCAAGAAGGAGAGTGATGGAGTGCTGCGTCAGATGACCTGGCCTCCACAATCACCTGACCTAAACCCAATTGAGATGGTTGGATGAGTTGGACCGCAGATTGAAGGCAAAACAGCCAACAAGTGCTCCAGCACCTCCACCATTCCAGGTGACTACCTCATGAAGCTGTCATCAAAGCAAAAGGTGGCTACTTCATAGAATCTACAATATAAAACATATTCTGAAGTGCTTATTTGTCACAATTTTGAAAAAGATGACTCAACATCAGGATTCATATGGAGTTGTATTTCAGAATGTCTTATAAATAAAAGTCCAATATCATTATCCTTTTATCTCTGTTTTGGTCTTCACCAACTTCTGAGTGTAGAATTTGGATTTAAGAGTCCAAATGTTCCTCTATGTTCACCAGCTAGTTACCAACTTTGTTTGTTTAGTGCATCACTAAATAACAGGTAGCCTACAGCTGGTATATGGCTGAGTGGAGGTGATGCTGAGGGGAGCAGCGAGAAGAAATCACAACAAGGAAAGCTGTGGGCTCTCAAGCTTAAATCCTGAGTGGGTTTGTCATTATGGATGACACCTTTTGCATACAGTTAGGTAGGTCATTCAAACTTGATTATATTGCTTCAATAAGGAACATTTGTTGAAGTTACACTAAAGCACCACGTTTATGTAGAATTCTCACCTGTGTCCAGCGATTGTGAAAGGGATCATAGGCCTCTACACTAGCAAGTCTCTGGGCTCCATCGAATCCACCCAGTGCATACACCTTCCCCCCATGAACAGCCATCTTGTGTCTCCAGCGTCCTGTTGTCAGGGACTCAATCTGGATCCACTTGTCCAGGGCACCATTATATTTCCAAACATCATGCTGTGTCTCTTTACCTCCTGCAACAACAGGAGCAGTAGAGAAAACTGTCAACAGCTGCACAGACTGACATTCATCCCAATGCAAATGCAAATGACATGCAAATGACATGTCTGTGCTCTACACTGGGTCGCCCACTTATCATTCTGATCACTTCAGACAAGGTGATTTTACATCAGCTGTAAAATCCCACCACACCATCTTAACTTTGACAGTTGAGCTGAAAAGTTAAAGTCACCATGTCTGTGGTGTCAGTTCCTGAGACGGGAAGCACCTAAAGACCACAGGAGACGATGACACACTTTCCTGTTGTTTAGTTCAGTTGTAGATGATGATCACATATTACAGAAAGTCTTTGTATAAAAACTAAAACATCTGACTTCTCTCACCACATATGTAAACTTCATTTCGCAGAGTGATGCAGGCAAACTCCACCCATTTTCTGTTTTGAGATTCATCGTCCATCTCTGTGAATGGCAGCCGTGCAACTTCCAGCCTGCTGCGTCTGAGAGGGTCCAAACAGGTGACAGTGGAAACAAAGCGTTCATCTTTAGTGCAACCTCCAATTATCAGGAACACCTCCGACAGAAAGTGTTGCACACGGGGTTTGGTTCGTTCAGAGACCACCTGTTAACATGTTAATGTGTTAATTGCATGAAGCACATTCAAATATAAAATAATGTAATAAAGTAGTGTTTTTATCTCAAAATGTGGCTGTCACACAATAAAACATTTTGTTTACTTTTACAACATGTTTGTTTGTTCACTAAAAATATGGCATTTTTAAAAAATAATCGTCAATATAGTAGCAGATATTATAGTAGAATATTACAAAATAACTTCACTATTACCAGACATGACAACACATGTTTAGTATTCTTTGGCTACTGACCTCCTTGCCGGAGAGGTGATAGGCACGAGCTTCTTGCAGCAACGGAAAAGCCTCACTGCAGCGGCGAATCAGTTCATCCGTCTCCACTTTTTCTACAAAGTACGCAGGCTCCAGCAGTGGCAGACGCACATGTGAAAGCAACCTGGCCAGTAAAGGAGAGCGTTCATCCTGCCAGGCTCTCACCCAGCGCATGAGTGCCTCAAAAACACACTCCTCACATTTCACATCAAGGTCGTCCCTCTGCAGGATGGTTTCCATCGACTCTGCTGGCAGCTCCAGGAAGTCCTGCTGCTGAACTACCTGGGAGAACTGGGAAGTGATGTAGTCCTGAGCACTGGTCTTCAGGGTGGACAGGGCATGGCTCTCAGCAAGATTCAGGATCCCAATGCAACTCTCCAGGTGCAGGGACTTGCTCAGGAAGCCAGCACACACATCCACCACACGCAGGAACTACAAGAGATATAGCAAGAAAGTGTTACCATCACTTTTACTCTGACGTTCCTTTTTTATGTCTCTGTTATGCTAACTTTCGTGAAGCACTTTGCCATGCTAAAAAACCTTACTTTTAAGCTGAAAATATGGAAGATAAAGCTGAGTGAGATTTCTGAGACTGATGAATGGCATGAGAATTTGCAGAACAATGCAAAACTTAAATTGAAAAAAGACAGCATGAAAATTATCTTAGAAACTTAAAAGTTGCCATGGTCCGTATATCGTAGAAAATCCTTATCCTAAAACTTAACCAGCAGTACAGTTTTCCTGTGCTCCACACTGATGTACTGTTGAACTCAGTGTTCTACTTTTAAATTGCTTCTTTTGATCTTATTATTTTGCATTTTTACTCTGTTTTTTTTCATTAATAATCTTTGTTTAAATCCATTTAGAAAAGTGCAGTATAAACACTCATTATTATCAATATGATATGCATATCCTCAAACTTCACCATTAACCTTAATCTGACTGTGATTCTAAACAACTCCTGAACTAAGTCCTTACCCTAAAACAGCAAGCAACAACCAGAAATTGCTTGTCACAAAAATAGACACGTAGGAACACAAACATCTGTCGCCTCTGCTTTGAGACACAGCTGTGCAGTTAATTTAAGCGTGTATGGACAGCTGATCCTGAGTGTCAACAAGTAGGCAACTTTCACTTCCCTTTTAGAGCAACCCATGCCATAGCCAGCAAATGTCTGTTTTTCTGAATTGTGAAAGGATTATTCAATGTAATAACATTGAAAAAACACTGAAGGATTTAAAATGTAAATCTACACTACGATAGGGTCTCAGTGCTGATAAGAATCATCACTGTCACCTAACCTGTCTTTCTAAATGTAAATTTGCTCATTTTTTTTATACTTTTGGCAGCTAATTTAATTGTTAATTTAATTTTAATTGCTTAGTTTGTAGTTTGTGTTTTACATTCACTGACAGATCACATTATTCATGTGGTCACACTTACAAAGAATGTGAAAGTGTTACAAGTCTTTCTAATTACACACGTATAAAACTAAGAAAAGGGGATTTTGGATCTGTTGTATTGGTTGTGATTTTAAGAATATTAGGATTATATGCAATTTTTAGTTTAGGATATTTCAGTTTAGGTTTTTCAGTGAATTTATGTCAAAACATGTTTACATGAAATCAGGCATCACTTCTTTTATAACTACAATTCAAATTATGAACAGATTGTCTTTAAGAGATAATACATTTATAATGCAAAAAAAAAAGGATTACTGCTCATTTTGTGCTCAGTGTGTAACAGTTAAGGATTGTTTAAAATAAACTATTTGAATACTTTTATTTCAGTGATTGTCTTTTTACCTGAAATTGACTGGCGGCCTCTAGTATACTCTGGACATTCGAGTGTGTAAGGATGGCTCGGCTGGTGTAGGTATACTCCAGGAGAGAGCACATGGTCCCACTGTCCAGCCCCTTTATTTCCACACGCTCCTCGTGACTCTCCTTCAGACCACTGCAAAACATCGCCCTACACAGAAAAAAAACATAAATCTATTAAAACCAGCATGGTATGCCATTCCAATGGAGTTTGACAAGACCAGATTTTTTTTTTACCTGAAGTACTGACTGGCAGCTGCAAGTATGGCTCTGTGGCAAGGGAAGTCGTGTCCCTGAACACACAGCACCACATCGGTCAGTTCTCTGTTCACTCGTAGTGTCTCCATCCCTCTCTGAAGTTCCACTGGTAGACCTCCATCTTCCCAGTGCAACTCACTTGAGCCTGTCAGGTTCTCTCTCTCCTCGTCTGGACTGAAGTCCTCTCCGAGAAGCGGCAGGGGACAGTCTGTAGTCCTCTCCAGTGAAGCACTCATCTTTTTACACCAGGAGCTCTTCAGAAAAGTCACTTTTCTCAGAAGAACAGCATGCAGCTACTTTAGGTGCACCTGTGTTAGTAGAAAGACCCCTGTGGTTTACACTTACAACCTTTCAGTCATGTAGAGATGTGGATTTGTTTTTTCCTGCCCTGTTCATACTTCCTATTCCTGTTCAGAGAGGAACATGCGTATGTAGCAATGCTTGTTTCTAAACACTTCCTCTTTGTGTCTTGCTGTCAGGGTCCACTGAGTTTGTTCCATTTGTTCGGAGAGATGCCAGGTCTTCACCATCAGATCATGCATTAAATTTACCTCATGCATGTATATTAATTTAAGATATATATCCTTGCATTATTTGTATTTGTATTTGTATTAGAATACTTGTATGCTGATTTAATTTATGTTTATGTTCACTCTAATTTATTTAATGTTCTTAGCTGTATGTCTATTCACGTCCATTCCTTGTATGTGCACACTAACCACTTCTAATTGTAATATGATATTATTTTCAATTCCATTATTATTACAGTATCATGTTAGGTTGTGTTATTTTTGTCTGTTGTGTCTATTATGCATGCTGTATATCTATTATATATAACATTATATATGTAATATAATGTATATTGTATTTATTGTTCAGCCTTATCTTATCTTATCTTATCTTATCATAGACATGTTCTCCCTTATATGTCTTATGAAGACAAACATTTCCCAGCATTTACTTACTCAGTTAAAGCAATAGCTCAAGCTGACATGTGAGAAAAACACGCACACATGTATGCTTTCATCTTCTCCACTGAGTGTCACTATTGCCTTATTGGTCTGTTACACCATTCAAATAGGAACTTAAGGAGCCCAATCTTACTTCCTGTTTCGGTCTTTGTCAAAATAGGTCACACTTGGACGCAAGCTGTTTCCTAGCAACGCAATTCAACCGCAGGCCCTTTGGCTTCCATTGTTATTACTTTTATAGAAGTATTTTGTAAATGAGTAATGAAAATTAATAATCAAATTCTGGAGAAGTTACACATATTTATTATGAAATGAAAAGTAGTAAAAAGTTGTGCAAAAACGGTTTAGAGCTGGGGGGGATGTGTATCAGTGTGGATGGGTTCATCAGCCATCTGTCTGAAGAGACAGGAAGAGCAAAAAGTGTCACTTGAGAGTGCACATGAGAAACATAACCCTAAACTAGAACAATGTGATTTGTTATGACCACAGATCTATGTGTGATATATAAGCCAAATCACATGTTCCACTGCATCACAAACCACCTGCACATGTTTTCAGACATCTGCATTGCAATGTTAACAGGTTGAAAATTACAGAATGCTATGCCTTTCTCACTATGCGGGAAATATTTCAGACTTCCTCATGGTGCAGCCTACCTACAGGAAGCACTCACCACGTCACTGTCTTTGAGAAAGCACTGACAGATTTCCACGCAGTGAGACTATCTCAGGGTTTGGTTGGTAAAGCAGGTTCAGGATGAGCTGCTACCAACAATTCTATTGGCAGGCCATTCTGCTCCTCTGTCTGGGGACATTTCTGCACTGTGGTGAGTAGATGCTGGGCTATGTTCAATTACAGCTAAATGGTCATGCTTAGTGAAAATATGGAAGGATATTAGCTGCTTGTTTTACAATGTATACTCTATCCCCTGAACACAGAATAAAAGTCATTTTAAATTAGGTGCAACAAATCCTACATCCATCTTAAGTACCACTTGTTACTATTAGTGGTATTTTCACTAATATTATAGTAGTAGTAAGTATCATTGCCGATTATTAGACATCTATGATTTAACTCATCCATTCATAAATGCTGACTAATTACTAAATGATAATTAAACATTATTCTCTCTGTCTTTTTAAATAAACATTGACTTGAGGTAGGTAAACAAACCACTGAAAAATGAAACTGAAAAAGCAGCAATATTCACTTCCTTTCTTTTGGATGAACATCAGGGCTCTAAAACAGATCTTTTCCAGCACTTGTCCTCATAGGTACTTGAATACAAACATGAATACATGCTTCACTGTAAACTGTAAAAACCTCCAGTGTTCACAGAAAACTGAGGGCTGCAGAGTTATGCTTTCTACATTTAGAAATGCAGTACTGAAAGAGAGGTTAGACTCTGGAGTGTAGCACCCCTATAAGACATGACTAACACTTTAAGGTGCTGTAATCAGCTGTCTCAACATCTGTGTTTTGTCTGTGCTTCATTCAGGAGAAGCCATAGTGCACACTGAAGCACAGACTGGGCCTCTGTATCGTGTGGTGGACTCTCTGCTCTCCATCTCCTGCAACGTCAGCGGATTTGCCAGTGCCACCACCAAGAAAGATTTTGAATTTCGTGTTAAGAAACCTGCAAATCCAACATTTGAGATCAACATCATCAGCACTAGAGATGAGACATTTGGATATGCTGCATATTCAAGGCGTGTAAGCAGAAAGGAAATTACTTTGACACATGTGTCACAAAATTCAGTTGTCTTTGAGATCCAAAAGCTCGAGAAGAGTGATGAGGGAGAATTTGACTGTAGTGTCGTCAACGAAGAGGCTGTTTACGCTGGAACCTACAGTGCTAAGACAACAGTGAAAGGTAATTGACTTACTTTTGAGTTTTAAGACACCTCACTCTACCTGCATCAATGTATTGTAAGGTGCAAAAAATGATTTATGTCTTTGTGTCTGTTTCTAATGTTATACCATAGTGATTGACAACTCCCTAAGTGTTTCATCGCTTGCCTCTACCTCACTGAGCTCTAACGAAGGTGATGCTCTCACTTTAACATGCCAGGCCTCCAGCAACACCATCCAACACACCCATCTGTCTCTCACCTGGTATCTCCATAAAAATGGCAAGGACAATGCTCAGCCTATCATTTCTCTAGACAGAGATCTCACAGTGAGTCCAGGCCAGGGGTTTGAAGGCCGTTACCAGGCTGGACTCATAAGGTTAGATAAAATAGAAGAGGTCACATACAGGCTAAAGATAGCTCAGCTGGAGCTATCAGACCAAGGAAGTATCTACTGCCAGGCTCAGGAGTGGATCCAAGATCCTGACCGTTCCTGGTACTCTATTGCACAGAAGGATTCGGTGGAAACTACCGTGAATGTCAAAGCCAGAGGTAAGAAGCAGCAATGATTAATATAATTTTATCTGTAATCAAATGTCTTGATAAGTCGACACATTTGTCTTTGTTCGTTCTCTCAACAGACATTGTGATTTTTAACAGGAAGTGTATCTGTGTGTGTCTCATTTTGCTTTTTTCAGAGGTGGTGGCAGACACGTCATCTCTGGTGGTTAAACTGTCAGCACAGCCGACAACCCTGCAGGAGGGGCAGGAGCTGTCTCTATCCTGCAACGTGGACACACAGAACCTGGAGGAGAGGTTCTTCTCTGTGGCATGGCTCAAGGGAAGTGTTGAGTTGGCCCGCATTGGCCCTTTAGGTATTCTGTCTGTGGGGCCAGACTATGGTGTACGAGCCAAAGAAGGGGAGCTCAGAGCAGCCCGGATCGGGGCCAGAGACTACCATCTGATATTGCAGCCAGTCAGAGCCGAGGACCATGGACAGTATATCTGCAGAGCATGGCCTCAGGACAGAGGACATGGAGGTGCTTTTACACAGGGTGCAGCTGAAGACTCCAGTTCCCAGCTAGTCAGCATCTCAGCCACAGGTCAGTGAGCCGTCAAGTGAGCCCGTACTTACTCACAGAATGTGTAATTTTACATCTCAAAGATGGCTTATAATAGTGTTTGCAAAAAGGATGTTGTTATTAATAAAGATTGATAATATTATTTATAATCAATAATTATAAATAGTAAAAAATAAAATAATTAATTTCAGCGTTATCTTCTGAAACATACTCATGCCATCTGTGTATTGCCTTGTCTCATCACAGAAAGCGGGCTCTCAGTTGAAATGCAAAACGCTGCGCGTGTTAACGAAGGTGACGGGCTGAAGCTCACCTGTAAAGTGCAAGGGTTCCAAGGTCAGCTCTCCGTCTCCTGGCAACACAAAGCAACATCCACATCTGCAACCACGTTCACCAGTGTCATCAGTTTAAGTCAGGAGGGTGTTACGGAGAAATCCCATGAATTCATGAGTCGCAAAGTAAAGGCAATGCGTCCAGCAACTGACACCTTCACCCTAGAGCTCGACGAGGTTACACCCTCTGATTCAGGTGTCTACCAGTGTGCTGTGTCTGAGTGGAAAGTTAATAGCAAGACCAGCAGCCAGTCACAGACTACCACTGTGACAGTGGCTCCCATAGGTAAGATATGGTGTGTGCATGAAAACAGTTGATATTATTGCATGAATGAACCTTTAAGAGAGAAATGATATTGAGAAGTGACATGCAACACCACAATAAGAGTGGAATTAACTTGAGAAGACAGCATTTGGAAAAGTTATATCTCTTTTCTAGTTGGAACACTTGGAATCGCATGGTGATTGAACATCAACCTTTGCTTTCTGCTCACTATTTTGGCTTTGTGTCACAGATTCGTTTGTGGAAGTGAATCTTATCAGTCGCAACAGCGTAGTGACTGAAGGAGAAAATGTGGAGTTATTGTGCCGGGTCAGAGGGCCGCACGTACCAATAACACTGACTTGGAGCTTGCAGCGTGATGCCTCAACCCTGGATAACATCCTGACAATGTACTCTGATGGTGCCATCAGCTGGTCTGGAGACCAGCACGGCTACCAGCTGAAAGTAGATAACAAAAAGAATGAAGTGATTCACTATCTTCTCATCAACAGTGCGAGCCACAGGGAGGCAGGAAGCTATCAGTGTAGTGTGTCTGTCTTCCTGAACAATGTACCCAAGAAGCTGCCTCCATCCAACCAGCTGGCTGTGAATGTGCAAAAGCCAGGTACTGGTGAGATTTGTAATGTGTTTGCTGATTTTAGGGAAATTTTGATTGATAGCTGCACTCTGAATTATATCTCTCTCTGTTTCTCACCATATATAAAACTTAACTTTGTCTCTTTCTCACAGTGAGCACTCTCTCTCTGACCTCCACCCCTGCCATAACAAGTAATATGAATACTGACATAGAAATCAAATGCTCAGTCATCTCTGAACCCTCTGCCTTCTCTCGCTATGCCATCACCTGGCTGCTCCAGCAACAAGGAGGACATAAAATCATTTTAAGCTCGGACCGGGACGCCCTCATAACATTTGGACCCCAGGTAGAGCTGAGCCAGAGACCGCGATTCACCATGAAGCGCACTAAGGGCCCCAGTTTTGAGTTAAGCATCCAGCATGCTAAGTCCTCAGACAATGGCACATACATTTGTGAGGTGGTGGAGTGGCGTCAAGATCCTCGTGGTGATTGGTATCAGCTCTCACCAGTGTCCAAATCTACAATTCTAACAGTTATCGAACCGGGTAAGTCATATCACAATTGATAAATAAATTGGTAAATAATGTGATGTAACGTATTTCAATCTACCAATCAGCATTTAGATAGAAATGTGTCTGCAGTTATTTCCAGTCTGCCAGCTCCCCTCATTGGCTCTCAAATTTCCTAACTGAGAGTTTGGATCTCAGTGAGCTTTAAGACCAACTCAGAAAAATGCTAAGAGCAACTGTTGTTGGACTGACAGGACGAAAACAGGAGAAAAAGGTCATCATTCCTGTGGATGACATCATGTAAACAAAAGTGAAATTAAATGTTCACCAGCATAAAGAAGTAATCTGCAGTGTGATTAGATTGCATGTGTTAGTGATCCACCATTGAAGTTAAGAGTTCAAGTAGAAATATAAGAAATATTTATTATCACTCTGTTTGTGTGAATGACATCGAATTTTGACTCAAATTTTTGCTTATTTCATCAGTGACATATAGAAATACTCAAGGTTTAACTATCAATTAAAACAATTTGAGTTCTTGATTGACTTTTCTCTGCCCATTCTCCAGCCAATGACCTACGTTTAGATAAGAAAGAGCAGCAGTTGATTGCCACAGAGGGAGAGGAGGTGGAGCTTAAGTGCAACATCATCTCAGGTGCATCTAGTTCCTCTTTTTTCTACAAAGTATCCTGGCTCTATTCTGGGCACAATTCATCCGTCACAAATAGCCTGGTGGAACTTGATCACACAGGCCTGCTGGGTTATCCAGAGAACTGGGGGCTCAGAGGCCTGCAGAGGCGGCTTCTTCTCTCAAGACCTGCACAGGGTAGCATCTACCTGGGGATTCAAAGGGTCCATGAAGGGGATAGTGGAACCTACAAGTGCCAGGTGGAGCAGTACCAGCTGGATCACGAAGGTCACTGGCAGCAAAAGGCCTCAGAGAGCTGTGGCCACATCACGCTGACTGTAAATGTTGCAGGTACAATTACATCAAGGCAGCATTGTGAATGTGGTTTGCATGCGTGTTGAAAGGAATAGTTTGACATCTTTGGAAATCCATCTGCTTGTATTGCATATTTTGAAGCATATTTCCCAAGATGTTGCATACATAGTACAGCCACATTACCAATATCATCATAATTATCATGGTAGTCATGCTTGTCTGCGTGCTTGCAGTTTTCTTTAACCACACATGTAAGCTGTTTCTCAACAAAAATAACCACTTCTCTAATGCTCTCAGATGTTTTTCTGTTTTGGTTTTTTTTTTTAACATTTTTTATTTTTATTTCGTTACCTACATCTGTCCTTTTTGTTCTTCTCTTTTCGTATTATAGCATTCTTTATCGTGGTGTTGTCTGTTTCAGTCATTTGCAAAAGCTGTGCCAGGAAATTTAATTCAAAGAAACATTGATTGGTTTGCCTTGTTAAAGCTGAATAAAATCTTTTTTTGACATGTGCTTTTTCATAGGAAAAAATTTGTCCATTGCAAAGGATGAAGGGGGGTTGAATGTGAGCACATCCCAGGATTTTACTATCCCCTGTCACATCACCAAACAATCCAGCAGCGAATCTGTGTTCCAGGTCACGTGGTTTTTACAGAAAGACACTCAGACTAAACGACAACCCATATTCACAGTTTACCGAAACTCCACTCTACAAGACAGCTTTGGGAAGGACCATCAGCTAAGATTCAGCCACCCTTTGCCGAATCAATTCAGCCTTACAGTGATGAAACCAGTGCTTGAAGATAGTGGTCTGTATTTCTGCGAGGTAGAAGAGTGGCTCCCCTCTCTGCCTCATGGGTGGAGGAAGGTTGCAGCAGTAAAGTCAGGATATTTGACTGTTGATGTCCATGCAGAGGGTAAGTATATCTCAATGTGTGATTAGCAGTCTTTCTCTCTGCAAATTGGTTCAAGATCTTGTTAAAACATTATTTTCAAATATGTAACGCCTGTCTTTGTCCTCTTCATTTCAGGGAATGTTAAAGCTCTCTCCGAGCAAGGCTGTAAGTCAAGTATCTGGATAGGGATTATCATAGGTATTGTCATCTGCACTGTATTGGTCACGTTCATCCTGGTGGTGAAGAAGTGTCGCAGCAAGGGAGGAAAGAAGTCAGAAAAATCTCTGTGGGCAGAGGAACATGCTCTGAACACCAAACCCAGTGTAGAGGACTGAACCTTGTACACCAGAAAAGATGAGGAGAGGAAAAAAATGCTCTTATATTTTTCATGTGGCAAGTAATATATGCAATGATGTTTTATAATTCAAAATGCTCCAGAGTGCATATTTTTATTCATTTTTATTAAATGTTCAATAATTCTGGTTCAAATGAATCTGTTGATAATGTCCCATAAAACAATTGTTTAAATGTTTTACGATGTAGCTTAGATTCATTAAACCTTTAAAATTAAACAGGCTTTTCCTCATTTTACAGCTAAAACTTATTTGCATAATCGCTAGCGTCTTATTGCCTGCAACGGACAGTTGCAGTTAGCTAGGCAGCAGACCAGCTTTGTGGCTTTACACCTACAAAGCAATACACTCTCACTGGCAGATTCCTTTTTATGTGGCAACATACTAGACAGCATGATATGCTGTGTCTTTGATGAGAAGAAGTCAAAGTGTGGCATGTCTCAGAGAGCAGCTAAGCACGACATGTGGTATGTGTTGAAACTTTTTCACTATAAGTAACACAGCATCGAATCAGCCAGGAAATGGTCTGTGGTTCAGCAAGAGATGACTGTAGGGTCTGCAAATCTGCTGAGATGTGAGTTTGACGAGCATTTGGAGAGACAGAGACACAGTGTTCTTCAAGGAGTTACAGTCAAGCAGTGGAAGCATAAATGTGCTTATCCATCATCACTTGCTCGTCCTGATAAAGGTTGTCTACTGTTTTTAATGATCAGATCAAAACAAGAATAAATTTTATTTGTATAGCTCTTTTTATTAAAACATTTATTATAAAAAAGACTCGACATGTAACATGCTTCATGTGGGTGTAAGCAGCTTCAAAGTAACAACACAGGTCTGTGCTGTACCTGTACAATATGTGTTTGCACATAAAGAGATTCTGCCATAATGCAGTTGCTGCTTTTTTAACAGATGCTCATACTCAACAAAAAATTGGATGCTGGGGAGTAATCAAGTCAGACCAAGAGAAAGTCTCTCTGCTCCCCCCAACACTCCCACCCCTCTCCCTTTCTCCCTGCATCAGCCCTATCAATGTTTAACACCCCATCTGTGTAGGAGACAAGAATAGAATCCATTCCTTGCTTTCACTTTTGAGGAAACAAGCTTAGACACCAGACAACCCCCATACAGAGAAAGGCTCTTGTCCGATGAGTGTACACCAGTTATGTACAGCTTAAGGTAAAACTAACAGCGTTTTTTGAAAAAGATGAGAGAAACTAAAAGCACACTGAGGAACTTTAAAATAATCTGTAGTCCTCTTAGCCCCAGAGAGATGATGTAGCACTGTCTTTGGTCTTGAATTATACCAGCCCTTCACAGTCTGGTGGACTAGCGCCTTCTTGCAGCCTCCTTCTTAACTTTACTGTAATTCCACTCCCTTGTGTTTCCATGGCAATGCCTGTCAGAGCAAACAAAGAAACATTGAATTTGGGAGGCAAATCGATGCTTGTATCTATGCAGCACAGACTAGATGTAACAGGGACAAACTAGTGTGTGCAACCGCAGCCATGTTTGAACTCCTCCATCATGCTACTTACCATAACAAAGACAGTATATACGGTATCAGCAGTTCAATTAAGTGCAAAGTGGGAGTTATTAGACTACAATCTTTAATCCTTTTATTTGCAAACATCCAAAGCTGATAGGTGTTAGAGGGTGTTTTGGTTCCCACATTGCCAGCATGTAGCTAGATGCTTTGAGCCAGTTATCTCTACTCCTATGATCTCATTCCAGATCTGATTTGGCATCAGCTCACTGCTCTGTCCTTCATGTGTCATGAATAGACTAGATTTATGGACACCATGTAGCCACTGTTTCATAACATCTGGGACTGAACTATATATACAGTAAATTTTAAAAAAATAAATTATATATATATATATATATACACACACACACACACACACACACACACACACACACACACACCAGCCCTTCACAGTATGGTGGACTATATGTATATATATTAGTTTTCACATGGAGTTGAAGAAAGTTAGGCTTGAAACTGAAAGAAACGTACTCATCTGAAAGCAAAAGCATCTCATTTGACAACAAATGAAACAGAGATACCGGTGGTTTATTGGCACACCTAAAAGGCACACTGCCATCATTACTGTTTTAAGTTTCATTTCACTGCTAACCCTTCCTTTTGTGTCACCATTACATTGATGTTTTTATGTTTATGTTTATGTTATATTTCTATAAAACTAGGTGCAGAAGTAGATGGTGCCCACATGAAGAACACTGAATTCATACCAAATGAATGAACGATTGATACGTGCTTTGGTGATCTCCCCAACTACTCCTCTAGTGCCACCAGCAGGTCAAATTTTTCATTAAGTGAGTGAAATATTTCAGCATTTACCACATGGATTGGTGTGAGATTGTGTGCAGACATTCGTGGTTCAGTGGAGTGATCCCCAGACTTTCCCCTTAGTGGTTCACAATCTTGATACAGTGTGAAATGTCTCCAATATTGGATAGTTCGCTATGAACTATGTTAGCCCAGAATGAATTTAATAACTTTCTTGATCCCTTGACTTTATATCTGGGGTCATCACTGGGTCAAAATTTCAAATTGTCCAGTACTTAAGTCTATACCGTATTCCTACAGGAAACGACATTCCTATCAGAGTAAAAACTGCATGCTAGCACAGTAAAATAAGATAGAGAACATGGTAAACATATGCATGTTAGTATCTCATTGTAAGCCTGTTAGCAGCTGATTTTAGATGCTTTATGTTACTAGAAGTAAGAATGCCTGACAGAAAAGTGTCTACTATGTGCATTGCTTCTCACAATTACTTGAAGCAAACACACCCTGTGGCCTTATATGTTATATTTGTCTGCATTCATTCAACTGTGCCTTGGTAGCAAAAAAAAAAGCAAATGAAAAAAAACACAGCACAAGTGATCAAAGTTATCCCCAAACCTCCTGAACAAGAGGATAATGTGCCCTGGCAGAGGCAGGGGCGACACAAGAGAGACACACTCAAACTACCATCTGCACGAATTACGTAACAGCTCTCCTGAAATCTGAGAGTCTTCTCTGGAGCACTTTTTGCCTCCTCTCACCTCAGCTCACTGAATCTCTTTGCCTATGCCCTCAACTCCTTTCCACTCCCTCATGGCCCCATCTTGCCTTTGATATTCCCTTTTCTCACCAGGCCTGACAGAACTGCCTTCTGTTCCTCACCCTAACCATAAGCTACACGGTTTTACTCTCTCTCTGTCTCTCCACATCAGTCTTGTTATCTGTCAGCACTAGGGGGAGCTATTGTTAGCCAAAAAGGAGAGATACAGCAGTGGTCAACAGGTTAACGCAGAAAAGGGTGAGTCAGAGTGCTTCAGAGCTTGCCATTGCAACAACTGGTCTGAGAATCTAAGATTTTAAAACTGTAGATTTCTGCTTCTGCTTTCATTCATCTCTCTGATGAGAACTTGGTAAGTGTTTTGTCTTTTTTTGCAAGAAAATAGAGTGAAAAGTGCCTGGAAAGTTGGACAGAGACATGCGGGTAGAGGTAGAGTGATCTGAAGTCAGCACCTCAGACCGCGCACTGTCACCTAGAATTGAAACATTTGTAAAAAGTTGAAATAAACCCAACATGAGTGACAGCCACGGTGTCCTCACGCAAAAGAGAAGAGAGAATTACCTCATTTATCCAACTGAGCATCAACACACAAATATATAAACACACAAATTGTATACAACTTTTAGTTAAGTGCTGTCTGCCTTTTCTTGTTGAGGCTTGATTGTTATCCCCGGAGACAGCGCCGGCTGGTAGAAGGAGCTGGAGAGTCCAAAATAAAAACAGCTTAAATGGTGCAATATGAAGTAATAGCCTGTTCTGCTCCCTGTCAAGGGAGCTCTCAAGAAACTCAGAGCTCCCATTTTTTTTCCTTTTCTTTCACAGCTGTACTCTCACACACTGTATAGACACCCCCAAAGCCACTCTATCTGCATGTCTCCTGTTATGATAATGTGTCTTACCAATATGTGTCTTTCAGGTCTGTGTCTGTCTACATGTGTATGTGCATATGCTGTCACGGCTACCTTTAATCATGTTGCTGTGCATCTCCCCTGACAGAAGACAGACAAAAAAATGGATGATGACGGAGTCAGATTTCATTATAACGGCAGCATGAAGCATGTATCGATTCACGTGTCAAAAGGAAATCAATCTTGCTTTCTTGTTGTTTTTTTTGCTTTGTTTTTAAATAATATTGTGCCTGTAGGCACATGAATAAAACAATGAATCTTAACTGACTCTTGAACTGATTTTCATTCCTTCTCTCCTATTCTCCACAGAGCACTCCATTTAACAAGACAGCAAAGACATTTCCATCTCACAGACAAACAAGAAATAGATTTTTCATTTTAGGATTAAATTCAACATACTTTCCAGAGCTGATGAAATGAGCAAACACACCATTGGAGCTTCTTTCTAGGACTGCGGGGGCTTCTACTATGAGACTGATGCTTTCCTGCAGTGCGAGCCACGCAGCTACTCCTGGTAACTGTCATCATTCACGGTTGAATCATTCACAAATTCTCTTTAATAAATCATTGGGAAATTATATCAAAGAAATTCCGGTGACAGCAACATGTGCCCAATGTGAATAACTGATGGAGCAGGAGTTGCCCTGCATCTATTTAGCTTCCAGGTGACATGCTGGCAAGGACAACCTGAATTGAGCATCGCCAAGGAGACAGAAGTAGCATCAGACTCTGAGATTTTTAATTTAGCACAGCTGTGATTTTTGACTGAAGTTGTTGATGTGAACTTTCCTGGGTGAGAAAATAGGAAAAACAACAGTTAAGCCAGTTCAACACTGTCTGTGTACAGTTTGACGTTATCTGATTTTGATGCTGCTGCAGAGAAGAGGCCTCTTAGCTGAGGGATGAGAGCAGAAAAAAATGTCTGTTGCTTCCAAAACATTGGTTCATCGGTATCTCAGAGCAGGGCAACAAATATAGCTCCGCAACTATCAGCGAACTCTATCAGCAGAGGCCACACGAGCTGCTAATCAGCCAATATATCAGCTCCTGGCACTGAAGGCCTTCCTCACACCCGTTGCCCATCAGGGTCTCGCGTCCAAAATGTTTTCCTGGAGGGCAGAGAAGGGAGAAATGTCATGGTCAGTTTTACTTGAGCAAATGAGAACCAATGGAATGAGACCAAAAAAGAGATTGCTGCCACGGTTTTGCTGTCAGCTACTAGGAAAACCCGGCATGTAGTGACTGACTTTGCATCTTCCTCCACACTTTATTTGCAGCCTGTCTCCCTGCTTTCATCCAATCGCATTTACACCACTTATAATCACATTTCTCTTTTCTGTATTTCTTGTTACCAGTCTTGCTTTCATCTGTAATTTCAGAACTTTTTTTTCTTCAGGCATGAATAATTAGGTTTTTTTCCATTATGTACACCTACACCAATGTGAAGCTCACAGTTGAGATATATAAACTTTTTCCAACACTGTAGCCTTGAAACTGTCATGGTAACACCATAAACACAATAGGAGCAACCTCAAATTTTAATGAATAAAGACTTTCAATAGCCCTTGCTGCTCTAAGCCTCTATATTCCAGCCTTTGTGGATCACTGTATTTACCTGAGACCAAAATAACGCAGGCAAATACAGTAAGAAAGTACAGCTCAGATGAGACAGATCCATCAAACAGAGGCAATCTGATTGTATTTGCAGTTTTCTTTAGTTTAGTTCTGCACATTTGACTAGCTATGCAAAGACACCAGGATGCCATCGTCCCTACTGGCGTGAGATAATTGTGTGTTCACAGGCACAAATGTTTTAGTTCTCAATGTGTGCATCTGACAATTCCTCTGTGCTGCCTGAGCAATATATTCACGCCATAATGCCAGTTTTGACGGCTGCCTTGTCTGTGACTAAGATAGGCCGAGCTGCCGGTGAGCTGATGTCTTCATTAGCAGTGGTTTAGATGCTGTCACCGCCCCTCCTCTTCCTCAGTCACCAGCAACGACGCTCTGCTGAGCCCATCAGCTCCCATCAGCCTTTCTCTGCGTGTGAGGCGCTCCCCCAACTGCTGTCGCACTAACTCATGTTGCTAATTAGCTGACAAACACTGTACAGTTCGACCACGGGCCTGGCGCATTCACAGCACTGATGTTTGTATACATCTGCAGCCACAGGCACACATATTCATCTGTTTATGATGCATACGCACTCTCACATGTACCTGGTGTAAAAGGTGCACACATTCTCTAAAATGCTAACATCCTCACTTGTCTCAACGGTTGTAACTTGTTGAGGGCAAAGTCATTGTGATTGGTACCTACATGCTTTCACATTCCATAATCTGCACTTCTTTTCTGCCCTTATTTTCATTGCAAATTTACACTTTAGCATGTTGATCTTAATGTGTACAATTATTAGGATCTGTTGAATATATCCCCCTTTTTAAATCACCCTGTTGCTACCATGGCAACCAACATCTTGAGAGAATTATCAGTAAATGTGGAAAAAAAAACTTTCAGAATTGTAAATTAAACAGTTATGACTGACAGTAATATCTATTATATTTAATTTATGATCCTTATTAGTGACATTTTCAGTGACACTCATAGTTCCATCATTGCCATCCCGGTCAAATCAGGTAAGTATGTGGAGAGGTATGAAGCTAGAGGACTTTAAGTCTGTCAGTGTGTCTTTTTCTTTCTCTGTCTCACTTGTGCAGCTTCTCTCTTTCTGAGTAGCTGGTTGATGTGACACTGAGGCGGGCAGGCCTGTCACATATCATCAGGGTCTTACAGTGTGACACAGCAGGCCTTGAGGGCACAGAAATGGTCTGGTCCATGTCTATGTGTATATCATTTTTTTCTAGTCCAGAGCACAGGCAGACTCAAAGTCATAATGGAGGTAATGAGAGGTCCCATGATACTTTTATGCAATGTTTTCTTTTATTCATCATCTGCCAGTCTCTGCCTAATTACATACAGTACAGATGCAGCCATCTCAGAAGCTGCTCTTTTTAGTTCATTTATGGTTTGCAGCCTTGAATTAGAAAATTACTTGGCAAGCACCAGCACACTATGCTTATTTGGTGATCTTTTGCAGAATTTAAATGGCATACTCCTGATGTAGTGCTAGTGGGGTGAATATATGCTAAAATGTACACATTTCTTTTGTGAATCCTACTGTAAATCAGTTTTTTCTTTCTTTATTTTGCTTTCTTATCAAATGGAAAATCCGCAAAGATTCAAATAGGGCAGGAAATTGCCAGTGCGACGAAAATTTGAATCACTTGGCACCTCACTGCAATCACCAATGTAAAAGCATATGATTTTCTTTTTTGTCGCTGATTGATTGATTGTGGCCACTCTTCTTATCCATAGGGAGTATTTTGCCAGCAGTTTGCTGCTGATGTACCTTTTATATTTTATTTTAAAGAGGACCAGATTTCTCAAAAAAACAATTTAAATATTAATAATAACAATCAAAGTATTTTCTTCACATTTAAAACAGAGGTAGACAACAGAGGTAGACAATCCTGCTGCTGACATGGCTAACATGAAAGACAAACCCCTGGCAGGTCTCATGCAGGACACCACTGTGTAGCCTGCAAGCATGTTTGTCATGCTTAGACTCAGTTTTCTGTGTGAAAGTGAAGAAGCTTACCTGAGTTTACATCCTGATTTACAGATACTTAACAGCAGATGCTGTACTTTTAATGAACCCTGCAGTATATTTAGCTCTGGATGTGAGCTGAACAAGGAAAGCTATTCAATTACAGGGCTTTATCATAACATAATGTCAGCATTAGGTCCCTCAAACTTGTACTGGTTGTGTTCTCAAAACAAGATGCTGAGGGCTGAGATGCAGGTTTTACCATAGAAGAACTTACAAGTCTTTCATCCTGAGAGTCTCTCTGCCACAGCAGGCCCATTAGGCTTCATGATGCAGTGTGCAGTAATTGGTATTTCTGTTGGTAAGCAGCTTCTTTATCCCAGAGCTGAGCCTCATGCTGTGCTGGAGACTGTCTGATATCAGAGCTGCAGAGAACACATGACTGAACCTGTACAGTGAGTGGATATCACTCAGATAAACACCTCTGACTATGAACAAGCTCCAGTACTTTACCAACACTATTCAATCATACATTTTTTCGGAAGAGATTTGGTTTGGTTTCTCCTCCACATTCTGCTATGATGTAGGTAAAATAAAGCTTGACTCTGTCGCTATGCATGAAGCAACAATCCCTTCCCTGAAGGATAATGGCTGCTAAATATCCTGGGAATACCCAATAAGATGACCCTAACATAGCCAAAGGGAAGTTCATGCATTAACATTTTTTGTAAAATGCTCTGTGTCATCAAAATTGGCAGTTTGGTTTACACAAATGGCAAGAGGGTTGTTGCCCCTTTGATGTGGTAATAAGCTGTTTTGATTTCTGTGTGTCAAGCATGTTTTAACAGTGAGAGGCATTCCCAACAGCTACTACTTCAAAATCAATTAAAACGCTTTTGCTAACAGCCCTGCCTGCTTCATTCGCTCAAAGTCATTTAAAGACCAAGAAGAGTGAAGATACGGAGTCCTGGGGGAGTGAGAGTAAGTCCTGGAGTTAGATAGCTCAACTTCAGTGTTATCTTTTCTGCACGTGTGCTGCTGACAACATGCTAACAGTAAAGCATGTGTGTGTGGGACATGGACCAACTGGGTGAATACAGTGTCTTTTTTCTTTGCAGATGCATGCATTTTACAAATTCATGAGTGTATTTGCAATGTTGAGAGATGATTGCATGTACTCAGAGTTTGTTGTTGCCACAGGGTTAAATCTACAGAATTTCTATCTGACAAAACACTAAAAGGGGAATGGTGATTTTATCAATATAAAAGGTTTAATCCACTTTTGATTGTCTTGAATTGCGGTGCATCTAATGCTCATCAGCCATGCAGTCCAAGTCGAATCTGTCAATGACAGTCTGATTGAGAAATTCCCTGAACGTCCTGTAGCTTTTGCACGTCCTTGAATAATATCCGCAGGAACATTTAATATGCTAAAACCAATAAAACGATTTGATGCTGCTGACTCAATGATAAAAAATGATCATATGTTCTCCACTACTGAAAGTCTCATTACTGTAAAACAACATCACACCATCACAAACTGTAATTATTTTTCTTTCAAGAGCTTTCAGTGGCAAAAGGTCAAGGCCAAAAAATCAATACGGATCCACGAGAATCATTTCAGGCACAATGATGTGAGATGAGAATGCCAAGACCTGCAAAATGTTGTCTGTTATGATTCACAGGTTTGAGGGGCCCCTGTTGTACAAGTGCCAAAAAATATGAAGAGCTTAAATTTTTTTATGTTTTTTTATTTAATCTTTTTTTTTGAGGCATGTTAAGATCTGACTTTGTGCACAGTCAGTACATGCTTGTTTTAGCCTGTGTGTGCATGTGTGACAGCCCGCATGTTTGCACACGTCGGTTATATGTTGAAATTTTGCAGTTTCATCCCTCGATAGAACAGTGTTTTTCCAGCAAGACAGTTAGTCACCAGGAGCAAAGCTATAACACTGTGTGCCTCTGTTTGTGAATGCTGAAGGACATGAAAAGCCCATATAAATGTGACTGATGAATGCTGGTGAGATGAAAAAGGAGAGCGGGCTCAGAGACATGTTAGGAAAGTGTTTTTGCATGGGAGAGATAGCATGAGATAGTGTTTGCATCAGAGGCGGTGTTTTTCCTGGCAGGTGTATGTGTGTCCTAAAATGTGTGAGTGTGTGTGTAGGTCTCTTTGTGTGTGTCTGCGCAGATGAATATGCAAGTGTGTTTGTTTAAGAGAGTGAAGTGCATGACTCAGCCTGAGGTAGGCATGCTGCTCATGTTTCTTCTGTTCGGCAGGCGGCAGAGATAAGATCGGACTGACCTAACCATTCAAAAAGCCCTGGGCTTTACCTCTGCAAAACAACACAGAAATCGTTATCCGTTAACTCCCATCTGAGCAGTTTGATTAAGTATCAGTGCACGGATTGCCTTGATCTAAATCAAAATAATAGAATATCATCCTCAGTTGTCGGTTTCATTTTATACATTAGAACTCAGGTCAAACAAGCAGATAGACAGATAGACAGATAGATAGATAGACAGATAGATAGATAGATAGATAGATAGATAGATAGATAGATAGATAGATAGATAGATAGATTAAGCCCTTATCTGAGTCACTTGCTGTGCCCCATATTTGTTGTGTGACTAATTATGTGTCATTGCCATCAATACTTCAATGTGACCTTTAACAGGATTTAATACTTATGCACTGCAGACTGTGGCACTCTTAGTCATCGTGTCTCAAATTTCACCATCAGCGATGATGTCCCATTGTATTCTTGGTGCTGCTGTGGAGATACAACCACACAAGTTCACTGCCTGGCAACTCTATTTTTATTTTTTTGTTGCATTTTCACAGGTTTAGGAAGGTGCTCAAGGACACCAGGACAGTTTAATAAGTCAATAAGTATTTGTCGTATTTTGTCTCAAGTTTTAATTTGAGGATAAACCACTTGAGATACACCATCTTGTTTTCATGGGAGATTTGAAAATTAATAGACATTTCAGCAACAAAATAAATACATTAATATTGCATGTATGATTATTTAAGTAGGTAATAAATAAAACAAGCCAAGCGACACAAAGCAACCAACATTAAAAAACTTCATTTAGAGCACACACAGAATAGATTTCCAATGATCCCAGATCACACACACAACATCTCTTTGGTGTCATTTCACAAAATTAATGGAGAAATATGCCGACAATAGCAAAATGTTGTCAAAGCACTGAGTCAAATTGGGTTGTTTTGGGTTGTTTTTGTTTATTTGTTTGTTGTTCCCTCACTTTTAGCCATTAATAGTGCTATTTTTAACTTATCTTTATCTTGTATTTTTAAGCACTTTGGGCAGAAGCTTTGCATGAAAGGCACTATACAAATAGAGTTATTATCAAAGTTATTGTGAACAAAAAACTGGCAGTAAATACAATCAGAAAGCTCATGAAGATAAGTAATCAAATGGAATCTGAGTGGGTTTGGCAGATTATTCCAGTCTGGTGGTGCTTTTGTCATATTCTGCCTCTCTGTCCCTCCCTCCAGCCACATTTCTATTTCCTAAACCCAGTGTCATTAACTGCCTGTCTACCAGATGCCCTTGGTCTTTATCTCCTGTCCACATCACCTGACTGTTCCACCCAAATACTCACCTGTCCCCACTTTCAGCCCTCCAGATATTTACCCACCCCTGTTGTCAGCTAATCCTTGATGTTTTTGTGTTTGTGTTCCTTTAACAGTATGTTTACCCCTATCGGTGCCTACCTGCACATTACCTGTATGCCTACCTGTATAACCGGTATGTTACTGCATCAATAATCACTGAAGTCATCCTGCTGACTCTCTTTGCTTGTGTTTTGGTCCTATACTCACTGCCTTGCATAACCAGTTGTGACAGCTTTAAACTTTAAAGCACATCTCCCAATTTCTCTAAAGATTCTCAGCACAGTTTGTTGAGTGTGTCGTGAATATGATGATCAAATTGGAACTAAAAGCTGTTTTAAGTATAAGTGATACTTAAAGTAACTGGATTCGAAAACAAAGTACAGAAAGCAGTGAAAATGTCTCCTGCTGTTAAATGGTAACCAGTTAGGCTTATCACACATGAGACCTTGATGCAAATCCACAGATGTTATTGTAAAACTATTGTTAAAGGATGTACGTGTGTTTCAGAGGTGTTCTGGTATGTGATATCATTGTAATTAATTTAATTAATCAAAAAAAGATTGAAAATAAACATATAATTAACAATTTAAGTTAATAAACTTAAATAATTAGTTTTCTTACTTACTAAAACAATTGACTAACCTACATTGTATTTTGAGAGTGGCAATATTATTGTTTTTTGTTATTTTGAACTCATGTCAATATGAAACTATATAACTATATAAAACAAAATTCAGAATCACTCAAGTGTCCTGAAGTATCAACTTAATTAAGTGAAGAGTCATCAGGAGAATTAACAGTCAACTAAGATGAGATGAGAGATGAAATGTGAAGGCTGTTAAAAACACCCCACTTTGCAGCAAAAGAAAATTCTATCTGTTGAAAGCTTTGTGTATTAGTCAACTCACAAAAATAAAGACCCTAAATATATCCCAGTGGTACAACTTTCTCTCACTCCCCATACTTTAATGCTGCATGGCTGCACATTAGCTGCAGTTCCAATTTGTTACCTTTGTTTTAAGCTTTTCTCTCATCTGTCTCTATTCAAAAATTATTATTATTATTATTATTGTTATTGCTGTTGTTGTTGTTGTTAATTCATATGATGTCTTGTTTCCAATTTTCATTAAACATTAAGGTAACCAAAGCAAAAATTGCAAATACATCAACTTAATCAAATAAACTGAACTGCTTACTGAAGTGCTACATGAACTCTAGCCAGTTAGTTAGTGAGCTCTAGAAGGGCTGGAAAGAGCTGCCAGTCTTTATGCTACGAAATGCTAACTGCCCCCTGGCATTAGCCTCATATTTTGCCAGCAGACATTACATAGTGGTATATGGCCATCTCAGCTAACTGTTGGCAAAAACATAGCAAGAAAATACACCCAGGATTATTACTCTAAATCAAGAAATAATATGCAACCCTTGATAACAGCCTGGAGAGTTAAAGTTTGTCTATCTGCTAGCTTTGCAATGGACTGTAGATTTGTCCAGGGTGTGTCTATACAAATGGATAGGCTAATGGATGGTCAGGATAGGCTGCGTCCCACTTTTGACACTGAGAATCACCTGACCTGTATGCACACTGCAGGACAGACTTTTTTTTCTCCAAGTTACTAAATATATTTGTTATGAATTAAGTACTACTTTATGTCACTGCTGTCAAATAAAATCAATTCTCTCTTACCATGTTTACACACACACACACACAGCATGTCTGACATGAAGTAAAATTAAACAGGCTTGACCCATTCACCAGTAAGACTGTCAACATGAATTTATTCATCACTAAAGTGGTGAGAGAGGATTTCTTTTTGTTTGTTTACCTACTCATTTCAATTTTCTGGTGAATTGTTTTCTTTCTTTTTCATCAGCTTGTAACTAATGCAACAACCTACAATGATGTCAACGAGCAAAAATAATAGTTAAGAGGACCATAAGCAATCTACCATTGAGGTTGAAGTAATCCAGTAATAAAAGGATACAGTAATCCTATAATCATTGTTTAATGCCTTTCTTACAAAGTCAGACAGTGTCAGACCTGTGTTGAACGTTCAGGACCTGAGATGTGAATCCAGACTGGATAATATATGTTGTGTGGCTGTGTCATGTTGGTCCGTAGAGGGGAGTAGCAGGCATCTTCCTGGGAATGAATCTGAGATATCCTGGTTGAAGAAATCCCTTTAAATGCTACAATTACAGTTACAAGTACCCTGTAATTTCTCCAGACCTGTACTGTACTGAAAAAAGGATATATTGCTTTTAACAAGAAAACATCAGCACCCAGAGTCATACATAATATCATGTATATATTAAATTTAATAAAAATTTACATGCAGCTTTTGTTACCACCTTGGATAATGGTGTGATTCAGGAAGCTGGTGGTGTGCGCCTACAAAAGCCTTCTTTTGCCCACACTTCCTCTTACAGCCATGAGTCATGTCAGTTTTACATGGGTGTGTGGCGAGAGTGAGTTACCTTTATTCTGCATACACAAAGCAAAGGCTCCAGTAAGTGTGACCATGAAAAAGCAAATTGTGTTCTTTCGCCTGGAGTTGATAGATAGCATCTGCTTTGTTGTTGTTACCCAACAGCAAAAAGGACAAGCCTGTACCTGCGAGGGCTGATGATGAAATGCGTGTGTTGTGTAATGTGGTTGGTGTTTTGGGGCGTAAAGCCGAACAAACTTCACAGTGTGTCTGAGCTCACCTTGATGCCCTTGCCGTCATGAGCTATTCCCCGAGAGTACAGCGTGTGTGTGTGTGTGTGTGTGTGTGTGTGTGTGTGTGTGCGCGCACGCATGTGTGTGTCACTTTGTCCACTACACGACAAATGAATAATGTATGACAGTCAGCTGTGTTTGCACATTGGGCAACACCCACATAATCAGGATAAGAGAAGAGAGACAAAAGACAGACAGACGGAGGGGACGGGACAGATGAATGCAACACAAACGCACAAAACTTAGTAAAATTATTTTTAATGAAGAACCCAGAAAATAAGATCAAGTGCACACAGATGTCATTCTCCATGACACAGAAGGATTTTATCCTCCAAACGGTTGTCATAAATTGTCATAATTGTACCTAGACTTGCTCAGTTATACAGTGTGACCTGGTGGCTCTGCTGCTAACAATGCGTATATTAACACCTGGTGTAATAATACCTATAGTAAGCCTCCCCAGACTGAGTGAAAAGATCTATTGTTCCTCAGATGTTCAAGTATTTGTTCACTTCATTCAACGGCCTTTAATTGTCACATTCAGCTACTGCTAATTATTTGCAATTAAATAAATACAGGATATTTCCTGCAACCACCTGTCAGCTAATGATTATGAAGATTACACGTGACGTTCAGTCCTTGTTCCAGCATCAGCTCGGATCTAATTTCAAAACAAAAGAGATGTAAATAAACATATATTAATGTCATTGCAACCACCTGCAAAGCAAAAGAGTGGATGCTTTTGCTCAAGTGTGGTAATTACTGTAAAACCTGTGTGTGTTATTGAAATCCTGCGCACAAGCTCGCATGCAACACACTACTACTGCAAAGTAACTTTAAAATGTACAGTGCGAAAGCATGCACAGGCATACAAAGAGGAACAAGCATTCAGACTCATGCATAAGTACCAGTACATATAATTATGAAGCAATCATGGTAATCAGAGCTCTCAAGTGGGGAGAGGAAAAAAAGACATGAAATCTGAGTTGCATGTTGCAGAGAAATGACAAAGAAAAGGAGACACAGACAGATATGACGGGGAGAAAAAAAATTGGTAGCTTGACAGTCATCTCATATTAATACTCTACATTAAGAGCCCCAATGATGAATAATTAACCTGCCGGAAAATGTAGTAATTTGTGCTCCTGGCAGGCTAATGCAATATAAAATAAAGCCCTGACTGTGGCTATGAATGTACACAGCATAAGTATGATGTACGGGATTCTATGTTTAGATAACTAAGCTTTGCTTTTTAGCTTTTCAGAAAACAGCTTGTGCATGACACTTGGTTTATAACATAAAGGCAAAATTACATATTTGACTGCACCAGCCTCAGCTGTAGATAATCAAAGGTTATCTGACAATGCAGAGTGTAATCTTCCGAGCCAATGTGAAGTGTGGCGTGAGAAATTGGACTGTATTACTTCGACTGTGTAGCAACTCAGCTCGCATTAAATCCTAGAGAGAAGAGTGGCACTCTTGAATCTGGTTGGTCCCAGCTGGAGTGTTGCCTTCTGCCTGCTGTCTGTCAGTCTGCTTATCTTCAAAGCCCACAGTGTATACAATATGTCAGGTTACCGTGTGCTTGTGGTGCTCTAACAGAGGCTGTGTGGGATCAGCACATAATAACCCGCCATAAGTGTATGGATTAGCAGTTTGATTGTGAATGGCCATACGTGTTGGTGAAGTTAAAGGTTTGCACAATAGTTGTCCTCTCCAGAAGTAATGCTTAAATCCATTTTACTTCATAACCCCACCTGTACTCATGTTTAATTCAGACAAACCACATATTGCAACATTACTTCTGTTTGACAATGAAATGTTACATGTTCTCTGTTCTCTGTTTATCTTTCCTCCATCTTTCCCCATCTGGATTATTTCCCCATCCCTCTCACTGCTCTTAGGGAAGGCTCTTAGAATAAATACGGCCAGAAGTAGTTTCAAAACTTTTTTTCATTGCTTTTTGACTCTGTCAGAACAAAGAGCTTTTGTTTACTTATTTATCATTTCTCCTTTGTTTCAGAGGCCATTTATGTAACATGGCTTATTGGATCCTCTGTGCAGCCCGGCTTACAGTTGGGATCCATCAGCAAAGTGGGATCACATGCGATTCCGTGTTTGCAATCATGTGATACATATGTTTTCGCATGTACGTTTATAGTTTTAATGAAGAGCATCTGTAATTGGAAGTGACACTTACACCGGTATGTGCGTGTTTATATTAATATATGCAACTGATCTTGTACTGTATGTGATTGTGTTTGTCTCTGAGTTGCCTCCACACACTCCTCTGTGTATAACTGACATATTCATGTGAGACTTGAGAAAAATGCACAGAGAAATCCAATAAAACATTCATATACTTTTGGGACGCACTATGAAAATGCGAGTATGATGAAATAAGCGAACAAATCTCTCTCTTTCTCAAGCCTCTCACAGCTATCCTATGTAACCTTGCTGACACCAGCTCAACAGATAGTGCTGTAAGGGTACTGAAATATTAAGATTTTAAAAAACAAGTGGGTCTGTGCAAGTCTCAAACAACGCTGAACAATTACACAAGACACTGACAAAAATGGCTGTGGCTACCAAGACATTATCTAGGTGATGGACCCTGTTATGAAGTGCACACAATTCAGACTCCTCTGTTTCCATGGAGACCTATTGTGATCCCCAGCACCCTCTATACTTGCAAACATTCCTCCAAAGCCATTTTTTTCCTTCTCTAAGCAAACATACTTGTGGATAGTCACCAATACCCGTGTGAGGGGTCAAAGGTGATCTCATCATCAGTGCTAACATGATGCTTGGCTCAAACGAAGTTGCAGCTGCCTTTTATTGGCCTGCCTGTGCAAACTGTGCCATCACTCGTCCGTGCAATAAGGAGTCTGTGGAGAACCAGAGCTAAATTTAGGTGCTGCAATATGTAGACCAGGTGTAACGCACATGGCCTACCTAGCCAGCTCTGTTTTGCTGTGTATTAATTCAGCTGCACTGGACCTGTATAGACCTTTGCAAAAGCTGAACCAGTAACCCACGTGCTTCATACCATTGTCTAATCCCATTCTGGCTCACTTTTAGTTGGCAGCGATATCTGTTGTTTTCTCTATATAAACATGCTAAACGCTGTCTCTCCTTCCTGTTAATTCAATGACGCAGTTTTAGGCAGAACAAGGGACTAAAAAGATTTATTTTTTTCATTAAACTGTTCGGTTAAACTGTTATTCAGATATAAAGTTACGGTTTATTAATGAAACTGTATTCTGGAAACATCTCTCCTGGTGCCTTGGGTCCCAAACCCATTTCACTGGTTGTTCAGGAAGTTTTGTCTGAGCTCAAATCCATGAGCCCAGCAAAGGGAGAAGAATCATTTTTTCTGCTTCCAAAAAAATTGTAGTCATGTTGCATTCAGGCAGTGTTCGGAACTTGCATTTCCCAGCTGATAAAGAGAATACCAGATGGATCCATTGCAATTACTTTTTGTATGCACATGCAAAGATCTGCTCATTTATTTATGTATTACACAGGAGGAAGCTTTTGGGTTTCACCAAGTTAGAGGTTTTTGGATTCTGTATTTCATTCCTTTCCAGATAGCAGCACACTTTCACAGCTTCACACCAAAGCAGCATTATGTCATTGTGCTATTTTCTGTTTCCGTGCAAACTCTCATTCACCCTGTCTATTTTGAGAACCCGCTAATATTGCAGCGACAGAGTCGTGCAAATAAATAAACCTGAGCATATGTCAAAGTAATGTTTGGTTTAGCTACTTGTGATCTGAATCAAAGAGGTGTGGGGTTTAAAACTTGCAAACTATGACAAATGAACTGTAACGTGTTGTAGGGGGTAGGGAGAAAAGGGACTCTGTTATATTTTCTACAGTTCCCAAGCAGAGTGGCACCTCATTATGTTGATTGCCAGCTGTGTGTATGGGGGGATGGGAGTGATATTGTGACTGCAGGGTAAAATACGCATGAGAAGGTGACTTTTGTGATCAGCACAAGCAGAGTAAACACCTTAAATGAATTGTCTAGTATTTAAAGCAATATTTATTCATCTGCCCTTTAAAAGACCCTATTATTATACACTTAATATGCTGCATAATGTCATTCACGTCAGCCTTGGAAAGGTGTTTAAACCCTAGCCTACAAAATAAAAAAGCTGGGAAATTGCTGGCTTTAGAGATTTAATTGCCGTCCACTTGGCTTAACCCATCCAAACCATTAAACGTCCTGGCCTAGAATTTAAATTCAGAAATGCAAATTTTGGCCTCGCCCACAATGGACACGCACTGGTGGTGTCCCACACGACCGGGGCGTGGTCTCTGATAGGGGGTGGGGGCAAGCAGCACGCTGTTAAGTTTTCAAACTGCTAGGCAAACAAAAGTGGTTTGCAGGAAAGCCGGAAACAAGGAACTAAACCTTGGAGGGGGAAAACGTTGGACTATTTCTCTCCAGCTCACAGCAGATTATAATGAAGCGCAGGTGTTTTTGTCAGTAAAGTAGTCTTTTTTTGGCTGTTATAAGCCGATCTTGTCGCACAAATTTCGGAGCATTTTGGAATTAGGACGCAGTGGCTCAGGTGTATTTGGTGGCACAATTGAGAGAGCCCGGTGTTCGGTGCGAAAGTATTCATTGATTAATCTGATGTATTGTGTCAGAGCACAAAGCCTTGTCTGCCTCATCTAGAGCGCCCGCCCATTGGGCTTTCTGCGGAGCGATAGTGGGAGATTGATTATAGTCTCCGGGATTTCCGTGGAGAAAGCCGGAGCCTGCTCGGACTGCGATTTGCTCTCCCACATCAGTGACGGGAAGGGAAAAATATTTATTTCAGGCTGCTTTCATACCACCCAAAGCTCCCAGATCCCCTCTACTCATTTAAAGCTCCTGCCTGTAAGCAGGTTTCCAATATACGCGCAAGTCACGCTGGACTTTTTTTTGTCTTTTGGCGAGGGGGGGCTGCGAGTGTGAATCGCCTCCGCAGTCTCGGATGCGTAGTAAACGGGGAGTGGGTTGGGTCGCCCAGGCGCCTGGCATACGCACACGTCGTCAGCGTTAAAAGCAGATAGGTGAGGGTGAACCGACACCCGAGGCGTTTTTTTTTAAAGCAGGAGGACACCGGAGAGGTGAGTCGGACACTGGCAAGCCGCCGGACTCACCGGCGGTGGATTTGACTCTCGAGACAAGCCCCCGTCCGCTTTTGTCGCTCGGGATTCGTGTAAATCTCCTTCCTTCATCCCTTCCTTCCTCCCTCCCTCCTTCTTCTCTCTGATCCAGGAGCAGCGGTTAAACCACGCTGTCAAATCCCGACGAGACATCATCAACACCTCATCTAAAGGGAATATTGGAAGTGAATCTGCGGGGCAACACACGCGCGCGCGCACACACGCACACATAATGGCAACCGGTGCGCTCCTGTTCGTCTGTGCGCTGCTCGGTAAGTCATCAGGGGGATGCTTTCAGCCTTCACTCTGTTTAGATTATCGAGGTAAATCCGCAGATCGGCCGTGTCTCGGTCACGGCACACCTGTATGACACATGTGACTCTGAAGGGGTTAGTTTGAAAAACAACTAGCTACAAGTCATCATGAGTCAGGTGGAAGTAGGCTACATCGATAATCACTGCAATAATGACAGATGCCCGTGAACAGCTGTGTGTCTGTGTGTGTGTGCGTGTGTGCGCTGAACTAGGTTAATGTGATATTTGGACTTTAGTCACAGATTAACCCTATGTAGTCTGACCTCCAGTGTTCAAGGGCTCATCATATAGACAACCTGCTATTGTCTGTAATTAACCCACCCACACACAAATGTAAAAATACACACTTGCATACAGTAAATGGGCACGCACACACACACTCATACTCATCCTAGACACACCTGGATCACACAACATCAGCACCCCTGGGGTATGAAGTCATCCAGTGGGTGTGAAACACCCAGTGGAACCTTTGTTGTACAGTAACTCATCTGTGGAGGTAAAGCCACTGTGTCACACATTTCGCACCTACCTGCAATTTACTTGACTTCAGACAAATGCGAGTTCGAGCACGTAGGCTGATGACACCTGGTGACACATGTACACATCCAATGCAACCACGATTGCTGACACACACACACATACAGCACAACACAGTGCATCCTGCCTGTGAACTGTCCCAAACAAACACCAGATGGCTTTTCTGTTCCTGGATGGGGAGGCCTGTCAGCACTGCCGGGGGACAGAGAAAGGAGGGGGGCGGGAGTGGGAGTGAAAGTCGGCCCGCTGAAGGCCCCCACTTGGCCAAGAGGATTAGCAGTCTGCGCCTTGATTCACGTCCCCTTATCAGCGCATCAGAAGTCACTTTCACTGGGATGGGGGCTGTAAGTGTGTTCCCCCCCCCCACTAAAAACGTGACATGTATTGTTCTGTGAACAGCAGAGATGACTGAACACAGTCACAATACAGATCTGATCTACAGTGTAGGCTGGATAAAGCAGAGTCTTCACATTACATAATAATCATGAATCATATGGTTAAATGTGAGGCAGTTTGTGCTGGTGGAGAACATTGCAGGTGTTGGGAAAAAGAAGGGTTTGTGTGTCTGTGTGGCACAAATCAGGGGACTGAGGATTTTTTAAATGCTATTATGACATATTGCTGGCATCAATGGTGATATTAGGCTGGCAGTTCTGCAAGAGGTGATATGTTGGAAATAAATCCTGAGAAGAGCTGAAAAATCAGATGATCGACAGGAAATTAATTGGCAACAATTTCAGTGATGTATAAGTGTTTTTTAAGGCAAAAATGGCAAAATCCTCTAGCTCACAAGGAGTCTTTTATGACAGTAAATGAATATCTTAGTTGCTCGACTGCTGATCAGGCAAAAGAAGACCTTTAAAGATGTCACATTGGGCCCAGGGAACTTGTGATGAACTTGTATGTTTTTTGGGTTGGGTTTTTTTTTTGGTTATTTTTCATTATTTATACATCAAACAGTGACTCAGTAGATTTAACAATCTTGAAATTAATCGTTAGCTACAGCCCTAAAATCATCAACTGTGCATCACATCATCAAAATAGGAAATCTGTCCTCTAAAACAGCATCAATTATGCTTCTCAAAAGCAAGAATCAATCACATTATTTTGATTCACAGGGAAAAAAAAGCTTTCAGTTTAAAGCGTTCTGCAACTTGAACTATACTGCATGCGACATTGCATAAATCTTAGCCTGTATTGTACACATACAGTAACATGTACCCATGTGTTACCTAATAACTGTTAAACCTCCATATCATCCCTGGCAAAAAGCCCCAATCATGCAATATTGGTGCTAGTGTATTAATAACACATCACAACAGATTGCGAGGCATATTAAGGTACCGCATATCAATTTTTTGGCCATCTCATAATGTGCATCTAAGAATCTGTGTTGAGTGGCATGTGTTGGTGCCAGTTTATTGTGTGTGATCAGCTGCCTGATTTTGCCACACATGTGAGCTGCCTCACTGTACGTGTTTGCTCATGCATCTGTTTGTTTATTATAAGAAGAAGAGGAAAGTGGATGACAGCTGTGTAAGATGGAGACTGTATCAGTCATTGTTAAACCCAGAGGTGCCTCTTACACAATGTTTTGGCAGGCAAATCTTATATCGGCATTATTTATGCCGCTAAGTTCGCAGCCAGGTGTGAGTGAGTGCGCGTGCACGTGTTTATTTGTGGCACTGAGGTTTATGATATAAAGCATATAAAAAGAGTTGCCTGAAGGAACGAATGTTTATTAGCTTTACAAACAGGATGTCTTCCTTCTTCCCCAACAGAGAGTGAGAACGATGTCATGCTTTTTCTGTGTGGTGTGTAAGACTGTGCTGTTTTTTTTATGGGGGGGGGGGGTACTTCTGTTTGTTTAAGAGTGTGTGTGGTTGAAGCGTGGAGGCAACCTAAAGTATTTAAGATGTCCCAGTTTATATAACTAAATTGAAATGTAATTTTCTGCAAGGCTGGCTGGTTTTAACTGTGATTTCTATTTACGGGGCTGACAAGAGAGCATCCTGCAGTGGTCCGGGTTTAGACGAGCTGCCATTGGGCCCGTTTATCAGCTGGTCTCAGAGCAGCTTCACATTGTACAGGGAAAAATCTTAAAGCTTATGTCAGACAAGATGCACATTTTGCCACCTGCTGTCTTTCACACATTTATATATATATATATATATATATATATATATATATATATTCCTGATTAGGTCTGCCAGCTCAGTAGGACAGGTGCTTTTTTCCGCTCTGTTCACACAATATCTGAACATGTTATGAATGAATTTGCACAATCTTATGTCAGATGGTTGGTTGTGGGGGGAAAAAAATGTGATAAATCTTTCAGTGGTTGGCTAAAGTTGGGTGTGGCAGTGGGCACGGCATCTTTCCCAAAAGGAACGTGCACAGCACAGAAGCATGCTGAATCAGCTGTATCATCATGTCATAACATTCAGCATAAGCTTTACAGGACCATACCAATCAGTTTGCATGTTTTATTATTTATTTGCATGTTAGAATACGCAACTCAAGACTCTATACAGAGGCAAACCAGTGGCTCTGTGGACAGCAATGAAAATAAAGAAGGAACGCTAGTTTGGAAAAGTGATAATAAAAAAGTGATATAATGTATACATTTCTAAAACAAGGAAGTTAAACTAGCAAAACACTTTGGCATGATCCTTCATCCTCCTCCATTTCTTTTATGTCTCCATGTGCAGGAGTTGTTTACTTGTTTCCCCTGAGTCGTCCTTACATTTTACTGAGATTTTTTTTATGCTATTTTTGATCTGTGGTTTCTAGTCAGAAGAGACGCTGGAACAATAGTTTGTTGTCCTGCCTCATTATGGTGCTATTGATTGAAAAGAGAAAAGTTTAAAGTAGTTGTTGTAACACCAACAAACTTTGTGCTTACCAGCAGATGGAGTAAAAAGCTGGCCCTCTATAATTGGCCCAATCAAACAACATGAAGGTACTTAAGAGCTCATTTCCATCTGAGGCATAACTGTGCTGCTGTTTTTGTTTATTTGTTGTTGTTTTTTTTCAAAAACTTTAGTACAGTTGAAGAAGGGCAGCACTTATAGCCACTTAAGTATAGATTTGATTGCCCGCATGGTGCTGTGACAATTGTCACAAATGCTTGAAAGTACATATCTCAGACACGCTCATTAAAATGTGTGCATTTGTGGACGTGAAGAGAGTTTGCAATTAACACCTAAAGAAACTACACATGTACAAGTGACTTATCTAGACAACTGTCTAAAGCTAGCTTATTAACATTTTGGTTTTTGATAGAATGACACAAGTTTAAGGATAAGTTAAAGTTAGGATGTCTGCATAAAGCTACATTACTTTAAGAACTTGAGTTTATGAGGTAAAGGGGCAGTGTTTAAAAAAAAATAAACCAGTCATAATTATTTTTTTGGACTTTTTAACCTTTTGCAATCTTGGGAATGTTGAGGTCATCTTGCAGGCATTTCAGACTTCCTCAGGATTCAAAGCCTGCTGTGCCACACCCTGATGCCCACCCCAGCCTCTTGTTGTCCCACATAAGAATGACAGCTGGAAGCCCCCACCCCCAAAATCCCCAAATGACAGGGATTTCAGCTTGTGTGTGGTCAAGCCAATGGGCCTTTTTTCCTGTGCATCTTGAGTCAGCTGCTAGCACACTAAGAATGCTTTCCATGTGTTTGTAAGCCTCAGCTGACACTAGAAGAGAGTGGTGTCTAGACAGTGAGGCCAAATGCAATAACTCACTGTCTGGCTGTTTGTATAGCCGATGTAGAGCTATGTGCTGCGGAAAAGTTTGCCACGTGTGTGCATGTGACCGTCCCAAGTTTTGTTCCTCATTATTTTTGCCCGTAGCCTGCCACCAGAAACCGAGGACCTACTTCTCTCTGTTAGGGGGGAAATACAGGCTTGTGCAGCTGTCTGTTTGCAGTGCTGTTTGCTCCCCTTGTTATTTTCTGTGCTATGCTTGTTTACATCATAAGCACCAGACCCGCGTCTTTGTGTAAACCCATGACAAGATGCCTTTTGTGCCATTGTTGGTTTTTTTTTTTTCGTATCATAACATTGTTGACTCAACTGACAAAAAAACAAAAGAAAAGCAAAACCAAGATTGTCAGCTTGGCTATCTTACACCAGTTGTGTGGTCGATGTCAGTAAATATTCATTAAAGTTGAGATGTATGATGAAAACGCAGGTTGTTTGTCGATCGGTGTCAGGACTGTGATGTCTTATTGGTCATGGATCAATAGAAGTGGACAAGGGTGTGTGATTGTGCTAGCACTGCCATGTTTTTCTGCTTGTGGACCTTGTTGCGTGAGGTGAACATGAAGGCAAGACAAATGCTGGTTACTAGTGTCTGCTACCCGCCGGGCAAGTAATTGCCCTGTAATACAGACTTCACAGTCTTCTACAGAAACTCAACAATTACAACAATCCCGCTGCCCCCGTTATTAAGTTTCCTCCTCTTTCTGTCTTCGTAAAGGTGAAAAGTTGATGTGAAGGAAGGAAGAAAGCAACTTTTCCACCATTGGATCTAAAGTTAGTCGTGGCTATTCAAAGCTAGGCTTCTCATGCAGTCCCCCGTGACCCAGATCTGAGCAGTAGTCCTTCTCCAGTTCGCATGGGGAGATGAGTGACTGTGTGAAGTGAAGCAAAGTTCTTGAGGGAGCCTTCCTGTCTGCCACAGTGAATCAGGAAAGTGGCTGAAGCTGGAGCAGAGGCAGCGTCTGCTTTGTGTCTCCTGCAGCAGCAGCACCTCTGGTTAACTGTCAGGACTCTCCCACATAACAACTCCCTGCCAGGACAGCTCGGCTGTGCCTGTACATCTCGTCACGCCTGAGATCCAGTCTCATGTTTTGTGATAACAGCCCAACCACAGCTCTTTAAGCCATTTGGTTTGTAAACTGTTAAAGTGTTCTTTTGGGACAATTTGCATGTATCTCTGCCTCTGCTCACTCAGATGGTACTTCAGCTGCCTCCTCCTCCTCCACCTCTTCCAGTGAATAGCCCCTGACCTCCCTCCCCCACTCTTTTCTCAACAATGCTATGCCCAGCCCACCTCCTCTTCAAAGAACACTAATTAGAAACTGCCCCCAAGTGTGATCCAAGCCAGATATTTTCATTGTCTTCTGTGTCAGAGGAAGAGTCTGTTTAACAGCCCCATGTACCTTGGACTGTTTACAAGCAACCCAGCCCCCTTCCCCTTGAGACGTGATCTTCTCCTTCCCTCTCTGCTGTTCTGTGTTGAGAGAGATGATGACTGGCCGGCGAGAGAATTCCACTTTACTCCTCCACACACAGAGCTGCTGTCCTTCGGTGCAGCCACACTCTCCTGCTCCCTGCTTGGTCCTCCACCTGAGCAGATCCCACGCTGGTGGGATACACACCAGGAGCTGTAACTATGGTGACCGCCCCCATCTGCACACCACATACACATTCAGTGGGACACACATTCAATGGAATACGCTCAACTTGGTGTGTATGTCCAAAGGTATGTGTGTGTGTGTGCGCGCGTGTGTGTGTGAGGATGTGAATAAATGTCAACATGCATGATCGATTTTTTTTTTTTTTTTTTTCCCCCTCCTCCCTTTAAAAATCCTCTTGTGCAATGATGAAGAGCACTTCACTCACTTTGCCATTATGTTCCGTTAATGTGTTTCTTTTCCGCTTTACACCTAAGACCAAAGAGATGCATGTGTGTGTTTGTGTCTAATTGCCTATGCATAAATGCATGAATTTACAAGCGCATGTTTTTTACTGCCTGGAAGGCAAAATGACTGACAATGGCAGAAAAAGTCTGTTTGAAGTAGACTAATTAATAGTTAATTAGTTTCCTTTCCAATCTACAGCTTAATGCGCAAACGTGGGAACTGATAGCAAGCTGCCAGTCATACAAAAACTAACCACTGTACATAAAGTAGATACAGCTGTCAGGCTTAATTGTGCACAAGCGCAAGATGGATAATGACCGAAGATAGCTGAGTGTTTTTATAGTCTCTCATTCTTTTACAACAATTAATGCAAACATTCTGCTGTAACAGTTGCTCCTGACAGGATTTTATGAGGTTTGGCTTTTTTTTTTTTCATAATCTGTGAAAGTTCTGTTTGGGATAGATTTGAGACCACAGTGCTTTGTCATTCAAAAAGGGTGGGGGATGTGCCTGTGTCTCTGTGTGTGTGTTTGAGGCAGGGTTGGGGTTGGTTCAGACTGGGGGTTGGGGAGATGAGGTTAGTGGGGTAGCAGGTGTCCTTATAGAGTTAATGGATTTGGGGAAGGGAGTAGGTTGAGGCACTTAATGTACTGGAGACGTGTGTGTGTGTGTGCGTGCGTGCGTGCGTGCGTGTGGTTGTGTGCATAAACTGATGTGAGTCGGCCAGTTTGACAACTTGCTTTTGTCCGCCATCTTGACCCCTTTGTTCTGCACATAAACAGAAATAAACAGTAGATGTGATAATGGTGTTATTCTCTATATGAAGGGATGATTGGCACCTCTAACTACTAAACATTTCCATGTGGCTCACTGATTGCCCTGACACATCCCCTGTTCATCACATACAGACGAACTGTAACCATCTGTCACAATGTAAATGTTTACCCAGCTCTCAGTGACCCACAGAATTGTAGATCTGACAAGAATGCATCTGCTCTGCACAATATGCAAACTGTAGCACTGAATGTTTTATAGAATTATCTGTATTATTGATGGTCTCAAAATGTTAGCTTAAAACAGCCTGCAGGTTTGAAAGTCAATCCCTCCTCAAGTGCCTTCAATTCAGTGCTTCTAGTCAGTGATCTATGTGGTTTTAAAAGCAACTTGACAAGGACACTTATGAGAAAATGATACAAAGTATGATTTAATCCCTGTATACAGTGCTTGGTTTTCTTTATGTGCAGCTGTTGATGGATTTAACACATGGTAACTGAAGGATTGAGTAAAGTATAAAACCCATACAGTATAGTATTCAAACTATATTTTGATTTTTGAATAAGTGATATAACGCTGTTTGTGTGTGCTTGTGCATGTCTGTGTGTGTGTTGACCAGCCTGGCATCACTTAGCCTTATGACTGTAGGTGTCCCTCAGTCCAATGAGTTCATCTCACTTGCAAATTTTTTTCGTGTTGTGTTTTGGACGGTGCCTAAACAGTGGCAGGAGAGACATTTCTACCCAGCTGCAGTTTCTCACCACTGTTCTCGCCGTCTCTCTGTCTCTGAATTATTTATTCATAATGGGGTTGGTAAGGAAATGTCTTCAAATACACACTCAGATTTTAGCCTTAATTATATTTATACGTCAAGATGTCACTGTAGCTGTGCCGTATGTGACTAAGGTGTAGTAAGTGAGTTAAAGCACAGCACAGAGTCTGAATGCTGGCTGCACTGCTGCAAAGCCAAGTATCAGAATCATATAATCGTTCTTTAATAAAGTACATTAAATTCCCTCACCTCCACGTTGAGGAACTGAGCCAGAAAGCAACACGGAGCACTTGATAAACAGTAGGTTTACTCAATGGGAAGGAAAGTGTTTCTCTGGCATCACTGATGAGAATTTTGATAGAAATTATGAGATGAAAAAGTTATTTAAAGGGTTCAGAGAGGAGTCACTGCACGCTGCTAATGTGTCTCAAATGATCACTCGGGATGAAACAATAAAACTCAAAAGCTATTTTCCACCGTGGTCCAACAGGAAGGAGAAGCAGCTGAGGGTGTGGGAGGGAGGATGAAGAGGCAGCTGTTCAGCAAAGGATAGATTATGATCTGCTCCATGTTGTTGACACTATCGACAAATACTACCAGCATCTGAAACGCATAGGAGAAAATATGAGTCATCCTGCATATAAAAATCATTTCTGCTAACTGAGGAGTAGCTCCTGTGCTTATTTACATTTACAGTGGAGTGGCCACAGACACTGACAGGGCACAACAACCCATCAACACACAAGTATGAATTAGCCTTAACCCCAATGCTTCCATCCTGGTCCCACCAGCTGTTATGAGCAGCAGCGCAGGTGGGGTCATGACTGTTGTAGCCCAGGGGGGTACATAAATTAGACTAGTTAGCATGGTGAGAGCAGCGGACAGTGTAACCCAGGTGTGACACAAAGCCGGAGTCCCAGGTCAGAGACAACACAGAAATGGAGACCTCAGATATGAGGTGGGCTTGACATGAAACTTAAGAGCCAACAATATTTATGTATCATGTTTAATGTCGTCAAATCATTGTCTGAACAGGTGTGCAAATGCTTTGCACAGCTTAGCATAAATGACAGCAAACAAATCTCTCTGCTAGTGTGGTTCTGTCCAAAATGCAACCATTTGTTGGCTATGAGCCCTCACTTCCTGATGTCCTGTTGTTTCTGTGAGGTTGCCAGGCAAACAGCGGAGACTTCAAAAGGTTAATGCTGGCAGCCAAGTCAAAGTCCAGCACATAAACCTCTTTAAGATGTGTTAATGAATGAACTTAAGCTGTGCTGGTAGATGGAAGTTGTTGCCTTTGGATAGCAACAATTATGCTCCCCTCACCCATCTTTATGTTCTCTAACTATTTGGTGGCTGCAGCTTCATATTTTGCGCATGCTCATAAAAGAGGTATCAATCTTCTCATCTAACTTCCGTCAAGAAAGTTAACGTTTTTTGAAAACATTGATCCATCTCATGAAAAACAGCTCTGGCCTAGTTGCAATTCAGAGCAACAAGAGCTATGCAAGATACAGAATTTGCATGTAAGCTTTTTGTACTCCTAGAGATTGTGTCTCAGAGGTAGCCTAAATATGTCGCCTTCTTTACGTTTGGTTCTCTCTTTGCCTTTCGGCTATTTTGCCTATTTTGCAAGGCTGTCAAAAGTATGATGGAGTCTTCCTCAACACTGCTAGCTTACAAAACTTCCCTCAGTGAAGTTTATCCTCCATGTGACTGTCCTCATCCCCGCATATGTACCAGTTTTACCACCTGGCTCTCTTTACTGGAGCCATACAAAGCTGAAATGGTTGTGCCCAGTACATCTGCTCCATCCTCCCACTCTCCGAACACTCTTGTACTCTCTTGTTCTTGCTCTCATTAGAGCTGCGTGGACGTAATGGGCAGTTGTTGTAACTGTTTGTCAGCTGTTAGAGCGGCCTGCTGGCCTGTCTGACTGACCCTCCTAATGGAAGTTAGAACACTTAGTCTCTGTTTCTCGATGTATTTCTCAATGTCAAACACTCACACACCAAGTGTCACACCTGTTTCCCAGCTGAGGGCCTTGAAGCAGCTTGAATGTTTCCCCTTGAACGCTGAAATTAATTTAGCTTTCTCGAGTATAGAAGATATATGCAGTCTCATCTACCAATTGCCGTTAGTAAATCGGGCAGTGGATGTTGGATTCTGTTGAAGCCTTTTTGAAGCTGGCAAAAGGGTCAGAGGTTGTGAATGACGGGCCCCACTATAACGATTTCTTCATTTTGACTCAGATGATGATTATCACTCCAGGAAGGACAAGGAGTGGAAACAGAGCAAGAGAATACGGTCTGAATTGTAATGTTTGATGCTGCCTGGAGTCCATCAATCAAAAAAGAATCTGAGAAAGCTAAGTCGGGGAAGAGAGCAGGGATTCTCATCACTCCATGACATGGTTTATATAAAGATGACATGCCTACCCAGTGGTGAGCACCCGAGGACAACAGGAGTTTTTACACCAGCATCTGCAGAGGCACAACTTCACTTTTGTGAAATTTAGATGATGAAGATGATGAGAGGAAAGAAGATTGTCATTGTGTAGGCTGTAATATAGTGAACACATACAGGTTTATTTTGTTTGAAACATGCATGATTCGTTTAGATGCCATGCCCATATCCTCTCTAAATGTTAACTTTTCCTCTGCATGAAAATGTCTCTTCGTTCTACCGCTTTCATCTTTCTCCCTCCAGTTTTCCCTCATCTTGGAATCTCTCTGTCTCCCTCGCACTCGTGCTCTCTCTGGTAATGATGTTAACAGGGTCAAATGCTTTCAGGGGCCTAGAGGGAGAAAGACTCAGAGTGATTTCGGAGAATGGTTAACCAGCGCTGAGAAGTGCAGAGAGGGAAATACTCTTATGTTCCTCATCTTTCTCCAGCGTTTATTTCTCTCTGTCACACATATATGTGCAGCGCATAAGTCAGTGGTAGGCTCATGTATTCACTCAGTTCAGTGCATTTTTGTGGTGCTCAGCGCCCTGGAGGCAGCTGTCGTTTTCTCTTTAGCGCCTTCCTCTTTTTTCCTCTCCTCTCACCATGCGATCCCTTCCTTTTCTCATCACTACCTCGCTGTCTGAGAATCTTCAGAAGATTTCAGATCTGTGGGATGAGTCTGAATCTCCCTAAGGGAGATAGGACATTGACTAGGTCCATTTTTTTCACAGTCTAGCAAGCATGTTCATAATTAATTCATATTTCACTGGCTGGAGTTGCTTCAGTTCCCCGGCTCTTCAACTTTCCCCCAAAGTTTTTTTTCAGCAGAAAAGTTTTGGGTTGAGGACTTGCTGTTCACAGACGCACCATCAGGGGTGGACAATGCCTCAGAATTAAGTTTTGATGTGAAAGCATTGGATACCATGGCCAAGCTCAATGGCAATACTCTGTATCATTAAATATATATCAATTATTTTTATTTTAATAAGCACTCAGTTCCAAAAACATTATTAATTAGTTATTAATTAAGAGTTATATATTTTAATACCCAGCTGATCTCCGTCACCAGGACCATGTGGGTGTGGTTTATTCAGATTTGATTGACAGTAGCTTGACACCCTTAACCAACATCCCACACTTGCTCATAGAACCAGATTTAAATGTTTTTTAAGCTTGACTGGGGCATGGAAATGTGGACATTACAGAGAAAAAACCCTCAAATACAAAAAACTCTCGTGAAATCACCATAAACTGTGCTGACTTGAAATGAAATTTAATGTGAGACTCCATTGATCCTTGTAAGAGGCTGGTTGGAAATAATTAGGTTTTTAGGATCTTCGGGATGATTTATAAGGTCAGTGCATTATTTACTGGCCACTTCTGTATATGATCTGTATGTATTTTTCAAAACAGCTCAGAAGTGTGTGCATGAAAAAATGTCACACTCAGGTTGAAAGATGCTGATGAAACATTGTATTCAGAAGGAGCGTTTTAACCGTTTTTTACGGTCAATCCTGTTTTTGCCAGTATTGGGACTTAGTGTTGGCAGTACTTAACTTAATACATATTAAGGAAAGGTATCTGCTCACCCTTTGCTGGCAGCTCATCCCTAGATTTCTTCTATGTTTGTGTGTGTGTGTGTGTGTGTGTGTGTGTGTGTGTGTGTGTGTGTGTGTGTGTTTAAGTGTAATTAGGAATGAAAGCAAAGTGAGAAGAGGTGATGGACGGCTCAAATCTCCACATTAGCACATCTCTGAGCCGCTGTGAATGTCCTCTATATTATTTACACCCTGCAGTGCTTTTTATTATACACCTTTCTAGGTGTATAATTATCCTGTGTCATAGAAGAGTGATGGTGTGACTAGTAGGCACGAATGCTTGTGGCCTTGCTGCTATTTCCACTGAGAATAAGACACTGGCCACAAATGATTGGATTAGTGTTTAACCTCCCCATTCCACTTAGCATAATCCTCTTTGCAGCTTTCCCTGTGTGTGTATGTATGCATGTATGTATGTATGTGTGTTTGGAGTCATCTGCTCCCATTGCTCTGTATGCCCCATTCGCTGCAGCAAGGTCAGTTAGAGAGCTTGGTCTTTTACTATCATCTGACACGAGACGCACATTTCCTGCGTCCAGTCAGCCCGCTGTGTGGGAAGTAACTGGCAGCAAAGATGAGAGATGAGACATGGGAGAGGGAAGCCAGAGAGAGTAAGGGTGGCAGGAGGACGAGGAGGAGGAGGAGGAGGAGAGGGGTAGTGAGACATCAGCAGTATGCAGGGATGGAGATGAGCGTTAATAATAGAAAATCTGAGGCCTTGTTGAGAAAATATGGGCACTCTGTGATTGAGGCAGCGCAGCCAGAGGTGACAAAGTAGGGGAGGTTACGGGCACAGGATTATTGTGGAAGGTTGGTGGAATAGAGCGATCAGTTGAAGGTCTGCAGGGTTTGGTATGTCATTGTCAGCCTTTCTAAACAGCCTGCAGAGCGATGGGCACTTTGAAGTTTCACAGAGCTGCTTAAATCCTGCCTGAAAAGACGCAGAGAACCGCAAGGCACAGAGAAGAGACAGGAATATACAGAGGGAGGGAGAGAGAGAGAGAGAGAGAGAGAGTGTAGGGGCAGGACGAAGGGAAGGATTGATGATGGGAGGAAGGGAGTGAGAGTAATCAGAAGTAAGGAGGCAGCTTGTTTCAGGAGGATGACAGGAGACAGGCGAGCGGAGGAAAGCTCTTAGTGCACCGACACAGTATGAGTAGTATAGCTTTTTTTGGGACGTATGAGTAATATGTTTCCAGCAGTTCGAGATGAGTAGCTGCAACATGAGAAGCAGTGATGCAGCGGTACGGCTCTGACCTGATCTGAGCTGAATGTGGGTAGACTGGGTGCCGCCAGATTAGCACACTGACGAAAAAAAATCAGGGAACCGAGGCCTGAGTCAGAGTAGATGCTTGCCTCTTACCTAATGCATCCCAGAACATGCTCGGCGAGATTCAGTCAGCGCACTTCAATATAGACTTTCTGTCAATCTCAGTTTTTAAGTCAAGAGTCTTTGGTGTCTGCTCACTGTGAAAGGATTTCCTATGTTAACTGACTGTTTAGATACCAGTGGCCAAATGTTTAGCAGGTTGCAGCCTCTAGTTTTTCCCAGCACTGTGATGCGGCAGTATGTGCCAACTATATATAAGCTACTGATTACACGAACTTCCTTGCAGTTTAACAAAACTTCATTAGAGATCTAGAAGATGCATTAGTACAACCAAGCCATATTTATATTTAGAGCTACCAGGAGAAATCCAATCAGGTCTGTGGTGTATATTTTTTAAAGGGGACGTATGTGCTTTGTTTTGTTTGTCCCATTTACTCAGTTTCATTTCCATGTGCTTACAAAAAACACACACTGGTCTAAATGATTAGTTTGTTATTGATTATGTTTATTATATTTGTGTAAAGAAAGCAATGGAAGATATATTATTCAGCAGGACTGCATGAAAAATGGAAACAATGTGCGTGTGGAAAAGATGAACAAGTACAGAATATTAAGATAATACATTCGGAGAACTAGTTGAATCATTTTATCACCTTTAAGCCGAGGGGAATATTTCTGTAAGATTCCTATAGGGATGTATCTGGTAAGGTTTAGTGACATTACAGCAAGCTTAATATACTTTACATTTACATTTATTTATGTTATTTCTGCAGTTGGCTCAGTAATATTTAAAAATTTTCCTGCGGTAACTTGGAGGTAGCTAGTAAGCAGATAATTGTGCCACTTGGTGAACAAAGGCAAAGAAGTATATATATAAAATTGTGGCATTCATGAATAGGGTTTGATTGAACTGTAGGGTTTGATTCATTTGGGATAAGACCATATGAATTGACCTGTTTTTGCTTTAATTGACACTTTGGCTGAATTAAAATACCATTCCAGTGAAGGACACTAAATGAATCTATCCAAAGATTTTATTAGCTCATGATTGAAATGTGCCTCAAAAAGTAACCTCACCTGAAGCTCTGAGCACAAGGCTTATGATCACACACAATCATCCACTGGCAGGCACATACATGGGCATAAATGCGCGCACAGTGAATTGAAGGTTGGGGTGTAGTGTAAGTGTAAGAGAAAGTTACTATGAGAGGAGAGAGGATGTTGAAGTTAAAAAGCTGTTCTCGTGAATTATTAATGCCAAGCATTGTGCCCACAGACACAGCATCTTACAGACTTTCTTTCTCTCTTTCTCTCTCTCTCTCACACACACACGCACCCATTCTCACACTCACACATGCATGCACACGCACACTCACAAACACAGCTGCAATCCCCAGTTGCTTGTGCAGACAGGAAACAGCGTACTTGTCGCTCTGTCTGGATTTGGGGGGTATGTGTAAGTGCTCTGTTGTCTCCGGCCCCAATGAGAGGGATGTTTGTAGTTGTTCCCTGAATGGTGAATGCTGTGCGTGTGTGTGTTTGGCTGCCTGTGTCTGTGTGTGTGCGGGTGAGTGTACACATGCATCCATGGTTGGGGCATGATCCACGTATTCTGTCTGCCTAAATATAGGCTACGAAGCAACATACATGATAGTAATAATCAGTCTTGCCCAAGAGCTTAACGTTAAAATCAGCTCTCAGTTTGCTGCAACACCGAGTGCACGATTCATGGTACAGTCCACCAAGTGCATGCTTTATTTTAATGAGGCAACATGTGACAATAGAGGATTCTTGTTTGATCTTCAACATAAAATCTGCAAAACCAATGTTTTGAAATGCAGCCTTCCTACGGTTTGTTTCCAAAATGCAAATTATGGACTCTCTTGTCTAAAATACAGCAGCGTTTCAGCCGCCAGATAAAACTTTTATGAAGAGCAGCAAACGAAACAGGGAGGTGTTTGATAAATCAGTATGTTGCACTTTTAACTTCTGATAGCACAGTGTTATAATGTATGTAATTGAACTGCACTTAACAGGATTTAATTCATGAAAAGGTCTGAAACAATCTACATCCATTTTTTTTTCTCTTTATATATTTGATAACTTATACACCAACGAGGCTGATTTTCTTGGTCTGTACAAATTCTTGCTCAGAAACAATGATGAGAACTTAAGATGACAGGAGCGTCAGACAGAACAGTATTTATTATCCTCTTTGATAAATACCTGCACAGCTTGATACACTTAATGTGCCCTGCTGGCTTGTGTTTTACCAGCTCAGACTGACCTCTCACCTTAACTCTCTTATCTCTGCCTCTCACCTCAGTGTGGTACAGCAAGTGGTGCTGTCGCGAGTGGTGAAGGGTTAAACGTGTGAGCGTGTGTGATAGCAGTGAGCGTGATTGGGTCTCAGCTGTGAAAAAGAGTTGCTGGGAATGTTTCAAGTGGTTTGTGGTGTTCAAAAACTGTGTGTGTGTTTGTGCACACACCTCAACCTCAGCAAGCACGCTCCAGAATGCTCAGCTGCACATGTCACGTTGTTTCTGTATTTCCTGCGAGATGTGGGGTACATAAACTCTGCCAGTGCTAAATATTTAAACCACAGTTTTGTAACCCATGTTCTCTCTTTCCTCTCTCCCTGCTTTCACCCCATCCATTCTGTCTCTTTCTCTTTACTATCCCCACCTCTCTCACCCTACATCCATCTGCAGCCGGTGTTGCCGTGGCTCAGAGAGTGGTAACAGTGCAAAGTGGACCACTGATTCGGACGGAGGGCTCTCATGTGACTATCTGGTGCAATGTGACAGGCTACAAGGAGGGAGTGGAGCAGGACTTTGAGTGGTCCATGTATCTACCGTCAGCACCGGACAGGGAGATCCGCATCGTCAGCACGGCTCAGCCAAATTATGCCTATGCCGTTTATTCCCAGAGGGTGAATAGCAAAGAGATCTATGTGGAGAGGCTGAGCCGCGACTCAGCTGTGCTGCACATCACCAAAGTGCAAGCCAAGGACCAAGGTCTGTTTGAGTGTTACACGCCCAACACAGATGGACAGTACCTGGGATCCTACAGCGCACGCACTAACCTCACTGGTAAGTCTCTAAGTGCACACAGACACACACATACACAGTTTACAGGAAAACCACATGTTGTTATCACAGATGGTCATGTGCTGACGTTAAACATATGACTGTAAATGTATCGCTGTTATATCTGATCAAGTCACAATGAGTGTTTACAAATAAATCGGGCAATCAGTATCAGCCAAATCACTCCGTGGAATAGGTGATCACAAGCTAATTACCTGTCTTTTCTTTAAAGGTGGCCTCAGTAGCATTTAGCCCCTAGTTGTGCTCCAGAGCAATGTTAAGACGATGTAAGTGCCAGTAGTTTGTTTGTATAATGTAGTGTCTTTCATATGCAGAGGTAATTCAAAGTGCTTGTAATATGCTAATGTAATATGTCCCACTTCTGAATCTGAAGCCAGGCTGATAACAATAAAAAAACAATAACCAGAGCCTGTCCAACAGCTAGCTGTGATCTGTGCACCCTTTGGAAAGGGTGTGAGAGGAAGTGTCACACAATGTCCCATCTGTTCTGACCGGGTAAAACCAAGCACTCCCCTATCTTTCTCTCTCAGTCCCACTCTCACTCACACCCCTCCACGAACTGTCGTACCTCCTTCTCACATCTACTGTACTCTTTCTGTGCCCTGAGCTGGGCTGACGTGACTGTTTCAAACTGGTTACCTATTTCCTGCCCCTTCCCGATCTCTCTGCCAGAGTCATATTTAGATCTACTCATCAGGCTTGCATTACTTAAGACACAGCTGTCATAGTTGGGGATCCCATTCCCTTCATAGTTTCCTGCCTTTATCCCTGACTTGACTGACCTTCCTCTTAGGGTCAAAGTTCAAACTAAATACTTATTGCCAGAAAATTCCATTTGCACTTTTTTCATGTACCAGTGAACTGAGAACTTTCTTCAGGTCAGGCTGTAGAAACTAAAGTCACTGAGTGGTTAACAGATCAATAGCCTGCATTTTTTTTCATTGAACAAGTGTTATTATCCAGACCTCAGCAGTTGTATTTCCTTGGATGAGCAGTATGATCTGAATGTGGGTCAGGGCATAGGCGCAGGCCACTTTAAAACAGCACTGCTGATAGCACACAGTATTTATAGAAATGCGTGTGAGGGAGATAGGCCGAGTGTGTGTGCATGAGCTGAGGTGTTTAGGGACTTTGTTATCTGAGCCTTTCTGTGTCTTTAACCTCTTAACCCACTTTCAGAGGTCAGGGGTACGCAGCAGGGTCTTCTCCCATCTTCAGCCCATCTGTGATTCCCCCAGCAGCTGCACGCCTCCTTAGATGGGCGCAGACAAACAATACCTTGTCCGTCCTCCGCCCCCTTCCTTCCCTCTCCTATCCATCTTCTCTTCCTTGTTCTCCTGTCTTTCATTCTGTCATCTGTCTGTCTCCATTCATCAGCCCTGGCCTCTTTCTCTAATTTGCTCTTGCCCTGTTGTATAAAAAAATACCTTTGCTGATGTTGCCTTAGAGAATATGTGTTTCAAGGGTGATGTGAAAGGACAACCACAGATGGGAATTTTCTAGAGGAGATCTGGGGAGGAAGGACATTAGATAGAAGAAGCAGACAGGAGGTTTCTGTCTGTGTGAGTTTGTGTGTGTCTGGTGGTGGGGTGTTTGGGTTAATTGTAGGGGTAGAAGGCCACGTGGTAATCTGTGCCCTGAGTGTTGCATTAAGGCTTACTCACAGGGATGCGTTTCATCCACTGTCACCTCTGTGCACTAAGAGCAGAGGAGGGTTTTAACGTGGAACTTAATACCTGACGCCTGAGGAGGAAAACAGTTTCTGCAGTGCACCTGGACACTGTTCTCCCCGATACTGTGACGCTGTGTTTTCGTGTGTTGTATTGTCAGGCTCACTGAATCAGACACCTCAACTGTTCCCATGGTTGATTGCCTGGAAAGATGATCTTTGCTTTTCTTTGTATGCCCAAGACACTTTTCTTTAAGGGAATAAGTAGAGAGAAAGAGTGTTTGTTTCTTTTTTCCACCGTCTGTGATACTAAAGTTAGATTAATGAAAATATAGCTCATCTCAGACCCTTAGTGCCAATACTGCCTTAGGCAGTGCAGTAATATTATACATGCAAAAAGAATAATTCACCATCATGGCACTATACTGGATTATGTCCTCTAAATCGTGGAGTGACACAGAGATGCAGGAACATCATTATTTAATAAAGAGAGAGTTTAGAGTTGTCATTTCCATTGTTGTTTTACTAATTTTGAATGGGAAGACAAAGAGGCTTAGTGGCTAGAGAGGTAGTTCCAGTCACCACTGTGCCATAACTGTAAATAAAATATTGGCCTATGTTTAAAGTGTCTATTACAGTTTTTTAGAAATAAGAATAAATGTAAAGTCTCCTGCTGACAAAAACTCACAAAGAATTATCTCCCAGCAGATTTTTCCACAGAGCTTCATGGTGTTTTTCGGTTCAACACCTCACAACTGAACTGTTCTGGTTCAGTCTCACTGGTCTCATCAACCTTGTTTCCAGCAGCTGCAGGCACTTAAAAAAAAACCCTAACATCCCACTGTATGTGACCTGCTCAGCACCAAACAGCAGAGTGACAGTTGGTGACTAGATGGTGAACATAGCATTTAGCAGCTAATAAGCAAGATACTTCCCTAAGGGGTTGATGGAGACCAAAAACTGGGCTTAAAATAAGTGGAATAGTGGTGGTTATTGTGTGGCCAACAACACAGCTACATATACTACAATACTATTTTTGGAATGTATTAGCTGGATGTGCAAATAGGAAACTTTTATCATGTCATCTGTAAATAGTAATATGTCAGTGTGATTATAGCTTGTTTTAGCCTCCAGTGGCCAAAAAACAAACAATTAAAGCAAATTATTTTTTATTTTGAGCACAAACTGCTCCTAAAACACCAAAAACTACAGTAAATTAATTTTACTAACAAGTATTTATGGTTTGTTACTTCTTTCCTTTATTGACAAGCTGAGAGGAGTAAATCAAACTGGATGTGTTTGTCGTAGTAATTGTCTCACAAATGCCACATAAATGCAGCAGTTTGGCTCCTTTTTCTGTTTTGTTTTGTGTTTTTTAAATCTCAAAAGACCTTTAAAGCATCAAGGAATGAAGCTGCGTCTACAGGAAACACTTCTGTTTTTTTGTAAAAGTTCTGTTTTGGTTTTTATTTTTTTATAATGGTAAGATAACATACTGCAGCGTCATCCACCCCTCCAACATTTACCTGCTGCAGTCTGGGTGACTGTGTGACCCATGTAGAGAAAAGAATGCCTCTCTCATTGTAAATGAATTTGGAGCGAATGAAACATCTTTATTTGTGAATTTATTCTCATGTTTCTCATAGTTTGTGTGTCTTTTTTTTCCACAGGCGTAGGTATTGTTGTTGCTCCACAGCTGTTGGTTAACTGTTACACAAGGCATGAGTTTAACCTGGTTGTCATGAAGTGCTTTGAGGTCAAAGGTCACACGTGGTTTCTCTGTGCACTCCTCCGTACTCTGATCTGGGAGGTTGACTAAGCTTGGTGTGTTGCATCTGAGTGTGCGTTTCTGTGTGCTTGTTTGCGCTTGTGTGTGTTTGACTTCCTCCTACACATCAGATTGCACAAGAAAAGGACAACAGCCTGACATGGCCATCATGGTTGTCCTTATCCTACGCACCAGCCTGTGTGTGAGCGAGTCCAACAGCTAGCAGAACAGCAAGCCTTCGCTGAGACAAGCATCACACTGCTCTTACTTATGAAGCTCCCATATACCCTTACTGTCCTCGAAAGCACATAGGAGTCACCCTGCTGGCAGATATACAGATTCAAGCCTCCGCATTTGGCAGCAGTCATCCATTCCCAGTAGTGTAGTAATATAGTAATAGAGCTGAGGAACCAAAGTGTTGGTGAATTTTCAAACAGAGGCAGTCTTGCTTCTTGCTGTTATTCACTGCCACCACACGAGAGAGGACGAAAAAGGTTGTTCTTCAGATGTGTGACACTAGAAAAAAAATCAAGTTTGGCATTGACTGGCTTTGAAGAAAAGAAAGTGAGATGGATGGTGCGAAAAGGCAGAGATGAGGAAATTGGAAGAGAGAGGAATGGGGACAGAAGCGGCAGTATTCGAAATTGGTAGTGGGGCGATGCTGAATAGAGCGTGTGACCAATAAATGATGAGCTCATCCTCTCGACTCCAATGTGATTGGTTACACCTCCCCGAGGCATTACCCACAATACAACTGGCGCTATAGGGGTGCGTTTTAAATAGTCTTTGCCTGATGTACCTCCTAAGGTTAATGCAGTTACCAACCACCATACGAGCTCTAAATGCAATTAGCCAGCACAAATTGAGGAGACTGAGAAAGAAAGAGGAAGAAGGAAAGGGCTGGAGATGAGACCTAAGAATTTCAATTAAGGAAGAGGGAAACTGTTGGGGGAATCATTTTCAGGACAAGCCTCAGTAAAATACCACATTTCTCCAGTCACACTTTTCATTTTCATTAAATTTATGGCCTACATTTTATTATCTTCCATTTTTTGTGGAGGAAAGGAATCCTTTTACGTAATGAAGCTGTGGTCCAACTAAGCTAGAAATCCGAAGCAATAGCTGCCCAAGGTCAAAATGCACGTGTGTGTGCACCTTTGTGTGTGTTGGTGTTTGCTGTTCCTGAAGAGGGCAAAGAACAGGAGTGTTGATTTTTCTTAGCATAGCTGAGCCTGTGCACAGCTAAACATATATACAGAGCAAGGATGGTTGAATCATGCTTCTGCTGAGCTCAGCGTTGTGTGTATGCGTGTGTGTGTCTGATTTGCGTCTCTCCCTTTGCCTTTCTTTTCATGAGGGAGTCGGTGCTGCCAAGTTGCACTCCTCCACTTCACTTAATGAGATAGACCAAATGTGGAGATGTCATCTCACATTCTGTCTTTTACACTGGGTGACACCGAGACCCCGCCCCTCCATATCCTCTCTCTCTACCTCTCTCTCTCTGTGTCTATCTCTGTCTCTCTCCCTCTCCCATCAATCCAAAGCTCCGGAGTCGATCCAGTCTGGTCCACCGCCTCGGCCCCCAGCTGGTGTAGGTCATGCAGGTATATGGTTTTGTCAATACAGCTGTTCATTGAGCTTTATTACAGGAGAAAGGCACGAGGGTGATTGAAGTGGAGGGAACCAGTGATTGAATCAAGACAGAGGAGGGAGAAGGGTTTTTTTAATAGAAGGCAAATATATGGGTGAAGTCTTGTGCTGACAAAGAAAGATATAGTAAGGTGTACTGGAAGAAAAGTCGAATAGAGGAGAGAAAGTGTAGATGAATAGACAAGAGAAGTTGTATCTCTATGTCTGTTTGTATTGATTGGGAGCAGTGGCCTGTGTGTGACTGGAGCATTTTATCTTCCTCGTCTCTCCTTGCAGTGACACTTCCAGCTTTCTCTGCTCCCCCTTTCTCTGGCCCCACTATCACCTCTCAGTTTCATTTACAAATACATTCCCCTCTCTGCCGCCTTTTGTGGGGGTGTGTGTGCACCAGTGCATGTGTGTATGTAAGCACATACTGGCTCTAAGCTGCGGACCAGGCAGGACTCCAAATGGAAAGCGATTTTATCACTATGTCTGGCTCGCCATTTCCTTGCACATCTCATCTACTTTAGCGGACAGGGCTTCCTGCTCAATAACATTACTGCCACTCGGACCCGCCACGCACACACACGCAAACACACACAGAAACCCAAACACAGTCGCAGTCACACACTGTAGCGAGCTGTCAGTCAGGACAGATGTCGCACCCATAATTGAGTCTGAGAGAGACTGTGCTGTAGTGCTCCCATCGGATGGCATCCTTTCTACTGAACATCACTGAAGAGGGCTTTAACAACCCAGCAGATCGCTGTGGTAGACAATACAACTGCTGAATCCAACATATAGCCGTGTGAATAAAACATTGCTGCTGAACAGAGAAAATGAGACACCCCGCGACTTTGAAGTTCGGCAGGGGAAACTGTACCATACTGTATGTACATGTGTAGACTGGGGACAACTGTAGAGGGTTTTGTCTTGAAAGGTATGTTTTAGATTTCGACATTTGTACACTAATGCTAATAAAGAAGAAGGGGCTGCGTTGTAGAGGAGCAACTACATTTTAAATTTGTCTTCAGATGTGTCATCTCAGTTGCAAACATGTTGGTATTAGATACTCGAAGGTGGATCTTGCCAACACTCAATAGACTCATTCAGGTACAAAGGTATTTTCTGTATTGGAGAAATTAACTTTGATGCACTGCGATACAGGTCTTCACAGTTCCAATGTTTTAGACCCCAGATCCCAAACAAACCTGTGGAATGCCTGTACGTGACATCCATCAATGCATTTTTAAAAAAGGGACCAGAAAGCAGTCAGACAGATAATTAGACCTGATCCTCACCGCTGTTCTTCCAGACAGACAAATAAAACAAACAGATTGAAAGAGAATACCAATGATAAGCATTATGTGACATTAATTAACAAGCAACCTTGGTCAAAAAGCCAGAAGTCCTTTCTGATGCACTTCAGAGTTCACACTGAAAAAAAAAAAAAGGTGATGCATTGATACCGGGGATCCAGCTACCTAATGAGGTTGTGAAACACAGACACACACTGCCCAATTACACTGAATATAATTTGGAGTTGGCCAACCGGTGGTCCCAGATCAGTTTTTTAATACAAGAAGCCAGGTGGACCCTTGAACGACATCTGTATGAGAATAACACTGAAGCCGTACCTCTTGCCTCAAATATTGCTTGCTGAGTAGTATGTGGGGCCAATTAGGAAGCTGTTGCCATTAAACAGGAATCTAAATGCTCTCGTAGCCCACAGACACACTTTCAAGTGTACACTGCCTTGGAAATTTTAGTTGTTACCCTTATGAAAATATTAATGATGTCAGAGATGCTCTGCATTTAGCCCATCACCCACGCTACTGAGCTAGGCTAATGAGAAAGGATTTAATATGTTAACAAATACACACGTGTGTGTGTGTGTGTGTGTTGAGTGTATATGTTTGTTAATGTTTATATAATGGGCTAAAGATGTGCAACTGTTTCTGTAGTTGATTTGATTAGCTTAGCTAAGCGCTAACCCTCAGGGGCCTACTGCCTCTTCTCCCTGAGATTAACAGAACACAGCCACAGTTTGAATATGAATTCAGCATGAATATGGATGTGAATGGATATGCTAACGAGTGTTTGTGTTCACGTCTTTAAAATGTGTGTCAGTAAAAAGTGGAACTTGCACTATAATAGCCTCCAGGACTCATGTGAGTGTGGTCCAGGACACTCAGGCAGCTGCTGGATTGTTTGATGTTGGCAGCTGCTTTGAAGCCTTATCTGAGTGCACGGGAGGTGGCAGGAGGTTTTTCCTGGTTCAAGCCGTACATCTGATAACCCCTTTTGACACGGACACAAATACACACACTGCCATCTGAATCCATTTACACACACTCATATAAGAACATGCACAGACATGGGCACTCACTCAAGGCCAGTTATTCAAGACACCTGCTGAGTTAGTACACTTGTGATATGGCCTCTGCGTGGAGAGGTATAAAACCAGTATTGCAGAAGAGTAACTGAACCAGGACAAGTGGTTGGCAGTGATGTTTGTGCAACACAGCTGGCTATAGTCTCAAGCACATAAGCTGCACTCTGTTGATCGTAACGTTGTGACAAGGTTGGAGAAACCCGATAAATGAAAAGCAGAAGCTGTATGAGGCAGCAAGTGTGATGTCCAGCTGTGATAGTGGGTATGGTCAGAGGTTCAACAGAGGTCACTTAAGTGCAACAATGCTTTCACCACCTCCTCGTCCCTTTCTTGGCATGGGCTTGTCAGCAAGGACTGCTAAAACCAGTTTAAAGATTAGCATTGCACCCACCTCATTAGCATCCTAATCGCAGCCTCGTCATTTGCAATGGCAAACAGAGGTTTAGTTACAACGTCTAATGTAATGGATTTGAGTGTGGGCTGTAGAGCTGGGCTGTAGAGCTGGGCCGCAGGCTCGTCTTGAGTGCTGGCACAGAAGTGAAAAAGTAAAAGTGGAGAAGCCTCGGAGGCTGAACTCATTTTGGCGAAGCAGAACCGAGGAAAGCAAACTGATGACCCTCAAGCTCCGTCTCAGGGACACACCGCTATCTAAAATCTTGTAGTGCGGAATGTAATAATGCACACACTCACAGATATCTAAAAGCTTTAGGAAGGACTTTGTGCAGACAGGCCCCACCCCCCGCCCCCACACACACATACACACGGAAGCAAACGGAGGCATGACCAGTCCCGCCCTCTCAGTTGACTGAAGGGTAGACAGCAGACATATGTTGCCACCTGTGCCCCCGTGCCAGGGCAACCACCTTGAGATGTGGGATAGAAGGATGGGTGTGAGTGTATGTGAGTGTGTATGTATAATTGAGAGGGGTGGGGTGGGGTTGGCATATGCCTAATTCCCCTCAGTGCTGGCAGCTCAGACAGACAGTTGCTCCCTCATCTGCTGCCCTGCTGGATGGATGCCTGGTGATTGAGTGCTGCCCACCTCCCTTAGCTACACTCTACTTGTTTTTTTCTCTCTTGCTCTGTGTCTCTCCCTCAAAGACACTGTTTCTCACACACCGACACAACACACGCACACCTGCTAATACTCTGCACCTCTGGCCAGCTTCCACACACTGCTCCACTCAATCCCTGCCTTGCACTATGCTCTAACAAAGTGATACCACAGATCTTGTCATTGTGTGTTTATGCACAGAAGGCTTTAGATATGATTGCATTCCTGGACTCGTATACCAGTATACCTCTTCTTTTTTCAGCAGGCATGTGGAACCCGCCCAAAAACAAGGCTTTGTACACTGATTAAAACACAGTGATATGTTTTGTAAGGTTTACTTGAACACGAACACACACACACACACACACACACACACAACTCAGAAGTGGTCAGATGGCTGGGGCTATAACTGGTTCTATCCTCAGGGAAGTCTTTAATTGGTCACAGTGCTTTACCATCTGGGGCTGGAGCGACGGATGGAGGGAAGGATGAAGGGAGATGGTGGGAGCTCCTGTAAGGGCTATAGAGAGGGGAGAAAAACGAGAGAGACAGTAAGCGCAGCACAGGGATGGAGCTTATTAGTTTTAATACTTTCACCTCCAGTAATATTAGAATCATAATATACTTGATAAATGCTGTTTATAGTGCACAAGTGGGAAGGTGTATTTTGTGTGTGCATACAAATAATTGCATATCACGTGTTTGTGTGCATTCATGTGCCTGTAGGAAAACAAGTTATTGCATGTGTATGTATTTGTGTGTATTTGTGTGTGTGGAAGTGGTAATGACTCTGGGGTGTGTGTTTGTGCTGATGTTAGCAGATGGAGCAAAACCCTGCACATGTGCTAACAACCTCTAGGACAGCAGCGATGGAGAAGACAAACAGACGCGCGCACACACAGGGGTGGCGTCTGTATGTGTTTCGCTCTTCTTGGGCTCTGAGTGTTTGCTGTGACGCTTCGTGTTCTTTGGATTCATGGGCAGACAGGAAATGGGCAAAGAATTTATGAGACTTGTGAAATGATGGAGAGAGTGAGTCTGAGGCCTGTGAAGATGAGAAGAGAAATATACGGAAAGAAAGAGAAAGGGAGGGCGTTATGAATTGGGGGGGGTGTGGATGGAGTATTTCATGTGTTTAGGCATGATGAGTAAATCTTTGATGCTGTAACGGATTTCAGTCAACGATAGCTTTGCACACAGCTCTTCTCAAATGCTCTTAGGAAGATTTGTCTTTCATACTCCCACCTCTCTTCAGACTACCCCTCCTCTCACGCCTTGCCTTTTAATCTCCCGCTTACTCTCCATCTTCCCAACACACTCACTCAGGCTCATTTCCTGGCTGGGCCTCAGTGAGAGGTTGTGTCATATTGTGTATATATGTGTGTGCCCGTGTGTGCGTGCGTGTTTGCGTGCGTCTTAGTTAGTGTTAAATCCTCCTCTTCTGCCTTTGTGTAAACAGCGTCTCATATTTGAAAGCGTCTTCTCACCACGGATCCCTCGCTTATCACAACATTCAGGCTTTAAACGCCACGTCACCATTCTCCTGCTACAATAACAGAGCCCACTCCTTCACTTGCTGCCCATCTTTCTTTTCTTTTATTCTCCTACTTTCTCCTTTTGTTGTACGTCTCCTTCTCTGTTTGTGCTGTCCAGCGAGAAAACTACATGCATATAAAAATGCGTATAAGGCTGCTAAAACAAACTGGTGAAGCACGATTGAAAAGTGCTTTAGAGATATTCCTAAACATGTTTTTAAATATTATTTCCATTCACTAGCATGCATTATATTAGTAACACTTAGTTTTATGTGTCTTTTTTTTTTTATATTTACCAGGTATTTTTCTGAAAAAGAGCCGATATGTGACTTAATTTTCTGGTGAGCAGCGTAATTTGATAATATATTTACACTTTTAATGGGAAGTTGAGAAAGTATTCAGTTAGTATAGTTGGTATGTCATCTCTTCTCTTCTTAAGAGTTTTTGAATCACAGTGATTTAACCAAAACAGTTAGTTTGCTGGCTGTAAAATCAAAAAAGTTTCTTCTTGAAATGACCGATAAAATAGGCCGGGAGATATGATCAGTCCCCTTGTGTCTTCCTCTGTGCCCTCAGAGGAGGTTCGACTCATGCTATTCAGAAAATTAGCAGGAAATGTATTCATAAAATAAGGGACCCGTGAAATAGAGCAATATAAACATGTAAAAAAAAAAAAATTTAAATGAAGGGTTCATCTGCATGAAAACTTTCAAAACATGCTGGAGTAATATAATTAAAATGCTATGACAGAATTAGTCATTTAAAATTGTGACTTTTGAAACTCTGCACATATCCAGTAAGCTCTGTTGTGAACCTACTGTGTGTTATGTTATCCTATAAATAAATAATTTTAATAAGCAGCACACCCCTTAGGAGTGTGCGTGATCCGATGACCGGGGTATGGCTGAGTCACAGCTCTGGAGAAAATGTTTGGGTGAGTGGAGGGGAGTACCTCAGTCCCTTATACTACTCTGTGTGTGTCAGGGAGCAGCTGTCCCCTCAGGCTTGACTATCTGTGTGTTTGGGTGTGTGTGTGTGTGTGTGTGTGTGAGTGCGAGAGAGAAAGAGAGACTGAGAGACAGACTGATTTTGATGTGCCTCTCCCACTACCTTTAGGTATAATGAGCTGTAATAGCCACAGGGGCCTCGCTCTGTTTCTCTCAAACAGAGCAGATGTTATCCCCTTTACTAGTTTTATGGCCCCCTAAGATGACTGACATGTAGAGTGCTCAATAAAGCATGCCTGCCTGCCTGCCTGCCTGTATTCTAAGACAGTCATGAGAGGACGAGCTGGAGGAGGAAGGAGGCTGAGAAAAACAGAAAAAGTGATAATTGGGTGATGACAAGCAACTAGTCAAACGAAAAGGAAAACTCACCAGATAATGTGGCAGAGAGAGGGGGCGTGGATAGGTTGGAGGGAGGGGGGCTGTGTAGATGGAAGCTCAAGTGAGGAGAAAATTGTGAGCAGAAAAATGGGACAGAGCCTGAAGAAGAATGGCCGTGTAAGGAGACATGAAAGAATGCTTCAGAGACCCCTTTTTATTAAATGAAGAGGTCTTTTTTCCCCCCTCAGTCATTGTGACCTCTGTGTTATAGCACAGGACACACACTTACACTCACACACCCACTCAGACTGATGTTCCATTAGCAGGAGACCTCGCAGCTCCCAAACTGAAAATCTCATAACAGCATCTGTAAGATCTCTCATATCCTCGCACCCCTTTTCCTCTACCCCTCCTTATTTCTATTTTATCTCTTTTCACATTTTCAGAAGATTGGATGTGGTGTGTTATGATAGGACTGTGCAGAAAGCCTCTTTGATCATATGGGATACTGTGATAGACATTCAGCTCACAGGGCCTCATTTGAAAAGCAAATTATAGACAAATTTGTTTTAATTTCCAACGGTTTGTCTTATAAAATCTCAAAATGAAGCAGTTCAAGCTGTGAGAGTTAGATAAATTAAGTTTGTTCTCCCTTCTGGTCTGTGATGCTCATAATAAACAATTGTTACTGTTTAAGGAGCCCATTTATTCTGCACTTTCTCAGCCCAGAATGAAAAACTTTGCATCTTTTTGGGGGCCAGATCATTTGCTTGCAGATTACAGCAAATGCAGCACACTGTGGTTTGTTTTTTTTTTCCCTATTTTCATGGTGATGGTTTCTGTGGAGGCCCTTTATGGGGATTGAGCTTGTAATTATTACTGTAAAAGGAGAGTGACATTCTGCCATGACTCTAATATTCACAGATGTGCTTTCAGCGGTTTTTTTGCCTTATGACAGTTGACAGCGAACACAGACAGGATGTGTGATGGGAAAGGGTTGAAATGCAGTGCAGGCCCGAATCAAAACCGCCTCAGCCTTCAAATACACTCAAGGTTTTGACTTCTGCATGGCTGCATTCATCTGCAGAGAGAAAATAAAACATGCGAGAATGATCTGAGTGATTTTAAAGACAAGTAATTGATATTTTTGTTGTGTTGTGTAATCAAGGTCTACATTCTAAAGATAAAGCAATTATGTGATAGTGAAATTGTTCATTTTGTTGCATAGATGAATGTGACGTGTTAATGAAACGTTTATTCATTTTGCCTAAATGTATTCAGCATTGTGGAAATCATTTATGCCTCCGACCAAGACCTTGGCTGTGTCAACTGACTGTGTCAAAGTGACAGCTGTCAGCCAGTTGCAAATAATTGCAAATGAGCCCAGAGTACCATCCACACACACAGACTAATGAATGTGCAGTTATCTTTCTCATTGTTTTTCCTCATTACAGAGGCGTATCCCAAGGCTTCGTCAACACTATGCTACCATCAAAAGTTTGCCATGGAGGCTACAATTAAAAAGTTTGGACATTTAACGTTTATATATGGATGGGGATTTGATTAAAAATCAGTCGTACATCACGGACTGCTTGCTACACCACTCCTCTATAAAGCTATTGACCGATCAGACCGATTTTTACAATACAAATTGTGACAGGTGTAGCTACAGAAAGCAATGTGGACAGGATTTATCAAATGTTTAATTCTTGATAAAGATTCTGGAGCTCAGTTCATACGAAACACTTATGATGAGATGAACTAAAACTTGCAAATATTTGTAATATGTCTGCCCAAAGTGTTCTGAAAATCTGCCAGTTTACGTCAATGCAGCTAGATGAGATGGTGTATCATTTGAGCTATCATTATTTTTTGATACTATCATTTTCATGCTAGGTGTTTTAGCTGGATATAATCTGTGACAAACAGCAACATACCCAGCGGGTTTATGCAAATTTATTATGTAAACATGAAACATGAACCCCCGTCTTCTCTTTGGTCAATTTGCCCCTTCTCAGTTCCTCTCTTTCCTTCATTCAAATCTGCAATTTCAACCAGCTGACTCATTGTAACTGACTTGGCCAGCTGACTTCATTTCGAGCTGATTGGCTGTTAAAAACAGGTAACATGCCTTATTTTCAAAAAAACGGCTACTGGCAGCTTGACAGGGTGAGTCGTAGGCGACGCCAAGAGCCAGCTGAGGCAGGCCAGTTCACATTGCTCAAACTTTTTTCCTGCAAAACCGGTTTCTGTTCTCACAGTCGATCTTTGGACAACACTGGGCTCCAAAGTACATTTGTAATGGTAGTAGTTTAGTTTTCTACTTTTGTGCTGAACCCATGTAACTTACTTCCTTTGCTATTTTTCCACGATTTCTTTCTATCTTAATTATTACTAGGAGATTGTGTGTGTGTGTGTGTGTGTGTGTGTGTGTGTGTGTGTGTGTGTGTGTGTGTGTGTCTCATATGCCTGTATGAGATAACATAAATAATACGAGGACACACAAACAGACAGAGGAAGCGGTAGTGCTCTGTATTTTACTCAAAGTGTCAAGCTCATCTGATCTCCCACTGTGTATGTGTGTATGTGTGTGTGTGTGTGTGTGTTGTATAATGGATGTACCCCCTGCTGTGGACCCAGATTCCACAACGCAGCCTTTAACTCCAGTTTCACCCGTTTCTTCTCTGTTAAAGAGGGCTCTGGCATGTCTTTTTTTCTGCCTCCAAGGTGTGATCCCTACTCTGTCCTTTTTATTTCTTCTTCTTTGAGTCTGTATCCTGTCCCTATTATCAGTACACGCTCTCGGGGATTGTGTGTCGACCTCAGTTCGTCACAGTTTGCTTTACCAGTTGCTCACGGTGTTTTGTTTGAAGACCTGCTTGATTTTTTTTTTTTTTTTTTTTCATGTCTCCTGAGAAGTGTTCGTGTAGTGTGCTATTCAGCAAGATTTTTTTTCCTGTGTGGGTTCATTTAGCGTATTGAAGTAAGAGTGACAAGTACACTATCTGTATATAGGCTACAAACAGAATAATAATCATCTATCTGCAGTCATTTTTGCACCTTTGTGTGTCCGTGTGTGTGTGTCTGTGTGTGCGTGCGTGTGCGGGAGCCATGGGTCGTGGGATGAGAGCACTGCCTCTTTGTTCTTGATCTTTTCTTCCTTTTCCTCATTGTCTTCATCCTCACCTTTCTCTGCTTCCTCCTACTTTACCCTCCTCTCTCCTCTCACCCAGTTTCCCAGTTGAACCACTCCATCCCTCATTCTGACTCATCGACAGCTCTCACAGAGAAGAACAAAGAAGTGGAGGATGTGAATGGGCAGGATAATGGATAATAAGTATGAGAAAGACAGGTGTAGGCATGGTTTCTGTATTTATCTCTCTTTCTGTTACTTCCTGACCCAGTACGCCTGCATGTGTTGCAGGCATCCTGGGTCAGTAAGTGACGTCTGCTTAGTGATGAGGTTGGACTCGCATGAAGTGGCACTGAAGATCGCCCACTCGCTCTGTTTCCCTCTCAGCAGTATTCTCACTTTCACAGAGTAATTAACAATAATTACCCTACTGGCTTTGCCAAATGGCCATTTGCTTTGCAACACACACACACGCACAGACAGACAGACAAACACAGACACTTAAGGCCATTACACACCAAAAAGTGGTAACCACTTCAGCCTTGGCTGAATATTTGCAGTGTTATGCAGTAGGATTGCGAAAGTCGTACACTAAGTAGCCAAAAGTTTGTGGATAACCTGTCTATACACCCCCATTGGTGGGGCCACTTGTTTAAGGTACAAACAAGACCGTTTATTGATACATTCAAATGCTTATAAGACACCAACATGCACAGTGGTTTGTAATACTAACATTCAAAGGGATATAAAAGTCTACACACACTTTTGAAATTTTAAGACAGAAATAACAACAATGTAAATGTCAGCCTTGGTCTGCCTCAAATGTGATCTTATAACAGTTGTTGGAGTGGAACAGCCTGTTTCATAAGTCCTAAGTCAGAGCATTTCATAACAGTGGTTCAGTGTTAACCAATCACATTTAAAATCATGCCTCTTGGTAGAAAGCATACAATTTCAATCAATGAAAGTGATTCAGATTTAAAGCAGATTATAGTCAACTGTTGCTGTAGGATTTGATTTAATGTTTGAGGTTGTATCCTGGAGAACTGCAAAGAGTTACTAAAGAAGTTGTGGGATCGAACTCTTGAAAAGTTTAACTGAGGAGAGAAGTATAAAAGTATATGGAGGGTTGGGAAGGACCATGGAGCTCTGTGAAAACCATCACTGATAAACTGAGAAAATACGGTACCACAGAGACGTTGCAAAGATCAGGACAACCCTCCAAAATTGATAAGAGGACAAGGAGAAATTAGGAAGGCTACCAAGAGACCATTATCACTAAAGGAAACAGGAATATGTGTGACAACCATACCAAGCTTGTCTGAATGATGCCAAAAGAGGCATTCAGTTACCACAAACCATGTGGGAAAATGTATTCTTGTCTGTTGTCTGACAAAGATTGACCTTTTCTGCTTTAAGTCTAAAAGTTATTGATGGCACAATGCCAATATAGCTCATTATCCAAGGAACACCATCCTGACTGTGAAGCATGGTGAAGGTAGCATCTTGTTTGGGGGCTACTTCTCTTCAGCAGGGTCAGGGGCTTTTGTCATGCTAGGAAGGATAATGAGTTGCTTTATATATCTAGATATTTTGGCACAAAATGTGCTGGACCCCATCAAAAAGCTGAAAATGATGAAGAATTTCACATTCCAACATAAGAATGACCTAGAGCACACATCCCAGTGGTCAATGATTCAGAAAAAGAAAATTAAAGTGAAAATTAAACTGGCCCAGTCAGAGCTCAGATCTCAAACCCACTGAAGACACATTGAATGACCCAAAGAAAGCTGCACACAGAACGTAAAATTCCAAAGTCTAGATATAAAAAGTTATTGGAGACCTTTTACAAAGACTTGCCGGTATAAGAAACGTGCAAAATGCATGCAAACTGTGCATGCACAAAGTCTTAGTTGCATGGGGTGTGCAGGCTTATGCAATCAGGGTGCTTTTCATTTAAAATGTTCCTAAAAAAAAATAACTATGTGTGGAGTTTTTCATCAATGGATTCACATTTCTGTTCACATTTATGTTGTTGTTATTTCTGTCTTTACATTTTAAAACCATGCAGTTTCACAAGATTGATTACACCTTAAGATTGACTGTACTTTATTTTACAAGTCTAAAAAGTTGGCAACTATTTTATCTGTTTGGCAGTAGGAAAAAAGTAAATACATGCAGTACAAAGTAATCCATCAGGTATACCTTCTTGCACAGTTCTGCTGGATGAGGTTGCATGAAGCATTGTTTTGCTTTTTTTTTTTTTTTTTTGCAACCTAGGGCTCAGGTTGGTTGTAGCACAGCCTTAGGGTTTCTGAGTTTGGTGTTGAAGAATCTGAGTGGCCTGCGCAGAGTTCTTCTAACCTCAACCAACACAACTCAATGTCACCTTTTTGGATGAATTTTGATGCCAACTGTAAGCCCGGCCTGATCAGCCAACGCCTCACTAATGCTTTTGTAGCTGAAGTGGAGCAAATGACTGCAGCCAGGTTCCAAAATCTGGAAGAAGGCCCACTCAGCAGAGCAGACAGTGTTTTGGCATCAGATTAATGCCAATAGTTGTGGACTAGGTTTCAAAACAGTCACAGACAGTGAGGATGTCCACTTACTTTTGGCCATGTAGTGTTGCTAGTCTCAGCTCATCAGCTCTCATGAGTTTCTGTTAACTGCCTTCACTGTACAGGTTCTTGTAGCATGTAGCGTAAACACTTTTAATAGCACATTAAAACAAATGTGCACAAGGAAATGCAGGGAAACACAATGAAGGAACACCTTAGTGGGTGCATACATGCGTTTGTTTGTGCTGTTGAAAGCAGTGAGCGTGTGCTTATGTGAACCTGAACATTTGTAGTGGTGGTAACATCCAGAGGGCAGCATGAATCTCTCCGGTTCCTCCTCTCATCATCTTCTCCCATGACAAGGCCACAGCAGAGAGCAAAGACAAACACTGCTATTTGATTTCTTGTTTTTGTTTCTTTTTTTTTCTTCTTAAAGGATTCTTTTTCTGCTTCTGCAGCTTCAGTCGCGATCGCACACACATTGCAGAGAGATGTGAAAAGTTTGGGTGCATGCAAAATGTTCAGATCAGACTACATAAATTATCATCCTTTTCTCCTCGTGTCGTCTTTGTGAAATCTCTTTTCCTTCGTTTTTGTGTCCTCGTGTCCCCCACATTTCTATCCCTGTATGACTGGACTTAAAAGGCCAGCTTGAGGGATGACAACCGTCGCTCACTTCAGAGGGCTGAGAGAGTAAAAGAAGATCTGGAATGGAGGGAGATGAAAGCAAAAATTGCAGATGAGGTAGAGCAGGAAGAGAGTAGTTTTAAAGATTTATAAAGGATTGACTGCTTCTGTGTCAGTCAAAAAAGCAGAATAACACAGGCATGTATTTCTTCACATCCACACATGAAAACATCCATCTCAAAATGCGAAAGATTACCTGATTCATCACTGAAAAATGTTTTTAATCGCTTATACTTTGAGATTCACGTTGCTTCAAATGTGATCCAAATTACCTTGAATCCATCATAAAGTCTTTAAATTGTTTATTTTATGGGATTAAAGGCTGGCTCATTGAGTTGCAGTGCAATATGTGCATAGTTTTTTGCAACGGTGAGATGACAGTGCCAAATGTTTTGAATATTTTAAAAATGCAACGAAAGGAGGCATTCCCATCGATCTCAACACACTTTCTCTGGCAGTTGTTTTGGGGGGGTTGCTGAGGGAAATTAAACAAGTTTATGAAAACCTCCAAACATATGAATAATATCTGGCATTTGCAATCAGGAACTAATTTTAATGTGTGTGTTTACTCAGAGGTAACATGATGGTAACACTTAGATGAGCCAGGAAGATGCTGCAGCTGCACAGCTTTTGGCTCGACAACACGGCTGCACTTTGTTTTAACACAGTATCACCCCAGATTGTGTGCATGTGTGATTCTGTTAGCATTTTGGTCACTGATCCCTTGATTCATCTGTTTGTTTTTTTTAATATTGCAGTCAAACCATAGTTTTAGGCTAAGGAGATCATTAGGTGCAGGTTAAAGCAAGGGTGTCAGTGAATCCTGGGATCTGGGTCCATTCATTCTTGTAAAGACGCAGAAGCGGATCAGAAATGTACATTTTCTGTTTTCATTATGTCGAAGAGAAGCTCTCTGTTGTTTTTTGGGAATATTGCTCAAACGGGAGCACATAGTGCTTTTGTTGGAGGCTGTTTTCAGCAGAGATTAATACATTATTAAGATTAATACAATAGGTCTGACAGTTAGACTTTACTGAAACAGGATGACGTATGTGACAGTGACCTGAAATAAACACCACACGTGTGTTAATTAAAATGAAAAATCCTTTGTACCAACCAAGTGTACAGGTAGGGCTTATTGATATGTTTGTAATATGTGTAATATATGGCTTCACTTCATTCTTGTATAAAATGTTTTGGTCATTTTGTATGATTAGTTGACAAGTACAGAATATTTGAAAATTTGTTTAAGGCCGTTGTAATGACTGTAATTGGGCACACAGCAGTTGTGGTTAAGGTAGAATAAGTGAATACAATGTCCTCACAAGTGACAGAAGTGTATTTGTGTGGGGTTGTGTATATGTGTGTGTTTGTGTGGCCGAGAATGCCATCTCATGCTGTTCCTAATCCTTCCCAGATTGAGGTCAGTGGGTGGCTATTGGAGGATCTTGGTGTGTTTACAACCTCAGCCCGACCCTTGGAAATGCACAGATTGGCTGGTGGTGATGTGATTGGTTCTGTCGCCCAGACATGTCTGTGTGTAGGAATCTGATTGGCCCAGAGGACTTGAGATGAAGTCACCATGTTAAATGCCTTGCAAAGAATCAGCTTGCTGTTTTCACATTGTTCCTTGGGTGGGTGCCGTCCCATGAGTCGCTTTTAGAACTGGGTTGCCGTTGCGTATTTGGGGGGTATGGTTGTTATGGTAACTACCGGCTGTTCTCAGAGGCCTTCAGCGTCATGTGGGAGGGTTGCTATAGCAATGGCAGGTTGTAGCGTAGGTGTGTTGTTGTGGTAACAGTCTGTCTGTGTGAGGCTGCCGTTCACTCACTGATTAGTGAAAGGACTTGGCAACACCCGGCCTTTCAGGGTCCAGAATCAGACTTTTGAATGTTTGTGTCATAAAAATGATCTTGTTTGTTTCAGAATGAACACTTAATAGTATTTTCTGATATATTTCTATATCACTGCATGGCAGTTGTATGCACATCACACATCAGGATAATCAAATAGATTCACTAAAATGATTCCACTGATGCTGCATCAGGAAAATAAAACTTCACTTTACTCTCTAATCTTGTTTATTTGTAATTATTTGTCAATAATTTATGCAAAGGCGTAAGACCATACAGTCAAAATATGATTCCACTGATAGTTAGCAAATGATGATATTGAAGAATCATCCCCCAGCAGCTGCAGCCATTAGCAGGAGCAGCTTGCACAGCCTAAACCTGTAATAAATGAAACATCTGAATGTAAACACAAATCCAGGCTTCTCAGATCCCCATGTTAGTCATTTTATCATACAGCCAACAAACAAACACAACAGCAGACTAGTTTTATTGCTGTCCATGACTACCATTTGCCTCCCCTGCCTGCCAGGCTGTTTATAAAGCACTCAAGGTAATGGAGAAGTGGATTAGAGGACATATTTCAGTCAAACCTCATCAGTTATTTCAAGGTTGTTTTAAACTATCACAGGTGTTGTTTATAAATGTTTATTTTTGTCTGGACTTGCTGTATTTATCTTCAGAATATGCATCTCATTAAAGTGCCACTGCGTCTGACCCACCTGATTACTCCCTTTCTTTTTCCTGCCACTTCTGTTTTATCGTTGTTTCTTTCTTTGAGTGTCTTGTTAAACTCCAGTAACCAGATGTCAAGCCTCTTCTCTCCGCCTCCTCTATCTTTTTTCTCTGATCTCTCTGCCTTTGTTCCCCCCGTTTGTTTCATTAGTGGTGTCTGTTTCTCTGTTCGTACAATCCCATCTCTCAATTTTACTCATGTTTTCACACACAAATGCATGAACAACTGCACACGTGCACACATGCACATGCAAGACTGTCACAAGACTGCGTGCGCATTCATGTAGGATGCAAATGAAAAGATTGCCGGAGTAAAGCTTTTCTACTGCATCCACAGTATGTTTCTTTATAGAAGGTGACTTCAGGAGAAGAACAGACCTCAAACATGCTGATTTGTAGTCTTCACAATGACAATCCCTTAAGAGCCTGAATAGCCAAACATCTTGACAAAGCACTCCACTAGCATAAACCCGCACAAAGCACTTCCATATTCAGGCTTCTAAGACGGGTTCACAATCACTGCATGGCAATGCAAGAAAGCTTCTCTCGGCATTTATTCATTCAATTCATTTCATCCCAGTCAAGCTTAAATGGTTGACTGCTGTCCATTGTGAGCACTGACGTCTTTGTATATTCTGTTTCCCAGGCATCATGTACGTGCACATAGGTGTGCAGACATGTGTTTGTGTGTGTGATTACGCCATCCATACATTTGTAGCCTTGACCAGTGGGGTCATGCATCCACATACGATACTGGTACTACTTTTTTGAAATGACTAGCTGAGAAACTTTTTTCCTTTTGGTTGTCTTCAATGCTTGTAGTACTTTTGGCTCAGTGCTATCTGTCAGTCTCTGTTTCTTTCCTAAGCACACACTCATATACAGTGGCGGCCTGATACATATCCAAAAATACCCCTCTAGCTCCTTTTTATAAAGCTATATGTGTTTATTTCTGTCAATTTGTGGAGTGTTTCCAGCCCGCTTTCTTAAATTATCACATCTTGATGTCTCTGTTGCTTCCTTGCACTTGACTGTCCTCCTCTCTCATCTCTGCTGTTCTCAACCATCTGGCTTGAAGTCCGTCGTCTGTTCTCAGGTGCATTGAAAATAGGCTGGGATGAATTTATTACAGCAATTTTAAACTCGCTGCTTGTATATTTAGTTTGTGTGATCCAAAATGTTTGAAGGCTTTAGTGAAAGGGAGTCTAGCAGCAAGATGCTCAGTGTGGAGCTGTTATGCTTGCAGTAGCAGACCACATAGGATGTAATCAGTCTGAAAGAAGTGCTGGTGTGGTCTCTGGAGGCATCTGGCTGTACTAGATTGAGAAAATGTCATCAACGCTCGATGACATGTGAGAGTCATGTATGGAAGAGGAAATAGGGGGCAGTCACCTCCAGAACAAAAGCCTGGTTGCATTAACACCTTTTCCTCACACTGGGGAGTCAATCAGATTTTGAGTCGCTTTCAGCAGAATGCCTGTTTTATTTTCGCCTCTATTAGTAGGCGTAAACAAAAATAGTCTGCTTTATTGTGGCAAGTCCTCTATATTTAACAATAGCAACACTGCATGGTATTTCTTATAGACAGGTAGAGGGTTTGTATCATGTTTAGGGGACCAGATAAGACTTTTCTAAAATGAGTAATTCTAACCTGCCTTGACTTCCCAAACAGCCTCTGCATTCTGACTTTCAGTGCTGATTTTCTCTCCTCTTCTTCTTCCATTTTTTTCCAGTCATCGCTGACTCGTTGACAGTAACAGCTCCAGCCCAGACTCTCTCCAAGGTGGAAGGCGACACACTCCAGCTCACCTGCGAGGTGTCTCGGATCACAGTGCAGCACACCCACTTATCGGTGGGTTGGTACTTGCGGTCCCCAGAGGATGCGACCGCTCCACCTCAGGAGCTGGTCACCCTGTCAAGGGACTTTGTTCTACGCTCCGGGGGACCGTACCGACAGAGAATGGCGGCAGGGGACCTGAGGCTGGATAAAACCAGTGCTACAGCCTACAGGCTGACCATTCATAAGCTGCAGCCGGTGGACCAGGGCCTGCTCTACTGCCAGGCTGCTGAGTGGATTCAGGACACAGACAGCAGCTGGTTTGCCATGACCCGCAAGCAGAGCGACAAGACTCAGCTCCGCATTCAGCCCACTGGTGAGTAAAGGGAAAAAATTCTGTGGAAAAAAGGACAGAGACTGAGAGGGGGGTCTGGTCTGATACTGGTCTACAGTTAAGTCACCCCCGCCCCATCCTTCTGACAGACACAAACGCAAGCATGTGGGCTGGTTTCCTCTGATTGCTGATCTGTATCTCACTCTAAGCTCATTAGCTTACTAAAAAGGGCTTAACTAAGCCTCCACAGACTCCCCACTTTTGTATTTGCCTCTGTTTGATGGGCAAAATTACAAGCACATCCCAAGAATAATTTAACCCGCTCCAAACAGTGTGGCTGTTTAACACAGGAGGCCTATGGCTTCCACACACGCAGTCTCCCAGGCAACAGGTTGCCCAGAGATCAGAAGCCAAAAATGTGTTTTTTCGGTCATACTCGCCAACAATTGCACCACTCTACTTTGAGCCTGAGTGCATTAGTGGGAGAAACCGTGCTGATTTACTGTGGCTGCCAACTCTAAAGGGGAAGATTGTCTAGTGGAAGGAAGGAAGGGAGTACCAAGCTGGGTGCGGACATGGTAGGAGGGACATTGGGTTCAGAAAGTAACAAGGGGGTGCATGATGGATGTATGTGAGAAGAAACAAGAGTTCACTGGGGTGACTGATGGCTCGTATGATAATGATCTAATAAGCTGTCAAGCCCTTAGACTTGATAGACCAGAAACAAAGGCAGCTTTACAGCTACTCACTTGTACTTGTAACCTCCCGCCTGACTCAACCCCGAACGCACCAACTGTGCTTATTCCACATCCATAAAGAATCCCTTTGTATGTATTCAATAAAGGGCTGCAGAGATGGGTGATAAACTGCTTTGACGTAGCTCAATTACCACGGCAGCACGCGGTGGCGAGTGTCTCATGCCAGTAAATCATTTCAAAGTGGAGTCGTTTTGCCGTGCCTCCATTAAGCATCAGATCCACTCTGGACCCATACAAGTTGATGGTGCCCCAGATAGAGCTGGGTGGATGAGAAGGAGAGTGGGAACTCAGATGTAAAGCAGGTTTGTCAGATGAGTTCCTGCTACTTCGGGGAGGAGACAAAAGGCACAAAGAGCTCCCCTCTCAGCACCCTTCGTCACTCTCTGTCTTCTCTGTAATCTATAATGGATGGAGGTGTTGTTGCGTGACAAAGAGAATACAGCAGAGTTGTGTGTGTGGCTTGGGGTGTGAGCGCCTGAGCTTAAGTACGCGTGTGGATTCACTACCATTGGTTCTTGTGTATTTACTTATTGCATGGTGAGGGCACAGCTTGCATACCTTCAGGCTGAACTTGTGTATTTGATGTTGCGCCTGTCCATGTGCATATTTGATGGAGAGAGAGTGAGAGAGAAGTTTAGAAAGGAGAGGGAGCAGCTCCTCCATTAGGCTCCTATTATAAAAGATGGAGTGGATCTCAAGACAGCCCCATCACTAGCTAATCACCCACAGCCTCAGCATCAGAGTGAGGAGCAATGGACAGAATCCTAATGTACCTTTCACTCTCAGTTTTTACCGTCTCTCTTTCTTTCTCTTTTCTCCCACCTCCTCCTTGCTCTCACATCACCTCTGATTTTCTGCAGTCATGTCTCATCACTGCATTTTTTTCTCTTTTTCCTCAGTTTTCTCCATCCAACCCACTTCCTCCACTACTTTCCCTTAATGCTCCTTTTGTTTTTGTTCTAATTAGTTCAAAACACCAACACATGATGGACCTGTGAGGCTGTTATCTATCCCGAGTCTCTGCATCCTCTTAACTGTTCCTGTAAAAAGGCCTCCGTGCTGAGTGGTGACATATTCTTGTCAAAGCAGGTCACAGCCCTTTTTAGCTTTGCTCCCTTTTCCTTCACAATTAATCAAATTTAAATGTCATAATGCAGTGCCTTGCTTCTCCTTCAGTATCCCTGGGCCTTCCTCTTCACCACTGTCCCATGTATATGAGCACTACTCCTGCAAAATAACAATAATTTGTGATTACTGTAGTGATTATTTGGTTTATGAAACAAATTCTCATTTAGTTTGCAAAATGTCAAATATAATGAAAAGTACAACCCAAAGGAGGCACTGAGTCCACAATACAAACATAGTCAATTTACAGTGATGTAGAAACTGTATGTGCAAACAATATCAGTCTCCCTCCCACCATACTGTTCCTGTGCATAATGAGCTCTATACCAACGGCAAGCTTTGAACTTTTTCCACATGAGTGTGTTTCACAGGAAGTCTGTTTAAAGTCTTTGTAATTACAGCTCGGGGCTACCACCTCACTGAGAGGCAAAGCAGCCGTCTCTGATACGTACTGTGCTCATCATCTGGAAATTAATACAGCAAATAAAACTGAGCACGCAGTCATACGTGCACGTACAAACACAGCTGCACATGCGTAAACGAAGAGTGTGATGTGGCTAGCACTAGCAGTGTTTGTCTTTGTCTGCTCTGTCTCAGGCTGTTCACAGGAGGACGAAGAAGAGGAGGAGAAGAGCGCCTGACTCTGTTTCAGACTGCTGAAGAGAATTTTAATTAGATGTGTTTTTTATTGCAGAGGTGAAACCAAGAGGGGAAAGAGAGCAGGGCTCTGTGAAAGATCAGCATTTTGCTGGAGCGATGCACTGTGTGACCTCAACCTTCTCTAGATTCTGCTCTCTCTCTTTCTCGCTCTCTGTCTCTCTCTCTTTCTTTCACTGATGCTGTTTTATTGCCCCACCTCTCTTTGACCACCTCACCTCTACTATACCACCCTCCCCCAGTCCACTCACACTCTCTCTCCCCTCCTGGCATGTTCAGCATCAGCTCAGACTGTGTCAGACTGTAAATGTCATGTATTTCAATTGTAGCCCATGCTTAAACATCAGTCTTGTTATAAACATCAAAACCAAATTGTTTTGGAACATAACAAATGTCACCTTCTTCAAATGATTTCCCCCACACCCACGCGCTTTTCTGTTCTGCTGTTTTATTTAAAGTCTAGTACTGTGTTCAAGAGTTTTGTACTTTAACTGGTATCGGATAAAATTCTTATCTTACTAAGCTACACTGATGTTCAAAAAGGAGACGTTCTTTTGTATTTCATGTATCACAGCTAGAACACAAAACTTTCTTCTTTTGTCATACATTACACTTTGCAGCCATCTGACCATTTTACTGATCGTTTTGCTAAACCTCTAACCTTTATTTTCCATCTGTTCCACATCACTTCGACTCAGATCGGGACTTCAGCATCCAGGTGAGCACGGAGCGACGGTCCTTCACGGCCGGTGAGCCGCTGGAGCTTCGCTGCACCATTGATGCTCAGAATGTGCCGGAGCGTTTCTTCTCGGTGTCGTGGGTCTTCAGCAGCTCACCGGTGGCCGTGGTGGGCCCAAGTGCCGTGCCTGTCCTGGGCCCCGATTATGTTGCCCGTGAGGCGGCCGGTCACATGACTGTGCGTAAGGAGAGCGCCAACGTGCACCTGCTCAAGCTGCAGCATCTGCGCCCCGAAGACGCTGGGAAATACATCTGCCGTGTGACGGAGCGGGAGAAGACACCCACGGGAGACTTCATCGACCGCAGCAAGAGGTCACGCAACGTCCAGATCACAGTCCAGCCGCTCAGTGAGTAATAATCTGTTCACGAGGCCACTGGCTCAGTCGTCCTTAGTTGTCAGTTACACTAAGAATGATGAGTTTTTCATAATAACAGTTTTATCTTCATGTAGACAGTATGAGGAGTCATGCTGTGCTCGTCTCCAGCCTCTTTCTCTGTCTTTCTCTAACACCCCCCCACCCACCACCCCTCCAAGGTGGCCTATAAGAGATTAGCTGCACAGCCTCTATTGTTAACTGTGAGTAAGAGGGGAAATGATAATGCTACTCTTATTCCTGATGTATTTTCTGTTTGAGTGGATTGCTAAGGATTGGTAATGCAGCATTATGGTCCTTCCCATTTCCTTGGCTTAGCTGGGAGTGGGGTGGGGTGTGGGGGGTAGGGTGGGTGACACTATAGTAGGATAATGGAGAGCAGAAGAGTCCAGACTCAAGGAGGCTGAGCTAACAACCATGAAATTAAAGCGTGGAGAAAGAAAAGAAGCAGAGAAAGGCGCCTAGCTCTCCAGGGCCCTCTAAGTGGTTCCCCAGGCTAAATTAATGTGTTCTGCTGGGGCTGGACCCCTTCAGCTGGGTTAAGCAGGGCTGGTTGGTGGGGTTATGTCATGCCTGCAGCTGAGCAATGCAAATTTACAGTTGGATCTTTTAAAACCCTGCTCACAAACCTCTCGTCAGTCTCTGAGATTTCTCTTCATCTCAGTGGCAGTGGGAAAACACCACTCTGCCAGTTTGGGTCATTAGCTTCATCCCTCGTCTCTTTCTCTGTACCTCTGTCTCGCAGGACTGGAATAGTGTGTGGAAAACAGCTGCTACCAGCGTAATAAAACACAATAACCACAGAGTAGTATCTCCTCTCATGCAGCCAACGCTACCTTATCCTGACCGCTCGGCACCCCCTGCTAAATCAGCCCGAAACAATGGCCTCAAGCCTGCAGCAGTCTCCAGGGAAACTCTGTATGGGAGGTTTTGTTTTTGCAACAAAAGACCTTAATGCCCCATAAAGGATGTTTATAGGGTTTACACAGGATAATGGCCATGGTTATTGGAGGAGAACTTCCATTAAACACAGCAGTCGTGGTCAGGTGGATATGTATTTTTTGCACCAAATGTCTTTGCATGTCTGCTTTTTCTTACCTGCAAGCACACACGCAGAGACAACCACAGTTTCAAGATGTGCTTCATCACTCTAATTGGGGGAATTGGGTGAGAGTTGGTAATAGGCTGCGACAGGGGTTAAAGTTGATGAGTCAGAGGCAGGCAGAGGTGACAGCAAGGGAAAAACAGAGGTAAACACTTCTGACAAATCAGTGTTGATGGATGAGTTTACCTTTGCAATGAGAAAGGGAGGAAGAGCTCACATGCCACATTGAATCTCTATCATACAGATAGAAAGGACAAGTGCAAGGGGAGGATAAAAAGCAGAAGAGGACATACTGTAATGGAGATAAAATTCAGTCTATAGTTCAAAAATGAAACATATGAACATTTAGGAAAAAAAAGCTCAAAGAGGAAGGAACTGGGAAGTTATAGAAATGCACAACTGTCCAGAAACCAGATAAAAAGTGATATATGATGCATTTTTGGCTGTGGAGAAAACTACACAGCTTTTTCAATGAGAGACAGAAAAGAAGAGGAAAAGGATGAAGGGTTTTCCCTTTGTTCATTTGAGTGTGATGGAAGCAAGCAGCAAGTTTATTCCATATTCACAGAGAGCTCGTGCTTATTAGGAGTGTTGGCAAGCTGAGAGGGAAGGAGCAGAGCTTTGCCTGAGGGGAGAGGGGGGAAAAAAAGTGAAAAACCTTAAGCCACACCCCCACGAGACAGCAGCACTGGCCCCTGCAGAGCTAAGGGAGCTTGTGGGTCAACCAGAGCTTCATGATGTTTGATGGACGTTGAAGTGATGAGAGTCTAGATAAAACAGAAAAACAGAGCAGAAGAGCCAGTAAAGACTTTTATCCTCCTCCTCTTCTGAAGTGCCGCTGAGCTCTGTGATCTGAGCCTTCTTTCCTGTTCCCGCGTGGACTTGGTCAACAAGCCACACAGGGTTCAGAGAAAGAGAATTGCTGCCCGCGCTCACACAAACTCGCCTCGTCTTCTGGCTGTCACTCTGATGTGCCCGAGGCCAGTTACCAAACTGCACTATCGTCCTCTTGCATGCACACATGCACAAGCATGCAGGCACACATGCGCAGCGCTTGCACAGGATTGTGTTATACTCCCAGGAGCAGGCTCAGCGATTTGTTTTATCGCCCCTGGCCTCCTGTACTCTGAATGTTTTAACACAGAAAGTGTGATTCTTGTTGTCTCTGGGATTCTGCGTGAGAAGAAGTTGAGATTTTGAGGAACTTCTTCAACTCCTTTTATGTGTCCAATCTCTTCTCCCACTCACCGCCCTCTCTCTGTCTTTCCCTCTCAGAGAGCAACATCACAGTAGCATTGTCCAGCAACTCCTCGGAGGTACTAGAGGGCGACGTGATCCAGTTGACCTGCTCGGTCCAGTCCACTACAGGTCCCCTGTCTGTTGTCTGGCAGTGGACGGACAAGCACGAGACCGGACCCCTCCAGGAGGTGGCCTCTGTGGATCGGGATGGCACAGTATTGCCAGGTGCTGCCTACAGAGATCGCTCCAGCTATGGGGAGATTCGTGTGGAGAAGGTGCGAGGCGACACATTCTCTCTGTCCCTGTATAATGCCGTACCTGGGGATGAGGGCCACTACCATTGCACAGCCACTGAGTGGCTTCAGACCGGCACAGAACCAGAGCTAAACTGGGAGAAGATAGGAGAGGAGTCAGCCACAAAGACAATCACCGTAAAGACTGTCGGTAAGTTACTGCTTCGTAATCCAACCCCAAACAAGTTTACATTCAGATCCTACAAATCATTAACATACTATTGATGTGAAAACAGGGTGCTCTGGGGGCTGGAGTGAAACATGGTGGAAATATCACAAAGCAGTTTTAAATCTCTGATAAAATTAAGTTTTTGTTTGCTTATGGATCAATTATTCTGCAAGAAAATAGGATGATTTTAAGGATAAAATTATGTGAATTATGTGCTTTTCTAATTGAGTGACGTGTGCCTTCAATTAAAGTTAGAGGGGCTACTAAACGTCACTGACCATAGCATGCATTAATGATGCAGAAAATAACACAGGTTTGCATATTTTTTCACTTTAAATAGTCTAAAACTATCTTGAAAATACATTACATGGGATAGAAAAGGGCACAGCTTTCACTGGTTCTTATGCTTCTGCCTTGCTTTTATCCTGTAAATCCAGTGTCATGTTTTGTAATATTATTTCCACGTAAGGCTAAGCGTTATCTACAGATAATGTACTACTTCTGTCAGTTGTTTATACACATATTAGTGCCTTGCATGCACGAATCCAGGACCCCCTCACCACCAGTGAAAATGTGTTTCTGTGTGCAATGAAAGGCCTGTGAGCCCCCGTACAAGACAGCATGTCTCCTCACATGCACAGTAAGTCAAAGAGAGGCATATGGTTTGTGATTTGCTAAAGACTGATGAATGGCACGGGCAGAGCATGCAGTCCACATAGTAGAATACACCATGGTTTATTCATGCACCGCTTGGGGGAAAGAGCTATTATGACACACACACTCTCCCACCACCTGCCACACATCACGAGCAGTGCTACCGTGACACCCATCATAGATGCACATACACACTCACACACACAACCATATGGATTAGCCAGAATTATTAGAATGGAAATGCAGCAGCAATGTGTTTCACAGTCTGTGGGTCTCCTCTGTCAGTGCTGAGTTAAGCTGAACATCCTCGGTACAGGCTGAGGAAGCCACTGGAGCGGAGCAGTGAGGAGCTGGCAGGGCAGCAGCACAGCGCTCAATACACACTCACACATAAACACACGTACACACTCACAGCCAACGGATTAGCTCCCTGCAGCAGCACACAGCGGTGCTGCGGAGAAGAGATGTCAGTTTTTAAGTGGCCATTTGTTAAGTTCGGGCAACAACAGAAACATTAGTTTGAGGAACAAGGGACGCATTATGCAAATCAGGGGAAAGAAGTCCGAAGCTGCTCGTCTCTCTTCAGTTACACTCCTCGACATCTCCTCTCCCTCTCCTCCATGCTTGTTGATCAAAGGATTTTCTGAGTGTGCACTGTTGTGTGACGGTCAACGTGTGCGTTTTACCTCGTCTCTGATTTGTTTTGGAGCTCATTTTTCTCACTTTAGCTTCCAACCGCAGTTTTTCTGGAACTAAACCTGCCATGCGGATAGAGCACTTTTTCCACAGCTCAACTTTCTTCTCTTCTGCTGCTCTTGCCTAACTAGCCCTTGCGCTTAATAAATAAAAAAGAAAAGAAAAGTTGAGGCTCCAGTGTTCTTTAAAGTTCAGACTGGGCTTCAGACTGGCATGTCCCCTGAGTGAACTGGTCCACAGACTGAATCTCCAGATATTAGACATGGTCACTGTACCTTAATTTAGTTCATAGCCTCCTTCTTTATGGACTCCTTGTGCTTTCTGACAAGAGCTGGAGGGGATGGGAGAGGGATGTCCTCTGGGAGCCTCGTGTTTTTGTTGCCACAGTGAAGACAAAGGTGCTTGGTGGAGAGTCTTCTTTCCAGCTGATTGGCTTAAGGGGCCCTCAGGGTGTCTAGGGTGGCAAGTGTGTACAAGTGAGAAGCCTGTATACACATAGACACACACATATATACAGACTCCCACTCAGCCAGCCGCTCTTTGCACGGTGAACGAAACAAACTCATTCATGTTTATTCACACAAACAAAAAGACAAGGTTTTATGGCAAAATGGATCGGCGTGAAATCCTCTTTTCCGTCACAGAGGCAGGGAGACAGTGAGGGACATGGATGGATGGAGGAGGGGCGCAGGGAGATGAGAGATAGAGTGAGAGGGGAGAGTTATTGTCTATTAGAGAATTATGGCCCCGGGCGGCTGTCCCAGCAGTAGCCAAGTCTGGACAGAAAGCCATTGATTACACACCCTGAAGGACACCGGGGGTGACGGCTGTCAGAGGAAGAGAGAGGGTGAGGGACGGAGAGAAAGTGACGGGGCTGTTGACAAGAACATAATGGAGGAATCTGCAAAGTCTCAGGGAAATGAATTATCTGATCAGGCAAAAATCAGACTTCATCAACAGCTCTCCATTCACCCACCTCTCTCTCTTTTTTTTTTTAACATATCTTTTTTTTTATATGACCGTCTTTCTCATGCTGGAGCTCAATCATTCACATTCATTGAAATGCCCCGGAATAGGCACAGCAGGGCCAGGTTATTAAAAGCCATGGAGAAAAAAGGGATTTTTTTTCTTTATGTGCTCCATCTCTTTCTCTCTTGACACCCTTGCTTTACAGTGTAGATGTATCCTGGCAATAATACATGGAGTTGGGTTTTTAGCTTAATGAGGATAGTTTAGACTTGGCAAGGAGTTGGGCGTGGATCGAACATCGGCGCTTAGAGGAAATCTCTCCCCTGGGTTTTCTTTGTTGCATCACCCATTCATTTTGAGGCTCTCACAGTTGAGCACACAAACTCACAAACACAGGCTAGTACATATATATGCACACACGCAAAAGCTTAATCTCTTGGCCATAACGACAGAGGAAGATGCTCGTGGTGAGCGAGAACTGCTTTACCAAGAAACCAGCACACTTAAAGTCAATGCTGTCTTTATTTTGGCCCAGCAGGGGGCTTTGATCCTCTTGGTAGCCACTCTTAAAAAGAAAGTAACTTCCTTGGAAATGATTACAAACCCCGATGTCATTTGCTGAGCTTTCTAAGCTTTTAGAGGCTCGATCACGCACCCAGGCTGTGTTGTGCTATTACCTGCAATCAGCAGTGCTCTTATGTTTTAAAAGGTTCCTCATTAGTTAAAACAAAAAAGGCCATTTGATTATCTGACGTCCTAACAATCTTTTTGTTTTTCTTTCACAATCCAGAATCATCCTTCATGGTTTCTGCCTCGTCACGGACACCATCCGTCACTTTCGGAGACTCCTTTGACCTCCTGTGCCTGGTCAAGCCTCGTCACAACCCTCGTGTTCCCACCTCTGTCACCTGGCGCTTCATGCCGGCTGGCAGAGAAGCTGATGACGAGGATCAGGGAGAGTTCAAAGACCTGGTGACTTTCACACGCGAGGGCACTCTGCAGTGGGGGGAACAGCTGCTGGGCCTTGGTACCCGCACAACAGTGGACCGCTCCCACTCCAACACCAACTTTCGGTTATCAGTGACCCGGGCAGGACGTCGGGAGGCGGGCAAGTACCAGTGCACCGCCGTGCTGTGGAGGAAGAACTACGACAACAGCTGGAGCAGAGTAGCCAACCGCACTTCCAATCTGCTTGGCATCAGTGTCCTACAGCCAGGTAAAGCTGCATGGCTGCATGCCAGGCAGACACACACCTAATTGGACCGGACACAGACCAGCACACAACCAGGGATGAACACAGATTCAGACACACAGTCACAGACACACAGTCTCACACACACACACACACACACACACACACACACACACACACACACACACATCAAGTGAATTCAGCAGAGCTTAGAGGATTTCTGCCTGCTCTAATTGCTCTTAGGCTCTGGTTTAGCCACTAATTGGAGTGTGTGCAGACGTGTGTCTGTGTGTGCAGGGCAGGGTGGAGTCTCCTAATGGAGCGCAGTGAATGGGTTGCTAAATATCCCACAGGAAGAGAAAACAGAGTGAAACACGTAGAAGAGTGGGAAGAGCAAAGGATTGATACTGAGAGAGTGAGACAGGGTGATAAAGAGAGTGAGCGATCCGTCCTTGAACCTTTTTTCCTCTGCGGAGGCATTAAATTGTCTACGCCGCCCTCATTGGCCCTCTGCGCTCCTCACGCACGCACACAAACCCAGTCAGACATAGCCCAATTAGTGGCTGAACACAAACAACAAACACACACAAAACACACATCGGCCCAATTTAGCCCAGCCTGGTGTGCCTCTACAGTATGATACTTCATTTATTCAGGTGAAGGAGCCTGAGGCAAATACTCATCCTGCTGATAAAAAAAATGCACCGTCTGGCTTTCAAAACAGTCCAGCAAAGCATTGTGGTACCTGAAGTAAAAGTTTGGTTGATTTGGCGGGATGACTATGAGCCTGGTGTGTGGGCGGGATAAGAAGTAGGTTATTTTCCAACTTCTGAAATGCCAAATGTTTGTCTGTAATGCTATATTTGTGATCCTGAGCAATGTGCGAAATAGATCCATGCAAGCTTGTGTTGCTGCCTGCCTGCAGGTCTCTTCCATGTTCAGGTGTGGATAAATAAGATGCTGTATTGAGTTCAGAGGCAGACTGTGGTGATCAATAACGCTCTCACAGTGAGCCAGTGGAATGTAGTCGCATGTACAGTATAGATAGTCTCTCATTCCCCACTGCTATTGATTCAAATACACACACAAGTGCAAAGTGATGTAAACAGACTCACATACACACAAATACAGAAGAACCACAGCTCAGTGACAGTGCTTCACTTGCTTGACTGAATGTGCTCTGACCTTAACTATTCACACAGAACACACAGCATCCCCAGGCCCTTCAGGACTTATTTGGAAATCGATTTATCATCCTGAATGCTCGTTTATCCCCCCCCCCCCATGTGCAGTTTACCTTGTTTATCCTTAACCAGAAAAATCTTAACCACACACAGACATACATCTTGCAGGCCAATAAATACTGAGTCCTCCTCCCACTCCATTTTCCAGGCGCATCTCCATGACAAAGTGATCAGTTACCTTGGTAATGCCATCAGTAACCGTGACGATGTGATCAGTTGCAGACTGAAAGCCAATCAGTAACCATAACGGTGCGATCATTCTGTGTGTAAGGGCACTATCTCACTGGGGAGGGTGAGTGAGTAATTCCTTTATCTTGTTGGTTGCTGAGGCCCGGCTCAGTCCCTGGTCATGCTGTGTTTGTCTCCTCCACCTCCTCTCCTCTTTTTTTTTTTTTTTTTTTTTTGGGGGGGGGGGGGGGGGCAGTCAGACCTTCATTTAGACTGATGATTCATTTGTCAGAATGTAGGACTCTCACTGCCTCATGCCTTTCTTCCCCATCTGCTTTTCCCTCTCTGTTTTCCTAAATGTTAACCACTCCTGGCTAAATGTGCGACTGGCATTTTCAGCTCCTCTCTCAAAGAAGTGGGATGAAGGGGAGAGTGTGTGTAATGAGGTGTGAGCAAACACAGCATCTGACCAGATTCATAATTGAGAGACTTTAAATCATGCCTCCATAGGTAGCTGCTCAATATGTATGAGCTGCCTCACCAGCATTGTGTGTGCACATACACACTCCTGTGCATGGCCAAGTTCTTGCATGAATGCCCCTGCAACCGAGGTTCTTGCGATGTGCCTTTGAGAGCTTTCATATGCTTACCATGCGGATATACAAAGGCCCATCTCACCCCTGATACCGTGCAACACAACAGCAGAACTGTTTCTCTCAGCTTCCTGATGGTCCATTGCACCACCATCTTGTATTCACAGGAAAGATGCGTGTGTGCCTAACATGAGAAGGTTTGCAAATGCAGAATGACGCTACTCATTAAATCGTTGTAAGACTTCAAAAAGCGGAGAGTGGAAACTAGCATTAGAAATGGCGCCCTTGATCCAACATCCATGCATCTTAGATCAGCAGAAGCAAAGAGTTGGATGGAGATAAAAGCTGGACCAAACCCACACAGAAGCAGTCGGCCGGTCAGCGTGACGTTTCGTCAAACAAACGAGGTGCCTGTAGCTCAGCCCAGGCCTACTTCCTGTTCCAGATTGCATTAGCAGCACACTGCCTGTGGCCAAGTCCCATGGGTCATATCAAAGGAGTTCACCACCATATCTACACACACATACATACACACACACACACACAATATTTTATGTTCCTTATGAGGGCAACCTTTTGTGCAGCAGCTTGGCTTGAATTATCCACCACAGGCTGCATGCAGAGAACCACTGCGCACACAGGAGTACACGCACCATCATGCTCATGTACACAAGAGCGTGCAGTACATGAATACACACTGGGATGGTTACCTCCCAGAGCAAAAGCGTAATTATCTTACCAGAGAACACGATTCAATATTAGCCCCCGCAGCAGAGGATCTCCACAAACGCACACAAAAACATAAACACACGGTATACTGTCCCACGTACAGTATGATTCGATTTCACCTGATTGAGTTTTCTCTTTGTCTCTTTCTGAAATGCAATAATGGCAAACACATGTTCAGCATGGCAGATCACCAGGGAAGCCTCAGTCTCTACGACACAATCTAATATCATCGACTCATAACTCAAAGTACACACGCACACCAAAAATACACTCTTCTTCTCCAACACACACACACACACACACACACACAGAACACGCAAAACTAATTATACTGAATCTTCCCTAATGGAACCGGAGTTTAGATTAATGATGGTTTTGGGAGTTCAATACATTTTTTCTCATAATTCGAGTGTATGCACGTGCACATTAGCGTGCGTGAGTCTGGCACGCGGAGTGGGATATTAAGACCGTCTGGTTATTGGCTGAGCTAGAATGATGATGGAGGGGAGGGAGGGAGGGAGAGGAGGGGGGATGTCCCACTTAGAGTTTCTCCTCATCTCTCCTCGCACACCTACGCTTGCCTGGCTACCTTTCACTCATATGATCAAACATCACGACGAAGGAATGGATGCTTTTCTTTTTTTTGGCTTATTCTTATCCTCCTCTCTTGTTTTGCTCTCTCACGGTTGCGCTTTGAGTTAGAGGATCATAGAGGATATATGCCTCCTACTTTCTCCTACTTTATCTTGTCCCGCCTCATACACTCTTGTCTCTCTCTCTGATAGTTCTTCAGGGTATATTCCCATTTAATACAGGCTGGCACTAGCAGCTGCCGCATGTGCTCTCCATTCGTGCCAATGAAGCACTTGCCACCCAGCCGTTATTGATAGCAGTGGTGTCGCTGCGGTGATTGGAGATTCCTGCTTATCAGGACAGGGATAGGAGCTGTCTGTCTTCATTAGGCCCCGGCCTATCACACTCATGTCCTCCTTTCTCACTCCCGCTCCATCTCTGTCTTCCTACATTTTGTTCTCACCCTCCCCATAAGTCTCTTTTAATGTCTTCTTTCCCCTTCACTCGCACTTAGCTGCATGTTTTCCCACCACGCACGCCCCCAGTTTCTTTCTCACTCTTGTGATTTTTCAATATTTTATAATTCCCTGCTCCCCTCCTCCTCCTCATAATTCTCTCCATTATGTTTACATTTTGCCTTCAAATAGCTACTTCACCATTGTCAGTATTTCATAAATAATAAGGATGTGGCAGCCGTGCTTGTTTTGCACACAATAGCGGCTTTATCACAATGTTACTGCTGGTGTCAGGGTTGTAAATCTTGTCTGTGCCCTGGTTTCGGCTGCAGTGGATATAGTTTGAGTTTGCCTATGAGCTCACCTGAGGCAGCACTCTGTGTACAGGCTGGCTGTATGTCTGCAACACACACCCTGCATTCTCCTACAGTTTAGACAGTGCATTTACAAATAATCATGTGCATTTGGTGCCTTTTCTTCTGCCGCTGCACACACACACGAAAACACAGGGTCGTAATGGGTGATAAATGAAGAGCCTTTGAGGGGTGCGCTGAAACAGAAAATAATTTCATAAAAGACTTTTGATTAATCACGCCTCTTGCAGACATTCAAGGTCAGGCTCCTTCCCTGTGTCTTCTCCCTCACAAGAGCAAACCCTTGCACCCTCTCTCTCACAGCACAGGCACATTTTTCTGTCAAATCCAATCCAATCTAGGCCTCATTTCCTTGTTCAGCCCAATCTGCAGACACAATGAGATTCTCTGTGTTGTGTCCTTCCATCTTTCTTAAGCACCTGTGTGTGTGTGTGTGCGTGTGTGCGTGTGCGCACACTCACATGCTTGTGTGTCCTGCTGCTGCTGTAATTGAAGTCGTAACTCAGAGCTAGCTACAGTGCTGCTGCTCCCCATGTAAATCAGAGGCTAATAGTAGGAGCGGAGCAGGAGAGGCTCAGCACTGCTGCCTCCTGAATATGCACACACACACACAGCAGCCTCTAGCCTGCACTAACTGAATGACCACTGTTCTCTGTGGTTTAATGAGCATAATGTGTTTTATGCTTATTGGCAGACCTGTTTCACACACGCACACACACACAGGCCCACAGTTCAGTCTGATATGTCTTTATGCTCTCCACTCTGTGCCAGCTTCTCTTGGGCCATTAATCTTCAAGGGCTCCCCAGCCTTGGCCCCCTGTCTCACAACCCCCTTCCTTGTGCATTTGTATCCCTATCGGGCCAGCCTGTGTCTTGCAGTCACTCTCTCAGGCAGACAGGCAGGCATTAAGAAAGAAAGTGCAGCCAGTGCATCAGTGTGTTTTACTGATGGTGGAGAACAGGAATATGGGGAGTTGGAGGGGTCTGTCTCAGTGTGTTCAAGTATTCACTGCTGCTGCAACATGCACAGATCCCCATAATTAGCCCAGTCTTAATGATATTGTAAGGGGGAGTTGGAAAGGGGAGGACTGAGGAGTGGTAATATCCCTCTGACACAATGGGATCACAGATACATCGCAGTCATTAGCATAGAAATTAGGCTCCCAGTTCAACAGAGGAGCCACTTTTCAGTCAGGGGAACCCCATCATTCATTGCCTCTGACTAGGAGCCCACTCTGATCTATACCCCCTGTGACAGAAGTCCGGACGGGCTGGGATGTGCAGCATTTTGTGTGTGTGTGCGTGTGTATTCGCAGATGTTGGCAAGGAGCAGCAAGCCAAAGTGAGCTGTTCTGTAGGGGATCAGGGCGTGTCTAAAGCCCTCAGTCCTGACATGCTTGGGGTCCTGGCCGTGGATTAGCCCATGGCTGTGCTAATGCTAATGCTAAAGGCAGAGCAGGCAGCCATTAAGACTATAAGTCCTCTGGAGTGGAGCTTGAGAGACTGCCTGCTGCTTTTTGAAATCCCCCCAGGAGCATGTTCACACTTTCTGTCTTTTACATCTCTCTCATCTTTTCCAGGCGCTCTTCCTCCCTCTGCACACTCCCTCTCACTCCCCCGTCTGTGTTGGTAGATGCTTGTGAATATCCGTTCCGTTTGGTGATATATCCCTAAACTCTCCTGCTTTTCTCTTATCCTGTCTCTCCAGGTCTACCTTTTTACTTTTTATTCATCCCTCTCATCTCTTTATGTCTCTTTCTCCCTGTCAGTTGGCCACTCTGGCCTCCTTCAGCTAAGTGGAAGCATTACATCTGCGGCCCAGTGGATAGGTTGTCAGCTCAGTGGTCATTAAGCACATATTAGACTATATTTAAAAAGAGCCAAAATGTTAGTTGGAGACCCCACCAGCACCTCTGCTGTTCGCACTTCATTTAGGCCTCATTAATATTCATGAACCCACAGGTGAGGCTGCTGAATATTCATGTTAGTGTCAGACGATTAGGCGGTGTGTGATCAGGAGAGACATAGATCATGGTAACACAGAGCAGAGGGGAGAGGTGATGACCGGTCAAAACAAAGACCGTGATGAAGGGGAAATGAGAGGGGCGAAGCAGGCATCGCAACCCTCACGTTTAGAGCCAGTAGGGTATTAAAAGACTTCACCTGGCATAGCAGGGTGGAACAGAGATGGGAAATGAATTGAATTTCCTCTCCAAAGATTAAAGGATAATACTCTTTGATTTACAATCTCGAGCTGTATTCTCCTCCTCTTAATACTCGGCCAAGCAGTTTCCAAGCTCCTTTGAAGTTATCCTAAAATTTCGTTACCAGCGTCTGTGTGTGTGTGTGTGTGTGTGTGTGTGTGTGTGTGTGTGTGTGTGCTGTGGTTAGTGTGTGCTGACATGCCACAGTGGCATCCTTAGCTTCACACTTCTCCTCCCCCCGGACTCAAACTTGTTTTTATCTGCTCTGCTTCATAAACAACAGTTGTGTAAGTGTGGCTTTTGGGGTTTGGGGGGTGCACTTTGCTGTCTCTCTTCCTTATCAAAACTGGGCTGCTGTTTGTAGCCTTTGTGTACTTACCTCCACTGATAAATAAAAGGAATAAAGACTGCTTTGTCTCAACTCTGCACTTCCTGTAGCTATTAAACTAGACAAATTGGGCACACATGGGAAGGGGGTGAGACAAGGGTTCAATGAGCCAATTAGCGAGTGCAGTGTGTGGATTTGTGTGTACTGTAATGACGCTACATGCCCAGCAAAATGCTGAAACACAAGTATCTGCAGTAGAACTGAAATAGTTGGGCGGTAAGAGGCACTCCGTCTGGATACAGCTCACATCATTACATCTCTATTCTGCCCAATAAAATATTTTTCACACTCTTTGCAGAGCAAGAATCTGACTTTTAATTAAATTTAACCATGCCTGGTGCGATAAACAAAAGGCTCTGGCCTTGTTTAATTGAGTCTGCACTTATTTTTTTATATGGAAGATAAGATCATTGAGATTCTTAAAGGTATCTTAGCCATGCCATGTTGTTATTGGAGACAGTTGCCCTGGAAACCACAGAGGCAGGTAAAGTGTAGGAGATGCTGTTAACATGTATGCTTAAGGTTAACTCCATAACAAAATTATTATATTAATTATTAAAAGCTTTGCACTTTTATTCTCACTGAGGCCAGGTTTGACTGGCACATGGACTAATGCAGAGCAGTGAGAACAAGTGTTTCCAATTATGGATTTGTCTTACTTTGTGGATTCACCCTTGGGATTCATTAAAGAAAAACAGCAAAAAAACATGCGATCACACTTAAAATAGCTATTGACAGACATGCCACACAGGAAGCCAGAACTACGCTCACTGTTCAGAGAATGCACATACATGATGAGTCTTGTTAAGGATAGACTTGTAAATTAGGTCTTTTCCCACAACATAGTGAATCTGCCCTTATTAATACCATGCATACAAATAACGCTGCATATTGTACAAACATCATGCTGAATTTTTTAGCCTGTTTTCTACTGCTTGCGTCAGCAGATGCATTGATGTAACTGTGGTGGGATGGCTGCACTGTAGCTGAAGGAAGAAACCTCGTTCTCAGTGGGAATGGACACGTGTCCGAGGATGTGACAGTCTGGTCTGTGAAGTCGCTGTTCTCTTACTGAGACATTTCACAGCAAGAGAGATTCTGCAGGGAGGGGAGAGCCTTTAAGGTTGTTTTGGGACATAAAAAGACAGAATTCATCTTCCGTTTATTTCTCTTCCGCTTTTCTGCTCATTGCCCTTCGATTTTATTAGTCCCTCTGTCTCTGCTTGAGTGAGTGCTTAGTTATAATAACTTGTGCTAGCTCATGACGCTACCTAATAGGGCTTGAATAATTAGCCTATTTTAGCTTTGAAAAGGCATTTCTGTAAACACTGATGTTCGGCAGCCCCCAGTTTTTCTCCTGGCTGCGGATTCAAACTTCAAATGGAAACGGCAGAGAATTGCTTTGTCCTGTGCCAATCCAATCCTGCATGGTTCCACTTCAGGAGGTTCGGAGGTAATTCTCCTACAAAAAAATGATTGCCAGGATTCCACAGGGCTCGGCAGTAATTCCGGATGGGAAGATTGTCAGGCTTCCTACCAAGTCTCCAGTGGGTACTGAGGCAATGATGATGACTAATTTGAGATGCTTGCTTGAAATGCCGCTGTACAACAGGGTGGTCTGGTGATGCCTCGCAGCCACGCATCTTTTGACGTTTGCAACTGTGCATTCTCTCTGTGTAGTGCAAATATGCAGAATCGCAAACGGCAATCGTTTGTACGCACATAGAGTGATCTGTGGATACGGGTGAGGTTTTGCGGGCAGATGGCTATGACCCTAGGCAGTCAAGCAGTCAGTCAGTCATAGCAAAGCTCAGCTTGAGCTAGGAGGGTACAAGAAATTTGAGCTGTAGAGGGTTTTTTAATAACAAAGGAGAAGAGTAAATAGGAAAAATAGAAGGTAGTCAACAACTTACTGAGAAATCCTGGTTTTAAAAATGTATTAATCATTATTTTTGTGCCAATATATCTGAGTTAAGTTACTAATGCCAAAAATAATTGTTTGATACCTTGTTAGGAATATAAACATATTTTTCTCCCAAATCTTTCTTTCTATTTGACAGAAGAAGCCAACACTGTCAAACTTAAATGGATAGAAACACAGGCACTACGAGAATGAAATAAAACACATGCATGTCCCAAAATTGTCAAAAAAGATCAAAAGCGATCTGATTTTAAAAAAAAAGAATAGTGCGATTTTGTATTTTAAAATGCATGTAAATATAAATAATTAATGAATTAAAACTGAGTTTGTATTGAATGTACATACAAAAAATGTCCTATTGTTTTGTGTTTTTATCAGTTGTTGTACGTGTTCACAAATCTTATGATATGTGCCATGTTTTGACAATTTTGGCAGACATTGATCCTCTGATCCAAATATAGGCGTCTCATTTCATAGAGAAGGGGTGGAAAAATGACATTCTGCAGTTACTCGTCTGCTGTTGTGATCAATTACGGGAATTTGTTTCCCCAAACAACTCTTGGCACACTGTCAGTGTACCAACAACTATTGCTTTAGTTAAAGATTGTTAAAGTTGCTGATATATCTGGTCTGCAGTGTGTCTGCCAGTTCCAGTAAAAGAGGCCTGAAACTGCACAGTATAAACACAAATATATGGGGAATTGTTTGACATGTATTCAAGCCTTGTGGTGTTTATACAGTGGGGATCAAAAGTTTGGGCACCCCTGGTTAAAATTTATTTTAATGTGCAAAAAGAAGCCAAGGAAAGATGGAAAAATCTCCAAAAGGCATCAAATTACAGATTAGACATTCTTATAACATATTAAAAAAAAGTCAGATCTTCTTTCATTTGTTTACACTCTGAAAATAACAGAAAAGGGAAAAAAGCATCTGCAAACGTTTGGGCACCCTGCAGAGTTTATAGCATGCACCGCCCCCTTTGGAAAGCTGAGACCTGACAGTGTCATGGATTGTTCTCAATCATCGTCTGAAAAGACCAGGTGATGTCAGTCTCAAAGGTTTTAAATGCCCAGACTCATCTGACCTTGCCCCAACAATCAGCACCATGGGTTCTTCTAAGCAGTTGTCTAGAAAACTGAAACTGAAAATCGTTGACGCTCACAAAGCAGGAGGAGGCTATAAGAAAATAGCAAAGCGTTTTCAGATGCCAATATCCTCTGTTCGGAATGTAATTAAGAAATGGCAGTCATCAGGAACAGTGGAAGTTAAAGCAAGATCTGGAAGACCAAGAAAAATATCAGACAGAACAGCTCGCAGGATTGTGAGAAAAGCAAGTCAAAACCCACGTTTGACTGCACGATCCCTCCAGAAAGATCTGGCAGACACTGGAGTTGTGGTACACTATTCCACTATAAAGAGATACTTGTACAAATATGGTCTTCATGGAAGAGTCATCAGAAGAAAACCTCTTCTACGTCCTCACCACAAAAATCAGCGTCTGAAGTTTGCAAATGAACATATAGACAAGCCTGATGCATTTTGGAAACAAGTTCCGTGGACCAATGAGGTTAAAATAGAACTTTTTGGCCGGAATGAGCAAAGGTACGTTTGGAGAAGAAAGGGCACAGAATTTAATGAAAAGAACCTCTGTCCAACTGTTAAGGGGGTGGATCAATCATGCTTTGGGGTTGTATTGCAGCCAGTGGCACAGGGAACATTTCACGAGTAGAAGGAAAAATGGATTCAATAAAATTTCAGCAAATTTTGGACGCTAATTTGATGCCATCTGTGAAAAAGCTGAAGTTAAAGAGAGGATGGCTTCTACAAATGGATAATGATCCTAAACACACCTCAAAATCCACGGTGGATTACATCAAGAGGCGTAAACTGAAGGTTTTGCCATGGCCTTCACAATCTCCTGACCTCAACATAATTGAAAATCTATGGATAGACCTTAAAAGAGCAGTGCATGACAGACAGCCCAGAAATCTCAAAGAACTGGAAGACTTTTGTAAGGAAGAACGGGCGAAGATACCTCAACAAGAATTGAAAGACTCTTGGCTGGCTACAAAAAGCGTTTACAAGCTGTGATACTTGCCAAAGGGGGCAGTACAAGGTATTAACTCTGCAGCATGCCCAAACTTTTGCAGACGCCATTTTTTTGTTTTCTGTTATTTTGAAAGTGTAAATGATGGAAATAAAATCTAACTTTTTTTGACATATTATAAGAATGTCTAATCTGTAATTTGATGCCTTTTGGAGATTTTTCCATCTTTCCTTGGCTTTTTTTATGCACATTAATACAAATTTTTACCTGGGGTGCCCAAACGTTCGATCCCCACTGTATTGACTGCTGGTAAATACCCCTGTGAATTATGATTGTTTGAGACAAATCTTCATTATCAAATATTCATCTCGGTTGTTTCAAGTTCTCCTGCAGTAGCAGAGTGGTCTAATTCGTGTGGTGTAATGCTGAATGTAAAATACAGCGGGTCTTACGGCATGAAAAATGAACTAATCCTCCCCCCAAGCGTTTGACAACAGGGCCCTGGTCGCGGTCACACCTGATGTACCTGCAGCTAATCCTATCCCACATCCGATGTCACTGTAACCAATCCTGTCAGAGCACTCAGAGCAACCTCAGCTCCTTCCTGACATCTCAGTCACACCTCTACATCATCTCCTCCCTCTCCTATCTGCTCTCCTCCCGCCCTTGCTTGACTTTATAAATGCATTCCTTCTTCCTTCTTTTTGCTTTTCGTTTGGCAGACTGACAGACCCCCTGCCCTGCTTTTGTCTTGTATCTTACCTAATTATATCCATAGGCCTGCTTTACAACCCTCCTCCTCTCTCTTCACCCTTGCCTCTTCAACTGTTCTGCATCTTATCTTACATTTCTACCGTGATACCAACAGACCCCCCATCCCCTCTGCTTTGATTCACCTGACATTTCCTCCTTCTTTTCTCTTTGTCACCTGCCTTACCCGCCCACGCGCCACTACCTTTTCCTGCCCTGCTGCCACCAGAAATAAACCCAGCTACAGGTCTTCTGTCACAAAACAGAAATTGCATTGTGTATCTGTCACCAGCGCTCACTTTTTCCTGCACCCAAAGGAATGACTGTCTTCACTTTCTCCATCCCTCCTCTCCCCTAATTCTTTGCAGAGAGCAAGCTGCGAGTGCAAAAGACCAACCAGTCTCAGGTGTACCTGGAGGACAGTCGTGTCAGGATCAACTGCTCTATCTCATCCCAGACCAGCCAGGACTCCCAGCATGCCGTGCTGTGGTACGTGAGGCGAGCGACTGGGTCAGAGGCCGATGAGCTCCTACTGAGAATTGAACGCTCAGGGGCCTTTGAGTACGGCGCCTACGCAGATGAGGAGAGACTGAGGCGCCGAGTGCAGGCAGAGAGGTTGTCACCCCGTCTCTATGTGCTGACGCTGAACAGGGCAGAGAACAGCGATTCTGGGACTTACTACTGCCTGGTGGAAGAGTGGCTCAGTGACCCAGATGGAGCCTGGTATCGACTCTCCAGGGAGTCGTCAGGGTTCACACAGGTTCTGGTCAGACAGCCAGGTGAGCAAGCGGTCAGAAGCGCTGTTGTCTTTAACAAAATACTTGTTTATTCCCAGTTCAAGGAAGCAGCAGTTGTCTCTTTAGCTCCCCGTGCTATGCTGCTTTATCCAATTGAACACCCAATTCCTCAAAATCCCCCTGACCTTGCCTCCCACTCCCACATGCACAAGGACATCTCACTCTCATGACCTTACACCTGCCCCAGGCGGAGCTCAGGTGGCAAAAAAAAAAAAAAAAATGGGTTGAAGTTGTGCCAGCTGTCATATGCAACACCAGAGGGCAGAGCCTTGACCAGGCAGAGACCTAATCATCTTGTCCAAAACTCACAATTGTCCAGAGCGCGCAGAACAGTGATGTATCTATTGCCACCCAAACCTTGACATCCCATCTCACGGCAGTTATCTCAAGTACACTCGATCTCATATCTTATTCTCTCCTTGACTGAATCTCCCCTTTAGGCCTTATTCTCTTCCCACAAACTCACGTCCACTCATCTACAATCAATGTCCCCAAATGCAAATAAATGATAATCCGTTCATCTTTCATATACCTTTTTTATTATTTTCTATGAATCTGTTCAACACACCAGCTGAAGGTGACTTTTCTCAGATGTGTTAGAGCAGTTTTTGTCTGCCAGGTGCCCTGTTTGTAATGCAGAGTGAAGTCCCTGATATGGCATCCGTCCAACCTGAATGCGAGGATCAAAACGTCTGGTCATAAGCCAGGAGTGCAAGACAAACATGCATGTACTTTGGGTAGACGATGACGCTGACACTGCTCAAACAATGAATCGAGCGATAACACGCTTACAAATGCAGAGTTCTGTTAATATATACAACTATATATATTATATTATATTATATTATATTATTCAGTATAAATTTCTCTCATGCTAGTTAGCAGCATGCTAATCGTGCTTATCCCTTTAATTTAAAAAGCACATGGTTGTGTGTGGCAGCAGGAATGGTAAAGTATATTATTCATAACCATATAGGATTTTTTGCTTTTAATGATACACAAAATGAATAGAATATGCTGTATAAACATCATTTCATATTCATTATAGTGCTTAAAAAATGCATTCACCCAGGAAGTCATCCAGAAATCTGCTTGTCGGGAGAAAGGATGAGGGGAGATGTGTGCCAGCACTCTCCTTTTTTTTTTTTCTTGCTCTCCCGCTGTCCTTTCTGCTTCTCGTTTTGCTTTAACAAGGAGACCATTCCAAACTGTGTGTGAGAGGAGCCGGAGCAAGCCAGGTCTTTACTGCTCTTTTTTATAAAACTGCAGTGGAACTGGGTCATTGTACCACCCCTGAAGGGTTGGAGCATACCCATACAGATCGACAGACAGACACTTTAGCCTTGGGGTAGTATCTAACCTTGCTGGGAAGCTGAAAGACTGCTGATAGCTTTGGGCAGCACTGTGCGATTTATTTATTTGAGTATTTTGTTTGCACTTTCTGAAAGTTTGGTGTCCCTGTTTGCAGAATCATTTGGTGGTTTGCGGTTTTAATTTGAAGTTTGAATTAGAGCTGCAACCAGCGTTTATTTGGATCGCCCAATAATGTTTCTTTTAATTTTGTGTACAAAATGTTGCATTTTTTGGCATTTTTGCTCAACTGATTTTGGAATCCTTAAATGTACAAATCAACTCTGGTTCAAATGGATTTTCGAAAAGCTTCAAGTTTAAGGAAACATTGTAATTTGTCTTTTTGCCCCCCCCCCCGGAATTGTGTACATTTCAATGCATATCCACTTTCTCTGCCCATCTCTGTCTCTTCTCTTCTTGGACATCTGTAGAGGTTCGATTGCAGGTGGAGGAAATGGAGTCAAATGTGACTGTGGAGGAGTCGGGTTCCATTCGATTGGGCTGCAGCATTCCTTCCCAGTCCTCCCGAGACTCACGCTTCTCTGTCTCCTGGTATGTGGAGCGCTCCGAAGATGACGATGATGTTGACCAGCCCAGTGAGGAGGACAGAGAACGGGAGTGTGTGTTCTCCATTGGCCATGATGCCGTTTTCGGAAATGGTAACTGCAGCCCCAGAGAGGAGGCAGGGCCAAATTCCCGCCTGCAGTTTCAGAGGATGACCTCTGACCAGTATAGCCTAACTATTCAAGGGGCCCGGCCGACAGACGCTGGCCGATACTACTGCCATGTAGAGGAGTGGCTTCTCAACCCTCGCAACGCCTGGTACCGCCTGACCACCAACAACTCCGGGTTCACTACCATCAATGTACTTCAAAAAGGTAAGTCCTTAATTAGCTAAATCCTTTAAATTTCTCTGAGTGCTTCTCTGAATGCAGACAAAGCTACACTTGTATCAATGGCTGTCTTTTAGATATTACACCAGCAGCTGAAGAGCGGAGATGTTCTCTGCCGATAAAGGATCTAATTAGCTTCTTGATGTTTCCTCTGTCAGTATATATGTACTCTCATATTGCCCATTGCAAATATGTCCTCTGTGTAACAGTGTATGTAACTAAAGAATATTATGGGCCAATTAAGGAGCTCAAATGCACACTATATGTCATCCTCTGCCTTAGATGATCTTTAAAGCGAGATATGGCCACCTACTGTTAATCATTAAAGCTGTGATTAATGGTGTCAAAAGCAGTGTTTGGATCTCAAGGTGGCAAATAAATCAATTCACCAATTAGATGAATCCCTTTTATTGTCCATGGTTAAAAGAGAGAGAACAGATCTGAAGAAGGAAGGCTTTGCAGTAAAAAAACTTTGATTTGTCTGTTCTCTGTCAACAGTGTCCACCCTGCAGTCAGTGGTGTGCTCCAACGATTCCCTCTTCTACTTTGTCTTCTTCTATCCATTCCCCATCTTTGGCATCCTCCTTATTGCCGTGCTACTAGTGCGCTACAAGAGCAGGAACAACAGCAAGAGCCAAGAAGGCAAGAACGGCGCCCCCCTCTTGTGGATTAAAGAACCTCACCTTAGTTACTCCCCCACCTGTCTGGACCCGCCTGCACTCAGCCTACACCCCGGCTCTGTTGACTAAGTCAGGACCCACACCACCACCACTCCCACCCCGCGCATATTGCGGATCCAGCCAACACAATGCCAGGGAGCAGATCTGGACTCCACCTTCAGACCTTACTGTCGTTCACTGCTGTGTTGAATTAGTCAGTTTTAAAAATCCCTACCCTGGTGGCTGCCTGTTTTATGTTGACAACAGTGTGTGTATTTGTGTGTGTGTGTGTGTGTGTGTGTGTGTGCGCGCGTGCGTGTGTGTGTGTGTGTGTGTGCGCGCGCGTGTGTGTGTGTGCGCGCGTGCGCGTGTATGTGCGTGCGCGCGTGCGCGTGTATGTGTGTGTGTGAAATAGGATGGATGTGCCATGTTATCAGGATTAATTGTTTGTGAGTGAGTTTAGGGGCAAGAGAGTATCATGAGCCTCTCTCATTTTTGTTTTCTGTGAAACTTAATCTCATAGCTGCATTTTGATTTTTATTACTCTGAATATTTGTCTATTTTTGAAAAGAGAAAAAAAAAGACTGCACACATGGAGACCACTGGCCAATCCGGGAAGAACATTTAAGAGGAAGAACTCTATAATCAACTCGGGCACTGAGTGGATGCCAAATAAGTCTCCGCACTGATCCAAGAGCAGCCACAGCCTGGCCCACTATGTTGGTTGCCATAGTGATTCTCTGCGCCCACTGACTCTGTAGCTGATGACTTGGTTGCCAGCCTGCATAGAGACAAAGGCAAGGACACACAAGTCTGTGTCCTAAAAGTGAGGGTGTGTGTATGTGTGTTGGCCCACCTGCCTCCACAATGAATTTGCCTTGGCAGACAGAGACAGGTCCTCGTGCACCACTTAAACACTGCCAGACACTCTGGCCTTAGTGAGAGACTGCTCGGTCTTCTCCTCGATCATCCTCCTCTCTGAAAAGACACAGCGAGACAAAGACAGGGAGGGACGTCGGAAATGATGGAGAATAAATGAACAGTCATCTCCCACTGAAGATATACGTACTCTGACTTAAGGGATTTTTCTTTTTCAGTGCCAAGACCTCCTTATTTCCACTCTGTCCTCTGCAGCTAATGTGTGAAGTTTTAAAGAGAGAGAGGGGGGTGCGAAAGCTGATTGGTTTTGAGGCAGATTGTAAATATGTCTGCTCACCTCCTGCTGTGGCTTTATGGGCCTTGTGGGCAAAAGGGCAATTTTTACACTCATGTTAAATCAGTTGAATTGCCCTGCTTAAATTACACAGTGGAGATTACTGACTGAAATTAAATTCTTGCACATTTCTCTAAGTTGCCCAGTATGACCACTCTGTCATATCTTTAAAAGATACCAGAAGCCCAAAAGTGCATATGAGTTTTTTGTTTTGTTTGTTAATTGTTTTGGGGGGTTTTTTTGGAATTGTTAAGAGCCACACTGAATATTGCCAATGTGTAGATGTGTAGTGCAACACCCTAAAAATGTCTTCTGCACATTCTAAGAAAACAAATCGATGGGCGTGGGCAAATGTTTGACTTTTGTGTTTATTTTAAAGATTTTTCTATTTATTGTTTTATACTACTTTGCATAGCTTTGTAAGATTTTTCCTTTTGCTTTGAAATTCTCTAAGAACTGTGCTGCTTGTGTTGCCAGGCAACTGCACCAAGCAGATTATGTCAATAGCCTGTGTGTTGGCAATGTGGTAGATGTAGAAATGCTAGATTTGTCCTGCGCATTGCAGTCTGTAGCATTTCATACCAGATTGTCAAGTTTGGTCAGTGTCAAAACACTGTATATCTATACCTATAATGAAGATTACTGTGGCTTTACATGTACAATAGTTGAACAGACGAGTCACAAAAATGGATCCACTTAATGCTTTTTGCTCGAGTCGCGTTTATTTAGTGAAATGTGATGTAACACCTAGGTAGGATGTTTGATCAAAGCCAGCTGAAGCTGAACTGTTGAAACGTCTTCTAATCATGGATTCTAGCTGAAGGCGTCATCCTCGCCTCCCCTGACGCAAGGCAGAAGGGTTGAAAATCTGTGTCACCATCCCTGGAATGCAACTGCACGGAGAGGTGTGAAATCCTCCAGCCGACCTGGTCCTAACCCTTTCACTGCCAGACTGGACATGAAAACTCTTGAAAAACTCGACATTGTTGTCTCAATCGTGTCAACATGTATATTGCATGACAATACTGAAGGAGGAATTTTGATGTTTTGTAAACTTTTGAACTCTTTGAGCATTGTGTTTGTGTGACAGAGCAGTGCCCCTCTCCCCCACCCAAACTTCCTGAGCCAAGAGTCAACACAAAGAGCCCAGTCACTCATCATTTACAATATTTGACTGCCAATTCCAGATGCCCCTCGAACCTGTGAAGTAACCTATTTCAAGAATGGGTGTTGTGGAGATTGTGTTTGATATTATTGCTCATATTTGTCTTTTTAATGCTTTGCTTTTATGCAGCACTTCATTAAACAGATTTATGTCAAAAAAGTACAACTGATACTGACACAAGCTGCAACATTTTAAGATTTCAGCCTCCTTTTAAGGTACCCAGTCCATGTCAAGTACACACAGGTGGAGTATGGCTGGTGTTATTCAGTCAGTCACGAATTCAGCTACAACTAAATGTCTCCAAAATGAAAAGGCCCATCGATTAGCTGCCCGTCTACTCATTATTGACCTTGTGCTTATGAGTGTTTTCACAAAAGTGATATTGATGTGGATAAATAATCTTTCGCAGAGAAGTGGGATAGTGCACGCATTCAGCCTCAGTTGGGTACAAAGTGCCGGACAAAAGAAAAAGAAGAACATCGACTGAAAAATCGCAAACTCCCAAGTAGTTAATGAGGCAAGAGTTCAGCCATCAAAGTCTCTGTGCAGCAAACTTCTGCATTAGAAAAAACAGAAGATGATAACTCCAACTAGAAGAATTAGTAGAAAACATGACAAATACAAACATTCCCATTAGCCAGACGTTTATCCACTGTTTGCATTAACTCCGATGGCAAAACTGTATTATGTAAAGAATACACACATATACATATACTGTATTATAAACATGTTGACAGTGGTACAATCATAGACATTTACAGTATTACGATTGTGCACGAGATAAATGAATTTGTGAAAAGTCATGATTGTAAGTGAAGTTGTCATGTTCTCTGCATCTGTATGGCCTGGTTTCCTCACACACTGGTGTTTGTCTAACAAAGACTCTGGTGATCGAAACACTGCCTCGTTAAATTACAATATTCAGCGTGTGGACTGTCCTTTTCTCCATTATAAACAGTCTTTAGCCTCCTATTGCTACTTGATGTGACTTGCCAGTGCAAGTCAAAGATACATATATCAAAACTGCAGGGAAGCCCTTCTGTGCATTTTCAGACCCCAGTATCATGAGGAATAATTGATGGAGCTGTTGGAGATGTCTTATGTGATTTGACAGTAATGGTTGCATATCATATTTACACACATTTGCATTGGCAGTAAGCGCTAATGGGGAGCTGATTTGAGTTTTTTGTGGGCAAAAGCTGCAGGAGCTTGTTTGTCGGTTGAATGATTGCCTTTTATAAATCTTGAACATTCCCAGAGATGCAGGTTGTGTAAATGGTGCCACTGAACAGCTGCTTTAGCTTCAGTGTGTAAATCGCATCACTCTAGACATAATTCATGCAAAATTCATTTTATCTTGACTAGACTTGAGCCAGGGAGTGCAGGGTGCGGTTGCGGTGTGTGATGTCACAGCCCTGTCGCCATCATAGGAGCTGTACAGGTGAATTCTGAGAGTTTTTTTTTTTTTTTGATTCGTTTCTTTTGTTTTTTTGAAGTAATAATATTGTTACCATCCGTAGCTGCCCCTCAAGATTCCTCCAGACGTTTTGACAGTGTTGTAGCTGCGTTTTGAGGGCTGCATGTATTGGCTGTGTGCTGGCTCCAGAATTTAGGTGTAAAATAGTTTGTGGTGATGTTCTCAGTTCAGCCAGTGATGCTTTATTTTCAGTGATGTATTTTTATATGGCCATGGTTTGGGTTTTTTTGTCTTTTGTTATTCTTTCAAATAGTTGCCATCATGACCATTAAGAAGGCACTTTGCTATTGTCAGTTTATTGCAATAAAATACATTCAGTGCATGTTCCTCTTTTGCTTTCAACCATATGCATTTTTGCAGTGTTTGGAGATTGGTTATTAAAACAACCTATCGATCCAGTTTTCTCACAACGACTACCAGCACCCTTCTCAACCATGTATTTCTGCTTTTACCATACACTCAAGGTTAATGCCCTGCAGGCAGCAAGATCTTGTTGAGTGGGCGTAGGTTTTTGACCTCTGAGCCCCTCGACAACGTGAGGGTTTATTTACTCTGCATGTTCAGTGGTATTTGTGTGTGTGTGTGTTTGAGTTAGAGAAGGAGTGGGTCAGCATGTCAGAGGATAAATGATGCTTAGAGGGCCTCCTGCAAGTTAACCGGGCACTTTTTGACAGCCTCAGCAAATCACATCTCTTCATAACTCATCCAATGCAGATAGACTTGCTTACTCTTCCTTCATCTCTCTCTCTCACACTCTCACACACAAACTTCTTAGCAGTAAACAGCAGTCTACCACCCCTCTGTGCTATTCGTAAACTTCTCTCTGACTCCTTCTCCCATGAATTCATATTAATGCACACATACCCAATGAAGCCAGGAACAAATGCTGCCACCTATTCCATAAATCATGGTGACATAAAAGGAAAACAGCATTCGCTGCAAGAAAAAAATCATAGTTCTGTGTTTGCTTATAGAGTCACTGGATCGTTTTCTGGGTGCTGTGATGCATGCAGGTTCTCCTGCAAGAGCTTTTGGTCGACTCCTGACAAAACAATCTGTCTTGGCTGAAAGAGCCCCTACACTCAAAGATCTATTGATGCTGCTGGCGCTGATAGCAGGCACACTGATACTGCTGATGTTATTGTCAGCCAGCTCCGTCACAACTTCACAGGATGCAAAAGCACTGAATCCTCCCCCTTTGAGCACTATCATCCTGTCCCACTTTCTCCCTGATTTTTGTTCTCAGTCTCCATTTTCTCAAGCACACACATCCTATGAGGAAATATCTGTTTTGCATAAAAGTAAGCAACACTCAAAAATCCATAGTCCTCGCTGAGGATGCAGACACCAGAGGGCACACATGGACAGACAGTACTTAACGATCCAGAGCAGCAGGGCAGCATTCAGGCAAAAAGATTATGATTTATTACCAGTGAGAGAGGAAACGCTGAAGAGAATGCAAAGAACATTTCTCCTGATTTCAGTGTGGAGACACTTGGATGCATCATGACAAGGACGGAAAAAAAATCCATGATGGCTGGTAGAGATGAACACAATTACAGGTGTGAACAACCAATAAGAATACTGCTTGTGTGCACAAAACATGTCGACCTAAACACAAGCAGCAAGAGGCTCGATAATCCATGTTTTTCAGATATTTGATATAAGATATCTATTCTGAGAAGGGAAGACATAAGGAGCTCTAGAATTAACAGCTTGCAGAGAGTGACTGGTCTATTGAGGCATGTGCACAGCTTGTTGCACTCACCTTTGTATACCACACTGCTTTGTGTGGTATGACTCACTGTGATGTAAGTGTGAGTCAATGAGAACAGTGAGAAATCTTGTTAATACAGGAGCTCGTTCGGAGAACGTTCACCTCTCAAGTGGTGCACTGGTTTGCCTTGAAATGGTTTAAGTTAAGGGGAAATATGAGTGAGTTAGAACAGTGGGAGGAGAACAGATGTACCACCTGTTTTGCTGAAAATGCCTCTACACAATTTGCTATTGATGTATCAGCTGAAGTCAGTAGTCTCCAGGGCCGAGTAATCTGTGTAAATTCTGCTGGCGGAAAAAAAATGAATCAATACTTGTATTAAGGGCCTGTTAGTTAAGGCTGTTTGCTGGAAACAAGAGAAGAGTTTGGTCATGATCATCATAGAAACTCCAGGCGAGTCACGTGATTTACATGCAGCACAAAACCCACAAGACACCTACTGACATCCAAACAACAAAAACACTGAGGGTCCCACGTCATTCATTATGGATTAAAAACATGCACAAATTTACAAACACACAAACCGACACGCACACTGGAATATTCTCATCCCATCCATAATTGATAAGCACTAAAATCGTGTGTGTACTTCCACTGGCTCTGCCTAAGATGGAGTAAACTGATGCTAAGGTTGCTACTAGGCAACGTTCCCCAGGGACCGCTGTATTTAGTCTCACTATTCTCTGAGGCCCCCGTGAAAGCCTGGAGATTTGATCAGATGTGAGGCTAATTAACTGTTCCAGGCATTCGTTGTTTTATTTGTTTTGTTCAGAATTTAAATAAAGATTTAAATACCTGATAGGTGGGTTGACCTTGTTTATATTAAAAATTTATTAGGAAAATTTTGCCAAGGCAGTTTTCTCTTGACCTCTCCTACAAAATCTAAATTTGGACTTCTAGGTTTACCAGAGGTAGTGTGACATGTAGCTGCAGGGAACAGTAGCAGATGGAGGGAAACTACCAAATACCTGAACAAGCCTTAAACCAGTACGTTAACCTGCTCATAATGGCAATGCTATGCTGATGCTTATGTTTCGTAAAGTCACCAGCCCAGCATGTTAGCATGCTAACAACGTCAAACACAAAGTACAGAGAATGAATTTGGTCATAAGCAATTCTGACCTGATAAGCCAGATTAAAAGTTAAGTGCTAAACAAAGTTATCACAGTCTACCATTAGAGGGACATTATGTCTGCAATAAATTCCATTCAAACCCACCAATGTCAACCTCATGGTGCTAGGGGAAAAGTCGGATGATCAAAGAATTAGATCAAAAAAATTTGAATAGCATTCATGCTCTGTGAACCATCAATGTCTGTACAACTTATTAACTGCAACTGGAGATAGGTATTTCAGTATGGACCAAAGTTGTGGACCAACCAGCCAACCTGCCACCCCTAGAGCCACATCGTTATTGTGGTGGAAAAGCTGCTTTTGATATACTGTACATCTAACAAGATAGAGTGCTGCCTTTCATTTCCTTAAATCCACTGCAGACCAGTTAAGTAGAGTCTGTGCTCTATAAAAAGAGATCCATACCCGGCAAATTAATAATTATCATCTGTAAGAAAAGATAAGCTCATAATATAACCACCACAGTATATTCCTTTAGGCATTTCACTCAGCAGTGTAGTAAACTGGAGGCTGAGAAGCAGCAAGAGCAAATAGCTGCCCTGTGACCCCTCACTGCCATCTGTGGTTCAGAGCTCAGCTATCCATCACAGTTTATGATACATCCTCTGCAGTAGCCCACCTTGCTGCAGGGCAAAGCAAAGAAATCTTTTGTAATATTATTCTAAGCAAATTGTTTTTTAATTGTTAATAAGACTATGCACACTCAATCAGATGAAGCCTTTCTGCATAAGGAAAGGTGGTAACAAACAGCGAGCTAATCAGTGGTGTGCATCTTGCTCTCCTGTGGGATGCCAAGTAATTATGAATGAGAAGGAGCAGGCAAAGCGAGCTCACTGATGTGCCTTTAGTGCTGAAGATGAGAAGAGAAGCAGAAAGATAGAATTCTACTATATAATGATCCCAGAAAAGGGGGGGAGGGGTGAGTCATGGAGGCAAAGAGAATGCAGCAGGGAAAAGATGGAAACAAAATAAATGGCAGCTGAAAGTGCAAGAGGAGGAAAAAAGCAGGAGGGGAGGAAATGTAAAAACCATGTGCCCCCGGGACGAACAACTACTTCCAACAGTATCTTTGGATGAGGCTGTTGAATATTTGACGGCATATATTCAGAGATTCATCTCTCTGATCATGAATACAGTTAAAGATAGTGGTATCAAAATGCTTGAGACCCTGGTGTGAAATTTCCACATGTGGATTTTACATCTACTCAAATCAGTTGTAGCTTCCCCCTGTAGTGGTGTTGCTGTGGGTGAGTAGCAGCAGCCCCTGCGGTCCATCAAGACGGCCCTTTGGGGGGAGTGGCGAACCTGCTGTTTGGTGTTCTGACCGCCTCCACTGTGTGGTTGTACACCCCGTGGTTTTCTGTTGAAGTGTGCACACATCTCTGCCGTGGACTGAGGCATTCCCTCACGGCAGTTATCTGAACATCAAAAGCCATACACTATGGCTGTCTTGACTCATTTTTGGTGTAAAAAAAAATTCTGGACTTTAAAATATCTGCTCTCTCACTCCATACTTTTCCTTCTTTCAGTGTGTGTGTGCATTCTTATGTACGCACCATTTATGACAATGCTATAACAGGAGAAGCCAAGGATAGCTGACCATCCCCCATTCCAACCCCCATCTATTACTGCTTTTAACTGTAAATGACAGTACCTGTGGATGTGGTTGTCATGGCACCAGAGTGAGAAGTCTCTCATGACTGACTTTGATGTATAAGTTAAGGCCCAGCATGTAAGATATGTGTGTGTGCATGTGTCTCCCACTGTATCCTCTATACACTAACTCAGCTATTTCTGCTGCCCATATTCCTCTTTCTCTGCATTTACAATTTCACAATAAATCAACAAATGGTACATAAACAGCTCAAGATAATCTGGGTGGGGGGGTTGTCAATTAACTGATTATGAGACTGCGACATGGCTTAAGGAGTGTGGAGCATGTGTAGGTGCTGACTACTCCCTCACACTGAATTGTGTCCCTGTCTTTGCGACGAAGCATTGACACAGGCGTACAAAACGCCTGTCATCATCCATTAGAACAGAAATCGGTCACAGGAGATCCTCTCGTGATGCACAAATGCATGTATTATACACACAAACTCCGTCACACACACACACTCTATATGAGCCACTGCGCGCACGTAATGCACAATGATCTGATGAGCAAAAGCGAAGACATTATCTGCCGTTATATGTGATGTTGAAGTGAAAATACAGATTTGAAGCATCAATATTTCAACGGGTCTGTGAATTGCCTCCAAGACATGTGCTGCATTATTGAGAGCGAGCTGCTTGCAGTTTGAAGTATGTCATGGGTGATTCTCATTGACAGGAGGAATCCTTTCAACAGACAAAAGATGAGAGCTACTCTAGATGTGTCTTTAGTCTTTCTGGGTGTCCTCAGGAAACGAGTTGTGCATTCCAGTCTGCCTCAACAAATTTGATGTCACATATCGATTCCTGAAACTTCTTTAACAAAAAGAAAAAAATGGTCATTGGCATCACTACTGCACGATACATTATAGCTTTGTAGTAAGTCTAATGAATGTTTGTTTCTCCTTAAGAAAAGATCAAAACAGTGCACTTTTAAGTTTTAAGTCATTCTGCCAAAACTAGTTTGTCAGCAGAGAAACTCTCTACAGTTAGCAGAGCTGTTCACATCATAGATGTTGAATGCTGCAGAGACTGCAGCACTGAATTTCTAATTCAGAACTGTGTAAAATATGTGGTCATGCATACAAATTAATAATATCTGCTTACATTTTAATTATAAGATTTCTTACACTGACTAGGGATCCCTTTGACTGTAAGGGATTTTTGACCAAAGTCGCCATCTAGTGTATGCAAAAAGAAAAGATAGTAAAACATAGTAACACAGATAGGTTTGTGTATATTTTTGAGCTTAAATTAAGGTACTGCAGAATTGAGAGAAAAAAATCCTGATTATCCATAAAAAATGCCCCTGCAAATATTTTATTATGCATTATATTATTCAAATGCTACTCTTCAATTGGATAGTATGCATCAACATTCAAGGTCAAGCTGCAAAGACTTCACACTTCACTTCATTGGAGTCTTTTTAATCTGCAAAACCAAATCTCATGATATTTAGAATGGTACAACATTTATGCTCAGTAGGGTAGTGTAGGTCTGTTAAATGAAGTATGAATCTTGATTTCAAAAACATGACTTGCAAAACTGAAGATATATTACACACAGTGCTTCTGGGGCCATTTTATTTCCATGACTAATTTATACTTGAAACTTACAGTGTTAATTAAACAATATTCAGGAATGTATACAGATGTGAAGTCAGTGTCCCCTCAGCTCCAGTGGTGAAATGGTTTGTCCCCATGCAGAGATGGGACTGACTTTGAGTATCTGGATATTGTGGCAGGACAGGATGAAGTTCAAACAGTCTTGTAGAGGCACTGCGGCGCTTTACTCAGGCCATCAGCTCACGCCTCCACAGGAGCCGCCCCACCCCTTCCGCTTTACTCTGACCATGACCTCTGACCTGTACCACAGAAATGTCTTTTCCGCTGGCTGCTGTGTTTTGTTGCTGGGGCGACCGGGTAGAGCGTCAACAAAGTGGACACCTCAGCGGTCCAGTGAGCGCTTCTGGATTGCTTCAGCCACAGCAGTGCGAAGGAGGGCAATGACGGAGCGAGGGTCGTCACTGCCTATTACTGCACTTCCTGACACAATCATGTTGGCTCCTGCCTGAAGCAAACATTAGCATACACTGACTGTAGAAGGAACTACACTTAACTTTTCAGAGCACATTCTATTAAACTGACATATGCATTTGTGTCCTTACCTCTGCACACTTGTGAATGGTGTCAGGGCCGACACCTCCATCTACTTCAATGTCTAACGAGGGAAACTGACTCCTCAACCAGCTCACCTGGGTCACATCCACAGAAATAAAAGACTGAGCTTAAAATCAGCATTATGTTGTTTGTATAATGTCATTTTCAAATGTTAGTGTGTTTGGAAAGAGAGTCACAGTGCTGTATATTAAATCAGAAAACTTCTAGACTCAATTTAAATGCTAGTCAGACAAGGAAAAAAGAAAAAAGACTGCTTTAGTGAACAAGTGTTTCTATCTGGGTTGTGAATTGTTGGAGACATTTAGGAGTGGTGAGCACTGAAACCAAAACTCATCTTTATTTAGCACTTCTGTAATACAAGTTTGTGGAGTTTTATGGCTAAGCAGAGACTTGTATGGAATTTTAAGTCACATCACAATGAAAGTGAAACTTCCCTTGCACTTGTAATCTCTGTCTGTGTTTTACTATTCAGCAGGTGTATGCATCAAACTGGTGTAAAGTCTGGTACATAATACAGGTACCTAATATTACATAATTGTAGTTTATACAACTTGTCTGAGGTATCCCACAATTATTTTGGCTGAAGGGAGCTCGATTTAGCACTGCACATCTTGGTTGCAAATCACGTACAGGTTGTCTAAGCTCTGTGGCCTTCTCTGACGACATCTGTTGAAGGTGCAATGAATGAAGCATGTTTTTGTGCTTGCAGTGGCTAAAAAGGAATTGGCCAGCAGTTAAGTTCTATTTAGTTGCAAAGATCAACTTGTTTATGTATTCTCCATAGCTTTAATAGCTTGCTTTTCTCAATATGCTGTATATTTGGAATGTGCTCCTTTGTTGACAATTTCTGTGATGTAGTATCTGATAAGGAAAAGCAAATTATTGCTATAATCATTGCTTTAATTATACACATTTGTCTAACTTCATCTCTCTAGTTGCTATCTAGCTGCAGCACAACATTAGGTCACTAGACTGCAAATACACTGCACCTCAGTATCAAGAGTACCACGCCATGGTGTAGTATAGTGCATCTCATCATCAGGTGTTTGCAACTGTAGCATTGCATGTGTGTTTAACTACTGCACAGTAAAGCTTCAAAAGCCTGGTCTGTGTTGTTATGGTCCTGCATCAGGGTCCTGTTACCTTAGGCATCATGTCCTCCATGAACTTCTGCCCTCCAAAGCCAGGTTCAACTGTCATGACCAGAGCCATGTCGATCTGGTTAGCCCAGGGTGCTAGCTCCTCAACAGTAGTACCAGGCTTTATGGCCAAACCCACCTGCAAGACTCACAGAGTGTTAGTGTGAATGCATACAAAACACAGTCACCTCAGCACTTGTATGTTTATAGCCATTTTCATACTGATATCAATACTCATGTTACTACATAAGTGATTGCTTAATATATAAATGCAAATTTTCATTTTCATTACACATTTATGCTATTTGTCAGTGAAATTCTTTTCTGCGCACACTAAAGCTCAAATGTAATTCGGGCCTTTGCTTCGTAGGTGTTATTTTCTCACCTTCATGCCACTCTCTTTTATCTCCTTGATGAGGTTTCCAGGGTTGGTGGTGGCCTCTATGTGGAATGTGTACTGGTTGGCTCCTGCTGCAGCCATGGGCTTCACCCACTGCTCCGGCCGAGACACCATCATGTGCATGTCTGCAGCAGTAACACTGTCACAACGCTGGCCTCCACCACCACAGCAGAGGCATTCATGATACTATTTGGATATTTAGATTCGGGTCTAGCATATGAATGGGATTTTCTCTCACCGAAGAAAGGGTCCTGGCCTACTGATTTCCTCAGGCACTCTACCATGGGATGGCCAAATGTGATGTTGGGGACAAAGTGCCTTCAAAGGGAAACAGAAACAGACATTTATCTTCCAGCTCGTGTTGACATTCTCTCATCTTGCATAAACAGCTGCTAACCTCTTGCGTAAGTGCAGAGGAAATGTGTCTAAACTAGAAGAAAGAAGTCTGTTGTTATAACTTGGGAGACGGCATAATGTTAAACACTCTGATGTTTTTAAAGCCTCTTCACTGACATCCTTAAGCCAGATAAATACAGTTACATAAATCTTGGCTTCACCCAGCTTAACTTCTGGTAAGCTAGCTTAGCTTGTTGATGTTAGCCAACTTTAGCTCTCGCGCGCTGAACTTCCAATCGGCTTGCTAGCAGTTAGCATGCTACCTCGTCTACTGACCCGTCCATTACGTCGAGGTGCAGGTAGTCTGCCCCGCACTCCATCATCCGCACACACTCGCTGCCCAGACAGGACAGGTCGCTGCTCAGGATGGACGGACCGATCTTCGCACTGTAAGCCATGCTGTTACTGACCGCATGCAGCCTCCTGTCTGGTTGCTAACAACAGATCAACTTAACCGCAACATAAACCACAACTTCCGCTCACAACTTTCAAAATACAATAACACAAGAAAAGAGGCGGTAGGCGATATAAAATGCAGTTCAGACATGTGACTGTGGGGTCGTTTTTTCAGATCCCACCTGGCACTGGATAGCTTTTTTACTCCTTTCTAAAAAGTTATTTGAATATGCATTATTATTATCATTATCATTATCATTATTATTATAGTAGTAGTAGGAGTAGTAGTATAGTACTAGGAGTAGTATGTTAGAATAAAAAACATTTGCACCACCTTTCAGGTTTATCACATAATTTCATTAATATTTGCTATAATAATGTTTTTAAAACAATTTATGTATTAACTCTATTTTGTGTTTTTCTGTTCTTTTGCTATTGTGCTCTCTGTGAAGTCGTCGATATGTTTTTATTTTGAAGGCTAAATTTTCTCACTTTGGGGTAAACCCCTGGTGGTTGTGGGTAACTTGATGCAAGTCTCAATGGCTCATGTTCTGGCCTCACACTTCCGCCTTCAAAATAAAACAGTGTCTACTTTTTGACACTAGATGGCACAAATCTCATATGTGTAATGAACTGCAGTCTGAGCTTTACACAGGGGTTTTAATCTGAGTGGCGAAGATTCCAATAATACATTCTCTCTGCTCTCCTCTCCACGATACAAAACAGTGTTGATACTGTGTTGTTAATGGACAGCAATGATAACTTTTCAGTCTCCTGTTTACAATACTTAGCCGCAACATATTCAACCTGCAATTCTTAGCATGTTAACAATCTGAGGAAATCATGTGAATCAAATGCATTTTCTGACAAGACAACACAGCCTTTAAAAAAGGAGATCTTTTGGTCACAGGTCACTCCGTTGAGTAATATAGGACATAGTTTTGTAATCAGAGCATTTAGTAGGACACAGTAAGTAATGCGGGACACAGTTTACTAAATGCCTTATACGGCCTAAATTGCCAAACCTCTTGAATCCTTTCTCAATTCCAACTATCCAGCATGCCGTCTGCTTCTGTTTTTTTCTCAGTATTTGGCCACCGATTTCATGCTTTAATTTCTCTCTGAGATTTTACAGACTTATTCTTGTCATCCACCACACTCCATCTGTCTCTGTCATTCTGCTGTGCCACCACTTAAAATATAAGTTGTGAGTCAGTATGACAAGAAAGATATTTTAATGGCTTCAGAGAGGAAGGTAATTTTCACGCTTGGTGCCTTAGTGTAAAAGATACAGGAATCTAATGATATAAAGTTGTCTGGGCTTTAGAAAAATAGATTTTATTGATTCAAGCAGTTGGCTGGATGGAGAACAGGTTAGCCTGCAGGCTCACTATTGTCTGCCAAAGACCTGTGATGAATCTATTTTTAAAAAAAAACCTCTCTTACAGAGATGAAAACTATGATGAAAGGCAAAAAAGGAGAAAATGAAATACAAGAAGGACTCCTAACATTAGAAAGGCTTTTAATGCCACATATTATCTACTCATATGAACTTTAAAAATGTCCCAAAAGATGAACAAAAAAGCACATAGATCTTCAGTTTAAAAAAAAAAAGTAAAATATTTAAGTCCTGAATAACCTAATGTCTAAGCTGTGATACGAACCATGTGATGTCTGAGGTATGGTTATTTGACAGAAAATACACAAGTTTAAATTAGTCCCAGATGTATCCTAATACTCCCTTGTCTTCTACGAGTTGCTGTCATTCGAGCTCTTTAGAGATAAAGTTTGAAGTACTGCACATTACTTCTAGTTATTCTTTGTCTGATTTGTTTGTCACCTCCATCATCTTGGACACAGTCCACTGAAATGCTATGGATGTTTTTCAGATGAGTGTGTAAGTTGTTGTGATTTATAAGAAGCAGATGGCTGAGGGTTTCTTTTTTTTTTTAAAAAAAAGCCTTTTGCAGCACTCTGCTGAATCTCAGCCCACAAAGAACCACACTCATATAGCCCGATTGGCTAAACAGAATCTGACATTTATGAGTTTTACCCACGTTTTGCATTACTGCGGCAGTGCTGGAAACACTGGTGGCATGGCGCACTCTGGTCGACAGGAAGATGATATATATGATTTTTGAGAGGGGCTGAGGCAGAGTAAGTTGGCGTCACAGAGAACTGGGGCCTCAAGAGTCTCTGGGGAAAGTAGTAAAGTAAAAGCTTCAGTCTTTGACAGTCAGTTTGTGTACTGGTGCCATAGCTGCAGCAGTTTTACAAGTCTGTCCATACAAAAGTCCTTCATGGTGTCTCTGTGACTGCCAACAGCACAGCTGATGGGGGGTGTCTAAGTAAGATTCACTGCATCTCATTAAGTGATAATTATTTTCCTAATGAAGATACCTGAAATATCACTTTAAGTCAGATTAACAGCTTGCATTTGTCTATTTTTCTGCAGAGGTCGCACTCAAGGTTGATGCATTGCACCAACCTGGTTGATGCATTTGTGTGTTTTTTTCTTTTAAAAGGACTGATTTTTTTCCTGCAGCTGCCACAAAGATACATCCTTCACTGTTACTGTAAACAGCTCCAACATCATTTCAGTCAACCCTAGGCTTCTGTTTACTGGAGGTCCCCATTAACATTAAAGACACCACCTTTTTTTTGGAAAGCTCAGGAATGTGAATCATTTTCAGGACACTGTCAAGCTGTTCTCTATTGCTCGTTGCTGACAAATTCTCATTTTAAGAACACCCCAGTATACCCATTGCAGCATCACTGCTGTACTTCTATTCATTTAGTCTCCTGATGACAACGATATTTACAGTATAGTCACAGAGAAAATGTCTTCAAAAACAGTATAAATTGTAAACAAAACCTTAATTATTCTAAAAATACATGTGGGCCCTATCTTGTTACACAATGTCAATGTTTTCAGTTGTATAAATCTTTTTTTATGTATACTGTGCATTTCATACAAAGACAAAGATAAAGCTATGGTTCTCCAGATTTAATGACTTTCTGAATTTATTTGGATGATCAAAATCCCAGTGTGTACTGTATGACATGTATAGTTTTGTGATCCTAATAGGCCTGTGGATGAGAAAATTCTTGTTACACGCGTTCCTGCATTTCAGTCATCTGTAAAGACAATTAAAGAAATGTCTTTTTGCTGAAAACTGAAAACTAATCGGTTCCATTCGCAGTCTTCTACATGAGTGTGTGTTCTCGTTTTTATATGTACTAGCTACTGCCATTTTTATGAGTTTCTAGTGGTTGAGCTGTTCATTATTGTGTTTATTTCTACACTCAGAGTATACTCTTTAATTAATATTGGGGTTTTTTTTCATCTAAGAGTGTTTCCACAAGGTATCAGCACATTTTCATTAAGTTGGCATATGGCTTCATCCACACTTTCAGTCGTGTCCCTGGCGGTTTAGTTTCAGCCTTTTCAGTTGGCTAATTAACACGTACACAGCAGCATGTGTTAAACATGTTTGAACTTGTTTAACCGCCTTTTGAAGTACATCATTTATGGACCATGAATTAATTACCTGGTAAATCAACGGAGAGCCTTCTGAAAACAACAGCAGCCTACTACATTACAATTGCTTATCTACAGGGGAAATGGTGTGTTGATTAGATATGGGCACCTATTCCTGTGTGCACTTTAAGTGCTCTTCAAGATGTGTATATTTGTGTTTAGTATTATGTGAGCTGTAGCCACAGATAAGTTGGGTTTATGTGACCTTTAACCCCTGCAGCAGAAGTAGGGACAGGAATGGAGGCTCTGCCTGCCTCGTTTTTCTTTGTCCAGTGCAGTGGTTGATTATTAAGAACTTGGTACACATCCAAACTTTTCATGTATTATCTTGATTGAAACCTTCCGTCTGCTTCCCTCCAGCAGTTGACTCTAGCCTCCTGAGCAAACAGATAGCGATAAAGCTTTCTTGTGATGGTCAGAAGGAGTGTGTGGAACATGTGTCCCTGCAGCCTCTCCTTTCCTGAACTTTATGTCATAGTGGTCAGGGTCCGTGAGTGGAAAGGGAAGGGTGGGGAGGGCGCTACCTCGCTCCCCCAGGTTACTGCTCCTAATCAAGTTTGTTTTCCTGCCTCTGGGGGGTCACAGACAGCATGGATGTTAAACACGCAAACTTTCATCTGATGAGTATTTGATGCTGCAATATCCATAGAGAGTCAAGAAGGGAATCATGGAATTCACTAAAACTTGTGAATTAGATACAATATTACTTTTCAGAGCCTATTTTGAATTTGTTTGGCCTTGCCCATTATAGTAGCTAAGATGCACTGGTTGTTAAAGAAAGGCTTTATGTCTTATATACTCGCTGGAAAAGTTGTAGCCAAGAAGCATTGTAGCCCCTAGACCTTAAATCATTAACCACATTGAACTGAGACTTTAGAGCTAAAGCTGTGGTCTTTATTTGTGCTGCTTAGCCTATGATTTCAAGGTTTGTCTGTTCTTAGTATATGTCATGTAGCATCACAAAGGAGTAGTTCAAGTTTTCTGAAGTGGATTTATTTGGGGTGCTTATTGTCATTGTGTTAACAACTGTAGACCGTGGTCAGCATACCCTCAGTTTGGAGAAGCAATAGGAGTTTAAGTGTAGGAAGCTAAGCAATGTCCTGTTGTAGGTAAAGTCAGCAGCAATATGTATTTTAGTTTTAGTTTAGTTTAAGTAGATGCTATATTCAGCATATTTTTGTCAGTTTACCCTGCTGTCAGACAGCCCTTTCTAATGAAAAATGAATGGTCTTATGCTCTCCTGAAATTCAGCATACTCCTTTGGTAAAACCATTTTACCTTGTGGAACATGACGTTTCTTTTTTGTGTTATTATGTGACTTTGGCGGTTTAAAGTGTTTATTTGGATTCACCAAAGTCACACAATAACACAAACAAGCTAACAGGCTGAGGCCATTGAAGACCAGTAACTCTTGTGTACTGAGTGGTAAAATTTGTGTTTTACCTTCAGTTTCCTATCAGACAGGGGTTGTCTGACAGCAAAGTGAAGTGGTGAAATATAATTTTATATCGCTACAATATATTTTGCAGTTGTCCCCATCCACAGTGGCACACTGCTAAGCAACTTACATCAATGCTTCTGCTGCTTCTTAAAAATGGTGGGGTGCCAGCCGCCACCCATTTTAAGTAATACACTTACAATTGAAAGTACCTCATACAACCCCACTTTGAAAAAGCAGAACTATCCCTTTAACATGAGAATATTTATGTGCTGAGATGTTGTTGCTACGCGTCTAAATCTGCTAGTGTCATCAGAATAATTGATTATGTAAACAGCGTTAAATCTGTTTATGTCATGGTGTGTATTCTTTGTCATGACCTCAACTTTATGTTCCCTGACCACAGCACACTTCGGAGCACTAGCGGTCAGCACATAACAGCAACTGCCTGTGAAAGCCCCCTCTAGGGAGAAACGGACCCTTCCACCGGTCATAATTTAGTGCTTTACAGAGGACAAAGTGTCACTTCAAAGGGCCAGAAAAGAGACCACAGGGGCACCAGTGACATTTCAAACTGACAGCATGTGGTTATGAAAGGATAAAAACAGAGATTTATTCAGAATATTTTTGGAGGGATTTAATACCAGTAGCCCACCAAACAGGTTTATGAGAACTGAGCTTACCTCCTGACTTCATAAAAAATCTAATCCACCTGGTTTAATCTTTAATATCTGAAGATACAAGAGAACTGCTGAAAAAAACAGCAGGCTGCAGTATTTTCTCCCATGTGCTCCTAGAGTGCAAGGGTTTGGTTTATGAAAACAGGAAATCCAGTTCTAATAAAATTTGTTTTTTGAGATCAGACAGATTATAAATCATATATCTGTTACTCTTTTTCCTTTCAAACTGATATAATTCTGTGTTTGCCATCTTGTGCTGTAAGCTAATATCAGACAAATTAAATCTCAGTTTGTTTCTTCGATGTTTTTTTTCTGTATTGATGCTTGACACAGACACAGTTTTACAAGTCTTACACAGCTAAAGGAAATCTGGCAACAAATATGTGAGTAAAAAAAACATTTACAAAGAGCTCCATGGTTTGTGTCCATTGTACACAAGCTGCAATGTGAATCATGAGGATTCTCTCCTCTGATGAGTTTAATGTGCTGGTCCAAACATCAGCTGCAGAGCATTACTCAGCTGTGGAAAAAAATGACATTTACGAAACTCTTTGGCACTGAGCGTCCATTGCCTTTGGAGAAAATAACTTTCTTTTGAAAGAAAGTGAGAAACTATCACATGATCCAAATGGGAGCATGAATCTTGACCCCATCTGGTGCATCCAACAGCTGTTGGACCCACTGTGGAGAATGCTAAAGGATCGAGGAGTATCAACAATTTCTCCAAATTCCTTCTCCTCAGTGTAGACTCATTTAGGGATTTCATCTGCAGGAAGATAGGTAACCAGGATGAGTAACCACAGATGCAGTTATACACATACAGTAGAAGCATAAGCACTGGTTCAAAATCTTGGACAAGCACACACACTAACACTCCATGACATTCTTTCTTCCTGTCTGTGAGGTTGAATAGTCTCCTGGCAGGATCTGACAAGGATGACTCTCAAGGGAGGAGTGCAGTCAGGAGCCACGTCGACTGACTGCCGACAAGAGTAACATGTAGACTTTAAGTTATTAATTAAAACCGAACATCAGTGTAACTGGGAAAGGATCAACAAAATCATACAGTTCACCACACATTAGTGTTTCACACAATGCAGTGATCTAACAATATTTTACACAGTTGTTAGGACTTATACAACTGAAAGCTTAAACTATCAAAACAGAAATATTTGTGATCTGTTTCAATGTCTATTTACTGAACTTGTAAACGTTTTATACACAATGCTCTGGATGTTGGATTAGCATCTCTGGCTGTGACCTAAGCACAAATATTTTGGCAGCACAGCCAAAATGTGAAACTATAAGAAAACTACGGAAAGCTGCGAACAATGAACCTTATCCTTTCTAATCGTGTTGCTGGAGGTGATGTTTTTTTGTGAGACAGGCAGATGACTCACCTAACGTGGATAATGTCACTGAATGTCAGGCTATTTCTGAAGCATCTTCTGCTCAGACACTTCAGTCATCAACTCTAAATGCCAGGTTTTTAGAATAAAAGGGCTGTGGCCTTCTCTCCAGATTCACCATTGTTTATTGTAACCTTTACTTAATCAGATAATCTCATTGACGTAAAGATCTCTTTTGCGAGAGAGACCATGGTGTAACAATCACACAGGGTGAATTTCAGCAAAGAAGAGGCACATTGTTACAAAGATCCCCCAGTCTCAATATTTCACAATGCAACAAAGCCACAGATTGTGGGTGCCATGAAACACTAAAGTATTGTACTTTTTTCTGTTGTTTATTACGTAAAAGAAATCCATACCACTATCACTCTCAGCACACACAGTTACTTCTTGAGATGTCAAAAAATAACTCCTCAAATGCAATAGACACCAAATTTATGATGCCCGTAACTGTTTGAGTATCATAACTTGGATTGTTGTTGATTTCACACTCCTTCTGAGCCAGCAGTGAGTCAGTTGGTCCCGGCAGTGAAACAAGTGAACAAAGTTATTGAGGGGAAATTGCTCGTTCCATTACAAAAGAAAATGCCGGTGTGACTCTAAAGACTTACACACACATCCTGACAAAGTCCAATTAACCTCACACAGAGAATGGATGGAAGTGTGATGGGTTACAGCCCCCTGGAGACACACAGGCCTGTGGGAGCACTTTACCAAACTTCATGTTTTATTGTGGCCGCGTTCCTTCTATCTAAGTGTTTTCAATCAGCCTTTAGACATCCTCTGAGGTATTTTTGCTCCTTTTTTACTCTGCTTGTCTTGCTGCTGGTTGGCAGCATAAAAGGCTAATATTGACTTTGCTGATGTGTTTTTGTTTGGCATGGGAATGCTTCAGGCCTTTGGCTAGTGCTGGCCTCTTTGAGTGGCTTACCAGAGGGGCCTGGCAGATAGCCAGCGTATAGCAGCTTATAATGGACTCTGCTATACAGTACTGCCCCGTTCATCAGATGAGAGAGGAGGGAGTGGAAAGAAACAACTATATTGGTGCAAACTGCCGTAATATGGGGTAGTGTATATACAAAACATTGCATTAAAATTGTTATTGGAGTTATGGTGTTATCCATAGTGCTGTCCCTGAAAGCAAATAAAAAAGTTTAATGGATTTCAGAGATTAATAGAGCATTTATCCCGTCCCCTGCTGGTTTCCTGAAGCATGAGCAAAGAACACTGGAGAACAGCTCCACAGAGGAAGGTACTTGTGTTTTATCTTCATTGCCAGGAAACATCCGATGGCAGTGAAAGAAAAGAATGGAACGCAAAAAATATGTATCACATTTGAAGTGCAAGGATCAATGGGCCCTCTGCCAAGAGACTTCATGAGCTACTACATCAACAGAAATGAAGGCACAATAGGGAGTTGCGCAGCACAAACTAAACCACAGATCCACACGAGCCTTGACAAATCTTTTTTCTTGCTAATGCAGAAACTATCTGAAAGACAAACAGAAACACTGGCAGTTTTGGTGGAGATCCACCCAACGATGTAACAAATCAATGTTGTTTTTCAGGCTGTGACAGGGTGTTCCCTTGCTGGGTTATGTAAGGTCTAGCACTGAAGAGCGAAAGGAGTTTGTGGTTCATTAGGGTGGATTTCCCTTGAGTAAAATAACCTGTCCTGTGGGTAACTCATTAACTAGAGTTGCCATGTTACTCTAAGATTAAGTTTTACTTTTGCTTTTGCTTGCTAGCTTGTGCTATTACAGTTGCTCTTTGAATCAATATTTTTAATATAGACATATACTGTAATAACATTGTCAAAAAATGATGTGTTTTTATTTGATGTAAAATTGTGATTAGACACTACAATGATTGGAATCTTCTTTATGTAATGAATGTTGTTGGGAAGTATGTTTTCCCGCTCCCTTGCAGAGTGTTAGATGAGAAGCTTGATACCAGTTACAAGCTTGTGTATTGAATATAAAGCTACAGTTAGCAGCAAAATAGCTTAGCTTAGCATAAAGACTTCCAGTCCAGGTGGAAACGGCTGCCCTGTCTCCCTCTCTGAATGAAACAAAATTGTCCAACCAACACCTATAAAATATACAATTCATTAATTTCTCAAAATGTCAAACCATTTATTTGATTTATTCAAAAATAAAAGTAGACATACAATTTTTCATATTTTTGGCCTCTCCTGTGATTTCAGATATCATTTGTTCACCTCCTGCACCGTAGTTGTCCTCAGTGTGTTCCCAGCAGTTACCTGATCCCGTCATTCCCCAGCACACCTGTTCTCCATTGCTCCATCAGCTCCCCTGCATAATATACCAGCCCTCTTTCCCCGCTCTTTTGCCAGATTGTCTAATTGTCCATCCAGTTTAAGTGACCCAGCCAATATTCCTGACCACAGCTTCTTCCTGGCTCCACCAGGCTGCCATTGCCCGCTTTGTTAGGCTTGACTGACTGATTAGCTGTTACCAAACTCTGCCTTGAACTTTTTACTAAGCAAACAAGTGATTGCTTTCAACTGCTCTGCCTCTGAGTCCAAACCTCTGTGTGCAGAACCATGCCAGCAGTACTAATATTACGTTTTTGTTTGGACATAAATTGCTGGAATATTCCTTACGGAATTAATTTTGTTATCCAAAGAAATACTCCTTTGTTTGTGACAGACAATGCTTGCTTGCTGTTGAACGAGAAATCTCATGATAAGATTGATTTTTTTTTTTTTTTAATCTCATTGATGTTTCTACATGTATCAACATAATAAGTCTTGTTAAGAGACCACACACATTCTGTGATGATTGAGGTGGAGACTTGACTGCTATAAACAAACAAATACTTTTACAAATTCTTCATGTTACATTGTGTTAAAATTGAAAACAAACACATTTTGCTGATATTTCTGCAGCGAATGGATGGGAACAAACAGCAAGAGCACCAGTAACAAACATGATGCTGTGGGGGACGACCTGGGTTTATCTCTAGTTGTCATGACAGTCACGTCAATTTCACTTGTGCATTCCTGTGGTATTAAGACACTCATGGATCCCTGGCAGGAATTTCCCCAGGCCCGCGCTCTGTTTTTTCTGCTGTGTCCCTGCCCTGCCTCTGGAGGTGAGGGAAAGTTCAACCACACTAAATCTGGAATCTGAAAGAGCATCTCTATTTTTCACCATTCATAGTATTCCTCTGCTCTGCTCTTGGCACTTGTGTTTGGCACAAGTAGTATTTTTAGTTAGTATTTTTTATACTTTTGGCAGGTTCCTGAATTTATAATGAAATTAAAAATAATGTGGTGTATGTGGGGGATTGTTTCACAGTGTGCTCAGATCTGTTTTGACTCCTTTGTGTAATGCAAAGGCAGAGTATAATGTTCAACAAACCCATGAAGACATAATGGAATAGGATAACTGTTGCAATGATGATGTGGTTAGTGACCGGTGGGAGTATCATTTTACTTGCACAAAAAAAGATAGGACAAACTTGTGAATACCATCTTCAAATAATACCAGAAAAACAAGAAGTGATTCATGTCATTGCCTTGGCAACATCTCAATGTTCTGTGCTCAGTGCTACAGTAAAAAGGAGCTCATTGCCATCAGGGGCCAATTTTCAGTGTTATGTCCAGAGCTGTCTCCAAGCTGTGCTCTCCAAGTGATTTATGGGTAAACGTAGACTATAATCGATATCACCTTGACTTGCACCAGGGTTTCCATGAGGATTTGACATATTCCGTGATGGCAAAGATCAGGAGAATGGAGACATAGGCTGCAAGGGTGGGACTCCCGGTTTTCCTTCTGTGTCATTCCTGAGAAGCGGCAATAGATATCATGTCCAGATGTTTTTGCAGGTTTGGGTAGACACAATGATAGCCTCCCTATTTGCCCCACAGCTGTCTTACTATCTGTATTGCTCAGTACTTGGAACAGACAAATCTTAATGTTCTTCACTTTAAAAGGGATTGACTTTTTAAAGCTTCATAATTCATATTTTTTTTTAAATAGCAATGCATCAATGTTCTATAATGTCAAAAGTACATTGTTAATTATAACCTGATAACGTTTTCTCACTCTCAGCTCATCAGCAGCTTGATCAGTGGTCCTGCTCTTCAAACTGTGCACTCGCAAACCCTCTATTGTAAGTTTTGGACATGCAAGGCTCCATGGTCAAATATAATAATAATTATGTACAGTCCAGGCCAAAATAGACTTTCAAATTGAAACTTTCTGTACATTCGCATTTAACTTTTTATGGAGTTTTGGACGTGTAGGTAAGACAGAGTCAGGTGGCAATTACTAATGCAGAGATTATTTGGTTTGGGATATATATATATATATATATATATATATATATATATAAAGCTAATTGCGAACAGACTCCTCAGTGCTGGTCCTGTCATCTACCCTGTTCTCCCGTCTTACATTAACTAACACTCTAAATACTAAACCACCTGACTTCAAAAGCCACATGGAGTGCCTCTTCCAGACAGAGCATATGGCCACTGACCAAGCTGTGTTATTTGACATTTTAGATTTGAGTCATCAGACTCTGCAGTGCCCCTTGGCTCAACAGAGTGTTTTATCACCTTCACACCATGACTTTACTATATAGTGTAGTTTTCATCTGCAACAGACAGCTGTTTTCAGTAAAAAGTGCTGTATACTCACTGCCTTGGACAGTTAATGACAGGCTGAAGCATTTAGATAATAAGGAGGCTAGGAGGAAGATATTTTCCTCAGGAGCTGGTGGAGACCAAAAGAGAGAGAGGCCAAAAAGACCAGTTGATACGTGTTTAAAAATTTCAAACCTATTATGAAGCTACTGTCACATGTGACAAATCAGCGAATATACATTTCAGATATGAAATCCTCTGTGAGGCAGGCATGTGAGTCTCCTTGGACTGCAGCAGTGTCCCTTTACTTCTGACTTTATCCCACTCTAGGGGACAATTTTAGTTATGTGCACACTTCTGCTTCTACTTTACAAGTCAGTGTTGCCCGCACCACAGCTCTGTGACACCGCTTTCATCACCATAGTGTTCAAGTTTAAACATTTATAGCTGCAACTGAAACTCGCTCAACTCTGACTCATGCTGGAGGACTACACAGTAACTAAATCCAAAAAAAATGATGTAACCAGGAAAAAGTGTACATACTACAAATGGTGACATTTATGGGATTGCTTCTTATTTGTAAATTCATGATACTCATTATTCCAGCACAGAGGAGGGAGGTCTCTTCAGGAAGCACATGGCAGCTATGTCAGGATCTTGCTGACTCCCTAACATTTAAAGAAATGAGGTTATGCTGAAGACCACTGTTACCACAGCAGTGAACCCAAACCATCAACCACTTTATCTTGCCTTCATCATGCTGACACAGCAACAGGGACACACGTAGATACAGGAACATGCCTCCACCAATCATCTTACACCAAATGTTAGCGCCAACCACAAGCCCTGGAGATAAGATAGGAGACAGAAACCTACAACGCATTGTTGTACAAGGGTTGGTGAAAAGGTGACAGCTGACCTGGAAAGTGAACATGGCTGCAATGGACTCCCACTGATCATCTTTGCTTTTAACTGGCAGACCCTAATAGTGCTTAAAAAATGCAGCTCTGTGTCTGCACCGCAGGTGTGATGTGGTATTGAAGTGTTCAAGCTGACACAACAAACAGAAAATCAAAAGAAAAGCAAAACAATTAAAAGCATTTTGGGGAAAAAAATTCTCTGGTCTGATCCTCAGCTTTGTGTGTTACACACTGACTCTTAAAAATGAAGCTTTTTATTCAAATATTGAGCAAAGATAAGGCTGTTCCCTTGGCAAGATAAGACAATACTCACTGCGATTTCAGAGGACCCAGGTCATGGGAACAGGGAAAAGGGACCCAATGTACACTAACATACATTAAGTGTCTCATGACTGATGCTAATGGAAAATCAGAGTTGAGAATGTTACTTTATGTCATGAACACCTTTACCTCTTTACTCTGTTACATTCTCTTTCAGTCATTACACCACAGCTTGTGAACGGAAAAGACCAAAGATGTCACATGGAGGTACAGATCTGTGTGAACTATCCGTTTAAGCATCCTTAAGCCCACCTGAAGCTTTTACTGAGCTTGTGAGAAAGTGTAAGCAGTGCTGCCATATGTTCTCACCCGCTGGCATGACATGCACACAGACACACATTTCCAGACTGGCACGCACGGGTGCACGCTGCACATTTACAGCGGTGCACACATGTGCTCAAACACATCTGTGAAACACAAGTCTTGATTAATGTGTGTAGAATTGGAAGAAAGGGGCTGAGCCTTTGATATCTGTATATCTGTGTTTCCATTACAAGGCCACCTACTCACCGCACTATTTATACACCATATTGCAAACATAATCCGCATAGCAGGAGAAGCAGGAGGAGGGAAAGAGTCTGGTGAGAATGAGTGGGAAGTAGTGGAAAAATTGTACAAGGATTTAATTAAGAATGTGGATTAGGGGCTGAAAAATAATTACACAGTGTAATGAACGAGGGGGTTGAAATGTTCTCAGAGCTTGGAGCAATGTAAAATAGCACCTGCGTGCGCTTGTAGGTGACCTGTGTTTTATGTGTGTTTGTATTTGACCAGCCCCAGAGGTAGGTCTGTGGATCAGGTTCACTGCCTGTGTGTGTGTGTCCAAGCTGTGGACCCCCTCTGGTGGGTCGAGGTGATGGATGATGCCTGGAAGCTCTGGAGTTGTTCGTATAAGTGCTGTCCTAGCAGCTACTAGACAGTCCTGAATGAAGGATGCTTTTAAGTGTGAGTGTGTGCATGTGTGGATAAGTTTGTGTGCATGAGTGACGGGTTACTGATGGCTGTTGTGTTTCAGGTGTTATTCTAGCATTATTGATTACAAGGTGACAGGTATGTGAAGGAAAGCTATTTAATACTGTAGCAGAGAGTGGTGAAACACACACCTACGCACTCCTCCTCCCTTAAACTTGTGTTTGTCCAAACCCCCCACTTCCCCTATAGAATTACAAACCATATACCAAATGTAGGCCCAGGATGGAGAGCACAGTTTGGGTTGCAGTCTTTACTTGTGACACATCGACCTCAATGAAAATGTTCATCAATCAATCTAAAGCACAGGCAGGTATGAGTTTACAGGCCAGACTAAAGAACTTAACTACTTTTCATCTGGTGAAATGAAACAAATGATTGAATGGTAAAAATGTGATTGTTGACAAAACCGGTCCGTGTATTGAGAATGTTTCAGCTTGAAGTTCAACAAGGACCCTTTGTTTTTACAGGTAAGTGTTGGGACATGTCTTGATGTCACCAATGTTTCTCTTCTTCTTCTTCTTCTTCTGTGCAGCCTGTTCTTGAATATTTGCTAACTATTTATCAGAAAATATCAAAGATCAACATTCAAACTAAATAATGAGGTTCTTCTTATGCACAGTGTTGCTTTGAGCTCAATGTTAGTAGCAGCATGCTAACGTGTACAGTGACAGTGCTATCATTTTGACGCCAACCAGTTTATGTCTTCCATGTTTACTGCCTTAGCTTAGCCTATTAGCATGTGAATATCAGTTAATTAGCACTAAACAAGAGAGCCTGATAGTTTGGCAGGTGTTTTGTCATAAACCAAAGTATGTGACGAAATACAATTTTGATGATACTGGCGATAAAGACATTCACAGATTTGATAGTATTCAACCATCATGATTTCATGACAGTCAATCTAATAGAGAGGCCTGTGTCAGCCAGAATCAAACTGGAGGACAGACTGGCATACAGCCAAACCACTAGCATGGCTAAAAACAGACAAGTAAAGGGTATTTTGCAAAATGTATTTAATATGTACTGTGACTTTTAGTTTGTGTCTTGATTTGCATGTTCACATTTCACACAAAGTGCTGTTTATGATTGTCATAACTCTTGCATCTGACAAGCAAATAGATAAATTAAAAAGTAAATTCTGCTCCTTGGTCATTTTTTTTCCTTGTATGGTATTTTGTCAAGTTCATTAAGGGGATTTCCACTTCCACAATTAGAAAATCAGACACAAAAGACTCACATTCCATCTCTCCTGTCATCAAGACCCAGATTATGCTCCTTTTATCTACCACGTTACCATGGTAACTTAATGGGACAATGCTGCAAATAATCAAGATCATGCAATTTGTTTGAAGGAGATGAGATTCTGCAAAACACTGCTGCAGGGCCATTCCTACATGTTGAGCAAATCTCTATGCTGTACTTGGCTGCTGGCACCACATATTTTCCCTTTTAATATTAAAATAAAACTAACTAACTAAAATAAAACTTTTGTTTTTGTTGATCCACTTTGTCTCAGTTTGGGATAATTACAACAGTAATTGTCCAGTGATGCTTTGGAGACCATTTCATATTTTATATCTTAGATTGTGGTTTTCTTACTTCTAATTTTACTTGCATGCTTGTTTTTTTATACATTTCATATGAGGATTGTTGAATGCTGCTTCTTTGTAATTGTACATATCACAAATAAAGAACTCATACTCTCTCTTTGGATAAATGACCGTCTGCAGTGGTGCTAATGCTCCATTTGCTATTTTAGTGTTTCTGCAGCTCTGCATTTCAAAATCTTTGTGTTTTAACAATGAAACAGCTGCAGCTGTGACAACACTACTGATTTGAAGCAAATGAAACAGGTCATAGATACATGGGGTGACTCAAAACCACTGCTGGGGTGAAAGGGGACAGAAAAAGGACAAACCCAGAGTTTTAGAATTGTCTATTCATAACGAAAGGCCAGAGGGGAAATACAATCTGTGGCATGTTTTCATTTGGTCAATTGTGCGGATGAATACTGAGATTTGGTGTCACACATACACAGACATTGGGCGTGTTGGCTCTCAGCTTCCCCACCCAAGTCACCCTCATCCACGCCCGGAAACTACAACTTCCTCCCCCATTCATCTCCCTGCAATTTTGTTTTATTTCTCAGGAGCTGTTTTACAAACTCATTTGTCAAGCCACACAAAAGTTTATTGAGGCCTGTGAAACCAAGCTTAGGAAAACAGTGGCGAGGAAACTCTCCTTTTTGTACACAGAGAAGGATTACAGAGACAGCAATCAGTTGGGTTTTGGGGTTATTGTATGGAGGCCAACTGCAGGAAACCTCAGCCACAATGAGATACAGAAGTTTCAGTTTCAAAATCAAAGCTGGTTTATACTGGAAACAGTCAAACATAGTTCATCTTGTTAGTTTGGGTGTGTGTGTGCATCCCTCTCATCGCAGCAGGATGCATGAGGTGCATCGGGGATTGAATGAGCTATAGAGAGAGACTGCAACTAAAACAGCACATTGAAAGGACAAGTTGAGTGAGTTCCAGGGACACAGTGGAAGTTTCACTCCTGCTGGGGAGGGAGGGGGGTTATTGGGGCGTCATGGAGGATGACAAGTACCTCTTGTTAAAGCCAAGACACTCCGAGGTGGTTGCTGAATGACATACAGACATTCATTTTCACCTCAGGGTGTGAATTGTGTGTGTGCGTCATGGTGAGAGAAACTCCCTGTAAACTGATACCATGCAGACTCTATCTGTCCCCTCTATCCAGAAAAGAAGGCAGCAGAGAGGGAAAGAGACAGATATGTTTTTCTTTTCTTTTCCAATGACAGACGGACCCAAACACTGACTCATCACGAGTAACAATAATTATTGAGCTAACTCTCTGTATATACAATAGGGCATCTGTGATGAACAATGTGAATTGCTGATGGTACAGATGGAAAAATGTAATGTAACCACAGAGTCTAAACACAAAAAGACAACATATGTCATTTGTTTTCCATCTACAATGAATATAAAATATCATTTCAAAGCAACTAAAGCATCACTTTTTAATGGTTATCTTTATGCAGAGTTCCTTTATTATTCCTAAGTTCATGATCTTGTTTAAATATAGAAATAGTCACAAGTGACTTGACAGAGGAGACATGTGTTCAGTCTCACTAACTACTATCTTTTCTTCACCATAACATTACCTAACATCAGTGTAATGTATGCTTCACTAGAAAAACATTATCAAGAAGCGTAGTCCAGGCCTCAATTATGTTCATTACCAAACTTAATTAAGACTATTGAAGGGAGAGATCAGGATTTAATTGAGGATTTTCTGATAAAGCTGTCAATGGATCTCACAAAGCATTACAGAAGAACTGTGTATGCTCACCTCCATGACCCCATAATGGAATCAGCAGGTGCAGAGAATAAGCACGTACACGGCCAGATTATAATCATGAATCCATACCATTTCTTTTTGTTTTTTGCTCCATTCCATGGTTTTGTTGGTTTGAAGAGTGACTTGGGGATATTGCTTTACATGGAGTATTTTGAAGAATTCAGGTATCCTAATGACATTTAATGATTTCCAGGCAAAACTGAAATAAGATCAATTACATCTTTGGCAACATCCAGTGTACACTGTGTAGTTTTGTATTCTGTGGCGAATAAGCGAGCACTGGCATCCATTCAAACATTTCATCCTGGGTAAGAAATGCCCAGTGATTGTAATGAAAATATCAGAATGCAGAAAAACAGAATTGCTATTGTGTGCACTGCATTAATTCATGAAGGCAAAGGCTGCTAAGTCTAGTTGTGGGGATTTCCATGTTTTCACCTTAGTTGTAGAATTTCATGCTTGGCAGTTGTGGAAGAAATGAACTTACTGACCTTAGTTTTTATATTCTTGTGAAAAACACTACAAACTATTGAATATTAGCAAGACAACTGAAAAAACACATCTGAGGGATTTAGTCTACACAAAGCCCATTTTTTAGGAACAATCTCATGAATGTGGCATGTCTTTCAAAGGAGACAGACTGAGGGGGCAATGGCAAAGTTTATGAAGCTTATTAAACTGGGTTGTGGTGCAGTGATGTCACGTTGACTTGACTGGAACGCCCTGTTTTTGTCTGAATAAACAACCATGTGTTTTCAGTGGAATGCCAGAGCCTGACCCCAGACAGGAACCAGAGGAGGACATTGTGATGTCTGTGATGGTGCTCAAACATCATCACAGACAAAACATCACACACAGCCAAAAGCTGTTTTTTTTTCTTTTTTTTGTCCCTTCAGAGCAGCACATAAATCCTACTTTTGATTTTAGCTGTCACTGTCAACACACGCTGTCAGCTGAGATAAAAGTGCGTCAACACCTTCATTCTATCATTCTCTCTCAGGAGCCAAAATAAGCTATCATTACCCACAGGCAGTCCCAAAGCGCTGCAGTTAAGCCATTCATTATCCATCCAGGGGAATAGGGGGTGATTTGACAGGCTGAAAAAACTATGACAAACATAACCAAACTGCATGTGTACAAAAGATTTTGGAGCTTAGCATAATGTAGCTTTATGGGTGTTGCATAAATCTGTTGTGTTGTGATGTTATCTCTGGTAATCCATTCTCATTATCTGCACACCAGAGACATAAAATACTTAATGTAAAGATAAGAAGACAGATTAGTTAAATAAACAATGGATAGATATAAGCACTGTGATGTTTCACATGAGATTTTAATCAACCGCCTTCAAACTGTAAACACATTATTGGGTGCTTATAAAATGTATGACAGATATTGGTATAATAACCCATGGTTTGTATGGATTTGTGTGCCTCCATAAGCCGTAAAGCAGCTGCATTCTCTTCTCTGACACATCTCTGAAGTTTCATGAGCGGCTCTGACGTGAGCGTGCCGCTGAGCTGATGGAGTGGAGGGTGAACTTAAAGTTGCACGTCGGGCTGAGCTCTTAAAGCCGACGAGATGGTGGATGAATTAGGTGATGTCTAAACACCGTATCTGTAGCTTGGGCACGGAGTGTGGTATAAATCAGCCCCCCTAAATAAGAGCCTTCAAAGCCATGTGTGTCCGGCCTATACAGTTACATTTGTGGATCTGGAAGAGATTAGAGCTTTCACACTAACAATAAGCCATGGGATGGTTTATGAGGGTTCAGCATTATCAGGCATGGGGTGGTAGGTAACAGGAGAAAACTTCACTGCCCATTATTCATGGTGCAAGTGAAGCTTGTTTTGGAGCACATTGTGTCTAATCCGTGTTTGTACTATAAATAACAGTAAGAGCCTCCACTGGATATTTTAGCAAAGCAATCTGACTAGGAGTTCATATTTTCAGTTTTACAGACATTCCTCTTTTTGTTTCATGCGAAGTGCTCCCATGGCCCTGATTCATGGAAAAAAAATGCTGTACATTTTTTGTCTTTGTCACACAAAGAAAAAATTAGGAATCGTATCTGGTGAGCTTTGAGCAGCATTAGGTAGCAGCAAAATAACCAAATGTTTCTTTTGTGGAGTTGATGGAGGATAGACCAGAGCTTAAAAAAAGGGTCAATATTGGACCTGCACTCCAAATGAATACTAATGTTGTCATGGGTGAACTCACCAATGGACAGGGAAATAGGAAGGGATGGGCACTGACAATATAAGAGTTCAATAGTAATGTAGGACAAAAAAGCTTAGAGGTGGGTCAAGGCAGACAGGGTCACAGCAAAACATGTCAGATTTTTCAAAGCCTGATCAAAAAACCAAGAGTCTGCATTGCAAGATACCAATAATGGAAAGGTTATCCAGAAAATATGTTTGTTGTTATTCACTGCTATAGAAGAGGCTTTTAAAATTCCCTTCTAGGTCTCTTACCCCTGGACTTTTGGCACTGTTTTTCCTATTCTGAAACAGAAAATATAGTGTACATGGGCCATTGGCTCTCAAAGACCCTTACAGTATCACCATTAGTCCTGAACGCAGCAGTATAAATTCCAGATCTGGTTAGTTCTCAGTTTTTCTGTTGATGTTTTCCAGCACTCACACAGAATGTGCACTCAACTAAATGTTATCAGGCCTGCGCTTGAAAGGTTAAATAAGCCGTGACTTTGTAAATTGATGTGTGCCATCAGTGTTGTTTGATCCAAATTCAGGTTGGTCTTTTAACTTTCATTTTTCCTTTCCTCTTTGACTGAACATCTGCCCAACATCTGGCCATCGCACTTGTCCTCCTTCTCCTTACAGGAGTGGAGTCATGGAGTGCCCAATTAACCCTATCCTCTGGCTTTCTTTTTACTCACACCAAAAACTCCCTGTGAGCACAAGCAGCTGCTGCTTTCCCCTTCTCCTTCATTAATTATTCAAGAACCTTTATTCACCATAAGTCCTCGTGCGAAATTCCTGCCAGGCCAAGCGAAACAAGCACCAACCCGATTGGGAGTTGAACTTACTCTAAATGCTTGGAAATGGGCCAGAAATAATGTAAGTTACATTAACAACAACATACGCGTGCATTGTGCAATTTCAAAGTGCGATGCTCCGGGAGGGAGCATAAAAAAAATCCACTTCCAGCTTGAAATTACTCTCTACCTCTGCACCTCCTTCCTGTCTCATCATTCATTAATTTTATCTTTCCCCAGTATAAGGTATATTGTGCCATAAAGCATAACTCCCTTTATTGACATCATCTCTGGCCCATTTCTTTCTGCTTTTTTTTTTAAATCAAATTAAAACAGATAGCTCCATTAAGAATGCACTGTAACTCAAACGCAAACCATTTGTAAGTAAAGCCAGGGCTGAGTTAGACATCAGAAGATTTCATTATCCAGTTTTGGAACACTGAGCTCTTTACTGTAAATTTTCTCTGGTTTGGAGAGGTCAGATTTACTGTATCTGTTCCAGATAGTGACCACAGAAACCTGCAAACAGTCTTAGAACTGTTGTGAGGGGAACCTTTCAGAGTTCACTCCTGCATAGCCAGTTTTACGCTGAACACACAGCGCAGTGTTTGGGTTTATGTAGAAGACTGGCTCAGTAGTGTGTTTGACACATCGTGTGTAAGCAGCTTATAATGGGAACAGAAGAGAATCATAACTGGCAAACTGTAAAAGGAAGCAAAACACTTTACAGCGTATGAGCATGCCAAGTAAAACACAGACCGTGCAGTCATGGAGTAACAGAAGTGTGTGTTATACTCTGTTCACCCTGAGTGCATTCAGACATGACTGCAGCACATAAACATCTACTATAGCGGCGGGATACCTTGGAGTACTGGGATTTGGTCTGAACTACAGTACAGCACCTCATCTGGAATTATAATTATAAGTGGCTAATTTAAATCTTGTAGCACTGTTAACAACCATGTATGCATGAGTGTGTGTGTGCGTGTGTGTGTGTGTGTGTGTGTGTGTGTGTGTGTGATGTGTGAAATGTGGACAGATACCTTGCTTGCCATTGGCCCTAATGTCAGCAGGGTAAATCAATAACATTTTGTATCTGTGCATACCACACAGATGATGTTTTTAGCACAAAGACAAACAAAATATCTGTAGTATCTTTGTTCAATGGTGAATTAATAACTAGGTAAAGCAGTAAAGCAAACAAGTTACACTGTGTGGCAATATGTTCATGGAAATTTGATGTATTCATTACTATAAACTTGAATGGGAATGATATTAAACATGAGCTCCTCTGATTTTACACATTAAAGTCTGTTAACTGGTCTTGGGGTCTACCACTACATACATCAAAAGGTCTTCTCTCCAAATCTGGTTTTCATAACTTAAATATGTTCCATTGATGTGATACTTAAATTGTTCTTCTCAAAATATTCTCCATTCCAGCTACTACAAAGCTGTATTAGTTACACAAGCCATCTTGTTTAGTGACTTATTCAGTGGAGGTTCTCTGACCTGTAGCAAGCCATCATCAGGAAGATATTGACAGGGTTCAGGTCAGACGAGTTGGTTTTCTGAGAGGGAAATGATTCAAACAAAAAGGGAGAGGGAGAGATGACCACCACACACCAGGAGCACTGGAAGGTCAAGGCAGCTTCACAGGGAAGAGGGAAGCTGGGAGGGTTATCATCAGCAGATCACTCATTTGGTTTGACCTTTGAAAAATCCCTTTACGGCTTCCTCTTCAGACTGACCTAGATCACACTGGCCTGCCTACACCAGAGCTGCCATTATCCTGCTAACACAAACCTTCAACGCATATTGCCAGCAAGGCTACACTGTCTCACTACAGCTGGTCAGGAGATACTGAAAAAGGAGGCAGGGGCACTGTAAAACAGTAGGCAATGAGTCAACATTTTAAAAAAAGTAAGGATGTGCATATCCAAAATTATTGTCAGATGTTAGAAGCAAGAGGAATCCAAAAAAAAGAAAATTGTCACAGTGAGACTGTTTTATTGTTGACATTTCTACTGTTAATCAGAGAGAAGAGAAAAAGGACAGAAATTGTATCAATTTCCTCAGATTAGGAGGGAACACTGGAGGGAGCTGCATCAACACTCCTCTCCTCAGGCAACAAATGACAGTTAGCCTTGGATGTGAAATCCCCCCAGAGATCCCCACATCTATCCACCCAGATTAGCAGTGTGGTCTTTGGCCACAGAGATGCTCTTCCTCACTGAACTCATCCAATGGGATGATGAGGAGGGGCTCCCCAAACAGGCTGAAATACTTGATTGTAAGGAGGCAGACTGGAGGGTTGTTGAGGTGCTGTCCCTCGCACAGGAGAGTAGGTCAAGTGCTGAGGTTAAAGGAGGAAAACACTGATCAGTTGTTGTTCCCTTGTGACAATTCTGCAAGAGAACAGCTGGAGCTTCAACAACATAACTAAATGAATCTAATCTAAATCTTATCATCTGCTTCTGGTGGTAATAACAATAGGTCAAAAGATTTAATTGGCAGAAGTATGTTTCTTTTGCTGTCTGAAAAAATGTTTGTGTGACTATAATTGAAAAATATGCAATCTCTGTCAGGCCTAGCCAACATTTCTAGCTTTGAGGACCGGTCACATGACAGCTGGGATAAAGCACACAAAGTGATGTGAGCCTGGATGAATTTGCTTGCTGCATATGAAAATAACGGAGCAGTGAAGGCATTTCTAAAATACATTCAATGCACCTCAGTTAAAACCCATTATTTCAGTCATCCAGAGGCATGGAGGATATTAAGTTGTGAGATTATTTTGACAAGAACCAAAGAAATCACAGAGGCAAAACATTTTCTCTGTATTTAATGTAGAACAAAACACATGTTATGCATTACAATACCAAAGGAATGTCTCTGTTCTTGTAGACACATGTTCGTGTCTCCAGTCTTTTCTAATCGCAACATGAAGTCTTTTCAGTGTAAAAGCATACATATGTAACCAATCACATGACACAATGTTCTCTATGTCAGCATATCAAAAGAATTTGTAGTTTCCTACAACAGACAGTGGGTAAACCGTAAAACTCAAAGTTTGTGACACATAAAATGTCATCTCTTGGTGTTAAGCTGTGGCACAGACACACACACACACACACACACACACACACACGCACACACAAAAGTAATGCAGTGATGTCTTTTGTGATTTGGTCCCTAATAAACACTTGGTTGTTGTACACCACAGCTGCTGCCTACATAAAAGTAGTAAAGCTTTTCATTCATGTTATTTGGTCGTAAAAGTTTTAGCCGACTGTGGCCTGTGTGCTGACACAGCAGGATTAATACCACATGGGCGTGTGTATCCCTTCTACTATTAGCACTGACGCCAAATATAGTGACAGTACCGTACATTACGCCATACTGTACTCTTCATAAGAGACGGCAGCTACATTTATCTGGTCTGCAAGCTCAGTAGTCCCAGCTGAAGCCTCCAGACAATGTTTAGCAAATGAAAACTAACAAGTTCATCATTTGCCACATGGATGATGCAAATCATTCGTAAGCACAGCACCTGGGCTTTCTTAAAAGGAACGGTTGAACCCTTTTTGAAAATTGCTTATTTTATTTCGTGCAGAGAGTTAGATGAAAGGGTTGAGTGCTAATTACAGTACTACTCTCATGTCTGTGCACTAAACATGAAGCTAAAGTCAGCATCTGATTAGCTTAGCTTATCTTAGCACAAAGACTGGAAGACACCAAGAACTGCACCCAGCCAAGAAAAAGCCCAGCACAAAATCACCCATAAAACCACAAACATTCATTTTTTTATACAGATTAAACAAACAAGATATGTTGTGTTTATCAGTGAGCTTTGGAGTTGCTGGTGGGTGTGTTGCCTTAAAACAGAGCTTCACAGCCAATTTCCATCTGTTCCCAGGCCTTATCCTAAGCTCAGTTTATCAGCAGCCTGGCTGTAGCTAACTGAGTGCACAGACATGAATCTTCTCATCAAACTCTCTCTTTTTTTGATCATTTACAAACCTTAGTTGCATGAAAGAACTCAAAATTTACATTATTTGCCTGAAGGATTCCACCAATGTGACATGAGGTTAGGATTAAAAAGGAGGCAGCAGGATTTAAACGCTGAGCCAGTCAGTGGCTCGACTAACACGATGAGGCAGCATTGCATGAAGTGGAGCACTGAGCAGATATCAGCGTGTCAAGACTTTGAATATACAACATGAAAGAGGCAAAACAGTTCAAATGTACATTATACATATATATATAAATACAACTTGATACAAAAAGATTAACAATATCATTCTGCTGATACTATCAATATTCAATGCCCTTCAGATCATGGACACCACACACAAAAAAGGCACACACACACAATACAGTCCTACAAACAGAATATCAGCGGCAATGATTTTATACATTTATGTCACTACTTTGGCTTTACAAATGAGTGAAAATACTCATGTGATTTCAGTATCAGCTGTTATAACAAATTACTTTCTAAGTGCTTTTAAATAAGTCCATCAAAGTTGATATTAGTCTGTCTTCAAGCTTTTCTACACGACTCAAGCAGGTTCCTAGGAAAAGGATGTTTCTTTTTTCACACAATGCTGACAGTGGACAGATTCTGATAAAAGAAATCAGCTGTAACATGAGTTTACATTGCAATATAGCTGATTATATTTAGAAACAGTGTTGGAAAAATAATAATTGGGTTTTGCAGGTTTCAGATCTGTGGTGGATTGTCTACAGCTACAGCAGAGTACTCAGTCTCAGACATGTTGGAAGCCTCGATGAGGCGAGCCAAGCCCGTCCTTGTGGAGTATTTAAAGATGAAGGCCTTCATGAGGTCATAGCGGTAGTTTCTGTTGATAAAGTTGTAGAGGATGGGATTGAAACAGCAGTGGAGCAACGACAGACACTGTGTGAGGTGTAAGGCCACGTAGATCACATTCTCCAGGCCACAGGTCAGAGGCACCAGGCCCAACTGAGACAAGGAATCAACCAGGAGGACTCCATGGTAGGGCCCCCAGCAGGCCAGAAACACCACGATGTAGGCCAGGATTACCCTGCGGCTCACACGACGCTCCTGTTCCACAGAGGAAGATGATGATGAAGAGGAGGAGCGGTTGAAAGCGCTGGCTAGCAGGGCATAAAACACTGCAATGACAGGGAATGGAAGAACAAAGCCCAGCAGGATGAAGCTCAGCTGCACGCCCACCATCCACTCCCGGGGGTTTTCTTCTGGGTACACGGGCCTGCACAGCATTGTGTCCCCATGTGTTGACTTCACAGTATGAAGGAAGTAGGTGTCTGGCAGGGAAGCAACCAGTGCCAGAAGCCACACCCCCACACAAGCTCCACGGCGGATCAGCTTCCTATGTGCGCACACTTCGTTGTCTCCGTGCTTCTTCACGCTTAGGTAGCGGTCCACGCTCATGCAGGCCAGGAAGAAGATGCTGCTGAAGAGGTTGACGGCAAACAGCAGGTGTGTAAGTTTACATGCCACCTCACCAAAGGGCCAGTGGCCATGCTGGGCCAGCGAGCTCACCCACACAGGCAGCGTGGCACACACACACAGGTCTGCGACCGCCAGGTGGGCGATGTACATGTGTGTCTCGTGCCGAGGGGTGGAGTCTCTCTGTGCACGTATGTTTACCCAGAGGACCAGAGCGTTAGCAGCCAGACCGACAATGAAGATGAAAGTGTAGAGGACACATGTGGAGTAGAGCAGGGCGCTGCGGTTGAAAGCTGTCGCACACACCGTGGAGTCCACACTCGATATGTTGCTCAAGGTGTCAGAGACATTGGGGTCTCGAAACCACGCCAACAGATCCTCCAGATCACTGGGGCTCAGACTCATTTTTCAGCACTGGGAGGTGACCACAGATCACTGCAAGGAACACACACCACCTCTGACTGGGACAGATCCTAAAAAAACAAGACATTAAATCATCATTTCCTGCAGCATACTTAAATCCAGTTAAATCCTATAAGATTTTTTTTTACTTTAACCTTCTGATATCATATTTAAGAAGCAATTTTCTGTCACATAAAGCACAGCTTACTTTGCCCAAACTGCAAGAGCTCATAAAACATAAAGCCGCTTGTGGTATGCTACCAGATCCTGAAGAATCTTAATGTGGTTAGCTTGTTAAAACACCGCTTTCATGGGTTAATAGAGGCTCTCTGTTGCCGTGTCACAAACGTAAGACTTCTCCATGATTGATGTGCAGTCAGGAGGGCAGTACAATAAATGTTTACATTAGCTCCACTAGCACAGAGCACAGATTAGACATAAGGAAGCAGGATCCAGAAATCCAAACAGGGTATATTTCCGGAGCGTTCCGCGCATTCCAAGATAAAGCATTGGTCAGGACGGGAAACCTGATGCCATTTAAAGAATGTTTTCTCTTAACATGCTTGTTATAGTTTAAAAAATCCCTTGTTTCTCTTCTGCTGTTGGAGAAGAGGGTGAGAGGGGAGCTGTCACCACCCACATGATCAAAGTGCAGGCTGCTCATAACATCAAATATGTCATTTAACAACATCTGAGTCTCATAACACAAGAGCACATGCGCACAAATTTTACATACAGGCCTCATTAATGATATGACTAAGGTGACCGAAGCAATATGTAAGATCACAGAGGCAGTAGTCTGTAGCAGCTTGGAATGCCAAATAACTTCGTATAGATTCTTTTGAGCCTAAAGGGCCATTTTGAAGGAGATTTCCATACTGCTGTGTTTTTGGTTTTTGCTGTGATGTCTCTTTTAACTCCCCTAACAGGCAGCCTGCCACAGTGTGAAAGATCAGAGGTGAAAGGTAATAGATCTAAACCAGAACACGAGTGGCTTAACCCCGCTGCTGCCCCCTTACTAACTTGCACGCCCACAGAGTGAATTGTGTGCAGAGAGCAGCGGGAGGCTTGACGCCTGCAAAACGGTCCAAGTGAGGTTAAAAAGAGGGTCACTGACCACTGGGCGACACAGCACGGCGAAAAGCAGTGAAATGTGACCACATCAGACATCTGTCTGTGTAGGAGGATCGTGCCACACACAGGATAATTAGCACAAAGTCACAGAGAATGATGAAAGAAAAGGCAAAGTGATAAGCATATACAAGGAAATGTGGAACATATTAGGATGTGCAGCTGTCTAGTGTGTGTTGGGTCTGCCTTCGTTATCTGCTGTCAGTTCAATTAATTCCATTGTATACTACTTTATACTACAGCTCCACCTTATTTCAGATGCAAGTACTGCACTTTTTAGTACAGGTACTACTCGGAAAATTAGAATATCCTGAAAAAGTGCATGCATTTCTGTAACTCAACTTTAAAGGTGAAATGTACATATTATATAGACAAATAGTATGCGAATCAATATATTTCAAGCTTTTATTTGTTTTGATTTTGCTGATTAGGACTTGCAGCTTCAGAAAACCTCAAATTCAAAAACGCAGAAAATTAGAATATTGCTTGAAATCATAATCATAATCAGCAAAATTACAACAAAAAATGCTTGAGATATCTCACTTTGCATGTAATGAGTCTATAAAATGTATTGGTTTCACCTTTTATGTTGGATTGCCTGAATAAAACAACTTTTACGCGATATTCTAATTTTCCGAGTAGTACCTGTACATGGCATTTGTTTCACAGCTACATTCACCTGTAGATTTACATGTTCAGATATGATACATACAAAACACATGACCAGCTTGTAAAATCATATAAAATAATATAGATAAAACTACCAGATGGTATGCAAAGAGGTTAAAACAGGCCCCAGTTCAAAATGCTGTTTACACACTAATGCACAAGTAATAACTGTCATGAATAATGTTATATGCGCATTGGTGTATCAGGTTATTAAAGATAATGTTGCATATTGCTGAGCTTAAACTCATTATGAAAATATAAGGCTTCTATGCAAATTTGGAATCAGATGTTCAAGTCACTGGATTATCCTCCAGGATGTCAGTATTTTATGTATCAACAGAACTCTTTTGGTTTCGCTGCCTCTACTTTGAGACTGATCTAAATAATCTCCATTCACTTCGGCTCATAATAAAGGAATATCAGAAATGTGACATTTAATTTGCCTTTCAATTATTTTGAGACACTGGAGAGTGCAAGTCGTTCTAATAGAGGGATTTTCTAAACAGAGATAATCCCTCACAATGGCCTCTGTCTAATTCCCCTATATTATATGGAAAATACCTGGAGGTGCCAGGTAGCCCCACAGGCTTCAAGCTAATTAACCTTTTAACACCCACACCATCAGATAACAGAGGGAGCACATCTCTTTCTCTCTGCATCTGTCTCTCTCTATAGCTCTCTCTCTCTCTGTCCCAGTATCTGCCTCTCTTTCAGTCTCTCTCCCTGCATCCAGTTACAAATTAGCCGAAAACGTCTTTTGTTACTGAATACACACTCACACACACACACACACACACACTATAAAAGCGATTGAAGGCTATTTTCATGTGCTAATGCTGCCGACAAGAAAGGCGCAGGTGCAGCATGTCTGTCAGAAGTTTCTTCTACTTCAGCATTACTTCGAGATAAAAAAAACAAATACTCTTTATCTTTTTCCCGAAAGAAGATTAACCAGCAAAAAGTGTTGCTTTGCGCGTCATCGTTACGCACAATAGTACGGCATCCAGCGAAAGATCCCGGGTTGCTGCTGACGGCAAACATTCACAATGTCATTGTTGTCATTGTTGAGTTCAGTCAGGGTGGAAACAAACTTCTCTTATCAGTTGCCAGGTTGGTACACAGTAGCCTGACTCCGTGTTTGGACAGGAGAAGCAAATAAACAACGCAGAAACACGCAAAGAAGGTGGAGCAACAAACAAAAACAAAAAACAAAAAAAACATTAAAATGGTACTGAAATACTAATATAACACATTATGTCTCTGTTGGGATTACAATGTTAAGAATGTTGCTTTTATCCCGGTTTCAAATATTTTATAAAAACAGTAATTCAAGTGATTACATGTCCTAAAAAGAGCTATTTATGCAGTTCAATATACTGATCCAGCATCTAAAGCGATTTAAGTGCTGTTTGAAAGTCGAGAAACTATCTATACACCGAATTTTCCTGCCTCCTCCTTCCTTATAAGCAGCCTACCTGTTTGTAATTCCCCGTTCCTCGCTGAAGTCTCTTCCTTTTTAAGAGCTGATTTTGTTTTGGGGCGCTGAATCACAAACTTCAACTTGCGTGCGCTCCCCTCCGTCTGCTTAAATGAATCTAAGACCGATCGTTGTTCTGCACTTGCTGGTAGTCAGAAGAGCTACGCCTCCAAGGCTGGACCTAACAGTTATGCGTATTGACATGGCATCGCCTCTGGCGCTCAGTATACAGCAAGCAAGCGAGGCGAGTTTCGGCCAGGAGAGAAAAGAACACGCGGTATTTCCTGCTTAAGACGCGCCATAAATAATCAGGGCCGGCCCTAAACAGTTTGGTGCCCAAATACAATCCCACCCCGCCACCACCACTACAGTGATTTCAAGTTCAATACATTAAATGACCCCCCAAACTATCACGTACCAAAGAATGAATACATTTTTGAATACTGCAAACCACTGTTAAAAATAATAACGATAGGGAAGAGACCAAAATAACCCATCAATTACAAAGACCACAAATAAGAAAAAGTTAGTTTTTTCTATTTTTACTTTGAGGGTGACCAGCAGAAGGTGGTGGTGCTGGTGACTCTCTATAGGTCTTTTGTCTTTAGTTGGCCTTAATAACACATAGTACAGCATTTTCACATAGCTGAACTCTATGTTACTTGCATGCAAGTTTTTATATTGCATGCAGATGTATGCATGTCTACAATATGGTATGCACTGCAAAGGACAGTATTCTGTGTTATTATCATCAAAGGAGACTAATGATGAATAAAAAGGAGTTTTTCATACATAAGTATTGCGTATTATGCAAACTTAAAAAACTATATTTTCAATTAAATTCCAGAGTTTTTTAAATGACACTCCGATATGATTAGATGCTGCACATAATAAATACACTATAATAATAAAAATAATAAAATTCATTAAACTGTATCATATGCAGGCCTATATTATGATTTTGTAAGTATGGATGGCATAATAGTCTGTAATAATGTTATCATGATGAACTTTTTTGGATAGTGGTTTTAACGTTACAACAACAATAGTATTAATAAATTAAAGTGCATGTAAACTGGAGAAGCCGTACGTTTCAACACTAACTGTTTGGAAGCTGCAGACCCATCTACATCAACAATTGGCATTAAACTGTATCTTACAGCATGCGTGTTTTTAAATGGCCTTATGTACAACATAATATTTGACATCAATACTATATAAATACAGGGCATATTTTTTGTATGAAATCACTTTATAGGTGGCTGCATTTACGTAGAAAATACAGTGCTATTTTGTATGCTTCACAAACTGAATTTACATCATAGCTTGTTAAACTGCACTGGGCATTTACACTGATTTAGTGACTGCAATATAATAATGCCAGACCTTTAAACAACAGCATATGGTGCAGTTGTGTAAGAAAACATAATTCACTACATACATTAACCCCATGAAACCAAATTACAAGGGCACCACCTTGTGCTCCCTACAGCGCCCCACCCTAGTTGCCTAAAAATGAAACCAGAGTTGCAGACAGTCAGTAAACCACATCTGTGTCTTCTGCTTCCACCCAGAACAAGCAAATGGGTTAAGCCCAACGTCCAGTTCCACAGTAGTAACTGACAACACCCTGTGTAACGGATGACACCAAAAACTATAATTAAATGTATAGATTTTGTTTTAGTGTGTTTATATTTTCAATCAATTTCCAGTTTCTATGATTCAGGGCCATTTGGATCAAATTCAGGTGCAAAGGGGTTGATTTTTTTATTTCTTTTATTAACACAATGCTTGTCCTGAAACTAAGAACAACAACATCAGCTGTTTCATTGTCGTTTGAGCCTTATTCAGTCTCATTTCAGGGACATCCTTTGGAAGCAGCACAAAGCCGTGTCCGAGCCTCATGTGTTTACTGAAAGCCGCTGAAAGCTCACCTGCAACTCTGGTGGCCAAACAGCTGCTCCCACCAGGGCAATTAACCTCGAGCTCGCTACAGAGACAATTGCAAAGGAGAAACTGTTGAATTTTATAAATTTTTTAATGATGTTTGAAATATCAAACGATAATAAATTACTCTGAGAGAGTTCACAAGAGAAAGTAATTCTTTTGATGTCATGCCCAATGATTGGCGTATTGACATAACCTGGTACAGTATGTCCGGCATGTTTGCTTGGGAAAAAGATATCGTTGACTTGTACAGGTCACCCCACTGAAGTTTATTATGACTGCATCGCTTGTATTCTGTGATGAAATTCAGCTAGCAGGCGACTCTGACCTCATTAAAGAGCAGAGTAGTGAAGTCAGTTTCAATAAGGCTTTAAAGAAAGGCTCCCACTATGCACACATACCCATTGTTCTTCGTATCAGGAGAATCAGGGGGGATTTGTAAGCCTCTCTGATAAGCATCCATATCCTTGCAGACTGCTGCCAACCTCTGTTCTGCAGTCCTCATTCACATGAGGCCGGACTGGAAACAGCAGGGTGTATGTGAGCGTGTGTGTGTGTTGTCTGAGAAAAAGCCACACAGCTACCAAACACCTTCTGCTAAAGTAGTATTTTCATTAAGAATGGTATTAGAATGACATAGAACAGATTACCGTAGATACACGGTGAATGATGCAATAGCTCAGCAACAGAAATGAGGAAATAGTCAAATTTAATGCTTGGGGCAAAATTAAACAACTGAAGTGAAATTAAATTATGTTGCAAGGCTAATTGGCTTTTTCTCTGCAGTCTAAACACTTTTCACTTTTGCATGAATAAGATTTGAGTGGAAATTCTTAGTATTGTGGTATATACTTTCTAATGCCTCGACAGATATTTCCCTTAGAGAATAAAAACAGACTGAATAAAGTGTGAATATTTGACATACATCAGCCCAGCGGCTGTTTTTCTCCAGGTAACTATGAGGTGTCATATTGATGATGTGTAGGTTTGATAATGTTAATTGCAATATTGAATACGGTAATTCTATTACTGGTACCTCTGTCAATACATGTGACGTCGATTATATTTCTGCCAGTTCTGGAAGAGGAGGGTCTTTTTTAATGTATCCTTATATAAATTTAGGATCTACAGAAACAGTGTTTTTTGTTGAACTGGCTGTAAAGCTCTTACAAATTTTCTCTAACAAACTCTAATACTGAATTGACTTGATACAAGTTTTGACAAATGCAGTGGCGCTGGGATGCAAATTTTTTTATTTGTTCATGGTTCAGGCATAAGGGTTTGCATCCACGCAGCACAGCTTCTTTCACCTACTCTAAAAGTATTTTTAAAACAGGATAAACAGATCAAGAGATTAGAAGATGGAAAAGGGTAGGCGACTGCAAGAGGGAAACAGGGTAGCGATGACGTAAAAGAACTAGGAGGGTGGGTGGGGTGTGGGAGAAGAAAAGTTGAGGAAAACAGAGGAAGAAAGATTGAGAGAGTTATTGCTAATGACTGCTGTTTCTTTTGTAGTCTAGCCCTGCGTCACAGTGGGAGGTCTGACAGACACAATCTATTTTTGTGCAAATTTCCATTCAGAGGGTCCCTCTCAAACTCATTCTCAACCACATCTTTACCATCAACAGTCGACCTCCCGCCTGCTCTGAGGTTCCCTCTTGCATTTCTCTACTCCCTCACATTCCTGCTCCTCTAACCTCACTCATCTTTCACTTAATTACTTATTCATTTACAATTATCTTTCTGGAGGTTGTGGGCCTGTGTAAGTGAAGTTGAAAGGAGTGCACAGAAGAAGTGGATGGAGCTTGTCAAGGAGTGTGTGAAAATGAAGAAACCTTTAAAAATTCAAAGGACAAAAGATTGGCAGCTATTTGTTGAATTGGACTTTGTCTTGGGTTTTCGGGCCAGTGTTTTGTCACTGCTGATAATCTGCGAGTCTGTGATGAGGTGATCTTTTGTGTCTCTCAGGGATATGTTCATGCAGGTGCGTGTTTGGCAGAAAGAGTGCGTCCCTGGAAATGTAGCAATCAAGGCATTCCTCACGTTGACAGAGCATCCCTCACACCAGCCCATGAATAGCAGGGAAACCTGAGAACCGCTTGAATGTCAAACAAGGGAAAAAAAGGAAGGAATATACCGAGAGGGTTTGTGTTAAACATGTATGGGAAATAAATTACATTTTAAAGCTGATTTCTTTTAGCTACTCAGGGGCAGCAGGAACAAGCTGTTGATATGGTGAGGTTGTTAGCAAACAGTGTCTCAGTTTAACATTCAGCACCCACAGAGGAACATTAGCATTCATTTGGAGTTGGGTTTCTGGCCACCTGGCAAATGTATTCTCTCTTGTTTTAGATCTGCATTGTTTTCTCTGTACCTACTTCTCGGGGGAATATCAGATTGTTAAGCAGCTAAATGTCTTAAATGTCTGTTCGCCATTTGGTGTTGGGCAGGTAGCATACAGTGGGCTTTTTAGAGCTTTTTCACAGAGTACTGATACCTGCAGTTGCTGGGACTTCCACTGCTGACAGGCAACAGCAAAGTTGCATGCTGGATAAACAAATCAATGAACTGTAACACACTGAAAGTGTCGCAGCAGAGCTGTATAACCATCTGTGCCTCCACAGCCATGCTCTGCGACTGACGTACATACTTGGGCTAAATGCTCATATCGCCGTGCTAATATGTTCACACTCAGTTGTTATCATATTTCTTTATATTAACTTGACTGAGGATCTAGAGGAAAGTCAGGGGATTCATCCTCTGGAGAGCTTAAATGTTTATGCAAAATTTCATAACAATCCATCCAATTGTTGAGATATGTCATGCCACTATCATGGCAGAAAAAAGTATGAATCATAGCAGCTTTAAAATCTTTCCTTTTATGCTGTCTTTCTCTAACTGCCGTGCAGAGCTCTCATTTAGCTCTCTTCTTTTCTTCTTTTCTTTCTCTGACCTCACTGGATCTGTCAGTACCTTCATGCTTAGTTGTTGACCATGACCGGCAGTGGCTCATACAGTCCATTGACTTTGTCTATCATCTCTGCACACAGCAGTAACTCAAACAAAGGGCAAGTTCTGCTTTCACCAAGCCTTACAGGTTTGTTTTCACCCCCACCCTTTCAGTACACACGTGCACATACACACACACACACACACACACACACACACACACACACACACACACACACACTACGTTAATCAATATGAGCGGTCACTGGGATCATGCAGATGATGAGTAAAAGCCAAGGAAAAGTCTTGCTCCAGGGGACAGTGAATGTCCAGTATGGATTAGTGACAGAATCCATCCACAGGCAGCAAAAGATGGTGTCTGTCTCACTGTGTTCCCCCAAGGCTTTAGCTCTAATCTAGTAATCCTATCTTGACAATCCCAGTGTATGTGTCACATCATGCTGCCTTTCCATGCTGCTGACACAGAGTCCATAGATAAGGTGGCTAACTTTCACCCCTATTGTCCTGTCACGCTAAATGAAAAATGGACCATCAGCACTGCTGGAATGCGCTGGTGTTTTGGAGAAGCCTGCAGCAAAAGCTTCAGCGGCTACATTACTTATAGGTGTTGCCTTGCTAGCCTGTGGCTGTGAATGAGAGCCTCAGTGCTGACATGCTGTCACTGGGATCAAGTTCATGGTTTAACTTAAGTCTGAAACATTTAAGTTGCATCCATGGTAAACAGGCCAATTTAACATTAACAAAGTGACATTTCAATTACAAACAAGATATGTTAAGTTTTATAAGAGCGTGAGTACTGAGCGAAAAACCAAACATTGCAAAGTTTATTGGACATAAACATGACTCCAGAGCACTCAAACAAGATGATGAATAAATAATGGAGATAAACATGCAAGCAGACTGAAGCCCGACTTGCTTTAATGGAAAAAGATCAAAATGGCGATACACTCTAAATATCATGTCCTTTAAAAATGACCCCGTGGCACAAAACGGTTGATCAAAATCACAAGAACAACATGTGATGGAAAATGACCTTAAGTCATTTTTTCACTGTCCCAGGTGGTTCCCATTCACAGTCTCCCCACTGATCGCATACACACAAGCGACTGCGGCACTGCAGGGGGATTACGGCCAGGATGTGGCAACCCAGGCAGCATCTGGAGTTGAGCCCCATGCGCCTGGAGCTCCTAGTGAGGGGCACTAGCACTAGCATTCCCATTCATCTAGTCTTCCCTCGCAGTCTCATCTGTGACCTTGAGCTTCAGTAACATCTATTACTCACAGATGAAAACATATGAGGCCATTTGTAGTCCTTCATTGTTTATACCGAAGTGTGACAGTGGGAGAAATATTTAAGGAAGACGCATGAAACAAAAGCCAGAAATAAGATTGAATCTGAGATATAAAGGAAAGGGGAGTCAACATTTAAGCAATGGGATCAAACGGGAATGGAGGACAGGATGTACACTGTTCACCATGTGTCAGTGTCTCCTGTCACTCTGCAGGCTGTTGTGGAGATAGTAGTGATCTGCTTCTCGTTACAGTATCAAAAAGGATTTAGAGAGGAGCATAATGGCTGACTGCAGTCTTAACCCTGTCACTCTGACGCTGCTAACCACCAAAAGCCTTCCCTGAAACTCCCGGCCACACTCAAACCTCGGGCTGTAAATATGAAACAGCTTTGCTGCCTCACGTCAGCCTCCCAGTACCAGGCACTCATACATCAGAGCTTGAATGGAGGCCTATAGCCTGATGTCCATCCATTCATCAAAACCATGATGGCAAGCCTTCCGTGTAAGAGTTTCAATGTTGCACAGCGCAGGCCTGCCCGGACCCTATCGCTGCCTGCCGAGTAGAGTGAAGTGCATGTCAGGAGCCCGATTTGTGAAATTGTTTGTTTATATGTGGTTAAATGCAGTCAGTTCCCCTGAGGATTATGCCTCCAGTGCTCATTCAAACCTCTAATGAGCAAAAGATGTGTGAAAAGTCTCATTGTGGTAAAAGTTTCCTGTGTATTTTTCACACTGGTGAGAGGAGAAGGCCAACACAAAAGAAGGATGGAGATGAGGATGAAAAGAGCAAGGCATGAAAGACACATCCTCCAGAAGTTCATGAAAGTAGGAAGGAGGCAGTGATTGTTGTTATTTTTTCTCCCATGTTTTTCTCTGGGACCCTGTAAAGAGCTGCTTGGCTCTATTTGTGGTCGTGTTCCTCCACAGCTGTTGTAGTCCAACCTTTTTATCATTTTTTCAAGCAGCTGTTCAGGCTGTGATCACAAGCATACAGCCCTGAGATATTTATCTTATCCCACACACGCACGCACATGCACACACATGCATTTTCAAATACTCAGTTCAGTAGTTATCACCTTGAATTTATGGCAAAAATAAAACCATAAAAACACTTTATCTCCTGTCACGCCAAAGGCAGATCAACCTGAAATATTTTGTCTCAGGTATGCGATCCATGAACCACCAATCCAAGTTAGACCCAGAAGTCGAACAGAAACTATTTTAACAATGTGTGGAGTTTTTTCTTTTTAACGAGGACTGTGGGAACTTATGTGCTGCATGAAAAACTGTGATTTAAGAGGCTACTGTGATTGGTGTAGTTTGGGGGATGGTTGTGCTCAGATGTCAGAATGAATTCCTCACTTCCATAATCACAGAGAACATACAATGGACACTCTGTGATACGAAGGTAAAGGGGCAGTTTGAACTTCAGTGAACGTGTAAAGGGAAACGTCAGTGTAGTCCTTCATTACAAACCTTTCCTGCTGCCAATCTTAATCTAACCGCAATGAACTGCGCCTCACTTTCCTCATTCATGTGCACACATGGAATCACTCTTACACACTCATTCACACACACACAGCCAAAGTTCAACAAGCTGTGGTTTTTTGTTAAGGTATAATTGATTGGATTTTAATGTAGCCCATGAAAGAATGAGAGGATGGTTGATATAAATAATTTTCTTCATTCCTTAGCTGACCTCTTTCTTCTGAACTTCACCATTTCCCCCTCTTTCCTTCCCTGTCTGTTCTGGGTCATAGTTTTTAATGGCTGGCCTGTTGTTAACCCTATGACATTTGGTGCAAACACAGGGACCCATTTACAGCCTAATCAAAACACCCAAGTGAACGACAACTAATCACATCTGGCTCTGCACTGCATTTAGGTCTATCAATCATATCTCACCTCATATGTAAGGAATGATGCCTTTATGAGTGTATATTTCATATTTACATGCTGAACTTCATTAAAATCCTTTTAAGTAATTACTCAACAGTTTGGGAAATGATGACAAGACTGATACCGCTATCATGTCTGCCTGCTAACAACTGGTTAGCTTAGCTTTGTATAAAGACTGGAAATGGCAACAAAATCAAATAAAGTCAAACTACCTGCACCTCATCTCATATATCTAATTTGTTTATTCCTTGGCAACAACCTCTAGGGACTCAGTTACCAGACAACCTCTAGGGACTCCAGGATGGTGCAACACATAACTCCTCATTAGACCCTAACGTGTAATTTTCACATTTACTAAAGACTAAACAATTAATTAGTAACACTAAAATCAGTGAGGCGCTCTAGAGGTGCAGGTAGATGGATTTTCTTTTTGAACAGGGTAGTTGTTTTCAAGAGCAGTATCAATTTCCTCACTTGTATTGGGTTCCATTATATTTATTTTATGCTACAACCCTCCCTATTGGGCTATGTGATCAGATAAGGTTTATAGCATCAACCAGTTATATATGGTACAGGTCATCAGTGGGATCAGTGATGTTGTGCCCTGCTGCCTTACATTAGGATCTGTCTGAAATTGCCTCAGTTCTTAGCTGCAGAAGAGTGCTCTTTAACAAAATCCTTCCTTAATTTTAATTCAGATCTCCACTTGCACAGTTGCATTTTGTAAAAAAGTTGGTTATTGGTCTGGTCCACTCAACCTTTTGGCTTCACCTAAATATTATATGGCTATTTTTTATTGCTGTTGTGTGTCTTTGAGCTTTTAGTGAAAAACAGGACTGCATATCCGGAGACTCTTGTTCTATGCCTGGTATAAGACGGTGCCCACTTCCTCCCATTGAAGCAGCCAAAAATGGCCTTCTCCTGCAGCCGGGGTGGGAGAACTGAGATGGACAATGGGAGAGCAGGATGGACACCAGATCAGAGACTGGCATAAACCCTTACAAACATAAACACTCAATGCCCCCAAACTCAAGAATGCTTACTCAAACACGATGGTTTTCAGGTAAGGACAATGATGCCTATAGAAAAAGGAAACTTGAAAATCTTCAAACTGATAATAGCAGGTTTGGTCCATGTTACCAGGTATATATACACTGATCTGGAGAGGGTGCATTTAAATTCTAAGGTTGAAGCAAACTAGAGCGGTATGATTCAGGCTCAAACTATGACTTACCACACTGTCTACATCTATTATGAGGGAACAGAGAGTTTAGCTGAGAAGCCTCAAGTTGCAGCAAAATATTAAACTTAGTTTGGTTACCGGATAGCTGACTGAATTTCTTCTGTTTTTGACAGTAAAAGAAAAAAATGATCGGAAAATGTTCTGGCTGCGGAGACAGGTGATTATGAAACTAGACCTGACACAACACAAACACACACACGGTGACCTTGTGAAACCCCAGCTGTGAAATATGCACACCATCGAGTTCCTACATGTCACAGACTGTGGTCTGGACATCACAGGGCAAGGCCATTTCCTTAAGTGTGCCCCCCCCCCCCCATCTCATTTCCTCCATACCCAAACAAAAGCTGTTTCTCTGGGAAAGGAGCTCAGCCACTTATGTTACTGTGCAAAGCCAGACCTGCTCACAAGCAGGACTCTGGTCATCAGCATGTCTGAATGCAAGGTACAGAGCCTTAGCCTTCAGCCTCTCCTTTACAACATGAAACTACTGTTTGATTTGTTCAAAATGAAGTGTAGGCAGCATAGCTCACCCAAACATTCAAGTCAAACTTTCCACAAGAATCAGCAAGAGATGAAGCTTTATTGCACTTGCAGGACCAAAAGAGCAACGTTCATCACTACCCTCAGGCTTTGATCTGGCTATTGGGTAGGAGTGGTTTCCCCAGGTGGGTTCCCACTGTCTGAACTAACTCCTTGTTAAGCATGTTTCAAATGCACATCAGGCTTCCACCCTTCTCATCAAAGCAGTCAGAGTAAAAGGCAAGGGGTGCTGTCCCCCCCCCCCCCCCCCCAGAGGCCAAGTAAAACTGAGGTCAGGACCAGGATACCATTCTAGCAATGTGACACATAGGATAGTGTGTGCTTTGAGTACTATGAATGCAGAATGTGAAAAGACTCAGTTGTTAAAAGACTTAACAGTGAGGCCATTGAGGTAAAAAAAAAAAAAAAAAAAAAAAATAATTTGGTGAAAGAAGAGGCAGGAATTTGCATGAATTCATTGTTTGTTCAAATTTAGACGAGAGCCAATTCGTTGACAGTTTCATCTGTGCTTAGAATGTGAGGCCCAAAACTTGTGAAACAACTGTTGTGTGAAACACTGACGCATTTTGAGCATTTGAGACCAGAGTAAGATGAAACTGAAAAGACAAGCTTGCTAAATTGAAGACACACTGAACATTTAACCTGCAGAAGAGCTGGTGGTAGTGTTAATTTAAGTCAGTCTCACATGGTTCTTAGTGTAATACAGCAAAATGCTTGCGTTGATGAGAAATTGTTAAAAATCCCAGCAGAAGCTTAAACATGTAGCCTAGTATTTACCCCTAAAAACCACCTGGAACAGCTATATTTGAGAGCAAAATTTGCTGTACATTAACTGAACTGCTTTTAACCACCCAGTGATTATTCTTAAATCAGGCAGGATTGAAATATTGCAGTTTGTTACTGCAAGTTCTGCACTGTTAAGATTTCTTGGCTGTACATGATTACAAAACCCAGTACAAGAACCCAACCCTTCATGATTGAGTTCCAAGACCTGCATGCGCCAAGTACTCATTTTAGTCAGATTTTATTCATCAAACAAAAAAGAAAAGTAGACAGGCTCAACTCAGTGAGATTTGTCTTCAGACTCCAGCTTTCATCTGGTTGTTGGGAGGTAGCGGCTTGCCCAGGTGGATCCCCACTGTCAGCCCAAACTCCTCGGTGGCATGTTTTTCACAGACTTCAGGCTTTAGCTGGAAACCCTTCTCCTCATCGAAGCAGTCTAAAGGAGTGAAGGAAAGTGGCACCTCTCCCAGGAGGCCCTGTAGTCGGGCATGCCATCCCTCCAGCATAGCACTGCGTACCTCAGGGAGAACACGTGATGGAGCCCAGAAGATCTGAGGTGCCAAAACCTGGAAGCCACAGTAATGCAAGATGCCATTCTGCAGAGAAAGTGTTGAGTCACTTGAATCTTATGATTTAAAAAAAAATAAAAATAAAAATATTATTCTTGGTTGAGTTAATTATCCCAAGGCAGTACCTGCAATGGCCAGAGTGTGACATTCATGTCGCCATTAATGCCATTTGCACTGAACATTGACTCGTGAGAGCCAGTGGTGAAGGACAGCATGGCTTTCTTGTCCTGTGCAGAACAAAGTCAAAGAAATATATATAAATGAATAACTGCGCAAGACTCTTGATTCGAGTCCTTACCTTGAAGATACCCTGACTGTATCGCTTCTCATCTGAAAAGGCAAAGCCCAGTGTGAGCACCCGGTCAATCCAGCCTTTCAAGATTGCAGGAACAGTGAACCAGTACATGGGGAACTGAAGAGTACAGTTTATTAGTTTAATGCAGAGCCCTTGACACAAACTCACTGCTGTTGACCAAGGATCTACCTGAAAGATGACAAGCTCTGCCTCTGTGAGTTTGCGTTGTTCTTCAGTGATATCAGCAGACAGTTTTCTAGCCTCCCAGGCCAGTTTGGTCTCTTCTGCATAACGGAAGTGATCGGCATTCTTAACCTCTCCTATAGAGACAACACTTCCTGTAATTCTGAAGAGCAATCACAAGCTAAACACTTTAATGCTTGAGAAATCTTTATATACCAATGATGTCCTCAGCAGTAGCAGTGGCTTTAAACTTCATGGCATACAGGTCTGACACTTCTACTGTGCAGCCCTGAGATGTCAGAACTTCCACAGCAGCATCTTTAGCTGCAGCGTTGAATGAGCCAGAGCTCTGGTGGGCATACACAATCAAGACTTGCTTTGCTGATTAACCAAGAACAAAGATCAGGATCAGATCACAAACTTTTTCAAGTGAAACTTCTACAACATTAATTAGAGTATAAGATGCGCACTGTCAAACACAGATGAAAACTCACCCATTCTGATGCCAGATGTCAAACATAAAGAATGAGCTTTACAATTAGCAGTTCAGTTGGATGGAAAGAAACGCTCATCCTGGAACGAAACTCAGGCTGCTGTTTATACACCAAGCCTTCTGGCTCATTTACACTCTCACAGGTGCTGTCAATCAGCAATCAAGACCATCAGTCAATCAGCTTGCATCCAGGGATTATCTCTCAGGATGCTCATCCACATATCTGTACATCATTTTGCTAAACCTGGACTGAATCATTTTTAAGTAGGAAATGGAATTTATCCAGTGGTCAAAGCCAAAAATATGTAGGTTTTATCAGTGGAATCAGCTGCAGATTTAGACTGTTTGGAACATGTGATAATAAATAAATGGTCTTACACACACATCCCCTATTTCACGGAGATGTGTGCTTTTCCCATTATAGCCTACCCAGAAAGAGACCAAACGTATGTTTGTCTGTGTGCCTTTTAAACAGCAATCTTGTGGACATTTGAGAGCATGCGTGTCTGTCTGCGTACAAGATGTTTAAAAATGATGTGCCACTCCTGATGTCTTCAAACCACATGAAGCAGATGTGGCTGAGTGATCCTCTCACTCTGCTGTTACTGGCTTCCAGCTCTGTTTTCCTTTACATTACTTTCGTCTGAAGAAACAGTTGTCTGTGGTTGAGCCCACTCACGAACATTGGCCTGTGGAAAAAAAATATACACCCAGCAATGGACATCAAAGGCAGACATGAGCTGGCACACATCTGGGACCAAAATCAATCCTAAGTCCCATTTATCCAGCCACTGTGTAGAGGAGGGGGTTAATGATCAACTGCTACATAGCACATAGTGTAAGTGCATATTCGTGCAAGCACACCACAAGAGTGAGACATATGGATGTGCTTTGTCAGCTATATTTCCTACCATTGTCTCTCTTTTTTCTCACTAATTGAGATTGATTGGAGTGTTAAGAGATGGTGGGTTGTAGGGTTTGTCAAACCCCCACGTGAATTTGTCCACTTTTAAAATTATGAGGCATTCTGCTGTTTATGAGGCCTACTCTTTTCATCTCTGTAGCCCCTCTGTTTTCAACACCATCACCACACAGGGTTGCTGGTCATCATACTGCTTTACATTGAGCCTCTGGCTGCTTTCTCTCAACTCTGACAGAAAAGGATCATGTGTTTTGCTGGGAGGTATTCGTTTTCATGGTTGGTGATGTATGTGTGAGCTACATGATCCCAGAATGATCTGTTGTAACTTTGCATGATGTACTCACAAGTATGTTTCACACATGTGTCAGGTATTTGGTGTGTGCTGCTCAAGATTTTCAGCCCCAGGTTTATATATCTTATTTTGGACATATAAACATAAAAGGAACATCTGCAGCCCACCTTTAGAAGCTTACCTATTTACTGCATCCATAATTATAGAGTGCACAGAGGCATGAAAAAGGTAAATACACATATGTACAGACACTTTTGGCTTGATGATTAACACTGGATATGAAAATGTAACCTACAGCAGCACCATGTGGCCAGTTGGAGAAAATACAATAATTTGTTGCCTTTTCTAATATAGCCCAACTTTCAATAAATTCTTGTAGAATTCATTATTTCTTGTAAATGTGACAAGGACAACATCAACTATAATGGCCTTGCAGAGGCTTGAAGTGTGAAGATCTCCCTGTTGTGCAATTCTGGAAATTTAAGTCTGACGTAAAGGAGAAAGACAAAAATGTCTTCCAGAGTTGTCACATTTTATTACACAAGCATGCTACACAAAACAAGGGTTAGTTCAGAATGTGCAAACCAAGAGGCACCTTTCTTTGCACCTTTCCTGTACTTTGGATCTTGTCGTGTCTCTGTCAATTTGTTACTCTCTCTGTCCAAGGTTGTCTCCTTGTCAGTCCTCACTGTTCCTCACTGTTCCACAGTCCTCACACTCTCACAGGAAAAACAATCTCTCAGAGGCACTATTGTTTCCAGTGTTGCTATATGACAGGAAATGTAATATTTCTCTGCTCTGGACAGACTTTTAAATGCTCACACTCCATGTGAACCCCAGCCCAACAGCCCACAAACACAACTGAAGTGTAGTGTTCTCTGCTGTAACCCACAAGCAACCAGCCCAGAGTGACTCACAAGATTGAGAATAAACAAAAAATCATACAAATTTAAACATGATTACATTAAAAATGTACAATAAAGATATTTTAACACAACCTTTCATGTTGTGTGTTATTTCCCTCACACCCCTGAGCCAGAGCCTTTGCTGGAGGTGACTGACATGCTTCTTTGGTAAAAGGACAGGCCTCAGTCTCAGTCTTTGTTTTTGCTGCTGATACTGATCTGAATCCTTTCATATTGAGGTTGAATAAGGACACCACATCAGGTGTAGGTTTCATTTTAGTCGTACTTTTATGTTTACATACAGCTGCAGAGTGCATACTTTGGTTGCCTCCATTAGAGGGAACCAATAAATGTGTTTGGCAGCTGAACGGTTCTGCCTTAAGAGGATATAACCTGGTAAATCTTTATACATGTCCTTCTTGTAAAATACTTGTGGAAAGGGGCACACAATGGCACATGACTCATCATCATAAACAGAATGCCAAAGTTGAGATGTTTGCTTAACCTGCAAAATATCATCAAAAAGAGGCAAGATGGAGATTGATTGCCCATTAATCCATCTGTTCTCCTATCAGACAGAAATTCCTTTCTTGTTTTGTTTTGGGGGTTTTTTTACCACCAGATGTCGACAGTGTCCAGTTTCTTCTCTAGCGAAGAGATTGATTTGAATCTGTTTATGGTTTAATCACAGTTGGTGAATGTGTGCCAGAGCTTGAGGAGGTTAAGGCCAAATTGAGTAATAGCCATCCAGATGGTGGGTCATGAATTGTGGTTAGATATTGGCAGAAGAGAATCAATGTAAAGCATGCAAAGTGCAACCATTAACAGATGAATGTCACTGATGTAATCACTGGAGTGACCATAAGTAAACAGAGCTCAAGGATTTACTGTAATACATTTGTCACACTCTGAGCACTGCTGCCTGGGAGGGATACAAATTAAAAGTCTTTTAAGTTGCTTCAGCTGGAGGATGTTTAGATGTTGCAAAGGCTTCAAAAGAGTTGCTTAACCAGGCCCTTCCTCCCTTATTTCACTACCATAAACCAGTAAAACAGTTAACTCAAGCCCTGAGTTTAAATTAACATGCCCCACCTTTTAAGAACACTTGATGGGGAGTTTATTATCAGCTCTTGAAAAATTGAAGTATGACTGACTGAGATTAAATTATAAGAAACATCCTCCATGAAATGACTTTAACCCAGCAGTTAAACAGTATGTAGTATGTACTAGTCCACTAGAGAGCAGCACACACTCCATGTTAGTACAGTGTTGCATCAGCTGCAGCAAGTACATCACCATCCATACAAAGTTTGTAGTTGGGAGATAAAAAGTTTGTGATTTGTAATATATATATATATATATATATATATATATTTAATTTAGGGAAGAGCTCAGTTTTCTACTTTTATATCTAACAGCTGCTTCTGCAGTTCCCTCTCTTAGACCAAAACCCATTATTATGGTTTTCTAATGAAACCAAAGTGGCCACAAAAGGGTACATCTGGTGTATCTTTAACAGCTTGAGTGTCATTGAGTGAATGCTGACAGTACTTCACCACTGCTCCCTCAGAAATGCAGTGTAGATGACCAAGAATAGGAAAACCTCTTATTCACTACAAGCATTTGTTCATTCTCTGTGACAGTACAACAGTAATCACCTGCGGTGGATGGAGTATAACTGAATCACTGTTCGTGTCAGCAGAAGAATTTTATGTCACTGAGTTTGGGTTTTAGTGTGAGACAGTGAAAAGTGAAGGAGGGGTGCTGACAGAGGGTGCTATCATGCAAGTGTGAGTCACATGTGCAAATCCTGTCCTCTTTTCATTAAAAATAACATCGTACTTTTCTCATCATTTGCAGCATTTATAACATGGCTAGGATATAGTATGATTCAACTTGACCTCAGTTTGTTAATTCTTACCATAAGGTGAGACACAGAAGAATAAAGAGAGAAGATAAAAAATAAGTAGCCAGTAGTTTTGGTTCATAATTAATTAATTAATTAACATGTAAACATGCTAGCACGTTACCTTTTCAGGTGATGCAGCCATGATACTGTTCTAAAGGATTGTGCTTATTTTCTGTTAATGTTCATATTGTAGTAACACTGACATCCCCATGGTGGGAGCCACTGAAAAAAAGACCAAAATCAAAAGTCTTAACTACATTTCAGGATTTCTGTGATGGAATTGTTCAATAAACAGGCATAAAACGATATCTATTAATATGGGAGCTAAGGAATCACATACTGATATACTCTCTTACTTTACAGTTAATGTTGCTAATTACATCATGTGCCATCATGAGACCAATGCAGCCAACATTTTGAGTTCAGGGATGTTTTAACATTTTATGTATATGTATATACCTGTGTAGGGTGAGTCATTGTTCTTCAAATAGGATAGTTGTTCTTTTCCTTAAAAAGACAAATAGACAGCTTTAATTACCTGCCATACTCAGAGGCATATGTGACTTTGACTGAAAACACCCACACTAAGATAGCTCTGAGCTTTCAACATCACAGCGTGAATTAAAACATGTTCGGAAGAAGCTGAGATGAGAACAAAACAACATTTTCTTTCCATATCAAGGGATTATCATTCTGATATCTGCGACGATGGAAAACAATGAAAGCCTCTAGAGAGTAGAAGCACAATCTAATCTGTCTCTCACCTTCAGATGTGCAGTACCCTAACTTTGGATTGTTGTTAACATCTCACAGTAGTTTCCTTAATGCTGCCGTCCAAGTTGGTCTAGTCTTTATGTTCTTGGCTGTTCCTATATCAGACCAATAAACTGCCCTCAGTTCAGTTATAAGGGTCTGCTTTAGCTGACAGCTGTGACTGTGAGTTTCCTGGCAACGAATAGGCCCAACATTAAGTACACGCCTCTGCTGGAAACAAAAAGGAGGAAAATGAAGCAAAGGGAACAGAGCAGAGCTGACATTGTGCCTTTGCAAAGTTGAAATAAAGAATCCATCTAACTCTGTTGACACAAATTTGTGACTTTCCATTGTTTTATTTATTTTAATTTTCAGTTCAAGTTTCATTTCAAATCCTTGCTCCCATTGCAGTTTCTGATGTCTCCTATGACAAATGATAGCTTCGGTTTGATAAATAATATTTATGTTAGCTGTTCCACGGACTGGCCAGTGCAGCAGTTTGTGCTCACTGTGTCTTCTCATAATGTTTTTTCTAACCTCATCGGGATAATAAGTCACTCATTATGTTTGTCAGCTAAGTAGGGTTTCCTAAGCCAAAGCCCCCTGAAGGCAACACGATGAAGTGATGTTCAGTGAACTGTGACAGCGTCTAGCAGCGAAATGCTGAGTTACACTGAGTGGAGGACAGACAAGCCTTGTGCATATTTACTTAATGTTACAGCATAGGCATGTACCAAGATGAGAGTCGCTGCTTTTAGAGTAAATTTTCTGACTTAAATGAAAGTCTGTCTTTATCTCTGCCCCCTGAGGAAGTGAAAACAGGTGTCCTCTGTAGTGTCTGTCTTCCTCAGTTGTTTGAGTAGAAGTCCCATTTAAGCAGTCAGAATAAGCAACAAATTGAAGTTGCTGCGTTTAAGTTTGAAGGAGGTAACTCTTGAATTTTAGCTCAGATGAAACCTGATGCAGACATTCCCCAGTGTTATTCTCAGGTGTGCACCGAATCCGTCTACTCTCCTTTTCCATTTAAGCTTCACTTTTATCAGTTTTACTTTGTAAGGAGTCTGTTTACTGCCTCGTCCCACTTCTCTCGGTTGTTCTTTCTCGCACTTTACAGTTGGGAATTTTATGCCCAGGCGTGAAAACAAAACTGAGCGAAAGTGCCAGATTGGAATTAAAACTGTATAAAAACTTGTTAGGGCGTCTGGATAGGCTGTTTGTTTTGTTGTCAATAAACAGAAGAAAAAAGGACAACTTTGCCGAATCAAATAATAACACAGCTCTTCACTTCACAAGTCATAAACTTAGTACTGCTTCTTTCAATTTCCCTAAATTGCCATTTAAACCAAATAATTATTGATTAATCATCCATTACTCTGTTTTTAGAAACCTCATTTTCATATGTTTGTATACTGCTGACCTGCAGTGAACTAAGTGAAAGACGCTTAAGTTATTTTGATGATTGATGAATAGTCATGTATCAACAAACAGGGATAAACAGGGATTTCTGTTTCCAGCTACTTTGATGTTTTCCATCATTGTACACTGAGTTCATTTTTGTTTTTGAACAAATTGATTGAACAAACCAAGAAAGCGGAGAGCATCACCTTGGGCTCAAATATCACATAATGTGTTTTTAATGTGCTTTTTGGATATTTTATAGATTTGATTGTTGGAAAATACAATCCCCAGAGTAATCAACAATGAAAATGTATTGTTTGGTGCAGCCCTGAGACAGTCAGCCCATTCTTACTTTATACTGAGGCTTAGAAAAACACATTATCTATGTTGGTGTAATTTGTAATGAATGCTTTAGTCTTTGACACTGCAGACTGAGGTGCTTCATTTTCCTTTGATAACAAGTTAGAAAGGATAAAGGGTTTTTGAAAGTTGTATCAAAAACCTTGAGAAATGCAGCAGAACTGCTGTCATGTCTTACCTCTCTCCCTCTTCATCCTCCCTTCTGTAACCATGGTGACAAAGCTGATCGATTAGATGTCATCTGATTCCAGATCAGCAGAAACAATATGAGACAGCAGATGGTACCCAGACAGGGAGGAGAACTGAGGGAGGAGGTGTAAGGAAAATTGGGACCAAATTAAAATTAAACTACTTCAGCTTATTAGCATCTACATGACAGAAAGTGAGGGGAAGTAAGGAGGACAGAAAGTTGGACAGAAACCTGCAGTAATACATCCAAACACAAAGATTCATCACAAACTTTTTCAGCACTAACATCCAGAAAGTGCATGTTCTTTTACATTACGTTTGGGCTAGGAAACACACTGAAAATTCATGTGTGGGCATGAGCAGCAGATTTTGCATACGCATGTCCATTAACACAGAGATGCACACGGGCCGGTGTGAGCAGATGATGGGGAGGATATGAAAATGGGAGGTTTTGCAGCTCTGGCCTTTAAACAGATGGTGCCCACATTGAGACAGATGAGGAGTTAAACCCAAGGGAATAGGTGTAAAAACAGGGGGAGGAGAGGACACAAGACAGACAAGGTGGAGGGCAGCAAACAGTCCCAGAACCTGAAAGTCCCTCTATAATATGTTCAAAAGGGATTCAGCTGAAAATCAAGTGGTTGTTTCGGAGTTTTTAAGTGTTTAATATTTTTAATATATTTGGAAACAAAATAGATGAAGAAAAATATCCCTGTGTTTATTAGAAATCTTAAGGGTATTGCATCATTAGTCCTCACCAGGTGCCTGAACTGACCCTGAAGCTGCAGTATACAGTTAAGGTTGTGACAGATGTGGGGGGATCAGGCAATGTCCATTATTAATATACTGGAACCTTGAAATAAAAAGGCATTTGGTGAAAAATAGTAATTTCATGGAATGTACAGATTAATATTTGTATATCTTTCTAAGCTTCAGTATCTGCTTTGTTGTTTCTAAAAGTAATCTTGACATCAACTGCGTTTGTATGTTTGGATCTTTTGGGGACAGAGCACACTTTAATGTGAACTAAAGAAAATTCTGTTCATACTCATATGGTCATTTCAGAATCTAATTTATGTGAGCCAATTTATGACTTATGTGATCTGTGAGAACAAACCACCTTCGGAGTCAATGTACAACATAAATGTACGACTATATCTCATGGTCCTATTGTTTGTCTTGTTTTTGAACTGGATGCTCTTACCGTGTTACTATCTGTCCTGCAATTACTGCTGCATACAGCTGCAACAGTTTAACTGTGACTGTATGTTCACTGAAATTGAAATGACGTCTTTTATGCATTTGAGGTACTTTTAAATTATATTACTAATACTTCAACATACCACCTATCCGAATCAATAAAACAGCTTCAATCCACACTTGCAAAGTAGGTGATGTGTTTTCTGGCTTTGATTCTACTCAGAGAAATCATCTCCATCAAATGACACATCTTTCTGTCCATGGTGAGCAGCACATCCAGGATGATATTTCCCAGTCAACAAGACAGAAATGGGCCACATCTTGAGGAGACTGGTAATGATGTTAGCCATATGCCAAGGCCTTCTCAATAATCACACATGATCCCCGCTGAGCATTTATGCCGCGCCGTTTCTGACACAGTCAGAGGAAATGTTTTCCACCATCGGCGCAGAGGTTCAGGCCCTTTGGTGATTCACTCACAGTTATTATGTTAGTAATGATTAGCACTGACATTTCCCTCTAAGAGATGAGCAGATCAGAAATAAAAATCCAGGGCCTCAACACCACACCCACCACCAACTGAACCACAATATTACACAGATGCTGTACATATGTTGTACTAACAAGGCGCTACGTCGATGCTGTCCATCCATTCTTTCATGTGTGCATGAATGAGCTGCTTTGATTTGCAGTTCTCATACAGACTCCAATCGCCTCCTAACTCAGACCCACTGGACTGGACTTTTCAAAGCTGTCATTGTTGCTCAGGCTTGAAAGATATGACACCATCTATCTTCAACCAAAGGTGAAAGTGAGCTCATTCTGTCACTTCTGCATTTTTTTTGCTTTGCAGCGAAGGTAAAAGACAAATTTTACCCATTGTCACACAAATTTCCTTCTGTTTAGACACAGTTCCTCACTTGACTTTAAACAAACTGGATACGGAAAAGTGTGACGTCACTGGAAATACTTGGACGTACCGTGGGTCATAATTATTTATGTGCATCGACAACGAGGCTGCTGATAAGTTCACTGGGTATGTAATCTTTGAAACGTGTACAAATCAAACTAATGACGAATAAAGCTCTGCACGCATGTCTCTTGATGTAATGAAAGCGAAAGAGGTTTGGGCAACAAAAACTCCAATTGTCCCGCTGTGCGTGTCGTCACTTGCATTTGTGGAGAGTTGGAGCGTCTTATCTTGCGCACGAACAGACGAGGTTGGATGGAAACAGATCAGAGCAACAAGCCACACTGTCACTTAGTGAGGGATGTGATGAGCACCTGGCACCATGGCGGACCGGGAGGAGGACGATCGGGACTGCACAGTTTTTTCTAATCCCACGTCCTGTTTGCAGCTCTCTAACACGACTCAACTAAATAAAAAGCAGGGCAGCATGAGGGCTGATGAGGAGATAACTTTCCGTGGTGGCACCTGCACTGACTGTTTATTTAAGACGGGATGCAGCTTTAATATGGTAGATCCTTGAATCACTTTGCTCTGTTTCGTGCGAGGTAAGTCATCTAATGTTTCCTGTACTAGTAGTAAGTCTTTGTTCTGGTTTGCACTTTCAAATGTTTGTGCATTATACAGGCTTTACATTGTCTACATTACAATCATTACAATCAAACACAAAGGGAATAAAGATGCAGGAGGCTTATCTGCTAAATAAGCAGTAAGCATTGCAGAAGAAACGACACAAATATATTTCCCTTATGCATGTACAAGATCACAGTAAGTGCGATAGTTCAAGTCTTACTCGTGTCACAAGGCAGAGTATGATGCTTGGTAATTCACGTGTTTAATTGTTTGTTGACTGGAACTAATTTTAAGTTTCTTGTTTTATTAAATGACTTAAAAAGTCGCCTTTGTATGTGTAGACTTATCATTGTTTCAGCACCTCGGACAGTGCTGAGTCTCTGATAGCAGCAAGTACAGTGGTCCGCCACAAGGGGGCAGCATGAGTCCCTCCTTTTTATGCCCCTTTGGGTTCCTTCAAGTTTTATAATTTACCCAAACACAATAACATAAATCTGATTATCAAAACAGCCGCAAAGAGATGTGATGAACAGTTATCTAAATGGCATACATCCTTTAAAAGCAGCTGTATTTTTTTTTTACCCATGATTGTTTGCATTATTTTTAAGGGCAAAGTCAAGTTTAAATCTCCTGTACACACTTCAGATGCCTTACATTAATGCATAAATGTTGGACACATGATTCATCGTTAGCCATATAAAATTAGTCGGAAATGGACCACAATGGGTCATAAAGTTGAAATAGAATAATTTCCAGACATTTGCGGGTGTATTTCTATATTTCTTTTTTTCTGCAGGATTAACTCCACTCTGAGGTCTCAACCATGATGCTCAGTCACGACCAGCCCGGGTCCGACCTGCCCTGGGGGCAAACCGACACGGAGACCCCTCTAAACGCGCAGAGTGGGTCCCCACCGGCCGAACCCGCGGGTGGAGAGGGCAAGGTGCGCTCCGTGAACGCGCCGGTTCTCAGCAGGGAGGAGAAGAGGCGGAGGAGGCGCGCGACAGCTACGTATCGATCCGCGCACGCCACCAGGGAGCGGATCCGCGTGGTGGCCTTCAACGTGGCCTTTGCAGAGCTGAGAAAACTGCTCCCAACGCTCCCACCGGACAAGAAGTTATCCAAGATTGAGATCCTGCGACTCGCGATTTGTTACATCTCCTACCTCAACCACGTGTTGGATGTTTAGCAGGAAGATGGACGATTGTAGCCAGTTCTGGAAGCAAAAGGATACTGGTGCCATGGGATGCGAGGAATGCCCTGTATGTGTGGGTTATAAGGTTACATTAACTAAATAGAGCAGTCCAGACACACTGTAGGCTGTGGTGCATCCTGTCACAATGAGTTTTCATCATGGGAGAGATGTAATTACTGTCAACACAAGGATGCAAAGAATGGACATGATTTGATTTTGAAGACATCAAAATACTTAACTTTAAATTTGCTGCCTGTCTTATGTTACTTTGTTTCCTGTTTGCACCAATCTGTGAGTATATTTGTTCCAGTCAAACAAGAAATAGCCTACTTGACCTTTGGAGTGCTTTCATTATGTCCGATTTACTTGCGGCCGAAATTCAAATGTGACAGCTAATACTGAGAAGAAGAAGAAGAAGAAGAAGAAGAAGAAGAAGAAGGAGAAAAAGCCCTTTTAATGCTGTTATGATTCCGTTTATTTTGCACTTTCTCTAAATCTAACTGGCCCAAAAATAGACTTCATCTTTTAGGTTTTTCTGTCTTTTTTTAAGCTCTGACTAAGGCCACTGAGAGGATGGACCACACAAGCTGTTCATCTACCACTGAGATCTTGGTACTTGTTGAGGTTCCTCTCCCTCTGGATGTGCCAGGTGTTTCTTCACATGAACTGAGACAACCATATTAAGGTTATTCATCTGCATCCTCTCTGGGGACCTAGAGACACACACACTCAAATGCACATACATATGAATGAAACAGTAATGTGAAATTATACAAAACACCCACCAAAATTATTGTTGTACTAACTCCATGTGCAGTAACTTATACTGCAGAGAGGGTGGGGCACATGCTCACTCTAGTTTGTTTCCAGCACTGTTTTAGCTATGTCAAGTATGCAATTAATTTAATGCAAGTAATTAACAATGCAAGGAATTTTCAAAAGACTAAACAGTAGTTGGGTTCAGTGTGGATTCACTGCTTCAGGATTCATTTCAACATGACTTGTGTAAGATTTGTATAAATCTCTTTTGGCAACTTCAGCCTTATATATCCAGGCAGAACAGTCCCACCATTACACTTTGAAATTGATCATTGTTGTTTTTATAAGACAATGTGTTTAAAATGTCCATTATAAACTTAACTTACTGACATCAATGGTATCTGTAAAAGAAACAAAACCTGTAGTTTTTGTCCTCTTAGTTATTCACATGGGAACATACATGATTTATGGTAAGTAAATCATTAAACGGGCTTTTCTCTGTGTTTTGACATAGTGCTTTTATATTTTTGTATGACACCAGGCAGGAGATATGAACCCCTGCTTTGATTTCTCTCTCCATTAGTCAGACGCCGCCTGTGCTCCTTCTCTCGTCCCTTTATGCGAGTCTCTGTGGTGTAATGTGGCCCAAGGGACTGGAGGTATTGTTCATGTCCACTCCAGCAGCAAGAGTGACAGTCCTTTGTCTACACACTGCACATTACACACACACTACACACACTCAGTCTACACACTGGATACAATGGCTATGTTGTGGAGTAGAGGGAGAGAGGCCGAACCTAACATCAGATTTTAAGATTAAATGGGGCAGAGGAAGTTGCAAAGCCCATGCACAGATGGTTATTAATATTCTTCATAGTTTTAGCCAATGTGGGTTTTCTATTTCTAAACTAGACAAGAAATGTATGCTATTTAAGTCTGCACACTGTTCTCTCACACTCAGCTGTGTTCTGGAAATGAGACTTGAATTTGAAAGCTAAAAGTGACTGTGTGAACAGCTTTGGAGCTGTAGCTTGAAGTTATTCTGTAACTTTTTTTTCTTTCTTTAGCAAAAATCTTGTTCAGTTTAGCAACAATTTGTCAGATAGTATTTGGAAAGAGCAACACTGCCCTCTGATGGAGTTTCATAGGGGGAAATTTAACTGTAAAAAGTTCATATTCACTTCCTCCTACCCACCTGTGGTCTCTGTTGATACATATGTTACATATTTTAAAGGGAATCTTATAGATTTTAATTCTTGTAAATCTTGTAAATTCTCCTGTTATTTAAAAAGACAATTATATGGGCATGGGTATCTGTATCACTAATAACAGCATGTGATGCATAGTTATTGTAGAGATTTCTATTTCTAATGGTCACGGCTGAGAGTTTTTACTCTGACACAAACTGTGTTTTTTTTTCTTTCATAACCATCGAAGCCAATCAATTTTAAAGACTGGAATTTCATGTCTTTTGTGTGCCTTCAAGCATTTACTTTATTTGCATGTTTGTTTGCTCTTAATGCAGTGAATAAAACTGAGAAAGAATCTGTTGAAAATTTAATTAAGTTTAAAAATAACACCACTGTCCTCTCACCTGACACCACCATGGCTTCCCTTGGCTTTTTTTGTCCTGTGTGATCTTTATCCATTACACTTAATCTTTGCTGTCTGGCCAGAGATGAAATTAAACAATTTATCCAAATCTCAAAGAATTTGTGGTCGACTTACACAGTAACTCAAATTCTGTCTCCTACAGACCAGAGGTGTCATGTCCTTATCCTGAAAGTGTCTGTGCATGTCACTGGCTCAAAGTAGCTATACACCGCAGACTATCACATGGCCGTGTTGTGTACTTCATTTAAGATTATGCATCATTTGGTATAATACTGGTTGGAATAATGAAAATTAAATTCCATTTTGACACACACGGTCAGTCTCTTAAATAAAGTACAAGTACCAGGAACAAGTTATTATGACAGTGGACATCATTCTGCACAATGTAAGACACACATCCAAAGAGGGGAACATTTACCAAGCTCCCTCCTAAAGGACGACCTCTTGTGGGGTCCAGCTGAAATTACTGATTTCAGTACACTTGGAAGTGTGTTGCACCTACATGCCGCCACCCTCTCTGTTACTGCTAACCACAATGGCCAGGCTCGTATGAGGGAGCTGCCCCTGTCAGTACGGTGTACAGACGCGCCTCAGCAGCAGCAGCAGCCGCGGCGCCACATTTACCGACACACTGACACCGCGACGCCAGTGGAGGAACGTATGACACACATCTGATGCCAGAAAGGTAGGTAAATCATCGCGATACGGCGTTCATTACACCGGCGGTAATCTTTGGCCAAAGCCTGAGCCACAACCCTCTCACAGGAATTACGGATGAAGTTCAATGTGCCGCCGTGGAAAAAAATGGTTTCCTTCTCATCAGACAGATGTAGCCTTTAGTCCATATACCAGATATATAACCTATAAGGGTCTTATCATGTAGTTTTTATGTAGACACTGCTCCTGCGCCGCTCGGGCGTACAAAAATAGGTGGAACCATCAGAACGCATGCTTTATTTGATGTGATAGTAGCTCCTGTGGTTAATGGTGTTCAGGACGTGACTGAAACGAGATCTATTGTAACCGGACCCGCAGCTGTGTAATAGAGGAGTAACATCACATCCCTCTCACCCACCCTCAGACCCAGAAGCTTCTGAAATAAAATAGAATGAGATAAAAAAAAATTAAATAAAGGGCGATTTAGATCAAGCCGCAGCAAGCTGCTGGGCTCGCCATCACCAGCAGCTGTCTGCTTGCACAGCTGGATGAGGTGTTAATATGACGTGCCTCCTCTGACACCGTCGGTGCTCTCCTCCTCAGTATCTCAGAGTCATGGTGCTGCAGTGAAACCGTGCAGCACACGCACTCATTTATTATTGAGGGGCGATGATAGGTCCTGTGCAGAGAGGTTAGCGACACAGTTAGGGATACGGGAACCCCTTAAATAGATGAGACATCCCCTGGAAGCCATTCTCGCCATGGATGATCAAAGGGAAGTGTTACAGGCAATCCTTTTGTCATTGTTCTCTTTTAAAGCCTTGCTTTCAGGCTGGCAGGCCAGTGTGTCACAAGTGTAATGTGAAGTGGAGCTACCTCTAGGCTACCGAGGTGCATTAGGATCCTGCAGAGCTTGGATAGCACGGTGTAATGCGCGCTGCATCGGGGAGTAGTATACAGTAGTGTATTTAGAGACATAAAAGCACTGCTCTCAAAGCAGGAATGTGCTGAGGTATCTGTCCCGTGCACACTGCCTCACTCCCTCTCCCTCTACTGTACTTTTATTTAGTTCCACATGAGCGGATCAGAGGGGACTAAGTTTGCATTCCAGAGAGCTGTGTCAGGTCTTAACTTTCTCCTTTTACTGCGGGGTGTGTGTGTAAGAGCAGCAGGGTGGGAGTGCCTGCGACCCGATCCAGTCACTCACAGGTCACAGGTTTGCTCTCTGCAAATATCTGACAAAATATCTTTTTGTGTTACAGCCAATATGGAAGGAATATACAGAGGAGGCAAGTTCATGGTTACTCCATATTATTTAATGGTCAGACCCATGAAATAAGAGAAGTGATGATGCTTCCACGGGAGTTTCGTGACGGTGCATCTTTGGCTCTGTTTGTTTGATTTTAGTCAGCCAACATAAATGTAATACCATGTTAATCAGCAGCTGCTCCTCTGGGTTATCTGAAGTCCACGGAGGGATTTGGAGACCGTTATCACTATAAATAACACTCGCACACATGGTGTCCCCCGTTCTTTGATTTGTTTAAGAAGTCTTACCCAGCTTACTGGACTTTGTTACTGTGTGTGTCTGTTTGTGTTTGTGTTTGTTTCAAAGAATGTTTTATTGCACTGAAATAATGCATTTATGAAAAAATGAATTGCTTATTTTTACTCAGGTGATTATTTTTTTAAGATAAATGCTCTCAGATTTGGAAAAACTCAGTTGTTACAGATTAGAAGGACTATTGTTGCTGTTCTTAATCTTCTGTGATGGTAATTTAAATACCTCTGGCATCTGAACAAGCAATTTGAGGATATGACCGTGGGCTCTGGAAGGCTCTGTCACTTTTGATGACACTGTATGGACAAAACTGTTAAACAATAAAGAAACTAAGCAGCAGAGTAAACAAAAGTGAAAATAATCATTAGCTGTGGCCCCAAAGCAATATCGGCTGTATATATTGTCATTGGGGTTTTGTAGTTTGTACATTGCTGTAAAATACTGAGACAAATGATAAATAAAATGAACTAACACAGCAGACTGCCAGCTGCTGCATCTGGCAGATTATGGCATAATGCCACCAGGGCAGGGCGCACATGAAGGAAGGAAGGCACGAGAGCTAATGGGTGTGAGGGAGGGCACTGATGCCATGGTAACCAGACCTCAGCATGTGCTCTAGATGAGCCATGAGGCTGATCTGTGCCATGTAGGGTGCCAACATTACATCGGGCACTTTAACGTAATCTCAAATTCCAAACCTCTGTTTCTTTGCTCTGACTGGAGGTCAAAGTCTTTGCAGCCAAAAAACTAAAATCACATTCAACACGCACATTCTCAGTTTCATCGCTGACTGATAACTTGGGTCAGCAGAGACATAAAATGCTGAAAAGAGCCTGACATATCAGATGTTCCTACCCTGTCCATGGAGGAGCAGTCTGTTAGTATCCTCTCTTTGGAATTAGCCAAAAAGAATTGAGTCCATAGCTTCACATGTGCCGGTACCTCCGAGCCCGACCATGCGTAATTACAGCAGCTCCCACTGTGCAACAGCCTCCGTGGACTAAACAAACACGTTAATGAGTGTTTGTTTTACATTAGTGTCACTTTCTGCCCTCGTGAATCTCTTCCCGGTGCAGCCAACCAGAACGGCCTGAGCCAAAGCGAATACGCTTCACTAGAGAATCCATTTTCCACACAGAGTCCCTCTCAGAGGACGACTGCATTTTTTTATTTTTTTTTTTTTTTTTTTGGATGGGCCAGAGTAAGCAAGCACCCACACGCCCGCATGCGTTATTCATATTTATCCGTTGGTTTGTAACTGATAGTTTTTCTTACCCTGTGGCTGCGATTTTCCACATGGCCTGGTTCACTATGCCCCTTCATGCTCCTCTCGTGGATGAGTGGCTCCACAGAGGGATCATCTTGGCCCACATACCACCGCCACGCGTACAGAGATCAGCACTCAGGAGGTTAACAGCTTTTATTCAACTCCCAGTTTCATTCATTTAACCACACGGGTGCTGGGTGTGATGAGAAGTCATTGTTTGCTCTTTGTGCCCTCTCACTGTGCCACCTCCCACCCCCACTCTCTCTCTCACACACACACACTCGTAAGTGTATCACACAAATTTACTCTCAGCAGGGGTGATTGATTACTACTGCTAGATAGGGGCCTCCTGCCTCGGGTGTTACCAAGGCAGCAGTGGACGCTCCAGATGTGGGTGGTTGAGACGAGATGTGACTTTCTTCAGTAAAAACTCTGCCTTGTGTTTAAAATTTGATGCGACATGAGCTTTGATGCTGTGAGTGGTGTGTTGCAGTTGTACAATATTTATTGATGTCCTGCATATATGCAGCCCTGCCTTGTTCGAACACATGTTCCCCTGCTTTCAATAGCACAAGTGGCTGCATCAGTGGACACTCAGAGAAACTGTGCCTTTGCCATCATAGCGGATTGTAGGTTACTGTATAAATCTCTGCGATAATACAAATTCTAGCTTTTGTCTGTCATATGTAATCCCGTAGACAGACAGATCTAATGTTATTACATAAATCATATGCATTGTACGACAACCCCTACTGGAAAATCTGTGGTTTCTTATATGCACTGGCCCCATTTCCCACAATGGGTAATGTCAGGAGAGAAAATGTTCAACCCCATCTGTGTCATCTTAATGGAAATCAGCTACAGTGCCTTGTCTTCCTCTAACCATTATTTTCAGAGTGTGATCTCCATGGCGCCGTGTGGATTCACATCCTAATATGCTGAATGAGCTGTTTTGCTGTTTATATGCACCATTGGCTCCAGAGATGACAAATAGCCTGTAAATGACGGCAGGGAGAATAATCCTAGTTAATAAAATGAGGATAGGCTAAGAGATTGTGATTGGCAGGTGGTTGTCAAGACAACAGCTGGGAGACAGACAGGGTGTAGATTGAGGTCTAAATGAATTGTCATGCATGGTGAACCACTAAGGAATCCTCATGTAGCACACAGCATGCATTTAAGCCCAGGATGATAGTTTCATCTTCCTAATGTAAGGATGGTGAGGTCACAAAGACATAAAAGAGACAATTTATTTGTTTAAAAAAGGACCATGTTGTGTTACATTGTGTTTGCATGCTCCCAGCAGAAAGAGAATATTCAGGCAAATTTCTTTCTTTTATTATTGATTTATATTATTTAGGTTTTAACAGTCTTTTAAATGCTTGCACATGTGCACATTTTGTAAGCGTTTTTCAGTATTTGTGCAGGTTTCAGTGTTTCTAAAATCCTAGATTACTATCAAGCATCTTGTAAAAGGGGCTGTTGTATCATCTACACTTGAACATTTTGAAACATATTTCCTATTATACCTTCTACTGGTGCTGCGGTTGCACTGCTCTCTGTTCTCCCATAAAGCTTCCTCAGTATGTCTATAGGCCTCAGCACTCTCAACAGCAATCTTAATTTCAGGAAGTCTCTCGAGATGCATTATTTCTTTTACAACTTGGACAAAATGGCATCAATAAGCCAGAGTCACATAAGAAACACACACACACACACACACACACACACACAATTGATTTTAGAGGCATAAAGCAGGGAGCTTGACTCCTTAAAGCTGTTACATTCTCCAAGAAACATGTTTTGAATGTGGTGTTTTAATGCCTGGTTTTAAAGCAGTGTTTCCAAATAAAGTTCGTCTTGTAAATGATTCCAAGCCCAGGGTGTGGAGTACAAAAATGCAGTTTTGCTAAGTTCAGAACAGACTCAGAATATTATCCGCCCCTTAGCCAGCTATAAATGACAAATCCGTTTACAGACAAAGACAGGAATAAATCGGCTGGGTTCATAAATTAATAACATATAATCTTATTTATCTGCCTGCCCTTACAGTCCTACAGTACAGATGAAAATGGACACTCACTTAAATATGTTCATCACTGGTCTTTCAGCCCTTTTTAAAATATACTGATAAATAATAATGAACCCTGGACAGTGATATATTACCTGATTAGTATTAGTCATGCGTTATTATTACTTAATGCAAGCCTAATGCCCTCTGTTTCTCTGTCTCTCAGGTCAATGTGGCTACTAACGCAGCTCTCTGGAGTAGTTGTCAGTCGTTGTGGATTCCTGAGGCCCGTCTCTATAGCAACCCACTCCTCCTCCTGAATACTGCTGCCAACTAACCCTCTCTGCCACACGACCAGTCTCTCCTCATCCCCCTGGCCAATCACCTTCTCTGAACTGCGTTGGAATGGATACTGAGTCGACCCACTCGGGCTACTCCTATCACTCCAGCCGCTCCGGGAGATCAAACCGACATGGGTATGTTTCCTGTCTGTTTGCCTTCCCATCTGACTGTCTGCCTCTCTGCCGTCTCTCTCCCTCTTTTCCCGTGACCCTATGACAGCTGGATCACATACTGTATCTCAAACAGTAGCCTGTGCTGTAGTATTTTATGCACAGCACTGTGTTTAGTTTGAGTGAACCACATGTTGGCTGTAGCCTAAGAGAGGGACAGAGAGAGAACAAGCTAGAGATTGAGACAGACAGAGCTGGTGGATTAGGGTCGTCACAGCTGAGTGACTCTAACCTATTTCACTCTATTCTGCAAATGAGAGAATCATTTGAGTCCCATACTGTCAATTCCTCATGCCTGTGTTTGTCAGCTGGAATATTCATTTCTCTTCCTTTCCAACAGCTTTCTACCACATATGGCTCCAAATAAGATTTATTATCTGCCTATTACTACACCTGTATATTAATTATTTGGCCAGTTGAGTCCATGCTTACATGTAGTCCATAGTCTAAATATATTTAGTTTACTGTCATAAAAGTTCAGATTTTATACAAAATGTTTGGAATTTTTGCTTCAGAAAATATTTAGATCATCAAAAGATTATCAAAACGTCTGATTAACTTATCCTTTCAGCTATTGTTCTGTGTGTGTATTAGTGCTTGGGTGCTCGTAAGCAAGCTGGATGAGTTGCTGAGATAAATGAGTTTAGATCTAAAATTATTTCTTAGATCATATTTTTTTGGTTAATGATTGATTGATAATGTTTAATAAGAAAAAATGACAAACATGGGTCCAGCTTTCCAAATATGCAAATCTCTCCTTATGTTTATTTATCAGTAACAGTTCTTCATGATAACTGGGTTTTTCCTTAACTGCAGGGATCGAAGCCATGAGCGGCACAAGCCTAGCAGCAGTAAAGACAGTAGTCGCTCTGAGAGGTCCGTCGTCATCAACCCACCCGACACACCCTCCCAGGAATCCCCTGTTCATAATGGAGAGCCGCTGCCAGGGGAGCCCACACCAGCAGCAGATCCTGGAGATGATGCCCAGGTACTTTCTGTGGAAGTGCCCCACTGGAGGAACACAAAATTATACGTGGGACAAACTTTGAAGAAATGTACAGTGTTTTTTAAAGAAGTGGTTTATTCTTTTAAAATAAATCAGAAGGTCCAGTAATCCATCGATGAACTCTGCACCGTGACCTTATAAACTCATCCTTACACAGCTGGTTGCCCATTGGCAACCAGCTGTGTAACACATAATAACAATGGTGACAAGGGATCAAATAGGTCAGAGGATTAGCATCCCTCTTTGTAAGGACAAATGTGTAGCTATGCGTGTGTGTGTGTGTGTGTGTGTGTGTGTGTGTGTGAGAGATACAGATAGTGGGTATAACTGTCATGCCTGATAGCTTTGAAAGCAAACTGGTACCAGTCAGTCCATAAAGCTGATTTTGCTGAGCTCTGCAAGCAAAATAGGTTTTTAAGTAGACGTGGGGAAGTAAAATGCTGTGATAATGCAGCTGAAAGACAGAATGGACATTTAACTAAGTCAGTGCAACAGGGATTAAAGATTATCAGGATTCAAATCACAATCATTATTTAAAGAAGTGGATTGACGTGGGGAAATACTATTGGCTTTTAGAGTTTGATTAGAAGATCAATTACACTGTCACGTCCAGTAGTTAGATATAAAGCTATTGTTTAGCTAGCAGTTGTTGGCTAAACTAAACAAAGACTGAGGAAAACAGCAACCCTGGTTCTGTCCAAAGAAAAGTCCACCAGCTCTTAGTTGCTCTAAATCCAGAAGGTTATATCTAATTCAATAAGCTAACTTTCTTCAGTGTCTTAGTTAACAGACAGATAGATGTGAGTATAGTAAAGATATTCTCCTCTCTCCTTTAGCAAGGAAGCAAATAACTGTATTTCTCAAAATGTCCAACTGTTCATTCTAATGCAGACGATGGAAGCTAGAAGTTAGAGGCAAAAAGCAAAAAGACTACCAAAGGAGGACAAAAAGAGTTATGGATATTACTCTTCAGAAGGAGCTCTGCCTTGGGCTACCTTCACAATCTCAATGACCTACTTGAAATCTATAGTGAAAAGAACATTTTGTCATTTTTCATGTACTATTGGTTTGTGTGCAAGAGAAAAATGAGCAAACGTGCCTGTATTCAAGCTGCCTGTAAAAGAGCCCCAAAGTCAAAAAAAAGTAGTATTGAATGTGATTAAGATATGAACATGTCTTCAGCCAGACAGTTGCGGGACTATTTCAGAAAGGTCTGACCTATTTTGCCGTCTCTGCTCAGCATCCCCTTTTGGCTGGGCAGCCACATTCCAAGATGTCATGTGACTGTCAGCTTGTAGCTTTCGTCCATTGTCCGCAGCGTAAGGTAATCTGCCATTGTGTTGCCTTAGCCCTCCAGACAAATGTGTCCAAGTGGCACAGCAGCAGCAGCACCATCATTACCAGAACCACCACCACCAAAATCCACAGCAGCCTGCAGTGCTGCTTTTCTGGGACAGCTCTGATAGACGACAGAGCTGCTGTAACAGTAACAGGCTCCAGTAAGGAAAGATATTCTCACAGACTGAGATTAGCTTTAGCATCCCAGCCAAACACCACTTTGAGGAAAGCTGATATGAATAATCCTCCATGTTTACACGCCTGCCTATGACATAAGGATACGCTCTTGGACCACAGCCTCTGTGCATGTGTGAGTGAGTCATAGAGAGAGCGCCAAGTCTGTTACTGAGACTGTCCATGCTGCTTTGTGCAACTTAGACACTGTGACTTAGTGCCAGAAGGCAGAAGCTTCAATTCACAATGTTAGCTCTAGCAGCATATGGGAACACACAGAAACTCTTCTTTTGGCATTTTTACACATTGCCACATTACATCTTTGCCCCTTTCAGTGACAGATGGATACAGACACACATACTCATAGCTGCTATGGTCAGATGAATTTATTTTAAAAAAAAAAGAATCAAGTAAACTGCAGGAACGTTGTGTTTTAAACAAACGCCACTTGTTTTCATCCCATAGCTCCTATGTCTCATTTGAACACATTCATAGTGGCACTAATCTGCTCTCAACACAACACACACCAATGATGTAAACGTCATTTTAACCTCCATGGCCAGTGGGGCTTAAGCATTGTGTTTTGCAGTTGGCAGACTGTTTTGTGTGTGTGTGTGTGTGTGTGTGTGTGTGTGTGTGAACGGTGCTAATCAGTATGTTGTCATGTTGTTGTGCTTTGTGACGGTAAAACAGGCCTAACCATAATCCATATTCACCCTCTGCCAGATGAAAAGACTGCCAAGCAAGCAGCAGCTCCTACTCTCTCTCACTCTATCTCTCTCTCTCTGCCCTGTAACCCATCTCTGTTTCATTCTCCCTCTGTTACTTACTCTTTGTCCTCACTTCACTGTATACAGAGATCAGGCCTGATTAGTGGAGCATTAATCTTTGGGATTAATCTCCAAGACTTAATGGCTGGTATTAACAGTGTATTAGCTTGGTAGGTGATATGTTATTTTACTCACACTAGATGAGACATTAGAATGAAAGCTTGTCAGTATAAACACATCAGCAGAGAAACTGTAAGAAACAACAAAATGCTGGCAAGAGGCCTCTATAGAAGATTGAATATCAGGGTGCATATTTGCCTGAACTCTACACTAACGGGCCTTTTTCACAGCAGACATTTTGACTTGTCACAGCAGGAAAAAGCACAGATGTTACTAATGACATTAACGGTCACTCTGTTCTATTCATGTGTCCCAGTAAGGCATGACAGGGTGACAGTGAGCCAGCATGAACAATACCAGTAGCCTGAAACGGAAGCAACGACGTGGAATTCATTCATTTTCTTAAGCACACCTGTGTTTTTCATGTCAAGATGTGTTTGAAAAAGCCCTATTGCGTGTAGTTAAACCCACCAAAACAAACTAGCTAAATCTGTGAGTCCAGATAAGCGTTTCAGGTCACTTTTGTGGAGATATCCACATACCACGCTAAGAAATAAATAAATACAATACAGGAGGAAATAAAATACAGGAGAAAAAGAAGTTAAATATCCTGTTTTCCTCTTTCAGCTGCTAAAGCACAGAGCTGAACCTCACAGTATCACAGCTGATGCTCTCACTAGCTGGGTTCTCTGCTGAGCCTCAGCTGCTGTCTCCTCTTGATCTCTGTCATCATCCATACGGTGTTCAAATACAGCCAAACTCGAGATTTAGGTGCTCTCATCTACACAGTTTTCCTGCTTCACTTGTCAAACAGCGGAACAAGTAATATTGATCCTATTTTGCCTCATGAATACAGCCTGTTAAAATTGAATAATTAGGGAAATTCACAATATGCACATTGATACATGCAGCAGGAGCTTTAAGGCTGGGCAAGTAAAACAAAAGCTGAACATGGACAGAGCAAGAGAAAAGATGTATTGTGTGATGGGTGATGCTGTCAAAACCTCTGTAACAAGCCAATAAGTGGACCTTGTTTGGTTGACTATCCTTTCCATGATCTTCTAGACTGTACTGTCAAGCCTCACTGGATATTGGTTTTGTACTCACACTTGTTCTGCTCTTTTACTGAAGTGTGGGATGATGCTGATTTGGTCACAGACCCTGGGACCCTGTTAAAAGCTGGTTTAAGAAAGAAAAGGAGCAAAGGAAATATGTGAGAGGAATAGAAATGAGATCTGTTGCTAAATAGAGTTGACACTACACTTACACAGCTGACCTCTGGCTTCACACATTAGTCTGGCAGACAGATACCCAGAATTAAATGCTGCTCCCCTCCCCGCCTGCCCCCACGCCCATACTCATTTACTTCTGTCTCAAACCTTAAGCATTGCCAACCTCCGTCTCTCACTTTCCCTCCCTCATCTCATCCCATGCTCATCCATCTTCTGGCTCCTGATGGCATCTGCTCTTCCAGCTTGGCTGAGTTAATTAGCTGTAAACAGTAACGGAGGGCACCAATTCATGTTTCTGTACCGTATTTATGCTGTAATTTTCCCAAGTGGAAATATATAAAAAAATCATGATTTCACTTTTCACATTGCACACATTGCAGCGGTGGTTCACTTAATCTGAGTTATATTAACTCCCTAATAGCCTGGGATGAAACAGTTTACAGTGAGGATGAGCTAGGCGGGTGAGAATTAATGTGACCGCTTCTGTCTGAGTTACTCACAGCATGTCTGGTTTCACCGCAGCTTTATCGGGCCCATATGGCTTCAGTTTGAGGCTTTACAGACTGTTTGATGTGCTCAGGTGTATGTGTGCGCACATGTGTGTGAAGCCATGAAGGCTTGTCTGTTCAGCTTGTCACTTTTTTCAAGCGCTCATCCCTGTCTCTGCGTGATTGGTTGGAGTCGAAGAGACATACAATGCATTGGGGGGACAATGAATGGCTAATTACTTGAATTAATGACAGGCAGACAAAAAATAAGTGCCTCTTTAAAGCCATTCATTTATAATCTCTGCGTCTCTTTTGTTGGAAAGATTTATGCTTAAAATGACCCTGCTGGCTAGGAAGAGAAAAATGACTCTAATTTGCAGCGATGGGACTGGAAAGCTTCAGCTTTTGTTGTTGTGATTCAGTGTGTGTGTGTGTGTGTGTGTGCGCACACTCACATATGTCAGCATGCATCTTCCTGCCAACATGAACATTACTGCACTTCCCAACCTGTCATCCTGTATTACTTCAATGGGACTTTGAAAAGGCCTGTCATAATGAGGCAAAACTCCAGGAAAATCAAACATCTCTAAATAGCATGAAGGCAGTGCTGTGTGCACAGTGCATAAAATCTATGGTGATTGCTTGCGCAAAGACGGGAGTAAAATAGGGTAATGGAGCCATTGTTGCCTGTCAGATTTTGGGTTTATTATTTGCCCGATTCTTATGGTTTTTACTATATTTTTTCAGCCATTTGAAAATTTCAAAGAATAACACATAACACATCCCTTTTACTTCTACCGGTATCTCGCAATGCAGATTTTTATTGCAGTTTTTATTTTCTTTGACCAAGATTTCTATTTACTTACTTATTTCTATTTGCTTGCCAATGTTTTTCTATTTCCAGTGGATCAAATAACTGTTTGGGACAAATATCCCCTCAGCTCATTGCACATTTTAACATCTTTTAGCTCATTGTTTTGGTTTTCCTCAAAAATCTTGTTGCCAGATGCAGCAGGCAGCTGTTTTCAGAAAATAAAGTTATAATTAAACCACCGCACATAACTTGCCCAGCAGCAAGCAGCAGACACACAAAGTTAGAGGCTCGTGGACACAGTGGATCATTATTATCAGCTAAAAGGAAAATGAATACAGGACTTGCATTCCTATGAATGTAAATGTTGTGCTATGTCTGCTTGATGTATGACAGTGTTTTCTTCTGTTATTGAGGAGGTAATTTGTAAATATTGATTGTACAATTTGTTCTACTGCCGCTGAATGGCCAAAAATATGAATTACTGCTGCTTTTAGGATACTTTGGAATTTGAATCTTAAGTGTCAACATGGACAATTCAACACATCCAAGTATACATCCATGGCTTGTCAAAAACCTTCCTTCACCTTCCTTTGGTTCCTCCCTCAGGATGATAACTGGGGGGAAACCACCACTGCAGTGACAGGCACCTCAGAGCTGAGCATTTCCCAGGAGGAAGTGGTGGGTCTGGGAAAAGGAATACAGGACCGGACCCAAGGTTTCCGCCGCTATCTTCCCCTGGCTGTGGGTTTGTGTGTAGGGTTGCTGGTCCTCGCCACGCCCCTCGTCTTCCTGCTTCTTCCTGCCGTCATGTGGCCCGACAGACTCCAGACTTGTGGCGCAGCCTGTGAGGGCCTCTTCCTCTCCATCTCCTTCAAGCTCCTCATCCTCCTGGTGGCTGTTTGGGCCTTATTTCTCCGACCAGGCCGAGCCAGCCTGCCCAGGGTGTGTGTGTACCGTGCCTTCCTCACCACTCTTACACTTCTGCTCACAATGTCTTATTGGCTCTTCTATGGGGTCCGGATCCTTGACGCTCAGGTGGGTTTCAAATATCCAGCACATTAAGTGCATTACAATTGTGTTTTTATGGCTTTCTTTTATTTGTTTACACAAAATATCTATTTCCATTCATTTATCTTTGAAAACATATTTTATTCGAAATTCAAGAGGACAATCAAGAGTTCAAGGAGTTAAATTAAAACAGTAATTGTCCTGCTGGTTCACGCGTGGTTTTCTCTTAATAACTTATCTAATGCAATCTCAACATCTCAGGATCAGTTTCTAATGTTTTCTTTTTTGGAAAAAGAGTTTGTTGTTAACCTCAGAAGAAATGTGCACATAAGAGAACTTTTGAATCCTTGTTGAGTCGTGTTTATTTTTTTAGAGCTCTTTTATTGTCTTTAAGGTGTTTTTTTTTCAAGGATGCTCCCTCTCTTTACTGATCGTATTTTGTTTCATTTTGATTTTATATCAGCTGTGTGTTGCTGCAGCCCAGAGCAGTGAATATTAATTAAACCCATTGTGTGGTCTAAGCAGGACGAGGACTACCATGGTATTGTCCAGTTTGCTGTGTCCCTCGTGGACTCCCAGCTGTTTGTCCACTACCTGGCCGTGGTGCTGCTGGAGCTTCGTCACCTCCAGCCCTGCTACAGCGTGTGTGTCATGCGCTCCACTGATGGAGAGACACGTCACTACAACATAGGACAACTCAGGTATAAGTGCACGCTTACTATGATTAAGTCCTCCATGTGCTTTACATTTACAATTACTAATGAAAAGAAGGAATGCTGTAAAAAATAACCCTTTCACAATTTCACATGTGAATTTGGCCTTTCTGTGCTGTACACTTTGGGACACATATACTGGCACTTGGTCGCAGTCATTACACTCTATCATGTTGAAGTCTGTGTGTTGTAAATGTCCACAGGGAAGACTGGCACAGGCAGTAATTGAGTTACTCATCAGCCTCCTCGTCTAGTTTGCTCAAGGCGAGCTATTCTAGGAGTTTAGGGGGGAGGGATGAGAAATCGCTGGACACAGGCGCTCGTCCTGTGGCTGTCTTTCTTTGTCTCTGCTCCGATTGTGTGACTGTGACAGGACAAGGACACCACAGTCCTAATTAGATAAGATTTGTGTGACCAGGCTAAAAACTTAATCGGTTTATGATTTACATTCTTCTTCACTGCCTGATTTAGAATTAATTTGCAGGATGGTAAACAGGAAGTTAAGACCTGTAAACAGAAAAACACAGACAACATTGTATTTAAAGCTTTAAGTAAGTTAAAGTGGAAATGCTCCAGTTTTACACATTAAAGTGTGTTTACGGGTGTTAGGAAGTCAAAAAAATGTACAAAGTACTTTGTGATTCCAGCGGGAACCACGCAAACTCTAACGAATTACCTCAAGTGATGTCACTGGAGGCAGACTAGAAGACTGTGAGGCTGAAAATGACAAAAATACTGGGCATTTTGAGTTTCCCAGACAACTGTAGCCTGCTTCTCATCTATACTTGAGGCTGAAAGCTACATTGGCCTCACTATGAGCAAAACACACCTCAAATCAAATCGAGCGAATCAAAACATATTTGCCAAAAATCTATGTTTACTGTTCAGTGGATGTCAAGGCATTATTCAGTGTCTGTATACATCAGTCATCATATGAATTGTATTCTCTCTCCCCATCTCTCTCTTATCTCACACAGTATTCAGAGGGCTGCTCTGTCCATTTTGGAGTATTACTACAGAGATTTTCCACTCCATAACCCAGCACTTCTGTCTGCCTCAAAGCACCGTGCTGCCAAACACCTGGCCGGGTTAAAGGTCTACAATGTAGACGGTTAGTCCCCTCATCTGTCCTATTAATTACATGCTATTGTTATTTTTGTTGTCCCCTTTGTTGTTACGTTCACTGGTTTAGTGGAGTTTCCACTCCTGTCGCTCTCTTGTTGTGATGTTTTTCCTCTTCCATCTCCATCTCTCCCATAAGCAGCTTTTAAAAACAAACTGAGAACATACCTTTTGGACAGTAAGTACAGATAAAAGACCTCAACATCTCTCAACACAGCACTTTACCACAGGAAGCCACTAATTTCACGGTTCACCTCACTCCATCTTTAGTGCACTCTGAAGCCTCTGTCATAATGTATATACCACATCTATGGCAAGCACTCCTGCTACACCCACACTGAAACACACACACACATACACGCACTCCAACTGATATATTGCCTCCCTCCTCTCATACACACACATCCTGTAATGCCACACATTGCCCTCTTTCTGAAAGGATCATTCACTGGCCACCCATCAGTCCCCCAATCTGCTGCACAAGCCGATGGATTTGATGATCTATGGCAGGGATGCAGTGTGGGACATGGTGTCCTGGTAGCAACTCCCATCCATCCACACTACCCCCTTCCCTATCAAAGTGCAGCGGAGAGGCCTCTAGAGGGCTGTGGAATTTCAAGCCTTAAATAATTCATCAGAGTAACGCTCATTCCTCACATCGCCCCACATCTCTCCTTCCTCCCGCTCAGCCTGTCTCCAGCTCAGCTCACGCTCGCTTTCTTTTCTTGGCCCCCCCCATTCTTTATTTCATATCTCACTTCAACCCCCCACTCACACTCCTCCCCGCCCCCAGTCCCCCTCACTCCCATTCAAAGTCATTCACAGGCAGCTCTTCTCATAGCATGAAAATGTAGGCCAGGAAGTTAAAGAGGCTATTGTTTACTCCTGTTTTCACTGGAAAATATTTGCAATGCACCCTGTGCAAATGATCTGACAGCATTCTTTCCACTGTATGCACAAGGAGTATAGTGCTTCATCCATGTTTTATAACTGCATTCAATGCGTCTTTCACACCTGTGCACACACACATAAACACATGTATGCAGATCAGATTATGAATGATTTATATTCTTACCTGACCTGCAGCGTTTATTCTCTATAACCTCCCCCAGACTCTACTAATCGTCATGAATATGGACCAGATCTGTCTCCCCCACAGTAAAAGACCCCAGGAACCCTAATATACTGCAGCACAAGGTCCATTAGCTTTATGGGTTTGTCACACTAACCAGTAAATTCACAGATCAGACAAGAACTATGGCCTTTGAAGTGTAAATGATGAATATTTAATTCACACCCCAATAAAAAGGTTCTTGCATCCAACTGTCTGTGGAGAAATGTGGATGCCTCCAGTGGAAATTGCCTCTTTTCTCAGTGCTATAATTAACATTCTCTGTGACTGAGACACATGAGCTGCCAGGATGCCCCAGATAAGTAGCAAAGATTTACATACACTCTTCTAATCTCTTTCTCAAAAGTCAGTGACGTATAAAATGGACATAGTACTGACCATCAAGGTTGATGCACAGTTGTTGTACAACTCCTGTGGTGTCTAAGATCTGAGCTGTCCTCCCATCTGACCTTTTCTGTCCATGATTCAATTTGAGCTGCGGCCCATTAATCAGTGTCTGGTAGGGTCAGGGGCTGCAACCTCCAGCTTAGACTGATATAATCATTTTGCCTCTGTGCTCTCCTTTTGGTGCAGCCCCAGGGAGCACAGCAGGAGCACAGCCTGGTAATGGGAACCAGTCACGGGCCATGGTTACAGCTGCTGCCAAACGGAAAGACACAGCCCACAATGAGCTGTACTACGAAGAGGCCGACTACGAGAGGAGAGTCCGTAAACGTAGAGCTAGGTGAGTCATGGGAATAAATGTCAGCATGTGAGCGGGGGCAGCCTCCTGACTAAAGAGTCTATGAGATGCAGACATGCAGCTCAGACTGTAGGTTTGATGGCAGTTTTGCACATTAGCCTGACTGGATGTCTCAGTCCATCTAACTGAAGGATAGGTTTGTCTTAAAAAGCTAAACAGGTTCCTGAATGTACATGGACACACTTTTGCCTTGCTTGCTATTAAAAAATCCATTCCCACGAAAGTGATGGGGTACAAAATCTAAAATCATTGTTTTGAGTGGAAACATATTTAAAGGTTTATCTTAAAACTAATATGGGCTCTGCGGTCAGATTTAGTGAGGTCATGTGAATATTTTACTCACTATAAACAGAAGGAATAGTTATATTGAGCAAAATGGTGTCAAATTAAATATGGGGTCTTGACTATTGTTTTTTGAAAGACATTTATGATCATCTGCCATGCACAAATAAAACAAACGCAGTTTAATAGACCAGGAAACAATGTGGTTTTCCCATTTTAAGTTGTTGAGCGGATTCTTTTCCCACCAGATCAGTTTATGGAAACGATTTTTCATCTGATGGTTCAGGGTGAAATAACTGAGTTAAAAACCTTGTTTTAATCCAACCCACAGTCTCCGACTCCGTATTTGGATTTTTATTCATGCCCAATTACATGTTAAATAAATAAAAACCGCCTCTGTGGAAGTTCCCACTATACAACCACATTTTCCATCATGACACATGCACACAGAATCTCCTTAGGTGAAAACAGTACTAGCATCGTTGTTGATAAAGAGGTGACAAAGAGTTAACTGCTGTGTGTGCACTCCTTTTTTGTCAGGCTGGTTGTGGCTGTGGAGGAGGCTTTCACACATGTCCGCCGGATGAAGAAAGAGGATGAGCGTGCATCGCCTTCTGATATTTTGGATGTGCGTGAAGCAGCTCTGGCCATATTTCCCTCTATGGCTCGAGCGCTGCAGAAGTACCTCCGCACCACTAGGAGGCAGCACTGCCACAGCATGGAGAGCATCCAGAAGCACCTCGCTTTCTGCCTCATCAATAACATGAGCCCTAAGGTAAGTTTGGCTTTGAATAAGGTAATTAAAATTCTAATAAGTCTAGATGTGTTGTTAATATAGGACTAGATATGTTGTTTATATAAAAGCCACATGTTAGGACAATTTGACTTTATTATTTTTATTATTTTCATACTTTTTTGCCATCACGTCTATGAGTTACAATAACATTGTGCTCACCATTGTGATTGATGAGAACTGGGAACACAGCAATATCGCAGCAACACACAGGGCAACAACCTTTTTTAATGATCTTGCGTTGTCAGTTTGTCTATGACATATTCCCAGATTTAAACAATTAGTATAGAAGCAATTGGGAACTGTGGCCTATATAAATGTGACCCGCTCAGGTTGTAATAAACTGTAAACATCAAATAGATTTATATTTGAAAAAAGATTCTCAGTACTGTGCCACTGAAATGGGTTTTTTTGGTGATTATTGTAGTGTCATTGGGTGTTTCTGTGTGTCCAGGCTTTTCTTGAAGCCTACCTAGCCCCTGGCCCGACTCTGCAGTACGGCCCTGAGCGCTGGATGGCTGACCAATGGACGTTGGTCAGCGAGGCTTCTGTCACTAGCGGCATAAAGGAGGGGACCGAGTTCCTACTGAGGTGTCTTGACTTTAGCTTAGCTGTGACCGTCAAGAGCATCCCTTACATCCGACTGACTGAGGAATACATCGACCCCAAGTCTCACAAGTTTCTACTGCTGCTCCAATCAGAAACCTCAGTTTAACAGTGATACAGTGGACCAGTGCTGCTGATCTGGACTTACAGGACTGTTTCAACTATCCAATCGAATTTTTCAAAAATAGCTTTTTGTACTGGTTTTTGTACTTCTGTTTATGTAATTTTCTCACATAGAGTATCTTTGTGTCCTTATCTTTGTCCTGGACAACATGAAAGACGATAAAAAAAATGGTAAACTGGAGGGAATATGCTTTGCTTTCTCTGTCCTGACATTTGCAGAACACAGTTCAGGTATTCCTCTATGCACGACAGATGACCCTCACTAATCGTCTTCTTCTTTCTTTTATTTGCATGTGCCAGTGTGTGCCTGCGTGGATGAGTTCAGAATTTAGGAGCAGTGTGTGATTGAGGATGCAGAAGTGTGTGTGGGTGTGGGTGTGTGTGTGTGTTTTATGAGTATGGTGTGCACTCTGGATCTGTCTCAACCTTTCTCATCTTTCTCCTCAGCATTACTATAGTGACCAGGACATTTGATATCACCAAAACTGCTCTTTTTCAGTCCTAGCAATGATTATTTAACTGTCCTGTATTACAGATGTGTGTACAGTATTTATATGTGAATATACTTTATCCCTTTACTTAACTTTATCTATACTTTTTATATCAAAATTGTGCTTGAATGATTTTTTGAACGTTCAAGGTTTTTTTTTACCTTGTTTGTCTGCGCTGTAATTGTGGAGATGTCTGGACTGTAAATAGATGAAGACATGTTTGTAAATGTCAGACAAATCACTGGAGTCTTTTGGACTAAATGCCAACCTCCGTGCAGCTGAGTGTAGATGGTCAAACTAATGGACACATGTGGCTGCTCATTATGTTTTCATTTGTACAGTTAAGTACAGTGATCTTTTTGTAGGCTAGCAGAGAGACTAAATGTTTGGAGGGCTCTGAGCTACATTTGGTTGACCTCTTTAAATATCCAGCTAAAACTGTCGCCCAGTGCCGTTTCATTTCAAAATATCGTCCCCTGGTCTCCATCTTCATTAATCATGAAGGTTGTGTTTTATTACAGCACCTCTTGGCTTACTGTCAGGCAATTTATTTCAGTAATTTCAAAGGATTTAGAAAATTTTTACAAAATTAATAGTCACTGACAAGCATCTAAGTTGAAAATTTTGTGTGAATTGCTCATTGTGTACATGCAAAAAAAAAAAAACAAAAAAAAAAAAGCTCAACCCAGTGTCAGTATTTCTGCTGTCAGTATTTCCTGAGTGTCACACTACTGCCACCTACCGACAGCTTCTGGAACAGGAACACTGTCCTGAGTGTCAATCAAACAGTTCATTTTTATGAATATTTAATCTGTATTTTTAAAACCGTTTGTATTTATGAGGCCCGTTATGATGTAAATTTATATTTACACAAGTGTTACTGTGGTCACTGACAGTGTAGTTTTGTTTAGGCTTTTACAGTGTTGATGGTTGTAAATAGGTCTCCACTACACATGTGCCTCAGTTATACATATTTAGGATGTGCTCAGTTTTCAAGCGTGTGTGTGTGTGTGCGTGCATGAAAGAAGGAGAGAATGAAGGAAAGGGAACATAATGAATAAAAGAGATTGCTGTCCTAAATGTCATGCAGCTGACTAGTCATAAGTCTCCAATTGTCCCTGTCTTCTTTTATAAAACAGAACATGTAAAATCACAGCTGCTGTGTCAAAGTCACATTTGTAAAAAAAAAAAAAAAAGAAAGAAAGAATAAATATTTGTATTGACCTTTTCATGGCATTTCAATATTTTTGTGTTTTTTATGGATTTGTACTTCATATACAGGTGATTACCTGGTATGTTTGAATGAAAATAGTTATGCGAGTTGCCTAATTAATTTTAGCTGATTAAGGTCCAAAGTGAGTTCATGGGACTGACAACATGCAGTATTTTAATGCTTTCTTACAGTCACAATTACAGTGATATGACATACCTGTCGATAAGACTTTCTGTCCCTAAGACTTGCTAGTGAGTAGCTTTATTGGTAAAAAATACAGCAGTCAACTACATTTTGAGATGGTTCCTACTCACCGAAATAATATCCTAATTACATTTGTATTTTGAAGTAGAATTTACTACAGTAAGGCCAACAGATATGTGGATATCAGAGAGGCTGTTTTGGGTTGTTAAGACCCATGAGAATTGTCAAACTTTGCTTTCTCTTTTGAACTCAGGCAGAGTTTAGGTTTAGTGAGTTAATTTGACATTTTCAGATGCTGGCCATATAATAAACAAACTAATGTATGCACAGGATTGGTTTTATTCTGTTCTGTGAAAAGCTCAAGCTTGATGTCCTTTTTGTTAGCAAAAATATTAATTTGATAAGAAAAAATAAATAAATAAATTGCTAAATAAAAATCTAATACACACTCACTGCAACCATGGACCAATAAACATACCAATAAACAATATGAACAATAAACATACCCTGTTGTTGATTACTGTGTTTTCTTCCATTATGTGCAGTGGGATAAAATGAGAGAGCAATGACTCACAAAATAAAAGAAAAAGAGAAGTAGAAGTGCAGGAAACCTGAGGAATTTGCATTCTGATGAGCTTTCCAGTGTCGGTCCAATAAAGACGTTATTAGTATCTCCCTGTGCAGCTGCTGCTTGCCCCATTAATTCAAGTGAGAGATTAATCCGATGCAGAAAGAGGAAGTAGTGAGAGATTAGAGTTTGGCTGTTGATGAAAATGGAGACTGTCAGCATGTGGTTTTACAATTTCAAAGCTGCCACCCCCCTAGGCAGAAAATGTACCTTTTCAATGTAAACCAAACATTAGATCTTAAGTTGTATTACCTGAAAGGAGGAACAATAATAAAAGTAAATGGAAATGGAAGCACACATTTACCACCCTGTTTGGTTTATTGACGCTGAGAACAATGAGCCACAACATATGTAATTGAACAGATTATAAGTAAAATAAATTACATTTTAAAAGTGCAGCTCAGTGGTGGAAGAAACACAGAGTCTTTGCTCAAGTGAGATGCTAATACAGGAATGCAAAGACACTCCATTACGTCCTGCATTCAACAGCTACATAACAAACTACATAAGTATTATCAGCAAAATGTACTTGAAGTATAAAAGTAAAACTACTTGTTCTGACTTTGTATTTCGGACTTTAATCTTTACTCTGAAGAAACAAGGAGTCCCAACTCGATGTTGCGTTTGAGGCATGAGGTGAAAAGGTTTGAAACAGCTTGTTGAGTTTTTTAACAAAACATCACACTTCATAAGCATATTCAACCTGAAAAGTTACTAGTGAATGACCAGAGTATATTTTCCCTGTATTTTCCCAATAGTCAAATGGTGAAATAGAGGTAGAAGGTAGAATAAAATAGAAATATTCCAAATAAACTGAAAGTTCCTCAAAGTACCTGTTTGTCTACTTGTTGTTCCACAGTTGTGTAGTGTTTCACTCAAGACTGAGGTTTCAAAGTGCAATGGTTAAAAATAAAAATGCATTTGTTGACAATGACAGTTGACATCGACAGTCCTTTATTGTTAACAACCATTTATATATTCCTAAATGGAGGTCATATGAAATGTCTGGTGCAGACATTTAAGTACATATGTCTTAAATCCCTAAACCCATTCCAGGTTTATTTACAATGTCAACAAATGACAGAGTTATTATTATTATTATTATTATTATTATTATTATTATTATTATTAAGCATTTTATTATTATTAGTGGGCACATATTCAGTACAAACTGAGAAATCATTGCTCAGTGAAAAGTTATTTTACTGTACAGTGAGTTGAAATCCACATTAAACTCCCGAATAAATAAAAAAATTCAAGAGTCAGCATTTGATTTACTGCAAATTACTCATCATCGTCATCATCATCATCATCATCCTCTTCATCTTCATCGTTGCCATCATCTTCCTCATCATTGTTCTCAGTGTCACTATCATTGTCATCATCATCGTCATCATCACCATCATCTTCATCATCTTCATCATCATCATCATCATCATCATCATCATCATCATCATCCTCAGTGTTGACTTTGCCAGAGAGCACATCTTCAATCCAGTCCTCCAGCTCCTGAGAAGTGGGCAGATCCTCCTCATCGTCCATCTCCATCCATACACTGTCGGCCTGCTCACAAGCACACAGACAAGCAGACAGAGGGACAGACAGACGGTCAAAGAGACAGACAAACAGACAGTTAAATCATGTTTGGAGAAACTCAATACAGCCTTAAGGTTGTTGGGGACTTACATCCGTAACGTTGACAACTCCAATCTGTGGTCGGAACAGGTCCACTTTGAAGGTCTTCTCCCAGTAGGGGATCAGCTGATGGGAGTCAGAGGAAAGATCGCATTAGAACTGTGGCTTGTGGGCTAAATACCTTCTTCATTTGTTTCACTCTATTTCATGTACTTCTAAGCCTAAAGGTGTCATGTCTCACCAGGGGGAAGTCATCAGGGTCAATCCAGATGATGCTCAGGTCAGGTAGGTGGGTGTTGTCTCTAGCCACCTCCTTCAGGATCTCCAAGAACTCATAACCATCTGGAAGAAATTTCACACAAACGGCACTTGATACATAACTCTGCTGCCACAATATTGACAATGACCAGAAGACCAGACCAGACCAGCAAATATATCCAAACGTCCTTATTTCCTTCTTTCCTTAGTATATAGGCTGGAAATAATGGGGAGTGGTTATCCTGGCTCTATCCAAACTCAACTTACAACCAGCATTTCTAAAGCTCAACAATTAACATATAATAAATGATGCAATAATTATATAGTTATACTCTTTCCCTGTTGTATTTCTTTATGCTAAGCTAAGCTAACTCCCTGCTGGTTATAGCTTTATTTTTACCACAGAGATGTGAGAATGATCTCCATTCTCCAACTTGAAAATAAACACTGTAATTAAGTGTATTTCCCCAACATTTTAACTATTCTTATAATGCACTATTATTGTTTTTGTGTTGTTTCCTGTATTTTGTTTTATCTCATTCATTGGTTTAATTATTTCACTTTTATCATTTCTATTTGTAGCGAGCCATTAGCATTACAATTATTAATGTCATTTTAGCAGTCAGTCACTAATCCATGAGGGGTGTCATTCAAACAAAGTTCAATAGATTATTAAAATATTAGGGAGCAGAAGTTACTAAGCCAGTCGCTATCAAACTCCAGCATCCAGGGCAAACACAGTATGCTCAGCAGTCTTGTAACCAACCCCTCCAGTAACAATAAGTTGTGTAACAAATAAGGCGTTCTTACCAGGGTCTTCTTCCTCTGCAAAAGCCACAATGTGGATGCCCTCAATATCATCCTCCTGAGATGAAGAATAAATTGAAACAGTATTGTAAATGTCGTGGGATACAAAATTTCAAACTGTTCATCATCGCTTACCCATGTCTCAAACATATCCTCTGCACGTAGCTTTCTCAGAGTCGGTCTGAGGGCGCAGGAAACACAACTGTTACACTGTGTATTTATACAACAGACCTCAAATATGGGGTTATGTTTTGAGTTCAACAATCCTCTTTGTTTACCGTCTGTGCTCAGTTATGAATTCCACCAGTTCCTCCTCTGAATGAGGCTTGCCTGGGATGGTGACCGGCTCCTCCATGAAGGGCTCATAGAAATCCACCTCATTCAACTTTAGAGTCAGTTCTTTTGCCACCTGAGGCAGCAAAGAGAGGTCAGTCAAGAGTAATGATCAGTCTGTTATACTTTGTTGATTTGTTACTTACAGATTTCTCAAATGTGGCAAAGAACTTGATGTAGGGCTGGAACTGCTCTGCTGCTTCTTTAAATGCTTCATAGTCTGGAGATTAAAAGGGACACAGGAGTCATTTCACAGTGCTGTTAGACTGCTTCATGCTGTAAGCAACAGGGCTTTGCTGCACTCTTATTTTCTTGGTCACGCATCTGTTTGTGCTTTCTTTGGCTGTTGTATACACAACATTTGCACATCCGGGAGCGGAAATAGCTGAACTTTGACCTGCGTTTAATGCTCCCACAGTTGGTCAGATGGGATGTAGCTGTGGCTCATCGTCGCAAGTAAACGACTCTAGACTCAGTTCTTCCACAGCATGTGAGATGGGACCAGACAGTGGCAGCTGTGTGTGCTGCAGTGGTAAAAATGGATCTGTAAATCCATGGAGATGAGGGGGTTAAAATGTTATAATGAAGGGCATGAGCCACGGGAAACCCATCACATCACAACCCATTCTGACAAAGTACTGAACCATGTTGACACACAGAAAAATGTATTCACTTTACAAACACATCACTCATGTCAACAGCCCCAGTATGCTCACGCTCAGAGTCCTCGCTCTTGAAGTAACCAATGAGGCGGATGTCTTCCTCCATCCTATCAAAGGCTCGCAGCTCCAGAGCATTTCCAATCACCTCCACCGGCTCCTCCAGGAGCTAGACACAGGCAGAGACAGGTATTACATGCCCTGGGGAAAATTCGTGACTTTACAGGGACCAGTGTTGATTAGCAGCAGCAGCTGAGAATCTGCCCTTAAATTACTCTACTCACATCCAGCAAGAACTCCACCAGGGTGTTAGCAGAGAGCAAGCCGTCAAACTCAATCACCCGGTCAGCTTTAAAAACATACACACTGCCCTCCTCCTCCAGGCCTGTGATTTAAGGAAATTACAGATCAATACATTTATTAAAAGACTGTTCTGAGAATTGTTCGACCCTTGACTGAATATTTGATTGAGGGTCAGTCGTCTTTCAGGGCAGCATCAATAATGTATAGGTGGCTAACTGTATTTATATTCTCACCCAGTTTCTTTGCCACCTTTGCATCTTTGTGTGAGTCGACCATTCCAAACCCAATGTCCTTCTCCTCCAAAACCTGGGCTGCAAGCTGCAAACCAGGAGAGTAACACCATGAAGAATTAATTTGTAAGGGCAGGACTGAATGTATAGGATGTAAAGAAAGAAGACAAAGAGAAGATTAGGAGCACTGAAAAATCCTAGTTCAGTTCAAACTATTCCATTCAGCTTTTGAAAAAAAAAAAGCTTGGCTGCAGTGTCGGGTAAGGTCTAAGATAGAAATTTATACCAAAATTGGCAATATGACAGGTGCTTAAGCTGTCCAGTGGCCACGGAGACCCCGTTACATAATCGCCCAGACTGTCCTGATCTAAATATAACCGAAGCAAGAGTATATGTAATTGTTCTGGCAATTGTTCCGTGAAGTGCAGTAGGTTGAGCTGAGTTAGACGGAAGAAAAGAGGAACATAGCTTGAAAGAAAATATGCATAAATGTAAGCAATGCACAATATAAATCATATGTTTTGTGTATTTGAAAGAAACTCATGCTGTTTTTTTTATCACCACTCAACACAGAGGAAGAAACCATCTGAAAGTTTTAAGTATATAAGACAAATGAGCAGATGTCTTACTGTAGCTGCTCACATCACACTAGTTCTTACTGCCTGTGATCAGTTTGAACAAGTTTATCTTTGTGCCTGACTCTACAGTACCATGTCCCACCTTTGTAAAATAAGTGACGCTAATATCAGGAGTGCATGCCTGGGCTCAGATTACCTTCAGCAGATCAGAGAGCAACTCACCCTCATCCATGTGTAACATGAGAAGGGGCATAGTGCACACTGTTTCCTACTGTACAGGCTTCAAACAGAGAGATTAGTTTAACCTGTCAGTTAGTGCATCCAGCTGGTTAGCCCAGCCTGAATTAAAAACAGAAAAACAACTTCAGCCATCTCATTTTTACACCAAAGGTGCACCACAGTTATGATAGTAGAGAAGGTGGTGGTGCCCTTCACGTGCATTGCTCAAAATTATAGTACACATGAATTCTTTGCCTATTTCTGCAAGTGGTGGAGAGCCACAGGACAAATTAGCCAGATACATGCAAGGGATAGAAGTGCACACTGAATTAAGCTGAAGTTAAGCCAGAGTGACAGCACTGCATCCCATTGGACTATTGTGCACTCATAGAATACATATAGTTACACACTGACCTTGAGGAAACTCATAGATATGTAGATTCAAAAGAAAAATATCAGGAGGTTTATACCTCACAAGCTGGCTTTCTGATTATTGGAGCACTAATTTGGAGTTTAAAATTGTACTCTAAATCTTTTATATGAGGGTGTTTAATAGTTTAAACGTTCAAATCAAACTTTCCTTTATCTCCACCTCCAACTTTTTAAATGTATCCCTGCTCTTCTCCTACTTTACCTCCAGCACCAACTCTGTCATCTGGTGTTGTTTTTGCAGCTCCTTGCTGTCTGGTATGGGCCCGTGGTAGAACAGGCACACCATGCTGTGTTTCTTCAAGGCTTTCTTGTAGTTCTTGTCATTGATATCGAGGACGCGGTCTTTCCCATCGTACTGTGGGAACTCCAATCCCTTCTCTGCTGGGGCCAGAGGCACGAGGCTCAGCAAAGGGAGCAGGAACAACCACGGGGAGAGCATGGCTCAGAGACGCACACCACACACCCCCAAAATGTCAGAGAATTTGGTTTTAGATTCACAGTATAAAACTGTTCAAAAAGGAGACCTGTGAAAAGGTAGTAAAATGAGGGAAATGCTGCAGAAAGTTTTGGAGATAGAGACTGGTCCGTCACTTGCAGTACTTAAGCATCTCAAGCTGTGCACAGAAATCCAACTTCTGCATGAATCTTCAGGACTGAGCAGCTTTTTCCTTCACTCCTTCACGCCTTCTCTCTGCAGACACAAAGGCAGAAAGAGAAGTACTGTCGGGCCTGTGCGGTGCAGGGGGTGTGGATACCATACATAGCAGCAGCTCCTTTCCCTCTACCCGTGCAGGACAGGCCCATTTTTAGGAGAGCAGTTGTTTAAATGCTAAAAATAAAACTGCAAGTGAGAAAGAGAGACAGCAGAGGACAACGGTCAGGGGGTTTAATTGTGAGCGCAGATCTCACTCCCTCTGATGTCTCTTTGAGGGAGTCACAGATGTGGGAGCAGAGAGTTGAGCCCCAGAGATTCGAGGGTCCACTTATTTTGAGATGTTTAAGCCAGTCAGGACCAAAAACATATTGGATGCGAGGTTTGGTGCTACAGGAGAAAATGGCAGTGTATTTTAAGCTCACGACAGCTCACGATGTCAACAGGTGTGTAAAGGGAAACTCAGCCTGTAGCTTAGCGGTTGTTATGCAGATGTGGTCTTGTGAGTTTTGCATGTGCAATGTGTTTTCTGGCCGTTAACTGAATGTATTCTTATCTTTCTATAAAATAAAAACACAGATTGAAATGTGAGATTTATCTTTGCATTAAAAATAAAATGGTCAGAATTAAATGTACTTTTGCTATTTTCCCCCATTTTGCTCTCACAAATCTGCATAATGAGATTTTCCTTTTAAACAGCATTTTTAATCTTCACATACACCAGTGTTACACTGTTGTTAAAGAAGCAGCTGCTGCACTCTGTCTTCAGTCTTCGTCATACCTACTCTCAAATATAATAGTTCCCTAGCTGCTTTGGAAGAAGCCTCTTGTGCCCTCTGCAGGGAAAGAGTTAGTATGAAGCAATTCACAGTCAGGTATTTTCTTCAGTTGCCAGGGAACATGTGGAAAATACATGGTAGCACAGTTTAATTTGGAAGCAATGTTATATTATAAAAGCCTCATATTCAATTTATATTAAGGATTCAGGTTAAGGAGGTGTGAGGTTTAGTGTATTTATTGTATTTATTGTTAATGGCCATTTTCACAGCAGTTTTGTAATTGTACAAACCAACGTACGTACCAACATCAATAATGGCTGCATATTCAGTAAATCGTGTCAGTGAGCCAGCATGCACAACACCAGGACCCTGAAACAGCAGCAGTTACGTGGAGCTTAGCCATTACAAGCCTTATGATTTACACATTATTTATTTAAAAGAAAAATCAATGAACTGATTAGCAGTTTCCTGGCACTAAACTTAGTTATGAGCTTTGAAACATCTAGGGTAGCTGTTTGATGCCTGCTTCCAGTCTTAGTGCTAATCAGCTCTTGGCTTTAGCTCTATGGTTGACACAAAAACAGCAGCAACAGCCAAATAAAATAATTACGTTTATAACTTAGATAGAGATAGAGGCTCAAGATAGTAGTTGTTATGGCAAAAAAAATACTTTTTTCACAGATGATTTTTTTTGATTTGTCATAAAAAACAAGTGTTACTAAGGCTCCTGGAACTGAAACTGCTAAATGTTCAGTTACTTTAAGATTATTGTTTCAGGATCACTGTGTTTTGCCTGAATATGTTTTTGTAATTATTTTTCTGTAACTAACAGTATTAAATAACACTCCCTTCAAAATGAATTTAATTAAACACATTTGGAAGATGTTGAAGCATATGACATTCACAGATTCTGAGAAAGGACAACTTCTGTGAAAATATGAAAAGCTATGCAGTTGCTGCTCCCGCTATTGATGATGATAATGATTTGCTGAGTTACATATCCATGTTTGCATTATGTAGCAAAATAGTTATTGATGACGTCACTTTGTTGTATCTGAGCAGTCCAGTCCTCCTTGATGTATTGGTGGTAGGGGTCATTCGAGTGCTCTCTCCTCTTGGATTTGACCGTGCTCACCAGAATGGCCACAATAATGAAGGCAAACATACCAATCATCACCGCCAGATACCAAATGACATTCCTGAAGTTCTCCTCAGCCAAAGTCTTGTCCAAAGCATTGGCTGCAGCTGTCACATTATGCCTCCAGTTGTCCAGAAAATGACCCAAAGCACTGGTTAGGGACCCCTCTAGGTGAAGAGTCAAGTTGGACCAATCAGATGTACCCATCTAGTTAGAAAGAAAACAGAAGAAGATGACTTTCTGCTATTTTCAGAAGGGTTAAGATAAAAATCTATTTGTCTTTAAAGCAAGGTGTATTAAACCCAGTTCTGTTTGGTACAACTACAGAACTTGGACTCAATTCATTAGCAAGCATAAGAGAGGAAGAGCTAGATTTCAAGTGTAAAGTAGTAAAAAAAAAATATATGTTCTAAGTTTGTCATAACACAGAAAAGTGTGTTATTAACTACCCAGCCAAATTTAAAAACTAAAATAGTTTTAAAATGGAAAAACTGAACAACTGAACGGCCTCCAACCCTTTTGAACTTGACATTCAATATCCTTGTTTGCAGGTGTAGAGCTGGAAATATGGATATTTTTAGAGCAAGACACCTATTTTGTCAGAAAATGTGGACAGTAAAAATGTGGAAACTAAAATGACTAGTTAACAAGCAAAACATCATAAACTCCCATGCTTGGTAGCCTCATTTTTTACATGCTGTGCTTTCTGGTGAAATGCTGGCCAGCAAACGCAGATATATATTTCAAAAGTACTTTCACTCCCATACAAATGACGAATACGGTAGGTGTTAAACTAATCAAGCCAATGAAAACATTTAATGTTTTAACCATGAGAATATTACTACAACATAAAACACACAGCAAAATAAGCAACAATCAAATTTGAAGTTATTCATTAAGAGTTTAACCCTCAAAACAAAGTTTATCTGCAATCTGGAATAATTTTGATGGATGCAAGTGGCATTTTTTTTTTTTTTTTTTCAAATTCCTGAGCCCCACCCAATTTAATCCAGTAAATAAAGAAATCTCTCAAGTCACGCTGCAATGTCAACTAACCCCAAGGGCTTTAAATTGTGTTGCATTTTAGTCACCACAGCTAAAAAAAATACAACACAGGTTGAAAAAGGAACAGCATCTTTAAAAAGGGCACAGTCTAGAGATCAGTCCTCTGATATATGAGTTTCCAAGTCATCAGTCCCAAACTGACTTGCTTGTAAGAAAATTTGTCCACCCACTTCACCTCATTTGAGCACAACCGGCAACAAACATTGTTTTCAGCTTCTCTATACTGCACCAACCTTTTGCCAGGATTTTGGAGGCAGCATCATGAAATTAGTCAGGAGATCGTGACACCGTGGAGTAAAAACTGGACAAAATGAAGAGGTACGGGCAGAGAGCACAGCTGGTTAGAGTAAGAAGCAAAGTCATTAGCTCACGGAGTCACAGGCAACCACTGGTCATGCTTTGTTTACTTTTCTAATCTTTTTTCTTGTTTGGCTGAACAGTGGAGTTTGAGTTGATTTGTGTGGGGCAGAGAGGGAAAGATAATGGGGGTTTGACTTTGAAAATGTTAAGCATACAAAATGCTGACATTTCCACCAGCTGATAAGAAAGGGAGTGCTTAACGTCTTAGCGTCTTAACGTCCCACAGTACCACACCCACAGAAACACACAAACTTTTTCCAAATTAATGCAACAAACAGGGATGAGAAATAGTTATTCATTGACCTGACAGGTGAAATAACACAGCAGCTGGGCTAGTGTGTTCATTCACTTGTAATTCCTAATCTGCCCACACAGAGGGAGTACTGTACAGAGGAATGTTGTTTATGAGAATTTTGCTTTTTCCCTCTAGGTGGCAATATAATGAAACACATTTTGGAGTCCCATTATCGAGTGTGCACATTTCTCCAGTGAAATATGTCAATAGCTGATTAAATACCAAATTAAAATGGGTTTCCTGTAAAAAAAAAAAAAAAAAAGAAAGAAAAAAAGGCAAATATATATCATTTGATAAGGTATTTAAATGGGGTCTGCTTTTAGGGTGAAACACAAACCAACACCCTGAAGTCATTAGAGATCCATTGTCTTGCTCAAGGACACTTCAGCTTGGTATCTGTTTGCTGACAAGAATGCTTGAAACTGGATCCTGTGTTTGAAGGGGCGGCGTTTCTCCCCCTCAGAGCCACACTGCTGGAGCGGATGACTCCCACCACCTCTGATCATTCCCAGATCATTTATGTTTTGCTATGCAGTGCCAGCGGGTGGACGCTATGCTGACTTTCTGCTCTGTAAAGTGAAACAAGTGAAAAATGGGACAAAGAACACAAACATGGACAGAGATACACAAATACATACACACGGAAAAGTGGAACTGAAAATAAGCTTGTAGCTGGTAAACTTCCACAGCAGGGAAGCAAGACCCCAATCTGATGTGCAACGTGACTTGCAAATTTAAAACTGTTTTATTGCAAATGCAATGTCGAAAATTAAAATGTTCATGTGCAAATTTGATTTTGTCATTTGTGGACATTTTGTATAATTGAATATGTTTCCTGTTTCTCTAAACCTCTGTTCAGTTTTCAGCATCTGCACACATTGATAATATGGGATCTCAGTTATCTGATGTTTCATAACTTGATGTTTCTTTAAAAAGTCAGGAATTTCGCTGTTGGCTCAGTGTGATGAAAGCTCGTTACAACACAATGAGTGTTGAAATGAACTGACACCAGGGGACCAGAACATCTGATGCTTTTCACAATAAAGGAAAAGGATAGTGCATCAACCTAAACAGCTTTGTTATCTTTCCCACATGTAAAATCACTCAGCAGAGAAGTCTTTTGCAATGCCAAAGCCAGAAATACCCTGGTGCAATGCAAGGATATGTTTTTAGACCAATATTATTGTATATTGAGGTTAAAAGCATTCCAGTTTTGAATCATTATTCTGTGCCATTTTCCAAAACTTTGCCCTGTAAATTACTCTTTGTTCCATGAAAACACTACCTGATAAGCCAGAGGTTATTAATGCCCTATAAGTGATTGAAAAAGCAATAGTTATCCATTGATAAAACAATTATCTCCAAATTATTAACCAAAACTACTGAGCAAAGCTACAAAGCTGGGACACGTTCACCCTTGGCATAAGAATGTTGCATTAGACACATATCTTTACTTTATGGGACCCATTCTTCTTTTAAGGTTACACTACTTCAGGTGGCTATTTGTATGTAATGCAGATAATTTGGGTATTCATCATTTTCTGTCAAATGGAAAGTAAATTACAGACAGTAGGATGCACAATACCAGTGCATAATCACGGAAAATATGCAAAAAAAAAAAAAGGCTCATACAATGCAAATGCTTGGTAAATTCAAAGTATATTAAAAATGTTGAGAAGTACAGCTTCCCAGTTCCCAGAAACTTAAGGACAGCAAAGCCATATCTGAAATGACCAAGGGCCATCTGACATCATCACAAGCCTGGCTGGATTAAACATCAGGGATCAGAGACGGACCAGAACGGCAACACAGACCCCAAGGCAAGACTGACGTATGCAAAAGAGAGGGCAGTGGAGGCCGCTGGAGCCACTGAACCATAAACCTCCTGCTAGGCTCAGATGTTACGTAAACTCTGAAACTCACTAACACTATAGACTTTCTCCCTACTTGTTTAAGCACACATAGGCAGGGACAAACTCACATGACGCGTGTTCTGTTACCTCACGTGTGCTCCTGGGTATTCAGGGTTATGTCATTCATAAAGTGTGAACATAAACAAGGATTCAGTGAGTCACTGGAGTCGGATCACATGATTATATAAAGGAGTAAAGATGAAAATGATGAAACAATGACGCACTAGGAGCAGCACTGAGTCTATTCATTGCTGATCTGATGCATGTATGTCACAATATTATCCTGATCTTTACGTCACAAACATCATGGCTTATTTTTAAGTCAAGCACCGAAGAAAATTATTATCTCACAAACATTTTACATGTGTCCAACATACAGGTACTCCTTGGAATTATTGTGACTGGCTTTTATGTCAAACAAAAGAAAACATTTGGAAAGTTTCACCTTCTACAGCTAATATTTTACTTAAATCATAGTGGTATTACCATGATAACATTATTATTAGTATCTGGGGAAATCCCATGTTTCTATCACACAACTCCACAAACAAAACTTGGTAAAGTTATTAACTTCTGGTCCTGTAATGGTTTACCAAGACAACAAGAAGGACTGAAAAATATCACAGTCTTAACCAGAGCCTCTGAGCCTGAGTCTCTCTCTCAGCTGTCTTAAATATTCCCTTTCACCTTCACCTATTTTCTGGAAGCCTGGGCAGTGAGTTCATAGTCCCGTGCTCTTAAGGAACCATGTGACAAATGTGATAGGGATTGTTTCCCTCTTTACACGCCATAACTAACAAGACTCGGAACTCAACTAAAAGCTGCTGTTTTCCTCTGTGTAATATCAATAACTCAGTGTTTCCATATCAGCAAACTCTTCATCGGCAGTTTATACTTGACACCCCAGCAGCCATTCTGTTGATGTGTAACTAATTGAGAATGTCGTTGTCAATGATCGGTTTGACTCAGGAAGATGGGAAAAGGCCTCACTGGTGTACGCGTCATTGATTCATTATGTTGTGGCTATAGACACTATTCTTTCCTGTTATTACTAAGGGAGGTAAATATTTCCTTTTGCCATTGAAGCTCTATTCCATGGATTGATGCCAGAATACCAGGCATGCCACTGAAGTTTGGTCAGTGCTGTGCACTGAGAATGGCAGGAATGTATTGACAATGTGTTTGCCATATATTTAAAAGGTCACTCCAAATTCCCTACATGGCTGCTTCTGTTTTCATCAAATAAGAAAAAATAAGAGACATATTTTGTTTCAAAATGGCAAAATAGCAGCAGAAAACTGCTGGAAGGACAAACAACAAAGCAAAGTGATTTTTTGTTGACTATTTATTTTGCTACAGTTGGGCACAAGTTGGGCACAGGATCAAAAAAAAACAGTTAGGTCGTCTAACAGACACACACTAGGATGGTCAGTTCTACTTGTGTGGTCTTCACAACCATTATTTTCTGAAGATGATTCATAATTAATGGGAATACAAAACAAAACAAAACAATTTTGTGTAGCACCATTCAATGATATTATGTCACGCTGTTCACTGGTTACTCTGAGTTCTCTGAGTTTTTAATGCAAATGTCTGAGGTCCTGCAAAGTTTGTGCACTTGTCAATGTCTGCGCTCCAATTAGATCAGAGGCTGGCAGCCAACAGTATGGAAATACCAAGCAATGCAAGGTTTTATTTCTCAAATTAAGGGTTCATCAAGTGAGCTCACTAGTTCCGGTAGCCTGGTTCTGTATGCTTGTCATAAAACCACCTGTTCACCTTTAGTGGAGCCTGGATGCACATCATACAAAGGATTTTGAGAAGCAGCTTTTTTTTAATATGTGCCACTAAAAGGGCAGGCCATACACTGTGAAAGTCCCTCTGTTTGAAACCATGTGGACAGGCATACAAGAAAACAAAATACACTTTCAAATGTAAGCCTTGATGCTTCAACTGTTACAACTGTTGTATTTTTGCTCTTGCTATCTACCCAGGATTCCCAGTGAAGCAGAATAGATAATGAGTGGATTATGTGAGTGGAGGAAGGGATGGGTAATTTGCATCTCTCTGAAAAAGAGAGGACAGCATTTCTCCACCCATGAAATGTCTAACTGCCACTTACTTGCTGTCGAACCCAGCTGTTTACGTGCCTCTCTGTTGTCAGAAACAGATGGAGTTTGATGTAGGAAAACTTGTACTTCTGGTCAATCTTCACTTTGATGTACACAAGAATAAAAATTCATTCAGCTCAACTTGTCCTTACTTGAATACACAGGTTTATTACAACAGAAGTACAACGTCAGAGAAGAAATTGGAATAGCATGTCTAAATGAATAGAGTCATACCAAAAACTTATAGTAACATTATATTCGCTTGGTCTTATTCACTATGCTGCACAGAATCCCATGTCATCTATCCCTTTATTATGACCACAGTCTGGGACATCAAGGTCAGCATCTTATCGTTACCGCCAGTCTGCTCACATGGGTCTGCTCAATAACTGGATGTCATACTAATTCAGGAAAAATCAACAGTATGGATCTAGCCAGTGTACCTCTTCCTATGCATCTCACAATGCAAAGCAATGAAATGCTCAAGTGGTTACGGTTGAAATGGTGGACAGCACCATTAACGTAGCTTGGAAAATAGTTACTGTATACTGTTAGCTAAGTATACCAAGTTGTTATTTGTACACTAAGGGTTGTTGTTTTGCTTATGAGTGCTTTCTGTTTCTAATAGATTATGTAATTGGTATGTTTCAGGCAAGTTGAGACTAACCACTCAACATCTAAACAATATTCTTGTTCTGACCTGAACCTGTCAGGTAGATGTAAATCTTGCCTAGGACTGACAGACTTCATTCCCAGCCTCAGCCCTGAGCCAGATCTTTACCATGCATCCATATCCTTTACCAACTGATGAGAAGACCTTGTAAGTACAACATGCTTTGATTTCTGTCTCAGAGGACACCCTAAAAGTTCCCAAACAGGGACAATAAATACATACAGTGGTAAGATTACGTTGTGTAACTTTTATCTGTAAATATGCCTGCAATTTTTGGACAGATCTCTAAGTCTAAATTAAGTTTCCAAACCTGCCAAAGATTATACAATACATAAATACATTTAAATAATGAGTACACTTTTGATATTTCTATCCGTGTTTGACATAGCAACTAGAATACAGCCTTATTAATCGCATCTAATAATATCATCGTTCCAATGCTGTGAAGCCATTTGTAGCACTTGTTTCAGACAATTGTTCATGTTTTCACTGTCTGAAATAGACAATGAACAAAGCCAGGCCTGGATGCCAGTACTTTTCCACAAGGACAATATCATTAGTTTCCTCTTGGGAAAGAGGGAGGGTATGAGTTGGGTGGCGTTTGGTGGAGTAGTAAGCAAAGCGTGTAAGGGCCCTGGAGTGATAAGTGACGAAGAGAATGCAAACTAGTCTGAATTACAGCACTGTCAATCTCAAAGTTTGTGTTGTATCTTGCAGCAATGATGTGAATAACTATTATTCAAGAATAATGACATCCTGGCCACAGGTTTTGTACAATAAGATTGGAAACACAAGCACAGGTTATTGTGTACAGGTAGTATCAATTATGTGATTGCATACAGTTAACATGAATTTAGACTTTCAAACTGTCTGAAGTGTATACACCTAACTCAAATATTGTATGCAGGTGATGACACCAATCCTTCCAATTAATTTCTATGGAAAGCAGAGGTGTCCAGAAATGACAAGTAAAAGGTGAGAACAACTCATATGGATTAGGCAGAGATAGATGTGTCCGATGTTCTTTTCTAGATGTAGGCCTGTATGTTTACAACATGTATTTAACTAATGCCATGTTCCTAATGTAACGTTAGTCTAAGTGCAGCCTCAAAGATCTGCCAGCGTGGCTGCAGACAACAGTAGCAAACTAACAGTATCATCTATTAATGAATTTGGTTACATTTTTGACCTGACCTTTTGTTACACATTGTCAGCTTTGGACTTTTAAAGGTTTAGTTTAGTTTAGTTTTGTTTTTTTAAAGTCTTCAAGTCAAAAAGACTTTAAAACCTACACTGTGTCAGTTTAGGGTCTCCATACAATATGCAGTACTTAGATAAAGGTTACCACAAAAAACCACAGTAGCTATAACATGTGCCAGGGGGTATTGTTTGATCAGCTAAGAAACAACATTGGAAGGCATCTAATCTGCAACAAATAATTTATTTGACATATGCATGAAGGGTTTAAAAGGGTGTAACGCTTTTTAACCAGAGGTGAATAATGGTCATCCTTAGACATGTTGAAACATTAATGGTCATTCACGCATCAAATGAATGATACGCAGACATTAACTGTACCTCACAGCACAGGTCATCATCACAGTCATCATGAGAGAGACATGCCCTTCCTGAGATCAAATGATTAAGCTCAATTTAGTAGATAATTAATAGTTACTTTTACCTTACCGTTTACCTTCCTCAGTCAAAGTACACAATTTTATATTTCTAGCATATTTGCAGTCCCAAATGCCTCCCACCCAGTCCCCTTTGCAGTGTGCAAGTTGTTATTATTGGAAGTCATGGGACATCAGTGATATGATTCACTCTCTAAACAGGAAAACATACCTCTGACCACAGAAGATTAATTCAGTAGCGTTGATAGTGTCACTCTTAAAAATACAGTATTCTATAAAACACATTACCTCCCCATATTCATGATGTCACTAAGTTTATCATTTTGCATTGTGTTGGCCTCTGTGCTTCCTAACAAGCAGGATTTCATTTTAATGAAAGGCTAAATTTCATTTCACTCTTACTTTATTATGGAAAGTTACAGAGCTGTGAGGTTTGGTCAGCAGAGGATAGATGGATGTATGGAGCTAAACTGTAAAAACATGGAGATTTGTAAGCCACTGATCCTGACTTTTTGATTGGTTGAATCATGTGTAAAGACCCCTGGATTGACCCAGTCCTCTTCTGGCTCTGGCAGATTAATAAAGCCTTGCTGGGGGTTGTGTAATCCTGGTCAACAATAACAGAAAGCCCCAAAAAAGATAGAGGAAATGCTGAATGGCAGGGCAATTTTGTTATTATCTAAACCCAGTATGAACTCTGCAAAACATTTTGCACTGATAAAAATAACACAGATATAAGGAAGTTCAATAAAATAAATTCAATAAGTGTTACCAACATAACTACATTAGATACATTGCAAACTTGAGTCCACAACTATTCTGGTCTGAATTAAAATCATTTTGCAATTTCATTAAAACAGATGCCTTGACTTCTTTTCACAACTTGGAACCAGTTGACGATCACATGATCAATAAAGAATGTTTCTGGTGTTGCAATATTCTTTAGTACACAACAACAGCTCAACAACTTCATTTCAAGTGGATAATAATGTTGAGCAAAACTTCATAGCATTGTAGAATGTGGCAAGAAAATAAGATTATTTCTGTCACAACATAAAGAATGAGCACGAATTTGTCATTTTGTCTCCACAGAAACTTTATTTTTCAGTCTCTAAAAATAAAATCCATAAAAATAACAACATATATTCTCTTAGAAAGAATAGGTTTTTAAAGCTCTTTCCCACAGAGCAATCATCGCTTATCAACCCTCCATATGTTATGCATATCTATGCCTGACGAGGATTGACCCATCACATGATGACAATGACATTTTGGACTGAGGTCTTTCAATGCTGTTGTCAAATTCCAAATACACATAAACACAAAGTTTTACTTTATCTTTTTGCATTCTGGTGGTAAGGGTGTTGATGTCTGGAAAATACACTGTGTAAAAAAAATGACCATTCAGAAGACCAGCAACTTTTTGCACCTGGTTGACCTACCCTTGGTAATGTCATGAATAAGATCATCCAGTTACGTGCCAATCCTGCAACAAACATCTGAAACGTCATTCCTGCTTTGCATTATCATTCACTGCTGATAACTGAAAATGTACATGACAAAGCTGTTTTATCAAATGGCTTTAAAGAAATGTGGTGTTCACTACACAAAGTTTTCAAGATGTGAACTCTTGTTGACCATTTTCTTTGTCTGACTTTTTTTTCACTATAGCATTTTACACTAAGACACATTTGGTAAAGAGGTTTATAAAAGATGCACTTCAAACAAGATTAAATGACATTTCAGCACTGCAGTGCACTAAATGTACATTGACACACAGTAGATACACAAGAGATAGCCTACTATAGAAGAAATGTATATTGTGGGTCATCCAATGAGCCCTGAATTATATTGTACATGTTAAAATAATGCAACAATGTAATTACAGACACACTTTTCAATGATGTGGAACAAAATGAGATATGCATAAAATATAAAGTGATACAGAATGATGAACATTGGTACTTGTGGCTTTTTGTTATGATATAATAGTAGTGCATTAAAATGTTGGTTTTAAAATGTAACACAGAATACAGCCACACAAAAAAATAATCAAACAAAAACACAGTAGTAGAAAATGTAATATATAAAGTCCCTTACAGTGACAACACATTGAACAGCCAAACAAAATCAATAAGTACCATACTACACTAAGTTTGGCTAGGTGTTCTTTTAGGATGAAAAGATTTTATTTTTAAAAAGTTTAACAATTTCTAATCTTGTGCTTGTCTTCTTTGCCTGTGCTGCAAAACACGTACGTATTCTAACTACCAGATATTTACTGTAAGCTTGACAAAATGTTTTTTGATGCAATACCTCCAGTAAATTAAACCAGTGATTATGATAATCACCATAAACATAATGATCATATACAGCAGCAGAGAAGCAATGCTTCTTAGCAAAAAAAAAAGCTCAAATCACAGAATACATTTGTTTTCACCATACGAAAAAGGACAAGTGCATATAAGGCAAATATTAAATTAACTTTGAGTACAACAATTCTAAAAATCCCAGTAGATATTCTGAATGCAGGATTAGCTAACAACAAGCGCTGTACAAAATGGACACACCAGTGCCAAATAAGCTTCATAGTCATAAAAGAGTATAATTTTCTCATATGGAGAAGCTTTAATCATTTAAAAAAATGATTAGAATATGCTTTGATCCCTGTTAGAGAGCTACAAAAGACAACTGTAAATATTACAGACAGAGCTTCTCACATCTCTGGAGATTCCACTGTTTGTTTATAACAGCCCCAAACCCACATGAAACTTTCACTTTAATGACAGCCCCCACACCAGACACCATTAGTTCAGTACAAGGTTCAACTACAGTGAGAAATAAACAAACATAAAGATGCCCAAAGCAAAGACCATTAGCAGACCCAAATTAAGGAGAATTTTTACTCTAGGTGGTTCGTACAGCATCTCTGCAATGACTCTTGCATCTTCCTGCGCAACTTTTCGCTGAGCACTCTGTGTTCCCTCGTTATATCCACAAAACCATTCCAGTAAACGCATACACCTGCTAGTTTCCCCATTGCCATGGCAGCCTTCCTCATCTCTGATCATCTCCATCCTCCCATTACCAAATCGTTCTGCAGGGGTGGTGGCAGGGGATGTTTCCGTACTAGGTGTTGCTGGGTCATGGTCAGTGGATGGGACCAGGAGTTTGACATCCGCCCCATCCAAACATCTCTCTTTTCTGACATCCGCCGGCATTTCTTTATGGAGGTTTCCATCTCCATTACTATGGATCTTGTCAGTCAGCCTGTATATTTCCTCTCGGTCCTTTGTGGGAACCTTTTCAATGCTGCGGAGCCCCCAGACTGTGGTAGTGCGTACCTGCTCATCATCTGGTGGAGAGGTGCAGAGGCTGACCACGACTGCCACCAATCCTGAAATCCAGAACAGACCAGCAGCAAAATACATGTAGTGAATGTGGACAATGAAGGCAGGCCTGTCATCTGGCTGGTCACAGCGAGGCCGACGGTAAATAAAAGCTAGGATCAGTCGTAGGGTACCAAGTGTGAAACCAGTCATGCCTCCCCAAAATGCACCTTTCTCATTACACCGTTTCCAGACCACGCCCAGCAGGAAGAGGGCGGCGATCGGTGGAGTGAGGTAGCCAGCAACTTCCTGGATGTAGAGGTATGTCTGTCCACCTTGCATTTCAATAATGACAGGGACCCAGGCAATACTGATTGCCACCATGACGACAACAAATATACGTCCAACAATCAGCAGCTCGCGCTGAGACGCCTTCCATCGAAATGTTTGGTAAATGTCTAGTGTGAAGATGGTGCTTGCACTATTGAAGATTGAGTCTAGATCACTCATCAGCGCAGCAATCATGACTGCCATCATCAGACCCCTAAGTCCCACAGGCATCACTGCCATGACCAGCCGTGGGTAGGCAAGGTTTGAGCAGCCAGCCTGAGAACCACACACAGCCATGCAGTGCTCTGGCCCAATGCAGGCAATCTCGTCTGCAAACAAGATGCGGGAGATCATTCCAGGAATGACTATTACAAACATGGGTAGGATCTTGAGAAATCCAGCCATGAGTGTAGAGCACTTGACATGAGCAATGTTCTTGGCTGCTAGCACTCTTTGAACAATGACCTGGTCCGCACACCAGTACCAAATAGATGCAGGGGTCTGGCCCAGAATGAAACCTGGCCATGGGATGTCTTCGTCCAGGGGACCTCGAAGGATGCGAAGTGAGTCTGGTTTCGGTTCAATGCGGCAGGAAGGAGAATAGGTGAAGTTTCCAGTGGCTGTTATAGCAGTAACATTGGGAACTGCCTGCATGTACTTAGTTCTGACGCCCTCTAGCCCACCAACTTTGATTAGGCTCATGGTGGTTAAGGTTAGGGCTCCACCAATCATCAACACAGCCTGAAGTGCATCTGTGTACATTACTGCCACCAGTCCACCAGTGGCAGTGAGTAGTGCAGTCATGGTGATGAGCAGGACAATAGACAGATAAAGGTTCCACCCCAGGGACTCTTGAATAAAGAGAGCTCCAGCATACAAGTCCACAGACAGTTTGGTAAAAATATATAGTAACACAGACAAGAAAGCAAAGTACACCTTTAGCCTGTTGCCACCGTAGCGTTTCGACAGGTACTCAGGCATGGTGTAGACTCCAGAATGGATATACACAGGGACAAACACCCAGCCAAGCAGCTGCAGAAGTAGAAGTGCATTAAATTCCCATGCACCAACAGCAAAGCCACTTGCTGCTCCTGACCCAGCCAGGCCTATGAAATGTTCACTGCCAATGTTGCTGACGAAGAGTGATGCACCTATCACTATCCACGTCATGGAGCGTCCAGCCAGGAAGTAGCCACTTACAGTGCTGCGATTGGCTTTCCACATAGCAAGAAACCCGATGACTAGCACCAGGATAAAATACAGTGCTACAACAGCTATATCCGCTGCTTCCATTCCAGGACCCATTTTTACAGATTACCTAATTAATTGGTAATTTAATAAAAGTCTCACAGCTAAGCAAATCCTGCAAAAAGTAAACAACACAAATAGTCAACGTTGTGGATTTAATTATTTAAAAAGAAGCCATGGAAATGCTCTGCTTTGGTTTGCTGTCTGGATGGAAGCTGTAGTATCCACCGTCAGGTCAAATTCACTAGTTGTGCTTCGGAGGGGGTTATCCACCGGCACTGACGTCGTTCTTGTTTTAGAGGAGGATGTTGTAGGCCTTTGGTCTAGAAAAGCCTAGAGTTAATATTCCTGCAAGACAGCAAAGACAAAGAAAAACACCTCATCAGAGCCTTAATTTGAGAGGGAAAAACGCCAAACACATAAACTTGAAAGTTTACATCAGCCAAGACTTAAAAACAAGACAGAAACGCAAAGTGAGGTTTAAAATATGCTACACTGAACATCATACCACAGCCCACAACATAAAATGATCAAAATCACTAATGAAAAATGGCATAGCACTCTATAAACCACATAACGATTATTAAGAATTAATTCGGTTTTGCAACTGCAGTATTTTTCCAGTACCAGAACTTGGGTTTAGCCTACCTATGACTTTTCTCCTTAATCTTTTTAACACAAAGAACTCAAGCCACACCGACAGACAAAACTTCAAAGGAAGCTTAAGAACGTTATGTAAGAAATCAAGAAGAGTTGAGAAGGAACAAAATCATGTAGGCAAAGACTAGGTATTTCCAACATTACCTAATATGTAGCCTGACTTGACACGTCTCTTCAAAATCTTACACTCCACGATATCAGGCATATCTGCAACTAGGTAGCTATAGGCATGTTTGGAAAATGCTTAAGACAGCCAATCTTTCCACATTTAACAAAGTTATGGTGTCACTTTTAATGGTTTGGGCCATAAATAAAAATAGTAGAGGAATGCATCAGCACAACACGACCTTTCGTAATCTTTCAAAATTAGGTCTAATTTTGTCAATTTTTTATTTTACCATAATCCATTCAGATACCTAAATCTGTTACATTGTTGTACTGGCATCACCAAATGCAAATCTGTGAAGCTAGTTAGCTGCTGTTTAGATGATTTATATGCTAAATAATTCATATTCAACAGAAATTTAGAGATAACAATGAGATGGATTGAGCAGAATCCCTATGTCAGCAAAGAGTAACTTGCTTGATGATGTGTGAGCACATCTGTTTTGTGTCCATCTCTATCCCTCTCACTCTTTTCCAAACACACACACACACAGACTTGGATGTCTTGCCTCTCTTGAGGTTTCAGCCTGCCATGCATGGTAGAAAATAACCCCACGCGTTCATCTTCACAACCATGCTTTATGCATAACCATCCTTCTCAATAAAAGAAGTCTTTGTTTTCATTTTACCATCTCATCATCAAGGGGCTACATTCCATGTGTTCGCCATAAACTGCTCCAGAGGCTTTGCCTCTGACATTCAATATAATTTTATTTGCAAAGTTATATAATGTACGACTGAAACATAATCACTACCATCCCAGTATGCAAGGACCTACTTCACTTAGGCCACTACCAAAATTATAAAAGAAAATATGCTGCTGCCAATGCCACAGGGACACTAACTTTAGCCCGAGCTGATTCAAATAATTGGGTTAAAAAAAAACAAGCGTCATTTTCATGCGCTTCCCCTTTCTGAAGCAGATTATCAGCTCAGATGAAGCAAATTTCCACCAGTGGTGATGAAACTGGAGCCTCGCTTTAAGAGAGTTTATTTCTGGAGCCTGTGCCAAGTATTCAACGGCCCAAGGAGATGCCAAGGCAGACCAGCCCTGACATGCAGGAAACCCCAAGGAGCATGCTTAACTAAGCCCAGAGGTATAATCAGGTATAGTCAACTAAATATAAACTGACCAAAACAATTAATGCCAAACTTATGTTGGCCAGCCTCCAAAGGAAGTTCAAATGAACAGTGTACTCTTGCACAGGTCCACACAGCTTAAAAGGGAGGCAGGTGCATGCTTCACCGTTGCTTTCAATCATTATAATGAATGCAGTACCAAATCCAGGCTGAACTGAGCTGCAGGTAAGCCCAGCTGTCGCCGTAATGAAACAATGGCGCATAAACGGATAGATGGTGTTCAAAACCATGCCGCTTTAACTAGAGACCAGATGTGGCTGTCATGTGAGACTGCCTTTGTGGATACAAAAGGAGAGGCGACACCAGCCCAACTCCAGGCACAGAGCGCACACATACACCTATCAGGCTTCAGGAAATTTCTAGAACAGTCACTCATTCATCTGGCTGCAAAAGCTGCGCATCCTCAAGGCGTTTGTTTCCTTATTACTATCTATCTATGATGCACATAAGCATTAACATTTTGGTATTTACCACCGCAGAGAAGTCTGAGATGTAATGTTACTCAGGTGGAAAAGCCTTACAACCCAGCTAACGTCTCAAGACACATCAAGCTGAAACGTTTGACAAAGATAATAAATGACAGAGAGACATGGCATTAACGGATACACGGCTTCACACATGAACACACATTTTAAAAAATATATAATAAAAACACACTAGTGCTCAGTTGGTCGTTACGCGCTTGACTCACCGGGTCCACTGTTTATTCAAAGATGAATACTAAAGATGTGCCTTGTTAGCAAGCGTTAGCACACGCGCTAAAGAAGCGCACCGCACGCCCCCGAAGAGAGACGTGAATGAGGGAAAAGTGACTCCCTCCTGAAGACCCGGACCCCCGAGGATGGCTGCGTCCTCGTATTACACCTTGCTCCTTGTCAATGAGGCATTTCACAGTTTGATGTTAGCGACCCGTTGTCTTCTCTGGTCTGCAGTCTTCACAGGAGCTGTGACGCCCGTCAAACAATGCTGCCTCTCCCCTTTATAAGCACTGATTTCGCTCCACGCCCCACACGCGTAATCATTCAGTATTAATACGTGTTTCTGGTCGTTTCTGAGATTTGCAGCGATCAAGTAACATTATGACTGTGTTGTTTCAGCTTCACCTTGATACCTACTGTTTGTTGCATGCTAAAGAGTAGATTTGCTGAGCTTAATAGAGTCTTTTGTTTTGTAAATAGTGATGTGGTTCTCTCCAGTTAATCACCAATATATACAAAATTCATCCATAAATAAAAGTCATTTTCATTGTTAAGCATTGCAATGTTTCAGCTGAAGCTGTCTTTGTTAAATTCCTTTCAGTTGATATAATTTACGGGTGTGAATCTGTAGTTATTTTAATGCAGACAGTTAGTTAAAATTACCTGGCCACTAACTTAGCGGCTTAAAACACACACACCTGTCCAAAATCATTTAGTTTATATAAACATGGCAGTTCATACAAGAGTCCCAAATAATTAGTTGGAACCATGTCCAGCAGCCAGTTTATACACTCAAAAGGTCATGGGCGTGTTACAAGTACTTCTAATCAGATTTTAGGTTGTCGCTTGTAATCCGGAACAATCTCGAAACCACCAACCGTAGCTTCTTTTAATAGTAGTTAAGGATTTTTCAAAGGTTTCTTTCATTTTCATCCTGTATGCCAGTAATAATGCCCATGAGAGATATAAAATTATGCATAGTTAGCTCTTGCAAGCACACGTGTTTTCGTTTTACAAGTGACCTGGAAGAGATGAAGCTATTCATTGGAAAGTGACTGATCAAGAGGAAATGGTTGTCATTCTGGAGCAATAGGAGGAAACCTACCACTCACAGCCCACCACCAGCACTAATGACCAATAGACTGTTGTTATTGTGCCATTGTTGTTTGAGGTTACACGTAATAGACCTACTGTTTTTCACAAAAACAATATATAACACATACAACAACAAAATCATATGGAAAATGGAGGGCAATGCAGAGCACCAAATCTCATTGCAATCTCATGCAGCAACACCTCCCATGCAGAGTGGACTCCTGGGATGTTAATTTGGATGCATGTGAGGTGTAGCAAAAGTACATGTGCTCACCAAGGTATGCAGAGGCAGTTTGCATAGTGCTGCATCGTTCATCATTAAACCTTTTATTGCACAATGCGTTTTGTTTGAACATGTCTATTTGACAGTGGTGCCCATCCAAATACTTTCACCCTGTGTGTGTATTGTGTGTGTGTGTGTGTGTGTGTTTGTGCATCAGATTGGATGCATTCTATATTTGCCATGAGAGGTTTGAAATGACACAAAAACCTGTTACTATAACTAGGCTACTTCTGCTAATACTGATGGGCTACTAGTAATGAATGAATGAATGAATGAATGAAGAATATCAATAATTACACAGCTTCTAGCATAATTTAATGTGACATAAAAACCAAACCACAACACAACACATATAAATGTAACTGTCATAATCCTAGCCATATAATCAGAACAACTGTCAGCAGCCTCAGCAGTCAGAGGAGAATAAGGTTAACATGGTTGACTTCCAGCAAAACACCCCGCAAGGCAGACACAGCCCTGCACGCAGGGAAACAGAGTAAATTTCCACTCACTCCTCTAGACAGATATCTTGGAAATTTCCATTTCACGAAAAACTACATTTCCCAGTAAATGCGCCAGTGTTGCGTGTTTAAAGAGCGACGGCGGGTCTCAGAAAAAGTGGCAGCGCCAACGTTTGAGCTGGAAGCAAATCGCTGTTTAAGTCCCGCATCGCCTTCCACTTTCCCTTCACAATGTGTGGACAGATCATGTGATTTAAGCCTATTTTAACTGTCGATGGCCATGTTCCTCACATGTTACACTGTTAATATGGGATGTTGCTCTCTCTAATGTATGGAGAATAAATCAGAATCGTTTATCCGCATCCCGCTGATGAGAAACCAGGAAAAGGCAGGAGTAAGTGTTGTAGTTGTTTATCAATTAAACCAAATGCTGTCTGATCCTAAGAACATCATGGAATATCAGTAATATGGATATAAATGCATTAACACAGACTCGCATAGGAATAAACACATGTCAAGTTATACCCTGATCCACATTTTTACTCAAAATGTGAAACTGGAAAATTTTCGGATACAATGATGCAAAACCTCATAAAAATACATTTTTGGAAGAACTGTGTACATTATTAGACCCTGATGATCACAACAGCATTTATTATCTTTTAAGATTCATATTTGATAAAAAAAAAAAAATAAAAATGTTATTTTACTTAGAATTACCATTAACTTATTCCCATCCCAAAAATAACTAATGCAGGCACTTAGAGCAGGAGGAAGGCCAACAGTTTCCCATAATGCATCAGGATTTTGCAGTTAGGGGAAATAATCTGCACCTGGCTGTAAAATTTACCACCACTTTGATAAGTCTATCGATGCCCATATCTGCCTGATGCAATTGAGTGCCATGCTTTGTGCAGTGAGTAATTGATTCTGCTCATCTCCTAAGAGCCAATAAAGAGGCTGTTTACTTAGGCCAGCTGACTGCCTTGTCATGCCACTCATAGCCTGGTGGTGTTAATCAGAGCATCAGGGCTGAACAGCTGTTTTTTAGGGTTTATATTGAGAATTCATGACAAATTGCCAATTTGGTTTAACCCTGCTGCCCTGCAGGCTATTAATAAGCAGGCATAATATGGAGATGCAGGTTTATATTACAGTTTAAAAACAAGTCCTGTAACAAAGTTAAAAATCCTGAAAGATTTTGAACTTCTCAGTAAAGTTTTCTATGCACTTTGCTTGAATCCCATCATCCAAACGGTGGTGCTGGAAATTTAATTAAAAATGCTTCCAGCTATTATTGTACTGCCAGTATTGTAACCCTGGACAATGTATACTGAATAACTGAGACCAGGACCTGGCACAACCAATTATCAGTTTATTATTGATACATTTTGTGCACAACACCAGTTTGTACATCAGGGTCAATGTTCCCAACCCCCTTTGTTCCCTTATTAGCTTTCAATTTAAGTTTGCTGGGGTAGAAGTCTGCAAAGTCACAGAGCTCCTCTCTGCTGCCAGCAAACAGAAGAGGTGAGATCAACTGGAACAGGAGCTGGCTTCAGTGTCACCAGTTATTTTCAGCAGTCTATTTTCCCTAACCTGTTATCTTGTCAGTGGTCAGCCCTCTTGTTGTCTGTACACAGACATTTAACAAACCATCCCCACTCCTGATAACATTAAATGACTACTTATAAAAGCAGTGTCTACTTAACATAACCAGAGCCTTCTTCTATTTTTGGTGAAGTCTCATTAATGTAAACTAGGGTCAAATCTACCTCAGTCTCAACAGTATGTACTGATATACTGTGTGTGTGTGTGTATATATACACACACACACACACACACACAAAAATAAATGTCTATTTGCAGTTTAAGAGTTAAAGCTTTAAGCAGACAGTTTAAGAGTTAAAGCTTTCTATGAATTTGTAGAAATGAGAAATGTAATTTAATTACTGTCATGTCACAGTACCCCAACCTTGCAGTTGATGCTTTGCACAAATTTCCTCCCATTCATGGACCAGGGGAAAGAGAGGAAATGGGGGGAGGGAAAACTGGGATGCAGGATAACTCTAAGATCATGTTTATCATTGCCTGGTTTTCTCTGAGAGTTTATTGACTTGAGGCTTGACCCTATTCAGCAACTGCCATCTAGTTTAACCTGTTAAACTAGTCAAGCAAGATTGCCTCTTGCCTAGTCAGTATGAGTGCCCACAAAATTATTTAGTGACAAACTGCAGAAGGCAACAGCTGAAGGAAAGCACCTTGCTGCCTGTGATGTAGGTCACCTTACTTTGTTGTTAGTTCCAACACTGCATGTTTAAGAGAAATATGAGACATAATATCCAGTGAAAAGCTTTGCCTCTGGCAATCATCTACAACTCATAGAACCACAGTTACGCTAGTGAATGATTTTTTCATTCTAGACAGACACTACATCAGCTGATTTAACTTTTTTCAAATCAGTACAGTTAGCTTCCTTGTGTAGTCATTTTCCTAAACTCTTTGTCCTCAGTGGCACAGTTGAAAACCACAGGGCTGTGCCATAGTCTTAATGAGTTAATGAATATATGCTGTCAACATTGGCTGAAGAATAAGAAAATCAAAAGCATATATACTCAACATAACATTTTATATTTCCATATAACATTGCACAGGACAGCTCTTAAATGTGGCACTTGATCAAGTCAGATATCTAACGTGTACAAGAAGTTAGCATCCGCTTGTAGGTAAATGATACAGAATTATAGAAAAACTATAAACTCTTAATTCTAGTTCTTCTTTCCATCAAATGTCATTGAAACGTGTTAAGCAGTTTTTGAGATATCTCTTTAACTATTAGACAAACAACAGACTGACAAACAGGGGGAAAACAACCCCCTTGGCAGAGGTAACAATAAACCCATTGTTTCCCCCTCCCTCTTGTCCAACTTGGTTGTGGCTGATTAGAAACACCAGTGTACTGTTAGCAGCACTCTCCATGTGTACAGTAGGCCTAAACAAATGTAACTACAGCTCCCCCTTTGTGTCATGTCAGTCATAGCCAGGTTACTTTTAAGTTAGCTGACATCACTAACACAAACAATAGCCCTGCCAAACCTAAATGGCCTGTCTAGTTAGAGCTAGTTATCAAGAGTGACTGTGGTGTAACCCTGAATTTTCCAAGGTAGCAACAAGCGTGTTGGAGAATTGGCATTTGTAATAACATGTCCAGTTATATCAGGTGTAGTGAAAACACTGTAAATGATTTATATCTTAAAAAATAGAATACACTCAGAGTTTACACCTGCAAACAAAAACAACCTAAACAACAAGTTTAAATTTTTTAAATCTGCATCTACTTCTGTCAGTGTTAGTTCACATATGAGTAACCACTCAGGGTGTATCAACACACAGAAGTTGTGATCCGGTTCATACCCCAGTTTAGGAGTTTGGGTTAACTTTGGTACATCAGGGGAAAAAACAAATGCATTGTTTATATTTATTTTGAACAGACGGTTATACAAGTGTCAGAATGGTGGAAGAATGCAGACACAGCATCCTAACCATGTCCACAACTATCTGAGATCACTAAGTTTGGAGCTGTCAAAAAGTAATGAATTGAATTCCTGAATGTACCCTTTAGACGATGTTTATGCAGAATTAACAGGCTTATCACTGTTTCGCTTTCAGGCCACAGTGGGCAGGTACTTTCCAATACTGGGTTTTCTCACTCTGTCTATATAAAGCTTTTCTATTATTAGACATACTTTCCATTGGTAAATACTGTATTATGTCAGTGACTCTATAAAAAGATTTTCTATTATAACAGTGTGTGCATGTTCTCTTGTGCTGCAGGGATGAAATAATAAGTGCAGAGGGCTAAGATATATCTGACCATACTGATTGTTAGAAACCCGATTTGAGTTCAGCGTGTGATGCCATTAAAATGTGTACACTTGTTTATATAACAGATTATCCTAAATTTCACAAAATTGTCTGCACAAATGTTACTTGTTTAGTCCTTGTCACTTTTGATTACATGCATCTAAAACATCTACAACATCTAAAAATAAACAGTGAAATAATGTGAAGTCAGCGTACCAAAAGAAAATGTCTCATACACCAAGTATACTAGGATGGCCAAGATAAATGGAGTTCTTTCAAAGTCACACAGAAAATACATCATAACATTTTTTGAGGCCAAAACTAAAAGGCAAATGTTCCCTACAAACAACTGCATGTAGAACATTCAGCAGAGGGTGGGAGTGGAGGACACCAGAGATTTTGGTCACGATCTAATACCTAGTAAGTAAAGGGCCAGAGTCACCTGAAATATGTCATGATGTATGAGGTGAATGTATGACTATTAATCAATAGTTTACTTCTTAAAATATATCTATTTCTGTATCTAATACATCTGAATTACCACCTAATAATTTGCCAAACAAACATGAGGTGTTTCTTTTTACTAACTACTAAATCAGAAGCGTGTTCAAACACAAGGCAGTTTTTATGGTAAACAACAAATGTTCATCACACGAAGAGGGTGTTCATGCACCAAGGTTGTACCCTATCATGTAATGGGCTAAATTAATATTTGTATTGATCCTATGAAACAGGTGCCTTATAGCAGTCATCATTGCCAGTTCTCCCCCACTATTTCTCTTCTCCCTTGAACTCATCAGCCAGTGGACCACTGATCATCAGCGTTTTACTATCCAGTGGCGGAGCAGTGGAAGAGAGGCCTACCTCCCGCCCCTGCAGCAGTTTTTTAATGGTCCACCAATGTCGCCATGACATTGATACACTGACAAAGCCCCCACCCCTAAAAACCAGAAGGTAGCTCTGCATACTTCATTCTTGTCCACTTTCTGGCAGCTGCAAGTTTAGCTCAGTGAGGAGGATGGTATGAGCAGTTCATGGTAGGATTCCACCACAGCACTCCCCTTCCCTATGTGCAGTAATTACAGCAGTGCTCCCGCTGCTCAGGGGGACAGAAGGAGTCCATAGTCCTTTAGCGTAACCTGCAGCCTCCACTGTATAACATATGAACTTAAAAAAACACACTTGGACCACTCTCAGCCTGGTGATACAGCCAGGGAGTCAATCTTGATGATAGTCACTCAGTATTGTCTTGTGCCCTACACTACAAGTGCTAAAATCCTGGTCAAACACCTGTAGAATACAAAAAAGAGACTATTCATCTTTACCAGAGCACCTTAAGCACTCTTAAGGAAGGGAGGGAGAATGTGTCTCACCTCTCAAGCATTTGCACTTCTTCACCTGTCAGTGTGAGGTCCATGTGCTTTGTGACACCTTAGGGCAGGCATATCACTCTGTGGCAAACCACTGAACTTACATGAGGTTGAAGAGTTATTCATCATTGCAAAACTGGCTCCAAAGAAGCAGTCCATCTCTCACATGGGAGCTCTGGCAGTAAAGCTGCTCAAAGAAGAGCTAATATTCTCTGTCCAGCAGGTTGTATTATGGATTGAGTCTACCACAGTACTCACCTAGCTGAAGTCAGACTCTGAGGTGTTCATGGGGATCCAAGTGGCAGAGATTCAGCTTGAGTTGCAGCCAGCTCAGATCAGTAGCAGAAAATCCACAGCCAGTCTTTAATGGACTCACCAGTGAACTATCTGTCCCTATGTCCCTAACTGCTACAACACAGTTTACAAACTTTAATGACCATTTAACTTCTGCTGCACACTCCCAATGTGGAGCAGTCAAAGATGCACTGACAGGTAAGGGTATATTGCAATAAGCGAAGCTAGACTGCTTCTCCACAGACCTTGCACAGTTTAAGTCCAGATGGCCGTTGCTTAGAAGCAGTCACATCGTCAGTAGAATTTGGTAAATAGGTTGAGTTGGATGTGCTTAGTTATTAAAGTCTGAGATGAGCAGCAACGTCAGCCTTAACAGTCTTTCCAGAGGATTGACACAAATACTAGATGGAACTTGGGAGACAGGCAGTTTGCCAACTTGGGCAAGACTGTACTAATTTTCAGACATGGCACAGCAAACTCAACATTTCCAAGATGGCTGATCTGCATCCAACAAGGTAGTGCCTATATAAGCACACTTTGAGCCCAGCTGGTAACAAAGGATATGCTGAGGACACTTCTGTTTATAGTGAAAGGGATCTTTAACTCTCAGCCTGTTATTTCCTTCTTGTTTATATGAGCACTGTTAAAATATTGTCTTTATTGTGCACTAGAATAAAAATTTCTATATTCATTTTTATTTGCTGTTTTGCTTTATACAGAACCACTGATTCAGAAAAATGGTGGTGAAATAAAAACAGCAGGGAAGCTGCACCTTCCTCATAGGTCCTTTTGACCTTAGGCTCAATACTCAAAACAAGATGTTGTATCAGTATTATTGATACTTTGGGAACAGATCCACCCACTAGTAACAGGAACAGCCGAGCATGTGGGTGAAGAGTCACAAAAGAGCCTTTGGTTGATTTCAACATTGTTTCATAAAAATGTATATCTGGTAAGGAAGTAACAGTGTTACCTCTCACTACACTTCAGACCTCTTCCTGTTTTTTTCACAAACTGTCACTGGCTACAACCAAAAAATGCGCCCTCATCTTTCACAGTAAGGCTGTTGCAAATTTAGTTTAAAGACTTTATATATGCTGTGTCTGAACAATCCAGTCTTTACCATTATTCATTTGTATTGATATTTTAGACATGACACCCTGTCGGTCACATTATGTGAGCTTTTGCAGTTGCACTACAGGCAGGTGCAGAAATGTTGGCTTAATACTGGAGCTCCATCTAGAGACATAACCTTGCAGTTGCAAAAACAGTACAACCCGTTACACAGCTAAGCAAGTTATAACCGAAGCCTCTATTGAAAATGTATTACGTTACATTTTACATAAAAAGTAATTTTTCAAACATGACTTTAAATGCAGAACGGAGCTATGCCCTATAGTATGTGACTGGGACAAGGAAGATGTCACTTTCACTATGAAGCAGCAGGACTGATTTTCAGAAATAAACCCAGAGTAGGTGATTTCAATTCAAAAGATGAACCGATGCCACACAACACTGTCTCATTAATTTGGCCATGAAAAGGTACACTGACCATAATGTATGTAAGTTGAAGGGGAAGAATACCAGTGGCATAAATAGATGTTAAATGTGTCACTTTAACTTTGGTGACACAAAAAATGTGAAATATCTTGAGTCCGAATCATTGTACTGAACATCCAGCTTCATTGTCACCAAAATTATTGGTTACTCCTGAAATGTGTGTGTTTTTGACTTTTGAGGAACAGATTTTGATGACTGATACTAATGGTGGGTAAAACAACATTAGTTGTAAATCCTACACTTGCACAGGAAATAGACATATGTGAAATGATTTCAGTTAATTACATCCCCTCTCAGCATGTCTAGTGACTTTCTGTAAATTCTACTATAGTGTCACCCCTCATCCCAAGCAGATCTAATGAGAAAGACTAATCAAAAACACATTTTTACCTGTTCAGGGTGTTCTCTATTGAGTATTGAGTACAAAAAAGAACATCCAGAATAACTTTTACAAAAACAATGTTGTGAGGAAATGAGCCTTGATAGAATCTTGACTTCAAGTTCAGTGTAATGACTGTTTTTCCACAGGGTGAAGTTGTGGGGTGAGAATCTAATGGAAATAATCAGAAAAAACATAGTGGAGCAATGGCTTCCCTAACTGAGACACACATTTAGGAAGAGAAAAACAACCCCTAACTTATCAAAAGGATTGTTATTCTGTGAAACCACACAGAAAACTATTGGGGGAGACATTTTTCAGTCCAGTTAGTAGAATCAATAAGCTTCTAAACCAACATGTTGATAATAACTAACTAACTAACTTTCAAATACAGTTGATCATATTCTTCCAAGTAAAATCAATTAGCCCCTGTTTAATTGAAATGTCAGTTAGACTTGTTGCAAGTCACAGGTGTACAGTTACTACTTGCGAGTGTCCATGTGAGCTGTTGTATGGTAAGGAAGCACGGACAGCAGGTTTATCGCAGATTTATCAGTATTGGCATACATGTCAGCTGATATGTAACAAGAATGTGGAGTACACAGTCTGCCACAGAACAGCTGTAAGTTTTTCAACTGCAAAACATCTGGCCCAGTATCTCCTGATCAAAATTCTTAAATAGCCAACAGTAAGTGATATTTATGTTAATTATAGCAAACAATACATTAGAATATAACTAGGTACAATAATAAGAAGCTGTACTTTTTACTCTATTACAATCCAGAAGTAAACATACTGTTTGCTCCACTGCCTTGACATTTCTGAATACGACTTTACATACAAAACCTTTCAATATCTTATGAGGGTGACTGCAACTTGTAACTACATAACGGTATATAATTAGCAAATAGTTCAAATGATTAAATCACATAACATATAAAATTATGGCCAAAGTTATATTTTACTTTGGCTGTTGCAGTAGTGCCAAACATCTGGCAGTGAGGTGAGAGGTTTGTAAACACGACAGATCCTGGACTATACCAAAGCCTGGGGGTAGTGAGTTTACTGTGGTGTCTACATTTCCATTTTAAAACAGCTCGCAGAAGAACTGGTTTCTTTTTACTCTGGGCGAAAATAAACTGTATTTGATTTGTGTATTGACTTTTCGACGACGGTTTGAAGACAAATACTTCTTTTGCCGTATAAGACATCCCCGCCCCACCCCTCTGCTCCGCCAGGAAGTGAGCCGCCCGTCTGTGTTCAGCTCTGAATCAGCTGAGTTTGAGGATCCCGCCCCATTAGGACTGTCGCTCCTGGTACTCTGAGGGTTGATTAAAGACTTGCTCATTCTAAAAAACAGGTTCGCTACTTCTTTTCTTTGACCCATGTTAGCGTGAAAGATGCGCCATGAGGAGCAGGCTGTGGTTTCTTCGACTCGGACTGCTTTGAAACGGGTGTGCGCCGGCGCATCTTGGGCTTGTTGGGGAGTCATTGATGCACCTGATAGCTAGCTCATTTTATTTATGTCGACGCTGTTCGCTTTAACGGCATGTACTGCCTCCTTATAAACCAAATAATTAGCCTGTAATTGCTTTGACAGTTTTAAAACAGAACCCTGCCGTTTTAAATGTGACGTTACAGTTACGTTTTTTCAAGCTAGCTAGTTGTATATTTGACTTATTCCCTGTGATGTGCGTAAGCTATCTGTAACGTTACAATCGACTACTGTAAAAATACGTGTCTTGTGTCTTAATCTTGGAGGCAGTGATTTACTAACATGGAGTCTATGGTGGTCTGGGGTCTTGCAGTTACATGGTGTACCGGTGAAGGCTGTACTGATGCTGATGTGTTTACAGGCCAAAACCTGCAGCAGCCAACTGTCATTTGGGCTGTAACTGTGTCTTCTCATCTGCCATCTCACAGCTAAACACCGTCTCATTTAAGCCTGTGGTGGTGGTGTCAGTCAGGTGACACAGTCTATAGCGGGGCTAGCTGTGTGCCATAGTGCGCGCGTCCACCCTCAAAGCACACACTCCTCTGCCTAACAAACGAGCTGCAGAAGTGCATGCTTTTCAGTCGCACTTGCTGTTTTGCTGATGCACACACACCGAGGAAATGAGAGTGTACATTTAGTTCCTCTTTGCCTACACAATTTGGTTATCAAGCTGACACCTGCGATTAAGCTGGACTTTTAGGATCCTTATTTGAAGGTTGCATTCAAATAAGTTGTCTCCTTGCAAGAGGAGTTATGGTCCATCTAACATCTGTGTAGAATGACATCATCCAGTTCTGGGGGTAGATTGCTATGTAGCATGACTTTGTCTTTACTCTTGTCTTTACCAGCTCTCATTTTTAACATTAAAGCATTCATTGGGAAGGAAATTAATTAGCAAAGATTAATCAACAAGATTGGATTTTTATTGATTATTTTTCTGTCAATAGATTGATCATTTCATCACTGATACATAGCCACCCTCAGCACGTGTTGTTGGGTTTGTCCACGATGATAAAGCCCTTCTCAGCTCAGGCACAGAGTCCAGATGTCCGTGCTCCTCTAATCCTGCCGTCTTACTCCCCCTCCCATTCTCTGTTTAGCTTTATTCAAATACACTGCATGGGCACGCACATAGACACACACACACACACACACACACCACCGTTTATGCCATGTGTTTGAAAGCGAGACAGCTTCTCTTTCTAGATCTCCCAGTATATTTAGCAGCAGGGTGCCTTGTTTCTAACTTTATGGGTTTCTTCACCTGCGTAGGCTAAAATAAGATTCTCTTTCTAAATGAGTTATTCCACAAAACTTTTTTTAAAAAAATCTGTCAATACTGATATGGACAAAGGATCAAATTGCTTAATGTTGTTAATGTGAAAATGGCTGCTTCGACTGGAAAACCCATTGACTTTGTATTTCCCCTGTAATGTACTGAGCTTTTGCATCCTTCAGCTCATTAGTTTTGGTCGATTTACCTTTTATCCATCCACAGTGGGAAGCTGTTTTTAGCAAGAAAGCTGTATACTCCCTTGCCAGCACCACACTGCAGACAGACCCAGTCAGCATATTGTATGCTATTGAACATGGTGAGCTAAACAGCTGCTAAGAGGTACCAGAAAGCAGGACACTTCAAACATGACTGTGTAGAGTTTAAAACAGAAAGGCAAGTGAATATTGGACAGCCAGACACTTAAATTCAAATAAATGACAACGTTGCTCTCTGTCTGCTGGATTTTTGCCATGACTATGAACACTATAATGCGTTTGTAACTCATTTCTGCCTCAGGGTGGGTTAAAATTTCACTGCCTAGAAAAGAGAGAAACTAACTGTATCCCGCTGTGTGTTTGTGCCTGGACCATAACTTGTTTTTCTCTGGAAGTGCATTCAGGGCCACAGAGTTTGTGTTAGAATGGCTCCTCCTTCTTTAGTTTGGGAGATCAATCAGACAAACACTGACCAGTCATGAATGAGAACATTTGTATCCATAGCCCGAGAGTTTGTCAGTGAACAGAGCTAATTGGCTAATTGTATTTGCCCTAAAAAGCTTCAGAGGCAGAGGGATAACTAACACGTTGCAGACAGGCTCTTCTATTGTGGAAATGATTGCTGTTATCAATTTGATAAATGTCAAAACATCTCAAAACCTCTCGTCTCACCTCCTTTTCAGAAATATTGTACTGAACATGTTTGGATCAGATTGATGCATCATGGATCCTGAGGAGTTAGAACTGCAGAATGACTACCGTTACCGTAGTTACGCAGCGGTCATCGAGAAGGCACTACGAAACTTTGAGTCCTCCAGTGAGTGGGCAGATCTCATCTCCTCCCTGGGAAAGCTCAATAAGGTACAATGATATAATATGATGCCACAAAAAGACTTCAGCTGTTCATATCCTTTCCTGGATGTTTCAAGATATAGTTTCACACTCATGTTTTGTGAGTTTCAAAGTCACACCTGCTGTGTGTGTTTCAGTTCTCTGAATTTATGAGGAAGTTCTTGTTTCTCTCTGTCATACAACCTTACTGCTCACGTCTTCTGGACACATATTTTAGCCAATAAATGTGTCAGTTTTCATCTTGCAGAACAGATATTTACTTTGGAGTGTCTGTGTGTGTTGAAAAATGTTCCTTTAAGCACACAGAAAATGTGTGGGAAAGATCATTTTCATGTGTTTATCATGAAACTGTACTATGACAAAATGCACAAAATCTCTTCCTAATGTGCCTGTGTGGGGTGTTTCTTTCTTTAAGGCCCTGCAGAGTAACCTCCGCTACTCTCTCCTGCCGAAGAGGCTTATCATAGGGAAACGTCTTGCCCAGTGCCTGCACCCAGCTCTGCCTAGCGGAGTACACCTCAAGGCTCTGGAGACCTACGAGGTCATTTTCAAAATCATTGGAACAAAATGGCTGGCAAAGGATCTATTCATTTACAGGTGTAGAAACTGGCATTACTGCTTTCAATGCTTTAAGGAGAAAGCTTGTTTGTTTGTGTGTGCAGCTTTCTATGATATAACTTGTTGGTGTGTGTGTGTTTATTTTACTGGCTTCAGCTCAGGACTGTTTCCGCTGTTGGGCCATGCAGCCATGGCAGTGAAGCCTATGCTGCTAACACTCTATGAGCGTTACTATCTCCCCCTGCAGAGGGCTTTGCTGCCTAGTCTTCAGGCCTTCATAACTGGACTACTGCCAGGCCTGGAGGAGGGAGCGGAGGTTTATGACAGGTACATAGTACATTCTGTATTTGTCAGGACAAAGACTAATTATCAAGATATCATGATCATTTCAAATCCAGCAATGAACTGATCCTGCTGGCAAGTAATGTCTGTATAGCCAAAGCCTGATTGGTGGTTCAGCCTGTGGCCTGTTCAGGAGTTAACTCTATGTTTATTTAGTCCTGTAGCTACATTCTTGTTATTTTTACCTGTATCACCCCATCACAATAAAGCAAGTTATATCTTACTTTTCCTTATTTTCATAGCTAACTCTGATAACCATATTAGTTTCCCATGATATGTTAACTGTGTATGTCCTCATTTATACAGAAGTGCGTGTAAACAGGAGGTCACAGTTTGGTATCAGAGGGTATATCAGGAAGTATCAGATAACAGATATCAACTAAACTGCATGAAGAAGACACAGCTGAAAACTTTTTATTGTTGTGTATGTAACAGAGGGAGCAGCTTTTGATTGAATTAGTTGACCCTTTAAGGTTGCGTAATAAACTGAAAGTGTTGATCAGAATTGATTGGTATGACATCACTTACCACAAGGCCAGCAGGGAACTCAGAAATATAGATTTACCAGGGTATCTGAATGTGTCAATGACTCATCTCCATTTTGTCCTCTGTCCAGGACTGATGCATTGCTACTCAAGTTGTCACTGCTGGTGGGTCAGCAGGTCTTCTACGGCGCCCTGTGGGGCAGTATGCTTGTCAGCCCCAACGTGCGACTGCCAGCCTCTGTTTTTATAGTCGCTCATTTTGACCGCGTGGCATCCCTGCGTCAGCAAACACACATGCTGGGCTATGACCACAGACTGGTGGTGAGTTTGTGTGTGACTGGTGCTTTTTGTACACATGTTGTGTGAAGTTGAGTTTATTTAGATGAGTTTTATTTACAGTATGAAACATATTTGATACTGACAATGTTGACTTATTAGGATGCTTTTGCGTTGTTGGCTTGTTTCAGTCTTGTTGTTAAGCAATACAGCCTGCTCCATCACTATCTTTATACATCTAATTGAACCTCTGAGTTTATGGACTTCTGTTTGTGTTTAGGTGAAGTCGGTATGTCTTTCACTGCAAGATTCAAATGTCCTGGTGCAGAGGAACATGCTTGAAATCCTCCTCTACTTTTTCCCCTTTGCTGATTGCCTGGTAAGTACATACATAAACCAACTCACTGCTTGTCTTTCAGGACACTTGTGTTAGAGGCCCATAACATCATTATGTTACTTTTGGTTATTTAAAGGAAGAAGCAGAAAATACTCAAACATCGCTTGAAAATATCATATATTACTTTTTTTGATTTGTTCCCAGTACCACCTCTTTACCTTATATTCCATTGAACAAAGAGCCAACAGTCTTTGTGTTGTTGGTTTAGGATCCAGCGGAGTCAAGCATTGCCATGAGTGTCCAAGACATGATCACAGTTGTGTCTGCAGCCTCACTTACTCTACTCCGCAGAGACATGTCCCTCAACAGACGCCTATATGCCTGGCTCCTAGGTGCTGATCATTAAAATACATTTAAGTAATGACTAACCAACTCAGTATCTCAGTTAACTAAGTACTGTTTGCCTCTGGGCATATGTTTACAGGGACTAATATAAAAGGTGGAATGGTAGCACCACACCCCACCCTCTCCACTACAATTGAGGAACATACCTCCTTCTACTTCAGCACCTACTCTAGAGATTGCCTTGTGCAGGTAACTAATGTGCACACAGACACACAATGAAACTTTTATATATATATACACACACACACACACACACACACACACACACACACACACACACACTGTAAGTATATATATTTTAAGTATGCTTCAAGTAGAACCTGATTTGTCAATAGTGTCAAAGAAAAGGTTTGGATAATTTTGGAAATGTTCTTCCTTTCCTTCTTGAGAAGATGCCAATTCACGTCGTCATATCGTAAATATTAAGCTATCTCCATTAGCAGGTTAGCTTAGCTTAACATGAAGACTTGAACAGTCAGCCTGGCTATGTCCTAAGGTAATATAATCCATTTCCATTACAAGCACACATTGTAAAAAACACATTAAACACATTATATCTTACTGGCTTGCATCTAACTATAATTGGTAAAATTCCCAAAATGTCTCACTAAATTGAACTGAACAAACAAAATATGTAGACTATACTACTCCTGTATATATGATAAATATAACATTTTAAACAGGACAGAATTCAGATCATACAGCAATATTCAGTCACCTGTGATGTTTCTGTCACTTCAGGCTCTGATCAACATCCTCAAACAGAAGGATGTGGAGAGCAACCCAGAGAATGTGACTGGATACCTCCGGCCCTTTCGCATCATCATCAGTCTGCTGGATAAACCGGAAATAGGTAGGCAGCACTGAGCTGTACTTACACAAACACATCAAAATGTCAAATTACCACCAATCATCAGTTTTGGTAAATGTGACAGCTTTATTCCGCCAAGTATCGCTGCCAGAATAACCATGTTTCTGCTCAGGTCCAGTCGTCTTGAACAGCGTGTTGCTGGAGGTGGTGCGAGCTTTCCACACCTACTGTCGAGAGATGCTGGGGGAGGAAAACATCACCAGCTCAGGGCTCTCAGGCAACCAGCTTACCAGGTGAGAGCAATAGAAGGCAGGACAGACGCAAGGATGTAACAGAATTGCACCTAACAAACGGAAACCAGAAACAGATGATGCTTTTCTTGTGTTTTCTTAAACAGCAAAATAAAAGAGAATAAGAATGCATCAGAGATCATAAAGACGATGAATATGCTTGTGAGCTCCATGAACAGTGAATACCTGTGGGAGTATATGACCCGACGCTTCTGCACTTCCCTCAGGTATAGCAGCAGGTGATGGTTAAGCTTCAAGTGTTGACAAGACAGCATGTGATGCCAAAGCAGAAAATGCTAAAAACTAAAGGGAAAGGCAGCAATGCCAAAGTGTACACAATTATAGCATTACATCAATAATGTTGCACCAAACCCTCAAATATCAGCTGACAAAGATCACTGTTGTTATAGTCACAAAGATGACCCACCAACACCTCCCCAGCAGGACCGCAGTCACTCTGCTCCATCTGTCACAGAGATGTCCAATCTCATCATTTTCCTGCTGGACGTTCTTCCTCTGGTAAACAACTCACACACCTGCACACCATTAGTTTCATCACTTGTGAAACAGAACAGATGCAGTAAAACTTGAAAATATATCTTTTTAGGGCACAGATCTACAACAAATATTTGCTAAGGTTTCTAAAAAAAAAAAATAGATTTGACATTTTGGCAAAATCCAAGCAATACTGCAGATTTTGTCAAATTGAAAAACAAATTGGTGTTTGTATAGTAAAGTTTTCTTTGGTTAATGTTTTTTTTCATACCTCTGCTGCACAAAAACAAATATTGACTCTGGTTCAGCACTAATGACCCAAGTCTGACTCATACCCACACACCTCAAGACATTTCTATACACAGACAATGCGCTCTATATGTTTTTTTGTGTTTTTTTTCCTACAGGAGCTCCATGCTGATATCCAGTCCCAGTTCCTCCCTGAGATGCTGAGCACCATGCTGTGGACTCTGCGCAGCCACATGGACACTGTCAGCCTGGAAGATATCACACAGGGTCTACGTGCCTGCTTCAAGGTCCTGAGCAAGATCCAGATGCCTGTGGCTTATATGGACGTTGAGGCAGGGGCACACACAGAGGACATGGAGTCACAGTCACCTCAGGACGAAAACAAAAAGACTCAGGTATTGTACAGTCCCCACCAATTTGGTCTCTTTAAAATTTGTATTTTTGATGTTTGTCTGTCTCATCATATCACTTATAATCTATATAGGATACAGAGGATGAGGGAAAGAGAGACGGTGGTGTTGGTCAGGTTAATGGTCACAATGGAGATGAAGAGCTGAACAGAGATGAAGGAGTAGAGGCCGAGCCCACAGATGGTGTTTACCCAACGCTCAGGTCTGAAGACAGCGGTTTGGGCATCAGTGCCTCACCTTCAGAGCAGCATCTTCCCCCAGGGATGGGCCCCAAGGCTGAGGGAAATGGAATTTGCAAAGAAGGCGAGGGAGTGTGGAGGAGGGGAGGCAGTGTAGACACCATGACCCAGTGTCTGCAGGACATCCTGGCCTTCATAACCACAAAGTAAACTACTGAGCAGTTGTCTGATCAACATAACTCACATCTTTTTTTAACTTTAATATTTGTATTTATTTAATATTTTTCCTCCCACTGTGTTTCAGATACCTGCTAGTGCAGGTGGAAGATGTGAGGGGGCCAGAGGATGTACCCCAGCCTGACCTAGCTGCTGCCTCACTGGATCAGAAGACTTTATTGACGAGCATTGGGGGACAGGAAATTAAGGACAAACTGACTGAACTGTTCACTCCAAACAAACATAAACCCCGCCCCACATCTGGCACCCAGCTCTCAGCAGCGCCCATGGAGAAGAAAAAAGAGCGTGGGCTTGTAGGGTCTCTGGATTGGGCAGCTGGCTACATGCCCCGGGGCAGGGCAGAGATCTCTGAGGCCTGTCGGCAGGCCTTCACCGCCACCTGCCACCTGCTGCTGGAGAGCACCACCTTCCCTGTCTACCTAAGTGAAGAGGAGACTCTTGCTCTCCACACAGACATGTTTGGTCACAAAGGTCAGCTAAGAGGTTGTAATCTTCCAGCTAAGTGTATGCCATTATTTGTGACTACCTTCTCAGCTACATGCTGTTGTCCAGTGATTTACTATTTATGGTGTCTGCAGGTTCATATAAAGTCTTTCAATGTCTCAAAAGTAATAAATGATTTTTAGGAGTTATTAAATAACGTTTTTGATGTTACAAACCTTTATCCATACCTGTGCACCTATCACTGCCCTTTTACTTTACATTTGCTCTTTCCTGTTTGCAAAATATAGATTAACGTTAACATTAACTTACTCTTAAAGCCATATACCTACCCAAAACTACATCAGCACTGGAATATACACATATATGCTACTCAACCTTTATACTTAAATACTTACTTTGACGTGTCCAAAAATTCATCTCAAATTTAGGGGAAAAAAATATTTTGAAAAGGTGTTAAAAACATTAAATTTAAGTCTCTGATACCAGATGACACCCTGGTACTGCACTTCCATGTAACTGGGTGATGTGCAAGAAACATTGGTGACGCAGAGGCCAAGATATCATGACTAGATCAGCCACTGGATCCTGCTTTTCCCACGATACAACAGAATGCATCCTCCAATCCTTCAATTTACGGTCTAAGACAAACCCGATGAGATCATTAGGGCTATTTTGTCACGTTTTAAAAAGCTTCCACTAGAACCACAGGCAGACAACTATCTAACTAAGTTATTTGATCTGATCTAAATTGATGAAGTGCCCTTTAACCCACAAAAACTTATTAATAATGAACTGCTTTTTGATTTCCTTAGGCAGTGACATGGACAGCCTACCAGTGTGGTTGAGGTCCTTGATGACACTGTGCTGCCTGTCCAGGGACTACAGCATCCAGCACACTGCAGTGGCCTCCCTATTAGAACTCATCAACCACTCCCAGTCCTTAGCGCTGGTCATCCAGGACAAGCACAAACGGTACCAGAAGTCTGACTCCAACCCTCTGAGTGGGAGATTGCAGATGGTCACCGTGCCGCCCATCTACCCTGCTCTCCTTCGTGCCATAGAGGATCGCACAGATTTCCATCAGGTCAGGTTATAGTGTAGAAAGGTATGACTGTAGCTTACAGCTGTAGTATGAATTTGCTATTTTGACTTTCTTTTTTTTTGCTGTCACCCAGAGGGTGTCCCAGGTACTATGGAGCCAGCTGGACACAGAGCGGAAAGAGCAGCACATTTCCTGTGTGGAACTCTTTTACAGGCTTCACTGTTTGGCTCCATCAGCGTCCATCTGTGAAGACATCATCTGCCAGGCGCTATTGCACAAAGACAAGGTGAATATTCCTGCACACATGCCAAACCACAATTTGTTCACACATTTAATTTGTTTCCCAGCACCTTCTAATTGTGTCAGTTTAACTGGGGCATGCTAACAGACTCATTGGGAAACATGACAAATGTGAAGGTTTGTTTGTGTTTGTTTGCTCCAGGCTGTTCGGCTGGAAGCTCTACACCGCTTCACTGTTCTATGGCACCTGACCCGGGAGATCCAGACCAACAGGACTTTGTCTCTCAATCGCTCCTTTGATCGGTTAGTACATAGTAGAAAAATATTAAATAAATAGTAGCTTATTGTCTTTTTGTATGTATATCTCTGAGTAATTGTTAAGGAGAGTGTATTTTGTTTCAGTACTCATTCAATGTAGCTTACATTTTGAACATGTGTGTCAGTACTACTCTGCCAGTCGATCAACCTGCTACACAAGGAAGCATCAGTGACATTGGTACAAAGATGCAGAGTGAGAACTAACACAAAGTTAAGAAAAAGCTATATGCAAACGTTAGACGTCAGACAGATCAGTAGCACTTGTGTCACAGCAAGTATGCTGCAGTTTAAAACTGCCCAAATGATCACTTTGAATATGTAAAGGTAAATAACATAGGTACTTCAAGCCGGATGACAAACATTAGCCTCCATAACCTAATCATGATAGGGGTGCAGTTATGTATTGTTATTTGTTTTTGTGACAGTGTGTTTCTTTAACCAACAGATCAAAATTACCTGTCTAATGTTACAGTTCACAAAAGGGTACTTTTGTAACAAATGACCACATTCCCACCAGAATCAGTTTAAATTTAAGATAAATGCTAAGGTTAAGCATGTTAACATGACAGCATGCTAAGAATTAGCATGTAAAAATGCCAAATCCTGACAATGTAAGTGCAGTGTAAAAATGGGAAAAACACAGTATGCAGGAATTGTTGGTTGGTGTGAAAAGTCAGCAAAAGAGACAGAGCAAGAGAGACAGACTGTCAGTGGTTTCATTCAAAACCAAAATGAGCTTAAAATGAGAACTGAAGCAAAACCCTCTTAGGTAACAGTGCCACCTGCATCCAAAATTGGCATGTGTTGGCCTACTAAGGTTAAAAAATTAATGATAGCACATCAGTTTGTTTTTCATTTTGAAATGCACATTACAGCCTAATGGGGTCCTGGATTAAGGCTCTAAGTTCCCACTGCTGGTGTAGATTTAAACTCCACTGAGCTTCTTCTGCAAATGTTAACTGAGATCATTTACAGCATGTTATCAAAGTTAAGAACACTCAGCTTAATTCTTCAAGAATTCATTTTTATTTCATTGTTGAAATTTGTGCCTCTCCCTCAGGTCTCTGTGTGTTGTGGTGGACAGTCTGAGCTGTACAGATGGCTCAATAAGTGCAGCAGCTCAGTGCTGGCTGGTCAGGGCTCTTTCCCTAAGTGACGTGATTCGGATCCTGGAGCCTATTCTGTTGTTGCTGCTTCACCCCTCCACCCAGCGCTGCTCCATTCAGACCATCAAACAAAATGTGACAGCTGGTGGGTGAATTTGAGTTGTACATGTGTGAGTCCAGTTTTAATTGGATTAATTTCTTTGATTTGGCTGTACGAGTGTTTTGTTTCTTAAAGGTAACTTGAGGGTCCTAAGCAGTAGAAGTCGAAGCTCCACCAAAACCTCTGGGACATCTGCAGATACCATGGCAACAGAGGTCACCACCTTAAATCTCATGAATATTGTGGACCGGGAATCCCTGTGGGCAGAGTTAGATACTGGCACAGAATTGGCCAATCCGCCTGACGCTTTGGCTGTATCTAGGAGTGAGAGTGAGGAGACAGAAGAAGAGGAGGAGAGAGAGGAGGAGGAAGGAGAGGCTGAGAGTGAACACACTGAGTCAGCTGACACCAGTGGAGCCCAGGTATCCACTGAGAACTCCAGCTCATGTTCTGCCCCCTACCGCAGCATGGAGGAAGGGGGCGTGGTAAATGGTCTGCGCAGGGCAGAGTCTGAACACACACAGGCATCTGATTCGCTGTCAAGTGAGGATGAGGAGGATTTAGAGCTGGAGGCCATGGCCAGGTCTCGCCTGCTAAAACAGGAGCGTGAGAAGAGAGAGGCCATCGACTCTCTGTTCCGTCACGTGCTGCTGTATCCTGTGGCGGGTGGCTGGCGCCATCTGCTCCAAGGCTTGGCACTGCTAGACAGCCTGCTGAGGAGCAGTGCTGAGTGCCCTCTGGTGGATGCACTCTCCTGCACGTCGCTGGACACAAGCTCTGCTGCACATTTAAACCTGGTTTCCAACCTCTTGCAGCGCCACCAGCAGGCTCAGGATGGTCAGAGCTTCTACGGCTGCCTGCTTTCCCCTTCTTCCTCCCCCTCTGTTCCCCCATCGCTGCTCATTGAACTACTGGTGTCCTTGTGTCTACGATTTCTGCGCTCTCATTACCCTGCCTATCTGAGCCTGGGTGCTCTTGACCTCCAGGGGAACAGGGAGGTTCAGGTGAAGAGTGTGGAAGTGCTAACCCGGATGGTGACACAGCTTGGCAGCTTGGCAAGGGGGCAAGAGGGCAATGGGGCCCGGCTGGAGCCCATCCGCAGACTCCTCTCAGGATGTAAAGTGCAACAATATGCACTGCTTACGCTATCTGCATCTATGTATGTCAGTCAGAGGGGAACAGACAAGGGGCCATCCAAGGGTGTGGAGCTGCTGGATGAGCAGGGAGGCCTGTCAGAGGAGAGTCTAGTGAATCTTGGAGCAGGTGGGGGGCAGGAACAGTACCCTTTACAAATGGAACTACTGAAACTCCTCCAGGCTCTCATAGTCTTGGAGTACCATGTGTGGCCTGGTGGGGCTGTCTCATCAGCTGGCACAGGTGGAGCATCCGGCCACCCAGCGGAGCCTCGTGAAACGCCAACCACCAGCACCCCACTTGCTCGAGAATGGCAGACTGCAGTTCTTTTTCAGCAGTCCATCAAGGCAGCCCAGTATGTCCAAAGCCATCCCATCACAGCCCAAGGAATGTTCGTCTCCGCTGCGGCCAGAGCTCTGCAGCCACAGTACGGCTATGCCATGCACCCCCACTGGGTGTCACTGCTGTGCTCCTCTCTGCCATACTTAGGCCGCTCATTGGGCATCATTGTGGCTCCACTGATCAGTCAGATCTGCAGGAACCTGGACGAGCTGGTCAAGCTTTATGAGCATGACGGAGGAAAGACAAATCAGAGGTATACATCATTACATACATATATCATTTTGTTCTCTGCGACAATTTGAAAGCTTTTTGTCTGTTAATGTTCAGAGGTATCAGTCAGGTCTCTATCTCCTGACATATGAGACTGTAAGTATAGTTAAACAAGCATGTATAATAAAACATGTACATGGAGTAGTAAACAGGTTTAAGCAACAATTTTCCTATTCACAAGCATCATATAAACAGCCACAGTGAAAGAAATACAGCTTAGTTTGAAGATGGTTGATCAAGGTATGTGTACTTGCGCTTGTCATGGTAAAGGTGCAGTTGGTGAATTTTGTAGACTGCGTGTTTTGTCTTTACAGATGGAACCTGATTTTAAAATAATCTGAAACACAGTGAGGACATCTCTGAGTTTTAATTAAACTATTTGATGTATGTTCCTATTTTCTGATCAGCCTGAGTGGTAGGAGGGAAAACATTGCCCCTGACTACCCTCTGACCCTTCTGGAAGGCCTGACCACCATTACACACTATTGCCTGTTGGACAATAAGAGGGTGAGGAGTGAATCGCTCACACACCCACACACACGCACACACCTGTTATATCTATCACAATGTAAATGCCAGTTTTCCTCTGTGTTTCTCCTTCTGTCAGTCTTTGGTTGCCTGTGACCCTGTAGATGTCCGCAATGCACGCAACGCTGTGATTGAGGCACTACCGCACATGCTCAGTAGTATGGCGCTGTTATGGGGTGTGGTCATGAGAGAAGAGTTTCAGAGACGTGCATCTGACTCTGCCCAGAGCAGCAGACACTCGTCTACCTCCGTTTACTTTAAAAGCACCAAGGTGTGTGTTACATTCTGCATTTTCTTAGGCCAACACAAATGTATGGAATAGCAGATTTGTCTGTGGGTCCTCTAATGTGTTTACATTATGTAATTATTTAACATTATATACTATTATTATTAACATGGAAAATCGTCTGTTTTTGGGATTTGCATGTGTAGATCTTACGGCAGAGGATACTGGAGTTTTTGGTCCCTCTGACTGGGCAGTATGGGGTTCAGCTCATGGCTTCACTCGGTGAAGTGTGGAGCAGAAGAAAGAGTAAAAGGAGACATAAAAACAAAGTAAGAACTGCAGCGCATCTAGAAAGGACACAGTAACACCTGTTTTACCCAAAGGTTTGTAGTGCTCTTGCCAGCATCTTCACCCTCCTGTCTCCTATAGGTCTTACCTGTAGTCAGTGAGTCTCGTCTAACCATTGTGGATCTGGTGAAATCACTGAACACCTTGCACACAGATACCATCCTACAGCTGGTCAAGGAGGTGGTGAAAAAACCACACCAGATAAAAGGCGAACAGGTAGAGAGACTCAAAGCTTTGGCCAATATTCACAGTATTTAACCACAGCTTTCCCTCCTGATGTCATTTTTTCCATTTTTCTGTCCATCAGAAGTCAAGTCTGGTCGATATCCCCATGTTACAGTTCAGCTACGCCTATATCCAGAGGTAATCAGGAAATTCCACATCACAGTTACTCATTCAGGTTTGGTAAACAAATGTACAAATGTGTAAAAATGTACACATTTTAGAAACATTTCTGTATCTTTCTGTTTGCAGTATTTCAGCTCAAGCTCTGCAGGAAAATGTTGCTCCTCTCCTCAGTCTGTTACGGGAGTCTGTTCAACTCAACCTGGCCCCGCCTGGCCACTTCTTATTACTGGGGTCAGTTTTTACACATTTAGTGCACATACCTTACTCTGATTAGTAGTACTAGTACTTCTGTATTACAGAATACGCTTAGCCAGTGCTTACATATATAATATAAGAGCATACACACCAAAGCAGCTGTTTAAAGCACAGCCATCCATGTCTACACTCAGCCGACAGGACAGACTAACAACCACAATGGTCATATTTAATGCAAGGACAATGCTTGACTTGCTGCTTCTCATGTTTTCCTTTTGTATTTTAAGATGTTCATTTGTGATTTTTGTCTTGCAGAATTCTCAATGACTTTGTGAATAGGCTCCCCAACCTGGACAATAAGAAGGACACTAGAGATCTGCAGGTATGATGCATGTTGTATTGCTACGGCTTTGATTGAGCTAGTGAGTGAGTGCATTTGAGAGACTGTGATGGTACTAATTCTGACGCCATCGTGCAGGAAGTGACTCAGCGGGTCCTTGAGGCAGTGGGCGGGATTGCAGGGTCGTCCCTTGAGCAGACCAGTTGGCTCAGCCGCAGCCTTGAGGTCAAAGTTCAGCCACAGGTGTGCCCTGAAGCAGAAGAACCAGATGACACAGACATGGATGGTGACCATAATGGTAACTTTAAATACTGTGTGTGTGTGTGTGTGTGTGTGTGTGTGTGTGTGTGTGTGTGTGTCTCTGTGTGTGTCTGTGTGTGTGTGAGAGAGAGAGAGAGAAAGAAATTTACTCGGGATCATTGTATCCATGGAAACAGAAGAAGTGGCAACTGTGATAGAGGCACAGTTGGTAACTTTAAGCTATAATATTTGAGGACTGCAGAGAGTGCAAATTTATATTCCTTTACATTCCATATAGACGTGACAAATTAAAGGAAAAGCCTGAATAACTGTGTGGACACAATTCATAAACAATGTTAACATTATATATGCATTTAGATCTATGGGAACGATACAGACCTGAATACCTGACACTGAGCATTTTCTTGGCTTGCTCTGTCTCCTTAGTGGCAAGGGTAATTTAAAATCACCTCAGAATTATCCCAGTGATCACGATTATTCTGTGATCAAACAAATATCATATCAGCCCCCTGTCAATATCTGTACATGTTGCTCCCTCCAACAATTATTACAAGTTTGTTGCAAACAGTGAGATCTTATTTTTTCTATCTTCTTGTCAGAGTCAATGGCTCAAGCTAGCACCATGGTTTCCTCCTCGGCTCCCTCAGTTTACAGCGTGCAAGCGCTTGTGCTCCTGGCTGAGGTAGGGATTGTGAGGTTTCTGTTTATAGGTGAGCAATGAATGGGTGACTCTTGCATGTTTGTGCGTAACACATTTTCTCATGGTCGACCTTGATAGATATTGGCACCACTTCTGGACATGGTATACCGCAGTGATGAGAAGGAGAAAGCTGTTCCTCTCATTTCACGGCTCTTGTACTATGTGTTTCCTTACCTAAAGAACCACAGGTAAATACTGTTGCAGGATGATCTTAAAGCCAACACCTGTCTTAATGGATGGGTCTAAGATGGGCTTTCTCTCCTCTAGTGCCTACAACATGCCCAGCTTTGAAGCGGGTGCTCAGCTGCTGAGCAGTCTGAGTGGGTATGCCTATACCAAAAGGGCCTGGAGGAAAGAGGTCTTTGAGCTCTTCATGGACCCCCTCTTCTTTACTATGGATGCCTCCTGTGCTCCCAGGTTAGTGTGTTTGTTTACTGGACAGGTCCGTACAGTTACTAATGCCTCTTCTACAACTATATCTCTATAGGAAGAGCTAATAATATGCACGCGCACAAACAAGAGCCAAATTAAGTCATACAAAACAGAGGATTATACAGTACACATGTTGGAATGCTTTAGTAGCATATTATAATGAATAGATGTTATTTATGGCAGTGAATGGTGAACGATGACATCATGTAAAGCCCCAACATACAGGACCTGTGGCTAACCAGAGAGGGAGTGCTGCAATAAATGAGAAGTACTGTGGCCTCCTAGGAAGCAGCTTAAGAGAACAGATGCAAATGGACAAAACACAAACAAATGAAGACATTTAGTGATTTGGAAAAAATCCCATCGAAAAACTTTATTTCATTTCTGACACCACCAACCAACTTCAATAACTTCAGAAGACATAAACCATGGCAACAATCAATGTGTCCCAGATGTGTTTCCCTTTTTAGTATCCAATGGAAACAGTTTCAGAAGATTGTATTGAACTCTCAGGGCCACTGTAGGTAAGGTTTGGTGGTTACCAGACTGATTCATTTGTTAAACAAATCCAGGACTGACACAGCTCAAGGTTGTAACTGAGAGAAGATGTCAGTAAACATTTGATGCTTGATGCTCGTACCAGTTATAAATTAGAGCTTGAAGAGGACGTAGTGACCTGTATTTATAAATGTGGACATAAATGTGGTATCAGATATGCCATGACCTATCCGGTCATGTACAGCTGTAACTTCTGTGATAAATATCATAATCAGTATATATATATTGTATATGTTTTGACTATGTAGAATGTACTCCATTACATCATTTACTGCTATTGCTTATTACTAATTACTAAGTAACACAAATATTGCAAACACGCATTTTCAGGACTTGGTGGGAAAAGGATGCATCTCACCTGTGTAATTGTCATTGTCAATCCCATCTTTGTTGCTCTGAAGGCATAGAATAATTAAGTGTGTAGAGAGTGAAAGATGTGACAAGATCACAGCTCTGGCTGTAGAAGTGGGGAAAATGTTCACATATCAACGAGCTATTATTGTACAGAGTACAGGCCAGGGGTAAAAATGAATGCATTGCAGATCACTAATGTCTTCTGTTTGACCTCACCCTGTCTTCTCTAAAGCTGGAAATCCATCATTGACCACCTGCTGACTCATGAGAAGACCATGTTTAAAGACCTCATGAGTGAGTAAAGCCTATATGGAACTGTTTGTGCTGTAAATATGCAATTGCCATCTAAATATGAGAGCTAAGATTCAGGATTTTTATCCTGCAGGTTGGTAAAATTCTCAGTTCATCGAAAGAATAGAAAAGACCATTAAACCTCTTCAGCCTTTCTAAGATGGATTGGATAGAAATTGTTTTGAAACCAGTGCAGTTAAAATGTCACTCCTGAAAGTGATGTATCTAGTACAAAGTACAGAGATATTTTTGATTATTTGCTAAAAACAAATCTGTATGTATGTATGTATGTATGTATGTATGTGTGTGCTGCAGGCATGCAGAGTGGCTCCCTGAAACTGTTTGCTAATGTAGACCAGAAACCCATGTTGCTGAAGCGCCAGGCGTTCGCTATGTTCAGTGGAGAACTTGACCAGTATCATCTCTATCTGCCCCTCATCCAAGGTATTTTTAAGTTCAATTTATCGGGAGAACTAGTAATTGACTGTGTTCTTATGTGATTAAAAAAAAACAAAACTTCTGCTCCCCCTCGTTTCAGAGCGTCTCACTGAGGCTCTGCGTATGAATCCGAGTGCTGCTGTTTCAGCCCAGATTTTCCTGATGTTTCGTGTTCTCCTGTTGCGGATTTCATCCCAACACCTCACATCTCTTTGGCCAATCATGGTCACAGAGCTGGTAAGATACTGTCCTCTGAGAGCATGGCCTTGTTCACACAGCTATTACTGTAGATGGAAACTTTTATTTTGACTTGTTTTTCAGATTCGCATATTTGCACGTCTAGAGAAAGCTCTGCAGGCGGATAAAGACGTCTCAAAGTGAGTTAGTTCTTTTAATTATATTTTGTCAACAGATATTACTCTCTCAAAACACTTCATCTCTTTGTGTTATGCGTACCTTCTAGGCTGGCTAAAGTGGTGCGTGGAGCTCTTGACAGAAACGGACCAGTGAATTTCTCTCAGGCAGAGTTGGACATGTACCTGTCAGCCTGCAAGTTTCTCGACACCTCCCTGGCTTTTCCCCCAGAGAGGATACCCCTCTTTCAGATGTAAGAGCCCAGTTCAGGACAAAAGGGCTTAAAAACGTTTTATACGTTGTGGCATCGCATTAGTCATTTTTGTCTGCATCTCATTTCTGTCTTACCTTTCCTGTATAACCATCTGTTCAATGTACAGGTATCGCTGGGCATTTGTGCCTGAGGTGGATGTGAACCGCTACAGTGGCCCAGAGACTGCTCTGATAGAAGGCGAGCAGGAATGCACACCCCATGTTGTCAGAGTACTGGAGGGGATACAACAGCGATACGGGGTGAGCTCTCATATGCTTTCAGACAGGAAATTCAAAACTTTTAGATAGTCACTCCCATTAAAAAGTATATACTCTTAAATGCTTATTTTGATGAGATGCAATTTGTTATAATATGCCCTTGCTCTAACCATTCAAATTCATTGTACAAGTTTTGACAATACAAGCAACAACAGCAGACACCACCAAGGTTTCTTGCTTCTATATTACGGGCAAAATGTAACTATCAGGCAATTCAGATGCAGAAGACTCTGCTGTGTTCTCATGTGTTGGGTTTTACACGGGCTGATATTTAAACAGCCTCACATGGGGCACCATTTGTTGTGCTTTATAGGGGCAGGTTTGGTTATTAGCAATAATTAATAATTATCAACGATAATTATTAATTGAAAGAATATTATTATTAATAAGAATTAATAATTACGGGGCACCACCCTGGTATCAGGGACCAATAACCAACCTGAAAATTCAGTCTCAATACGTTCGCTTACAGATATCAGTACCTGGGAGATACTGATATGCATAAGACGAACAGTGAAGGTGTGAATCCAAGCACTGACTCTTTTAACCAGCCTTTACCACACTTGTACAAACAATGCAGACAACAGAATTTATTAAAATCAATTATATCAATTAACAATCGATAGCACTTCAATCAATAAACATCCATTATTGTCTACTCTAAATTATGGAGCGTGTGTGTATGGGTGTGTGTGTGTGTGTGTGTGTGTGTGTGTGTGTATGTGTATAAAAGAGGAGGGGCGAGGTTGCAGACGTAAGGGAGGAGAGAGAGTATGTCTTGCGGGGGTTTCAGTCACGGGAAACGACCGCGAGGTTTGAAAAAGACAACGGCTAGTGGCGTCTGTGAGCTTAGCCCGTGTGTCTCTGACAATGAGATTTAACCCGTGTATATAGCCGGTGTGGGAGGGGAGAGGGGAAAGCACAGCACATAAAAATAAATTCTCTGGGCTCCGGTCATCAGACCGTGGTACGCCCAATCAAATAAACAAATAATAGGACGCTCAGTCCATTATCTCAAATGCGGGACTCGCAGTCCTCTAACTTAATTTGTACAATAAAGATTGTATAGAAAACACGCTACAGAGGGGGTAAGAATGGAGGTGGCCTGGAGGTGACCTGGTTCTTTCCTGGTCTGGCCCTTTGATCTTAGATAAATGGAGCAGGTGCTGGTGGTTCTCGTGCCATTTGGGGCTCAGCGCTCACCACACACATTCCTGTGTGCTCTGGACCTTAGGTCTTGGATAAGGAACAGCCAGGATGTTAGCAGCCTAAGATCTGTATCGTACTTCAGGTCGTAAACTTTACTGGGGGCCTGTTGTCTGTATGAGGCCCAACACATGGAAACAGCATTTTAATGAAAATCACAGTTTCAACTCTGATAATCTTCAGCTGAACTTTGTTTATACAGGGTATGATAAAAAAAAAAAATTCAGAGACTTGTGACATTGCAGATGTGCATCTGCAAGTGGTGAAAAAACACAGGTCCTGATGTGGATTGCACAATGTAACATGGTCTACTGATTCAAGGCAGTTATTGCAGCTGCGGCATGTGCGCTGTACCATATTGCCTTTTATTGCCTTATAACTATACCAAAAGTCACATCTCACTCTGATCATGATGTCTTGCTCTATTATTCCAGACACTGAATGGGCTGAGTGAGGAATCCTCTACAGAGCATTTGGAATTCCCGCTCCTCACTCAGCGCTCCCTGTCCTCCATCACCCAGCTGGTACCTTTCCTTCACACCCTTTGCTGTTCCTTCCAGAGCCCTCCACCCTACAAACAAGCATCGCCCCACTTCCAAGTAGCAGACTACCCAGCAGCCAGTTCAGCAACAGTCCTGAAAAAACTGGAGTGCATCACTGAAGAAGAGTTCCTGGACTCCATGGAGAGCTAGAACTGATACTCATAAACTATAACTCATAAAAAGGACTTTACTTAAGCTTTTTGACCTGCAGCCATAAGAGTGGGATACCTGAAATAGCCACAATTGGTGTTAATGTTGTTTTGTGAGCTGAAAAAAGGAAATGTTTTGAATTCTGTTTTTTAATGTTTTAGCTCGTCTGATCTCCATATAGATGTACCTCTGAAGTGCTCTCACACGTAATCTCATTAGGAAAAAACAAGGGACTTTGTTCAGTTTTGGGGTTTTTTGATAAACTGTAAAAACCCGGTAGAAGACTAATTCCTGTAGAACATTTCTCCCTCTCTCAGTGACTTTGGTCAAACATTCACACATTGAAATCGTGTTATATTGTCTACTCTCTTTGCCTTTCTTGCATAAAAAATTGAAGACCAGGTCTGGGCCAGGTGTGACTCTGGACTTTGAACTTCAACACATTAAAAGGTCTTTCAAAAATGCTTGGAGTCTGGAGATGACCAGAGTTTGATGCCGTAGAGTTTATTCTTTAACAAAAGACATAAACCTGAGCCTGTTCCAGACCAGACTGATTTTCAGGCTGGGCTGCGCATGCTCTTATACCATAAAATCCCTCCCAGGTCATTTCCATATGTGGCTTGTTTTGCCCACCTTGTTTTCACAGAACTTCCCACATACACTGGAAATAATGGAGTGAGCAACCTTTTCCTTATATGGCGACTCTTAATGGTGTTTGAATGTATCTGGCTCACATATTTATTTTATTGGTGTCATACATTTTCACAGTTGAACCCTTTTCATTACCTCCTGCTGTCTCCATTATTTTCTGAGGGGCTCTCATGCACCTTTTTAAAAACATAACATAGATTAATGTGGTTGCATGGTTAAACGTCTGTAATACGTTCAACATGCTTTTATATATATATAGTATGGGCCTCAACATACATGGGTGTGTGTGTGTGTGTGTCACATCTCCTTGCATTCTTAATTTGTTGGTATGCTGGCTGACTGTCCATGGATAGCTGTCCAGGCACCAGACAGCTGTCTGAAGTACACAGATACATATGTCTGTTGGTATGCTGACCACGGATAAATCATTATAGCATGTCAGTATGCCCTGTAACATGGATCCAGCTAAATAATTCAACCTCCTCTACATCTTTTATAGTTTTACACTTAAAAATGTTACCACTACAAATAGTTACTATGTAAGCCATCTTCCAATTGTTCCCTATTGTTATAGTTAGTCCTGCAGCTTATAATAACAGTACCTACAACAAATAATTTTAAGTTTGACAAATAGCAGATTCACTGTGAAGAACCTTAAGTATTGTTAATACGTTCTTTTGGCTTTTTCATAACCACTGGTTAACCACACCCACATATATGTGTTTCCGTCTGAGAATGTAAAGACTACAATATATGTCTGTCGCATAGGTACTTTCTCTTTTTGTTACTGGATACATAATTATGGGACCTCACAAGCCTTTGGCTAAGATTTATGTTAAGAGTTTCATGAGCAGGTTACTGAATGTAATTTGTGTACATCAAGAAATCTCACTTGGGTGTACCTTACTAAAATACATGCTTGATATTATTGGTGTTTAAGGGAAATCAACCTTTCTTTGTCATTGTTCAGGGATAGTTTTTGCATCTGCCTGTTCTTTTTTCCAAAATGCTGTATGCTAAGTAATTTATTTTGGATATTTAAAAAGAAATGTTTCAAGCTTTGAATTAACAGAAAGGATACTCATTAAATATCAAGCTCAAATACTGTGTTTTCACCTAAAGTTGTTTGTTTTCAATACTCAGCTTCTCCTGCCCAGGGATTGTCAAAATGTTCTGGGTAAGACACTCGACACTCACCCTTAACGCCTTAGGATGGGTCATTAATCAAGTTAACATTTTACCAATTTCAGTGTGTTTCAATGAATAAATGAATACCACAGGCCAAAATTGTCTTGTTCATTATAAAGTTGACCTCCAACTATAAACAGGGCAACAATGTGAAATCCCTTAGGAAGAACAAGAGGGATAACCTTGCCTAATCAGTCAGTCATCCCCCCACCACCACACACACACACACACACACACACATCCTTAATACTGTGGCACATCTAGTTGAACAACGCATTCCTGTACGTAATTACTTTAGCGCTTTTATTTTGGAAAATGTCGGAACCGGAAGTGATTTTCGCTGAGTATTACAATATCAGCAAATAAACAATATACCATTGCATTAGCGACAACAATCACAAGTAACCATAAGACATATTAGTATTACTCTAGAGCAAAAACTACGTTAATGAGGCTCATATATAAAAGAATGACAGAATCATAACTGAAACCTAATTGTAACAGTTTCGGTTTCCATTCGCCTTTGACCCCGCCTCCTCCTGCCTCCACCCGGACACTCAGAAACATGGCAGCGGAGATGGACGGAGTGCCGCGGAGTGCAGTAAGTTAAACACCCATCTGTAACAGAGGCTGTAGCAGTTAGACATTGACAGTAACCGGCGTGAACAGATACGAAAGGACACGTGTTACCAGTATGTTCAGTGCAGTTAGATATGTTAAACGCATACCGTTTGAAACGCTGCGTTGACAGATTGCACAGAGCGACCACCTCTTACTGCGTTAACTCAGCTCAGCGGTGAGCGCCAGTGACTATCAGTTATGACCAGGTATCATTGATCGCCTGTAGCAGCAGCGCTGTCTCTTTATAATTGCATAATGGGGGGTTTGCTATGACTGAGGTTGACTTCCGGTGTTTTCGCTGAGTGTTCACGTCTGATGATGTTATTCCACTGGAGGGGCAATTGAACGGATACTAACCTGTAGACTGGCTAATGACACAGTTTCTGCAGTGTGCAAAAGTTATTTAACACGGTCAGTTTCAAATACGTCACGACAAAAAATATTTTCCTAAATATTTTGTGCTCTTTGATGTTTGTTTTTCCATTGTTTATTAAACCTGTTTATTACAGGCAAAATAAGAATTTATTATAAAATGTCTGATTTCTCTGTCCAGACCTCATAAGATAGACCCTAAAAAATGACCAATCAATCTAGATTTTCAGACCTTTGAGAAGTTTTTGAGTATGTTTTATTTTCAGTATGATCACACACCACTCACTCTCTGTTTACATAAACCAGACACAATCACACATTATTTTAATCACACACAAACACTGAAGTTGAAATATCTTGTCTGTGTTGTAAATTATGAAGCTTCTGACTGCGAGTTACACACTCATCAAATGGTGAAAAAGAAATATACAAATATATAAATCTCTCATGAATAATTTGTGTGCTCCAATGAACTCCTAATTGTCAATAATGTCGATGCACAACGTCTATTCTCAAACTTTTGATGTACTTATGGGCAAAGACTACTTGACTGATTTTGAATAGACTGGGGTATAAAAAAAAGATGGTCCCTGAAAACAAGCCCAAGCAAATGTAACTACTGTGTGATTCTTAATTTGCTCCGCTTGCAGCTTTGTCCCAAGTTTCTTCATACAAATTCCACCAGTCATACCTGGCCCTTCAGTGCCATAGCTGAGCTAATAGGTGAGTCATCATCACTGTTTTCTTTTATGTATCTGCGTGATTGACATGATGATCCTTTGATTACCGTATAATGCATTAATCTTTGTAATGAATCCACCCATTGTTTGTTTGAAATGAAATCCAGTTGGGATTATTTTCTTATTTTCACCAGTATAAATGTCTATGAGGGCAGAACAGTGACTTCAGGATTTAGCATAGAAAATAAAATTTGGCCCTGAAATTAACATGTCAACTGTAGAAAGCAAATATTTGATTTCAGTCTTGTTTTTCCAGCTCATTTGCATTTTTTAAAATTGTTTCAGTGGCGTGATTTTGTTTTGCTGCCAAATTCTAAAGCCACTTGTTTGGCTCCATAGATTTCCATCAAATTGTTATTAATATTTTAAATTTACACTATTCACACTATGCCAGCCCAAACCCCTGAGGTCACAGAAAAGTTGCTCACTCCATTATTTCCAGCGTATGTGGGAAGTTCTGTGCAAAGAACGTGGGCAAAACAAGGTCAAGATCAGCCATATTGTGCACCTATTTAACAGTATATTAGTTATACTGATACACTGATCATTTTTTTACATGACCACTTGCACAATATCATCCAGTACTTAGAAGAATCTGGTCATCCTTGCAATGTGATGGTTGTTGGAGTTTGAGATTTTCATGTGAATTTTTTTTTTTCTATTTTCATTTTTTATTTGAACAGACAACGCCTATGATCCAGATGTCAGCGCCAAACAGTTCTGGATTGATAAGACTGTGGTCAAAGAAAAACAATGCCTCACCTTTATGGATAATGGAAATGGAATGGACTATGAAACAATGCATAAGTTGCTCAGGTACAGATATCTGCTTTGTTGGGGGAAATGATGGAAAAATCTCTTTGACAGCTGTTATTTTTTAATTGGAGAAATGTCACTTTAGTGTCATTTTCAAGTTTGGTATTTATTGGTCAGTATCACTTACTTGGTGATAGTGTTTGATGGCATCACGCTGGCAATAGTGGCATATTGACCAACGATGATGCAAATGCTTAAGCTTAATGTTGAAGATTTTGCCATTCATTTATGTATAACCTATAATATAATTCATATACTCACTGAAGTATATTTGCGTTTTCCCCCTCCAGCTTTGGGTACAGTGATAAGATTGCTGTAAATGGTCAAGAGCCAATTGGTATCTATGGGAATGGTTTCAAGTCAGGATCCATGCGTCTTGGCAAGGATGCTATTGTCTTCTCCAAATCAAAGAATGCTTCATGCGTTGGGATGCTCTCTCAGACTTATCTGGAAAAAATTGATGCAAAGCAAATAATTGTTCCGATTGTCTCCTTTGAACGGGGAGAAACAAACAAGTATATCCTTTAACTGCAGCGTGAAGGCATACAGTTAACAGATGAAATGTAAACATATTCTTCATTTATCTGCATTATATCAACAGGTACAGGATAAATCCTGTAAATTCTGTAATGAAATCTGAAGTATGTACAGTTTGGCATGTCCTCCTGATCAGCATCACTTTGTGATGCACTAACTTCTCTCTTTGACACTGTTTTTTAATGCCTTAACTGCTGTTTGATCGATGGGTCATGCCTGGCGATGTGTCCCTGCTTGAAGCTTGGGTTTGAGTTGTGTGATTGCTCTCTCCTGAAGTTTGAGGTCCACAGTGACAATGGCAAACGTACATGGGCAACATTGCAGACACAGCACTGCACAGTCATTTAACATCATGTGACTCTGATCCTGCTGGTCATTGGGTAACACTTTTCATAGTATCATAATACACCAGTTCCAGCCAGCAGTTCCTGCAAACAAGCCCATTAGCAAGAAGATTGGATTTCTGTACATAGTTATTCTTAATGCCTGTCACCAGGTCTGATTTATGTTTACATTTTCCCATGCAAAGTGCCCACTGATTAGTAATATTGAGCCCTGTACAGGTGAAAACACCTTTAGTTTTGACCATAGGAACTACCAAAATGATCACGACTGCTTTAATATGGGCTGCATAAAAATGGACCCTGATTTTTCACAAGTTTCACATGTTTGTTTAAACGGCACATTTTCTCTCAGCCATGCATTCAGCAGTCAAATTTCCTTTTGTCCTAGTATTTTATCGCAAGTTGTCCTTAACTTTAACTTCACTCATTGTAAGAGAGGAGCACAAACCCAGTCTGCAGCACATCCTGTGCTACTCTCCTTTCAACACACAGGAAGAACTGCTCCTTGAAATTGATGCCATCAGTTCGTCCTGGTCTACCCAGTCTACTGGCACACGGATCATCATCTGGAACCTCCGCAGGTCTGTCTGTAGTTCATGTGTAAAAAGATGAATGTTTTATTTCAGAGGCCAAGTGCTACAGTAGTAGCAGTAACATTGCTCTGCACTGACACCATTCAGATTTTTAGATTTTTACAGTGATCAGATAAAATGTGTCAATACATCAGTATCTACCAACCATTAAACGTCACCATTTGTACAGCAATTTGACATTAACAAAGGTACAGTAAGCGGTAATAAAGAGGACACAGCCACAGGGTTGTGAGGGATTACAGTTAACCAAACAACATCATTGTAACAATGGCCCATTTGCTTTACTGTTTTTTTTTTCTAGTACCACTACTGGAATAACAGAGTTTGATTTTGAGAAGGATCGCTACGATATCCGAATTCCATCGGATGTCTACGAGTCGGTAAATGATGCATCTCAACATCCAGGGGTCACATCCTACATCCCTGAGAGTGTTTACTCCCTGCGTGTAAGTAGTGCACATGTCCGCAGGCAATTCTTAATGTGCCTTTAATACCTAAGGCATCGTTTTTATGCCTTATACGCACACATTAACATGTTTTCACAAATTTTCCAGTGTGTTGTTTACAAGCATCAAAACCTTACATGGTAAAGTCCCTCACTGTTCAAATAATATATATGACATTTTGCCTTCATCATACAGAATGAGATATGTGCAGACTTGAATCCTAGAAGGCTGCTTTCACAGTCATCTTCCCATTGTGGGCTCAACTTAAAACACTTTTTACAATCTGTTTAAGTATCTTAAAAATGTCCGGGGTAGAGGGTCTGAAATAACTTTAAATGTCAGAATAGGCATACATTTTACACAGGCATACAAGGGGTATGTTTTTGTTTTTTTTTTATTTTTAGTGAAATTGAGCCACTTTTTAGTGAAATCCATGTAAATGTAGGCCATCTGTACGCTGCATTCCTTCTTTTAACTTGTGATTGTGACCCTTAAAATTATTTTACAGTCATATTAGTACATACATTTATATTGTACTGGTACTGTGTTTTGAATGGGTTTAGGCATACTGCAGTATTCTCTACCTGAAGCCTCGGATGCAGGTCATGATACGCGGTCAAAAGGTGAAATCCCAGCTCATTGCTAAGAGTCTGGCCTTCATCAGAAAGGACCACTACAGGCCTAATTTCCTGGTATCCTTTCATGGCATGTCCCCTTGAGCTCTGCCTTTATTTGACCTCTTTTTCTTCTCTTCAAAATATGGGTAGATTACTGACAAAAGTCTGTAATTTGGTGGATTTCTTATGTGATGAAAGTGTTCATATGTTTGCTCTTTGAGTTTTTCTTAAATGCTATTACAGCCCAACCGAGTGCCTATCACTTTTGGTTACAACACCAAAAGCAAAGACCAGTACGGCATTATGATGTATCATAAGAATCGGCTCATCAAAGCCTACGAACGTGTGGGCTGCCAGCTTAAAGTGAGTCTCTGCTGTTTTGGTATGTGTGTTTGTTCATTGCAGAGGGTTTTAAAATGTTATCAGCCAACATTCTTATTAATCTTTGCCTTCTACAGGCCAACAACAAAGGTGTTGGGGTCATTGGGGTCATAGAGTGCAACTTTCTGGAGCCTACCCACAACAAACAGAGCTTTAGTGAGACAGACAAGTACAGGTAATGGCATCGAAGCCACATTCACTTTTGATCATACTGGTTTGATGATGGTCCAAATGGTCTTGGACCTCACAGACAAAATATATTATTTTCTAATCTTGGTCATGTGGCTAGGTGTATTTGTCAACATGGGTGCAGAAATGCACAAATGCTTCATTCTTCATTTTTTGGTACAGGAAAACTATGAACAACTTGGGAATCAAACTGGAGGAGTACTGGCAGGAAATCCGCCACAAGAGAAGAACAGAAGATCCAAACAGCATACCAGTTGAAGATACCATGTTAGTACTTTTTGCAGTGACTGACTTGTCTACATGTAGTTTTCCAAACATGTTGTCTGCATACTCTGATGCTCTCTCTCTCTGTGTCTTCAGGAAGCGACCAGATCAAAACTGGGTGCAGTGTGATGATTGTTTGAAATGGCGCAAACTCCCTGATGGAATCGACTGCAACAAGCTGCCGGATAAATGGTACTGCCGTTTGAACCCTGATCCACAGTTCAGGTAACAAAAGCCTTCTTGTTACAATAAAAATTACCTGACATGATAAAACAAACACATTAAAAAATGTATTCCTATTTTCAAATATCTAGTCTAGTTATTAGTTATTATCTCATATCTTATAGCTTTCTGCCCTCATTTAACTGTTCAACGTGAGCATGTGAACTCTACCTGCTTGGTCAAAATGTTAATTTATGTAAAATTATTCAGGGGATATGACCCATTAAAAGGTTCCCATACCAAAGGGATTTCTAATAAGCGGTTGTTATGTTATGTAGTACCATGGAGACACACAGTACTGTTGAGCAGATAAAACTACGTATCAAGTCGATCGGACCAACCACTGTAGTTCAGCTTAATCAGATGCAATGTAGATATGAGGATGGGTGTAAAGGCAGCTTAAAGCAGTGTTAACAAAACAAAAACCAGAACTATGATGCAAAATGTTCATCAACAGCTTCTTTTGAAAGTCGAGATGTTGAAACCTAAAAATAATTTTTTGGTAACTATGACTACATGTATATTTTGTTTTTGTTGAGATGAGACAGGATGACAGTGTTACATATATCTTGAGGGTGTATGTCAGGATCAGGTAGATGCATTTCCTTGTTAGAGCTCGGCCTTCACATCCAACTTTGCTGAGATGGAGTTGTCTTACTTTTCACTTTTTATGGTTGTGAACTGGATTGGAAATGACCTGTTTTGGGGTTGTGGGGAAAAAAATAGAAACTTTACTAAGTGGATTTGTTGAAATGGTTCAGTAGATCTGTGGTGGCACAGACTGATACTCACTGCAGGCCTGCCTTGGACAGTAGGTCAAAACATTTGCAATAAACACCGGGCTTCCACAGGAATTTTCATCCAACTTGACTGAAATGACTGAACTCAAGGCATTTTGTCGAAAATAGTTTAAAATCAAACATAGCACTGCTTCAGTGGATGTTCACTCATTTTTTTACTTAATATTTCCTTCCAGGAACTGCCAGACAGAGGAGGAGCCTGTGGACTCTGATGATGCAATGCGACCTTCATATCGCAAGACCTATAAACTACAGTAAGTCACAAGTCAATACTAAGTTAGCAGTGTTTTCACTACAAAGTAACATGGCTTACCTTACCTCTGTGGTTTACTTTTATAGGGAGAAGAAAGAAAAAATAACTCGAGAGAAGCAAAGACAAAAGGTACAGACAAGCTGTCTGCTCGAACTTGTCAACATGTGTACCAGTAAAACCTCCACATGATTTGGAGCAAATAGTTCTCTGGTAGTATTTTATTTCAACATTATTTAAGAGTTAACACGTGATTAGCGGGCCTTTTGGGATTTTTTTTTTTTCCAGGCGGAGGATGATCGAAAGCGCCAAGAAGAGCAGCGTGTGGCTGATCTTAACAGGGAAAACCAGGTCCTTAAGCGGCAGCACGAAAACCTGAAACGAAAGCTGCGTCAAAGAGTAGGTTGTTCATTTGGCACCAAAGAACAGCTGAATAGATGACTCTTAAGATAATGCTGGGGTCACAGAAATTTTACTCAGCATATTTCAAGAGATGGGTGAGGTTTATGAATGTTAAACTTTACGAATCATTACTGGTTCTTTGATGTTCTTCTCAACAGTCTGCTGATACACCCTCCACCCCCACGACCCCAAGAAGTAGGTTTAACACTGAGTCACCAAAAGGGAGTGCAAGAGCTGAATCCTTCAACATTCCACAAGCTGGTAAGAACAAGTTCCCCCTGAGTGTTTGGGAGAGAAAGGCAGAGGGAGAGAGAGAAAGAGAGACTGTGTGAACGAGGGAAAGTTGAATAGAGTGTTTTCTTCCTCTCTAGATTGCAGCCCCTCCAGCAGCAGTGGTCTTCCAGTTATTTCTAGTGTGTGCTCACTGTCAGAGCACACCCCAAGGTATGATCCTGCGCTGCATGTGATCTTAAAAACATCAATTTTACTCTGTTATTGTTGTTATTAACTGTGTTGTTTATGCACTGCAGGAGGAAAAGAACACCGCCTCCTACTCCACAAAGTACACCCAAAAGACCTAAAGTTAATGGCCTCCATTGGGGCACCTCAGATACACCCACATCAGTGGACATGAGCCCACATAGCTCTCCATCTCCCATGCCTGTTGATGAAGATGAAGATACCACTGATGATACTGATGATGACATTTTCATCTTGGAGACTGCCAGTACACCCAAGCCAAAAAAGCCAGTCTTTGATTTGACCAAAGTGATAATAAAACAAGAGAAAAGTGATGTTGACTGCAACAGTGGTGCTGCTCTGGATGTCACGTCGGAGACAAATGTTGCTGGGACGGCAGACGTGGGAACCAGTTATTCTCCAGCATCCTCTGCAGGGTTTGCCAGCTCTACCACCCAGACAGAGGTACCCAGAGTAAAGAAGGAAGAGGAGGACGACAATCAAACTGAAGAGGAGGCAAGAGCGGGACAGAATGGTAAAGAAGAAAAAATAAGTTTGGATGTGGGCATAGAGGGCTGTTTTGAGCAAAGAGAAATTACAGAAGAAAGCAGTGGAGAGACTTACAGTGAGAATCAAGGAAAGCAAAGAGAAGTAGCAGATCAACTGGACAACAAAGAAGAAGCTGGACCTTCCTGCATAGATGCCTGTGATACGAGAGTCTCTCCTCTTTATCATCCCGGTTTGATCGAGGTACAGGAGCAGCAAGACCAGCTGCTAGAGCTCATGCAGGTTACAGCTCAGGAGAGGGACTGCTTCAAAGAGCAGGTCCATAAACTTACCTGCCAAGTACAAGAGATGGAAAGCAGACTGCAGGAGCTGTCTCAGATCAACGTAAGGAAGGCTTGTTCTGACCAGGCCAGCCAGACGGAGGAAACAGAGTCAGGGAAGGACTACAAAAGTCTGTTTGAGAAGGCCAAACAGAAAGTCATTGAACTGATAGAGGACAAAAAAGTTTTACTGGCGATCACCGAGACAAAGCCCAGTGATGCCCAAAGTGATGAAAGGGACATTGATGAGATTGCACTGCAAGTTGACCATCTGATCCGGGAACTGGATAAACGAAACAAGGAGAGGGATGAACTGCACTTAAAGGTCAGTGCCTCAACATTCTGAGCATAAAGCACAAGACTGGTTGTAAGCGAAATAGAACAGACTTCTATCCTTTAAAGTTTGAATGCTGTGCTTTTACAAATAAATGACCAACTGTTTAATTGACATTGTACAAACAAGTTCAAACAATGCTGGCTCATTGGTAGTGATGCATTTTACATCAGCCAAAAATTATTGGTTCACCAGAGCTGAATATGATACTATAGAGTTGACCACAAGTCCCACACAGATGCTTTAATGCAGGCATGATAAATACCTTAATCTATTAAATAATGCTTAATTGTAACCGTGAAATTCTAGCTGTTCCACCAAAAACTTCAGCCAAATTTTCAGAGCTTCTAACCACATCTTCTAATGGAGATGGCTCAGGTGGATGTGGGTCTGGAAGATGTTGAGATGTGGTCAATATTATTATTATTATTATTATTATCAAACTTGCATTTATGCATAAGAGATATGTACGCTGCAAGTCCAAACCAAAGGGCAGTTTTGTAAAAGAAAGTTACTATAAAAAGCTAGCTAAAATTTTACTGATTACTGATTACTGTGTTTTGCATTATTTGCACTCTCTGTATATTCTGTACTTATATTTTTGACAGATCATGTAGATTTTTGGGAAACATTTCGAACCTGCTTACCCTCCATTCTTTTGCTTTCTTTCTTTACACTGTGTTCTTCACCCACCAGGTGGAAAGTCTGGAGGAGGAAAGGGCAAACCTGGCATCCGAGTGTGAAGAGCTCAGGTTGAGCCTGCAGCAACAAAGAGAAAATACACAAGAGGGAAGCACAAGTCCGCACAAAGCCGCTGATGCTGTTGAAAAAACTGATCCAGAGGAGGGAGGAGGCTCAGCGGCATCTGGCACAGATTCAAGCTCAGAAACATCCAGAAGGTTTTATTCACTTTCCTTTTATGTCATATGAATTGATCTGACAATGACATGTGTGAATGCAGCGAGCCAGTGGAGCAACTATGTAAGTCTGATTTTTGCTCTGTGCTTGTCTCCTTCCCTCAGTTTGATTGAGCTTCGGCACAACATTGGGCGCCTTCTCGTCTCCTTCGTGCCTGCTCTGGACCTGGCCCAAGTGAATTACGAGTGTAATGTAATCGATGAAATCCTCGAACAGGTACTCACTGATGTGGAGTCTGTCACACCAGTGGAGCACAAGGACTGAGAAAGAAATAACTAAACAAATCTTGATATCCTGGACTTCAGTGCAGCACTCTTCCTGTAAATAATGAATACAGATTCAGAAAATATTGAGTTGTCTTTGTTTGAAGGTGTGTACATCTTTATAGATTTTATATTGATTAACGTTAAAAATGCTGCGCTATGAATGAAATTTTATTTTTCTTCCTCCTTCCTGACAAACAAGACTAAGCTATTCACTTTCGTCTTAAGCTTATGGATAGAATCATAGGCATAATCCCTTTATCAGGCAAATGTATTTATAGCAATTAGTAATTACTTTGATTCAGCAAAACAGCTCTGTGCTTGGTATTTTAAAAAGCTCTTGACTCTGGTAATGATTGTTTCACAAGGGCAGCAAATGCTTCCTCTTTGGTTTGTACTGAAACATATTTTGTATTAATTCTGTCGTATCTATTTTTTTATTTCCTATTTTTCTCTGTGATTAAATGCTCTATGGAACATTGTTATTGGTATCCTCAAGTATCCTACTGCTAGGAAAAACATTATGGGTCTGGCAGTGAGACTTGTGTTTGTGAGTGATGCAGACTGAAACTTAACTGACAGGGATAGTTCTTGAACTGGTTTCGCTTGCTTCAGCATTGTTTAATTGTCAGCCATAATAAAGGACTGGATCTGCATGTTGTACTGCTTCCTCTCTGGGCTGAAAGGAAACATGGCCATCTCCATCTTTAAGAACCATCACTATTTAAGTTTGATGGACTTGTACTTCACACAGTTTGGGTATATGATGGAATGTTTGGTGTGTATATTATGTTAATCGTTATTTATTCAGGAAACCTCATCAAGATCAAGATCTTTGCAAGAGAAGCCTGAGAACAAATTACATTTATTTAAGATTAAATAAGAGCAAGACTAGCAGACACAAACCAGCCATCACACAGAAACACTAAAACATTCTCATATATTAGCAAACTGAAGTTCCTTAGAGGGATGAACAGCAATTAAGTATACAGTACCAGAAACCAGTCTTCCCAGTTTAGAGTTGAATGGGGAACTTTAAATTGAACCCACAGTGTTAAGGTTGTTTACTTTGGATGTTAATTGTCCTGATAACCTAAGGCAATGCTTTGCACTGTAAATGAAAACATGATGGTTATGTGGTGATTATTAATGTCACTGACTTACTGGTTAATGTGAGAGTCATCTTAATGAAGGAAATAACAGAGTGGTTATGTATTCATACTGACAGCAGTGTAGTTTTAAAAAAAGTGTTTGATTTGTGAATCTGATATTTTTCACAAGGACACAAGTTGTAGCCATTATTTAACTAGATGGGTTCTTATGATATATAAGAGAGACCTGGTCAAATGGCAGCGCAAAAAATAGTTGGCACACTGAGTCTAAACTGATATTAACAACAACGTAGGGATTTTCCAAAATTCGGATTTCTTCGCATATTTCAGACTAAACTTTATGTTGCGTTCAAAGACTTGGTTTAAGGGAAATGCATTGGAAGCGTTCCTCTCTGTTGTTAGTTTCGTTAAACAGATGAAAAATAGTGAATGTTTTAAAATTTTGACATAACTTGAGCCACGTTAATGTATCCCGTGTGCGCCAAGAATGGCCATTATAATAAACTTAGATTATTAATATTGTTACTACTCCAACGTGATTGTCCTGGGAAGTTTTATAAACTTGAACGTACCCGACAGTCACCTCCTGCTTCCGCGTTTTCGTCCAATCACTGCGGCCTACTCGACCGGAAGTTTTGAACGAATGGTACGCGGGAAATTACTGATCGCTTCAGCCGGACAACATAAGGGGTAAGACGCTGAAAATTACTCGGTGATAACTTCAGGTCAAAGAACAACCCGATAAAACTCACTGGTGTTTGTAAAGAATACACTTGTTGGCTAACATCAACTTATTTATACATGTATCTAGTTTTGTTTTTTCGCTATAGCGTCAGGAGCATATCACCCTTTATAAAAGTAAGCTAAGTTTATTGCTAACGGTGCTAACCAACTAGTCGTAGTAGTCGGTTCCATTGACTGCAGCAAAATCATCAATTTTATTAAATTATTTTCTTCTGTGTTCCACAATACACGGTTCATATTGTCCAACGTGTAACCATAACAGACCGTGTTTGCTTTTGAGCTAATATCAGCCCATTTAAATAGGTCTGAAGCATTAAATCTACACATTTCACCCCTCTTTAGGTCGGTGTTCTTTATACAAAATGAAGGTGGTAACATGTGAGATCGCATGGCACAACAAAGAGCCAGTTTACAGTTTGGACTTTCAGCACAGCTCTGATGGACGCATTCATCGGCTGGCCACAGCTGGCGTGGACACCACAGTCCGAGTGAGTGGAGAGAGAGAGAGGAATGAATGAACCACACTCTTGCACAACAACTGTGTATATATGGTCTCTTTAAAAGAACAGTGAAACACAAAGCAAATCAAACCCTACTTTATCTTTTGGGACATAAAAAGGCACTTAATGGTGGTCGGGACAAATGTGCAGGTCCAGAGAAGTGGGTTCAAACTCTACATCATCAATGACAGTTTCTTACAGTGTCAGAAAATCTTGCATTCTCATACTCACTTAAAAGGACATCATGAAGACATTTTTCCAGAGCCTTAAATGGGTGAATGAGTCACACACAATTCATCAAACAGCACTCATTTCAGTAAACCCTTTTTGCATATTTAACCTTTCAGCTCTGCAAACTTTGCTCCTGCAAAATGCATTAATGGGTTTGATACAAAAGCAGAAAAATAGTTTTTATCTGTATTTGTAATCATATTGCAGTACAGAGGTCACCATCAAACTGCCATGATTTTCAAAGGAGGTTAATAATGGAAAAGTGAATGACATCATACATATGTTTGCAAAATAAAATAATATTTCTAATGCTGATGCAGCTTTGGCGGGTTGATGCGGGCCCAGATGGGAAGGCAGTGGTGGAGTTTCTGTCTAATCTGTCCAGGCATACCAAGGCGGTCAACGTTGTGCGCTTTAGCCCTAATGGAGAGCTGCTTGCCTCAGGAGGAGATGGTATGTCACTCATAATGTATAGACACAAGCTTTAATTTGGTTTATGTAAAAGTTTAATGGTCACTGTATAAAAGGCACTGTTAATGTTAGAAACAGAAAATGTATTCTACAATACAGTTGCATTTAGTGATCATGTTTTTTTCAAATTTGGTACAGATGCAGCGATCTTGCTTTGGAAGCTCAATGACTCTAAAGAGCCTGAGCAGGCCCCCATTTTCCAGGAGGATGAAGATGCTCAGCTCAACAAAGAGAGCTGGTCTGTTGTCAAGACACTAAGGTAATCAACTCTTGCAGGCTCGATTCTATGAAGTCAAAAAGGTTTTAAATCAATTTCTTCCGTGTTTCTTTGATTTCTAAAGTTAGTTTTCGGACTAACAATAGCACTCTGTCAAAAACAAAGCCTCCTGGTTCATTTTCCTGTGGCTGCTGGGATGGCACAGTTGAGCCTGACCCAATTTTTAATGGTTTCCACCTCGATGATATTTCAAAGTTGTTTAATATTTCTGGAAGTAATGATAAGAATCTGTTGAATCATTTTAAGCATACTCTGAAAGACTCACAGTTATATATGTCTGAAATTTCTCTGTGTCTTGGTCAAACAAGAGACAGTAAACGTTTCAGTATTAAAAGAGAACCATTGCTTTGTCAGAGATCAGATTTAATTACTTGGAGTATGGAGATCTTTTGTCCCTTATGCTGTTTGCTGTGGGGTTGATCTACATTTGTAGCAGTATTGTGGTTTTATAAATACATTTCTTTTGACGTCTTAGGGGACACATAGAAGATGTGTATGACATCTGCTGGACACGGGATGGGAACTTCATGGTGTCTGGGTCTGTCGACAACACTGCAGTCATGTGGGACATCACCAAAGGTTTGCTTGGACTCATCGATATTGTGTACCACATATGTTTTATTATATTTTGCAAGTATTTGGGTTTGGCAATATTAACATTGTCCCACCAGCTACTGTCAGCTCAACAACCAGCGATCTCTTGTCTAACTAGTCTTAAACTAGTCTTTATCCAAACTAGACGGAAACTAAACGAAACATACCCAAACCGTTTTTGGCAGGTTTGTCTTGTTCCAATGAACACCAACTCTGGCCTGATGAAATAAACCCATAACTGGCTGAGTTAGATGTGAAGATACTCTCTACACACTTACTTTCCACACTGGCTGACCATTTAGCAAAACAAAATTACAAAAACTGCCTAAAACAACCGATGATGGCGAATCACTGACAATATTATCATCTAATCACCCAGCCCTACCAAGCATACTGTAGAATATGTTGCTTTCTATTGATGCAACCATTTTTGTGTTTAGGACAGAAGCTGTGTATCTTGAATGACCATAAGAGCTACGTGCAAGGGGTGACCTGGGATCCTCTGGGACAATATGTAGCCACTCTCAGCTGTGACAGGTAGAAAAATGGTTTCAGACCACTCATGGGTCTAATCTTCACTAAATTAATGTATTTGTTGCAGCTCAGCTGACAGCAGGCGTTGAGCAGCTGGACGTATAAAGTGTTTTTATTTTGCCCTCCCATTCAGAGTTATGCGTGTGTACAGTACTCAGACCAAGAAGAAGGCTTTCTGTGTCAGTAAAATGAGCTCCGGGCCCCTTGCAGAGGGAGAGGTAAAAACTCTACACTCCATTGTTTGTTTGTTTGTTTTTTAAGATTTTTGTTGAAGAATGAACTTGCTTATGGTGCCCAGAAATGTATCTTGCAGTTTACATAGTAATTTTCAGTGCTGCATGTGTCTTTCTTTGTAGGTTAAGCAGTACAGAATGTTCCACGACGACAGCATGAGATCGTTTTTTCGACGCCTTTCGTTCACACCAGATGGGTCTTTCCTGCTCGCCCCAGGTAAGCTCCAAATAATTCTTGTATCTGACATTTATTTGGTGTAATTCTGGTATAATATCCCAGTAAAGGGAGTTTATATAAACCAAGTTTCTGTTTTCACCTCTTTTAACTTCAGCTGGATGTGTGGAAATCGGCGAAAACATCATAAATACCACCTACATCTTTTCCAGAAACGGCCTCAAGAGGTAACTTTTGTGACCTGCTGTGGCTTTTCTAGTTTTTCGGAGTCGGTGCTGGATGTATTAATGTCGGTATATGACGCACAAATCTCTGCTCTAGGCCTATCGCCCACTTACCTTGTCCATCTAAAGCCACGCTGGCTGTGCGCTGCTGCCCTGTGTACTTCGAACTGAGGACGAAGAGGGGACAAGGCAAGGATGATAATGAAGCTCTACTCTTACTTATTATTTTTTTGTTTACTCGTATGTGCTCTTCATTTTTCCTCTTTTCTATTTTACAGATGGTTCAGTTGAGGCTCTGCCCAACGTATTCCAGCTGCCATACCGTATGGTGTTTGCTGTGGCATCTGAGGACTCCATCTTCTTGTATGACACGCAGCAGACACTTCCTTTCGGCCTGGTGTCCAATGTCCACTACCACACACTCAGTGACCTTACATGGTAAACTAGCACTCTCTTCTGTACTCCTCTTTTGTAGCGCATGGGGAATCACAGCACTGAATCATTGTCATTTATGGGAATGAATCGAGGTTCATGTCCCGGTCCTGAGATAAAGTGGTTCACGGAAAAAAGTCAGCATACAAAAAGCAAAAATCAATATTAGAAAATAAAATAGTTATTGACAGACAAAGGAATGTCATTTTCAGTTCATACAAAAACTGAGGCATCAGTTTAATACTTTAATTTGAATTCCAACATCTTGTCCAGTTGCATTAATACTTGCCACCATTTTTCTGCCACTGTTCATCATGATTGTAGCTAGCTACGCAGGAGGTTGATTTCCCCTTTCTTGATCTGTCTTGCCACGCTCTGATTGGTCAACACTTTCTCCAGCTACGGCAAAAAAAAAAAGTTATTATGAAACTTTTGCTGAGGGGAGTTATAAAGATACCTGCTCATTATGAGTTGTGCAGAGAGCTGAGGCCTCTTGTTACCTTTGGTTTGACATTAAAGTGTATTTTACACAAAATGAGACCTGGAGTTGTTTCCCCCTATACCTTTAAGAAAGTGTCTATTCACTGCCTGCATGAAGAGAAGGAATTATTGCAATGACCAATACATGTTCAAGTGCACATAAAGGCATGTAAACGTTTCCCTTAACCTAAGATTATCTACTGGAAGGCCTTATTTAAAAACTGTGTTTCATTCAGCCCCACCTGCTGACTTGTTTTTTTTTCTAATATTCTCATTAGGTCTCGGGATGGTTCCTTCCTGGCAGTGTCCTCCACAGATGGCTACTGCTCCTTCCTGTCCTTCTCTCCTGGGGAACTGGGCACTCCTTTGAAGGAGCCCCCCACCCTGGAGGTCATCGCCCCAAACAGCGGTGTTGAGAAAAAGGGCAAAAAGTCATCCAAAACCTCATCTCCTGTGACGCAGCCACCAAGCTCTGCCCCAACGCCAACATCACAAGCCAGCCTTGGCAAAGATGCTACATCTGTCACCCCCCCAGAGGAAAAGAAGAGCACCCCCAGTGCCAAGTCCAAACCTCAGCCCCGCAGGATCACACTCAACACCCTGGAGGGCTGGGGGAAGCCCTCCACCCCTAAGGCCAACACTCCTTTAGCACCTCAGACCCCAACATCTGCAAGCACAAGCGCACCCTCTACTCCACAACCCCATGTCGCCCCTCTCACACCTACCAACTCCTCCACGGCTCAGCCACGCATCACCCCCTTGACTCCCTCCAACCCTAAAGGTCTCAACAGTGCCAGTGCTCCTGGGTCCACCACCCCAAAGGGACCCACACCAAGGTAATTGTGAAAGGACTTATACTGTTTGAAATTGTTAGGTATGATCATACCACTGAAAATGTGAACATGAAATGTGTCTTTCACTGTTGGCAGGTAGGTTTTTCAGTGCAAGTGAGGTAATGTGTGTGTATCAGGGCTGCTACCCATGATTATTACCTTGCTGGGTAATGATTTAATCCGTAACATCACAAGAAATAATGACAAATCACAATTTGCTAAGCCCACCAGGTGGTATGTTCAAACTGCTTGTCCTATACAAAGCCTTTTATTTACATTGATTTAAACCTGCCAGTCCTCATGTTTGAGAATGGAAACGAAATATATTGTTTTACTTTTTTGCTTGATTGTTTTATTTCATTTTAATTGTATCAATCAATTAATTTTTAAAAGCATTAGTGCATATTTATACTTTATTGTCTCTACTGTTGTCAGTTAAGTCAGTGTTAAGCCAAGTGATGTGGGCACTTTTACCTGTTTTGTTTATTCACGTCAATCTGACTCCACACTGCCAAAGTTACTTTCGTCACGTTAACTGTTTTGAATGTCATATGTTTACACTCTTTATATGAACATTACAAAGGAAGCCATATCTATATAACACTTTTCATAACTAGGGTTATTAAGTACTTCACAGTTGCAAAGAAAAACAATAAAAAGCATCTGAGTAAGTATTTGATAGAAGACGAGCAAGAACAACTCAGTTCCCTGAGTACTGAGACTGCTCAGTAGTCTGGAGTTTATAGACAGCTCGAGTCCTAAACTTTGATTGGAGCTCTGACAGATGCATGGTGGAGAAGTAATTAGAAGGATTTTGAATTCAGCTCAGTGCAGTGAAGCCATAGCTGGGGTGATATGGGAATCGTGCACCAGAATTAATGTACTTTGATTCATTAAGGGTATTTTAGATGTGCTGTAGGTGGTTTGGGGAGTGTAGGTGCTGCCAGAGAGTACACTGTATGGTAATTTATGGAAATACTTGAACTATTCAAATGTGTTGTGAGTCAGACTAAGGAAGTAGCAACACAGAGCACACTGCATCCACCTCCCTCCCTCCAGTGATTAAAGTAACTAAGCTGATTATCTCTAAAGATGCAGTTGACAGAGATGTAACAGAATGTTTCTAAAAGGTATGAAATACTTTTCCTAAGTACACTTTTAACTGTTCTTCCACAAATCCTGGACAAGTACAACGAGCTGTAAAGGGTTTGTGATGTTTCGTTGCTTTAGTACTGGCTGTGAGAACAAAGCCCTGTCTGGTATGAGGGATTCGTTGGACCCCCCACTGACTATAAAATAATCATCACCCTGACAGACTGCTTGTAGACAATAGCATGTCTGCACATGCTTTTGTATTTGCCCTTGTATCTTGGAGTATTTGCTGTGGCTAGTCTTGACTAGTTTTACTAGTAGGAAGAACACAAAAGAGGATAAATGAAGTGAAACAGTGACTCACTTTGTTCACTGTAGAAGAGTGTCATTTCTGGGCTTGTCTGTTCTCTTGATCTCATGCTTGGAACGTCTTTACCAAGAATGCCTTTTCTGTTTATCTACAGGAGAGTATCACTGACTCCCGTTGCATCTCGTTCTCCAGCTGTTAGCTCACTCTTCCGCACTCCCTCCTCCACCGAGAAGGCCAAACACGGTTAGTGAGGGCATCTGCTGCTGCAAAAATCACCACCAATGTTTTATGACTGAAAACACGTGCAATACTATTTGAAAATTACCCCACAGTCCTCACTGGCATCCTCTGTCCCACAGTCTGTTATAATTAGGGGCACATAATCCAAAATGTTCTCTCCTGATACTGTGTCAGATATCGCACCACAGGGTATCTGATGATACAGAGCAGTGGCCCCATACCAGTGCTTTCTTTTTCTCCAAATTTGAAATCAAAGTCAAACTTCCTGGAGTCATTCTCAATCATCATGAGGCCAGGAGCAGCTGTGGCACTTGGAAATTAAAAACTGATAGCTGAAACAACTTTTTAATTACATTGATCAAAAAAACTATCATGTCCTGAGCCATTTAATCAGCCAGATAATCATGTTAAGTATCAGGGTTAATACAAAACCAAACATGCATTGACCACATCTTTAGTTGTCATCAGTATATATTTGCAGAAATAGTGCTTTTGTCAAAGCTCTAGTCAAATCAATTAACATATAGATTAGCGTAAAAGCAAGAACCTAAAACCTCTTTAGTTAAAACAACGAAATGAAATCTAGAAAGAGGTGACAATGTTATAATAAAGTCCAGTGGAGCAGAAAACACAAGCAAAGTGTAGCCTGATTACCCAAACCACTCTGTTGAAAGTTAGCACCAAATGTTGGCACACCAAAAATGTTGGTCATCAGCATTTATTACATAGGAAAATTGTGTGTGTGCTATGGCAAGGATAGCAACTGTGCCGGGCCCTAACATCAAAACAGTGTTGACACAGCTGTGCCCTGGCTTCATTGGTATTATTATGATTATTGGTATTTCACTGTGCACATGGATCTGTTGGTCTGCTATGTAAATTTTGACTGACCTCTGTTGAACCAAGTCTCTTACATGTTACATAGTTTCTTACATCACAACAGAGGACCATTTATCTCTGATCCCTCCATTTGTATTTCTCCAGAGAGGCCTTCTCCTCCCACCGATCCAGCCTGCCAGCCTCCAGAGTCCAAACGGCCCAAGACCAGCGAACCTCCAGCAAAGACCAGTGTCACCCAGGCTTAGTGTGCACTGGAAACGGTGTGGTGCTGTGATTTCAGAAGAGACTACAAACACCAGAGGGTGATAATTAAAAGAAGCCTCAGTAGAAAGCCACTGAGCCGGCCCATGGATGTAACACCATGGTGCAATAGCATTGTGTTTTGGGTTGATATTGTCTGTAGTTGATGTAACTAAATGAAGTGTCAACATTACGTCAACATTATTCAGTTGTAAAAGAAACTGCATTGCAGTAAGTGTCTTGAATTCATTGACTCCTTTTTAGTCATTTTGTGTTTTGTATCATACAGTAAACAAATTTTGAGGTAATTGTGTTATATTTGATTTGTTTGAAATTCAGATGCTTAAGGGATGATCTGTCCCTTAACTATAACAGCTCTCGAAACCAGACGATAAAAAATAAAATGAGCACTTCAGGGCTTATTGCCTTGCAGGAGTGTTGAATATACAACCTGAGTCTTATTTTTTAGACTGAGAAGTGGGGTGAAAATCTCACCGTTGTCAAACATTTAAGAGTCATTTTCTCATCTACTAAAGGCTGTTTCATATGCAGGGCATGTTAAAGTGGTTTGCAGTACATGCTTTCTTAACTATAAGCAGCTGCCTGGTGTGTTAAACATTACTTTCTAAAAGGAAAATGATCCTTCATAGGTCTGTCTCTGTATTGAACCTAAACTGATTGGAATGTACCATCTCTTAGGTCATCTTTACAGCTTTATTGAGCCTAATATGAGAATTAATGCTGTGTCAGTAATATGCTTAGCTGGATCATTCATATTAATTATTCAGTTTGCCAATATATTATAATTTCTATAGATTTCAATCCATTACGTGATGTTAAATGTTCTCCACCACTCACGCAATGAATCCTTTATTTCTTTATTGTCCCAAAGGACATCAAATTGAAACTTTGATTCTTAAAAACACATATCATCCAGTAAATCACCTAACACGTGTAATATATAGAATAAAACCTTTTAATGCCCCAATTAATACATTCCATGACCCCTGCATCACCAATGGTGGAACTAGGTGTATAACAGTAATTACAGTTGCTTTTGCTCAGATTTCGTTGTGCAAACCTAGTATTACAAAAGAGCAATGGTGATGAAACCATGCTTGGAATACAAACACCTTATATTTGCACAGGTTTCTATGCCTACAGTTAAATGTACGGATTACCCAATTAATGCAACATGCATTCACAAGTATTTCCCCATTATGCCGCATTGACTAAACCAATGTGCAATTCTGGACAGAAACAGTGTTGTAAAGTTAGACAACAGTTCATGAACTAAGTTCAACATAAATAACACAAATGAAATTCTCTACCTGAGTCATTCTACCTCTGCAGCATTTCACACACTACAAATCAATAATAGCAGTTTTAGAAAACAACTAATAATAAAAATGCAACAGTGACTGAAATACAGCAATTAATATATAATGAGGTGATGATGACAAGGTGCTGGTTGATGTAGCCCATCCATTTCATACAGATGTTTTAATTTTCTGTTCTGTGTAGCTCTTAAGAGCTAAAACTCAGAGAGGTAATGTGTGTGTGTGTGTGTGTGTGTGTGTGTGTGTGTGTGTGTGTGTGTGTGTGAAAATTGAGCCAACGCTATTGGCAAAATGATAAAACATTTGTAATTGATCAGATGATGGGGACAGGTAATATTTTAAAATCTGAAATCGTGTAATCTTATCTATTCTTGCTAAATAATGTCATTTTCATCATAAGTCATTTTCAGAGGACAAAAACTCGGCTGCCGTGACTAATTGTATCTAGAGATGGGTGTATCGTGTCTAACTTGACTGTGCAGCAAGTGAAGCGCTAGTATGCGCTAACAACCTACCTTGCTGCGAAGACACGAAAACTAACTTGAGTGACATCTTTATCAGCCAATCACATTACGTCTGAGCAAAGGCTCTTTAAAGCTTCTGCTAATGGCCTTTGTGTGAAGGCGGGGAGGATTTGGCACGGTTAGGCTGCTGATTAGCAACAAACAGAAGGTTACGAGTTTAAAAAATTGAACTGTTTGACCACCAGACTGGTTTTGTGGCACCGAGAGCGGTATGAACTATGTCGGGTGTCTAGCCGGAGCCTGTTGGGTTGCTTTTGAGGGGAACGCGCGGTGATTTATAACATTTCGGGCTAATAGCGGAGGCAACCTCGCGTTTAGGTCGTTGAAGTGGCGATGCTGAGCTGATAGCTGCGTCATCATGTTGCTTCCGACTCGAGTTGGCGAAAAGAAATCTCAAGTTAACGCCAGCGGTGAGGCTGCCCGCCGTCATCCAGCCCCTGAGGGCCACTCCCGGCTCCTGAAATAGATGGAAGACGGACTGCTGGTGAGCGGTTAGCGGTGAATCCGTTTTACGTGGTCGCTGTAAAAGTGGTGACTTTCCATCACTTGGCTCGGCGTTGTTGGCGCGATACTCGGCTGGCTGCATTTATTATCTGCACTTGGATGGGCAGTTACACATTTGTGTTGGCGTCACAACCCGCAACATTGAACAGAAATGTGACCAAATGGGTTTTTTTACTCTAACATAAAGTGCAACTATATTGAATTTTGGATAGTGATAAATGATGCCCTCAGTGACAGCTAGGGTACAAAGCAGGACCCTCTTGTGAAATGTTACCATCTGACGCTGCCTTGCTTCTTGAAACCCCCAAACAAGCTTTTACATGCCATCATGAGAAACGTTATGGCTCATTTGAAGTAAATGACTTTATAACCGTCCATTAGGATTTGTAAGTCTAATAGCAGGGTGTCAAAGAGTACTCCCCTGGATTTGTTTTTTGGGGTCGGTGGTCTGTTGTCTGCTGTCACCGTATCCACGTGGACTCGGTTGGGTAAAGTTTGGCTCGGTGAGTCAAGAGAGGGGGCTGTAGGAAGAGCCTCCCTCTCAGTCTGGATAAAGTTGCATTTCACAACAAATTATAAATCGGGTTAAACATGGCCGGCGACTGCACCCACACCAGCGCTCATTACGCGAGCACAGAGACGTTTAGTCCGACCGAACCCTGGTCGGTTGCTGACAGAGCCGGAGAGATGGAGACAGCTGGGATCTCGAAAGGGCGTGGACTCCCTGCACAGTGGACGCCCAACTTTGAGGTGATAGACGGGCTACTGTACCGCAAGAAGCTGGAAAGGGGCTTCATCAACTACCGGGAGGTTTTGGATGAGGACCGGAGACACGAAGCCATCGCCACCTTTCACCGGCGACGGCCGGGTCAGCGCCACCTCTCCCTGGAGGAGACCTACAAATGCGTGGCCGAAAACTACTGGTGGGAAGGTACTAACATCATTGATTTTATAGGACATAATGCAGTTCCTCTGTCTGTAAACCAACTTCTTACTTCCCACTGATTTGTTTTGGGTTTGTTGATTTCTAAGGAACAGGAAGTATATGGACATTTCAACAAAACAAAGATAAATAAAACTGCCTTCGATATAAATGATTGCTGTTAATTATGGTTTCATTTGGATTCAGAGTTCACTATCTGTCTTTTGAAAATCTTATTAACTAAACTATAACTGTTTTCTCCCAGGGATGTTTTTCCAGATCAGAGACTTTGTCCTGGGCTGTCCAGAGTGTCAGAGTCAGCGCACCAAGAAAACAGAGGTACGGGAAAGCTGCAAGTTGCAGCGGCTAATACCAACCAGAGGCCGTTTTCCCTCATGCTCCTATCAAACTTTGAGGCATTCTTTTGTCAGTGCCTCATTTTTATCCTCCTCGCACGTTTTAATTCACACTTTCTCACTCTCATTCTCACCTAATCCTGCTCTCACACTTTGATGTCTCCTACAAGTGCTTTCACGCACGTTACATTCCTATGATGCCGCACTTTGTGCCTCTGACTTGCTGCCTTTGCCTCTCAGGAGCTGGATGGCAGAAGATGTGTCACAAAGACGATGGCGTCACATGGCGCTGACATGCTGAGCAAGCTGAGGAGTCAGCGGGAGGCGGGGCTGTTCTGTGATATTACCCTGCGCACGAGCGGGCGACCCTACTTGGCCCACAGAGCTGTTCTGGCAGCCGTCAGCGATCACTTCCAGGAAATCTTCACAGAAATGGACTCGAACATGAAAGCAGACATAGATCTCACTGGTAAGAATAGATGACTAGAGGCCAAACTGACAGTAGACAATAGCAATGGTGCAGCTTTGTTTAAATTTGGGGCTGAATGTGGAATTACAGACCTGCCTGAGCCTCAGAGTAGAATCATTGCCAGCAAACTTCCAATAGGACTACATCAGATGGTCAGAGTTTGTGTTAAAATCACCCTTTTTTCATTCGTTTAACAGCTATTCCTGTTACCTTTTGTGCACACAAGCTTTTGCAAGACTATGAATGTCTTCCAAGAGAGACTGTGTGAAATAGTGCGCTGTATCTTCATATTTCACTTAAATATTTCATCGCACCCTTATCTCACTGTCAGACTTTCACCCCACCTTCAGGTGTAGCTGAAACATCTATATAACTTGTCAGCCTTCTGACATAGTCTGACAAACATTGCACAAGCGAATTCTTGTTCTCACCCATTCCGGTCTTTATTTATGTAATCAGTTAATCTCTAGAAAATTAAACTGTTTTCTTTACAAAATGAAATAACAAACACTGCTCACTATGATTCCCCAGAGTCTAATGCCAAATTTCACTGCAGCAGTTGTGGTACTTTTTGGTATCATCTCGAGGTTCCCAGTAAGATGAGCTAATACTATACAGGGATGTAGAAACATTTAAGCTCACTGATTGGTTAAAGAGAATCATCACTTTTCTGTCATGGACATCCTGCAAATGACTGCAAATTGCCACCAAATTTTAAAAAAAGTTATTCCCTGACCTCTGTTTGGTTGTCTATAAAAGGCTCTCAAATGGGGAGCAATTCCTTCATTCATGCTGTGTGTTTCTGTCATGTTATGGATGATGTCAGCAGCAGTTTCATCCAGTGTCGCTATGATAATTAGCTATGAATTTAGGTGCCTACATTGATGGGTACCAGCTGCTGTCAAAAACTGTATCAAAGTAACGTACCTGGCACCAAAAATGCATTTAGAGCAGATGCTGATTCATTTTGTTTGCCGATTAACCCACTATAGTTGATGATAAATTATAATTACACTTAGCAACTATGGTTCAGTCAGTGTTTGTGTGATGTCCTTTTGGTTAACATGTCAGCGTGTTTCCACTACATAGCTCATGTAGTGGCTTTTCCCATCGGTCTGCTAGCTCATGTGATACATTCATCAGTCACTGATGACCACTTGAATGCACTCACGTGACAATTCCTGATCTGAATTTATACAATTCATCTCTCATCATAAACCCAACAAAGGTTTGTAGAACACTGAGTGCTGCAGAGGATACGCTGGTCATTCTGCTAAAAGTTTCTAAGCTTCACTTCAAAGTCTTTTTGAGATGTGTCGTCTTCGTCAGTTTGTCATCACGAATTTGGTCTAGAAATCAGGAGTTAGAGGATTCAGTCCCTGAACTGTGTTAAAGCCACATCCTGTTTCTTATTTCTGTTTTACAGGAGCAGAAGTGTCCCTGATTAAAGTAGTTGTTATATTATCTTCTATCTCTACCATCGTGTTTACACTTTGCTGCCACTCTGACTGCTGTCTCTGATCCTCTGTTTACACTGAGTCAATTTCATGTCACGCATCTCCTTCAGTGATTTGCCGGGGTTCAGCTTATCTAACTAAATCCTCTTTTCACCTTCAGGTTTTAGTGAGAACAGCCTTCTGTCTCTGCTGGATTTCTCCTACTCGTCCACTCTGTGCGTTCGTCAGGAAGACCTACCTGAAGTCATCGCCATGGCCCGCCACCTGGGCATGTGGCCTGCAGTGGAAGCCTGCTCTGCTCTTATGAAAGAGCAGGAACAGCAGCTCAATACTGGCAAGGGCTTTACCTCACCCTGTGCCAGAGCATGTCATGAGCGTCACCGCCAGCAGAGGGAGAGCAAAAGTAAAAGAGCGTTGGGATCAGAGGACAATATGACCAACATTCCAAGGCTGGATGCATCAGATGAGTCTTCAGAAGGAAGTCCAAGGCGCAATTTGCGCAGGACACCAAAATCCCAAAGCCATAATGGTCTCCCTCAGAGTCCCTCACACAGGATGAAGCTCATGGACTTCATATCTCCCTCTTCCAAGAAGGCCACTACACCTCGACACACCATAACCAAACTGCAGTCACAGAATTACTCACCCATGTCACCATCAAACACTCGTCTTCTCCGCTCCACTCCTGGCGCAGCCAAGGAGGTTCAGAGATTACTAGAGACCCCTCAACGAAACAAGAAACCTCACACTATTAGTCGGCTATCAAGCACCTCCCGATTGAGGCCCAGTGCTGTGTGCAGCCCCATCAGGGTGAAGCAGGAAGTAGAGGAGGTTGGAGAGGATGAGCAGGATTATGCAAGAGCACAGGAGAAGTACAAGCTTATGAATGTTCTTGGGTTACAGAGGACTGCCCTCCTCCCCAGGCCAGAAGATTTAATTGGCTGGAGACAAAAGAAGCGACTGAGGAAGCTAAAGGCTAATAACTATTCATTGACCAAGCGGCGGAAACCACGCTCCACCTCCCCAGGGCTACCATTTGGAGATGTGACGCTGTCACTTCCCCTCTGTAACCCCGTTAACACTCGCCTCCTCAACAAGTCAGTAAAGACTAAGCCTGTGGGACCAGTCAGCATGGAGCAGATGACAAAAAAGAGGCCAAAGGCTGTTCGGCGACATTTCCCTCCAAGTGACAGGAGCATGCGAAGCAAAGGTGTGTTACCGCCTTCCTTCGGGGGGAGAGAACTCAGACGGTCAGTGAGGAAGAGTGACAGTGTCCACCTTCCTGTCCAGCAGCCTCTGAGACGCAGCAGTAACAAAACTCCAGTGAGAAAAACAGTCAAGATCAAGTCAGAACCAGCTGAATACTCTATCTCAGGTCTCAATCTTCCATCAAACAATCACCGTTACCACACACCTCGCAAATCCCCACCCTCACAGAGGACACAGGCCAGAAATAAGGTCACTGTAGACTCAGTCAAAACACTGCGTTACAACAGCAGCCGACCAACAGCAAAGGCCAAGCTTAGGCGAGGCTCCACAAGGGAGGTGGAGGAGACAAAGTCTAAGGCTAGAGAGGAGGGAAGGAAGGTGTGTAGCCAGGGGCTTGGGGCAGTCATGGACACTAGACCGAAAGTGAAGATTAATGAACCTGGTGGGCTCCCGTTTTCAGAGCAGGCACCTCCCTCATCCATCTATAATCACCCTCTGTACAAAGTTATCAAAGAGGAGCCAGCAGACCCTGTGCCAGTCGGACCTTTTTCTGATCCTCCCTCACCAGACCTGGGTAAGCGCCAGAGTAAGCCCCCCATCAAATTACTGGACTCGGGCTTTCTGTTCAGCTTCTGTCGGCCAGCAGGTGGGGCAATGGCAGTACTGAAGAAAGAGGAGGAGAGCGTGGATATCTGCTTGACACGTTCTGTGTCACAAGTTGGGGAGAAATTTGGAGCAGAGGAGTCCCCCCACAGGGCACTGAGAGCCAGAGGGCCACCCACCCTGCCTGTTGTGAAGATGGAGAGGGAGGAGAGAAGCGTGAGCCAAAGCAAGGTTCAGAGACCCAGGCTGAACTCCCGAAACAACACTCTACACCTGGCCAACTCAGCTGGGTCCAAGGCCACACAGACCATGCCAAAGGTAGTTAAGATGGAGGGCTGTGATTTACGCTGATGACTGTGATTTCTGTAGGGTTGACAGATGTTTCAGGAAAAAGGCAGTAAAGGAGAAACCCTTCAGATAAACACTTAAGTATAATCAAGATTTTGTAAAATCATTTGGAATAATTTGTCACATTTAGCTTATTGCCTACATCCATTTGAGCATTCAGTTTTGGATGTATGTGACGTATCTTGCATCCACACAATTTCCAACCCTGTTTTTTTTTTTCTGCAGCAGCAAGGCAAAGTCCCTTTGAGCAGCAGGAGCTGTGTGATTCTGGATGCAGTGCGTCGGGCAAGGCTAAAGCAGCTCCGAGGGCCTCGCAGTCAAGCCCCCAAAGTCCCAAAGTCAGCCCATGCCTGTCTTCAGTGTTCAGCCACATACAAGGACTGTGATGCTCTAATCATGCATCGCCTCAAGCACATTGAGGGAAAACACTGGCCATGTCCGGTAAGCACTGGCTTTCCTTTTCCTTAATAATGTCAAACACGATACACAACTCTAAGGGATAGAAAATGATGACCTGGAGCCCCAGAAATCAGCATTTACTAATTTACTCCCACCAGTGTCATGGCCCAGCTCAAGACCATGACAAAGAGAGGTCCAAACACACCAAGAATGGTTAACCAATTGTATTCAACATGACAAAATAACAACCTAACTAAAGTGTGAGTGGTCCATCAGTGAGGTCAGGGTGCATGTAGGATCTTGCATGAGTGGAGTTGTGCATAGTTGAGGTGCATAAAAGGAAAAGAGCATAAAGCAACTAACATGACCATACCTGGCTGGGAAGGTAAGCAACAAGGGAAAGAGGCCAGGGAGAGCAGGGAAAAGAGGTCAAATGAGCAGGGAGACAGAGAGCAGATTGCTCCTGGGATTTAAATACCTGCCCACAGGCCACGGCTGTGCGCTTGGCTCCTAGAAGTAGAGCTTCTAGATTGGCACAGGCGGGAAAATGTTGATAAGAAGCGGGCTGTGACACCAAGCAATATGACATGATTTAGAGGGCTATCCAGTTGTGTAGTGAGGCACATAACTGATACACCTCTGATGTGCTCCTCTAGTTCATTGGTGTGGAGACTTGTCAAACTTTGTAGAAGATGTTTGACAGCTTCTGGTGTAGACACTATCGTACAGTAGTGAAAATGAATTTTACTCAATACACTTAAGTACAATTATGAAGAACTTTAGTACTTCTGTTTAACTGCTGTAAAAGAAACAACTCCGTGGTAAAGAATGTAATAATTAAAATATTTGCATTCATCAAAATAATATGTAATAATCTAAAGAAATAGAACTTTGTAAGTGCAAACCAGGGGGAAAACAGCTAACCTCTGGCTCTGGAGTCTCTACTGGTTGCCTAGCAACCTCACAGTGACAACAAACTCCAGGAAGTTGTACTTTTCTACACTGTTTCCCCTGATCTCCAGCCTTTATGTAGAGCTGAGCTAACCAGCCCCTGGCAGTAGCATATTTATGAACCAGACCTCAGAGTACAATCAGTCTTATCTCTCAGCAAAATGTCAAACATCTCCTCTCAGAAAATAAGTTTCCTTGTGCTAAATTTGTGTCCTCAGTGTAACCCAAAACTTACCCATTATCTGTCCATTTCTGTTCTTTTAACCCTTTTCTTACCCTCTCTGCTCTGTAGCTCTGCAGTAAGACGTTCTTTCGACTGAGGAATGTACGGAACCACATCCGCACCCATGACCCCAAGTTGTACAAATGCCGGAGTTGCATTGTTGCTGGTTCCTGAGGCAGCTGGAGCGTCCACTCAAGCAGCGAGACTAAGGTGGGTGAGAGTGGCACATTTCAAGCCAAAGCTACTCTTGAGTAAACAGCAAATGTGCCTCGTGCTCCTTTTGCACGTCTGTTATCTTGTTGCAGTGTTGTCTATTCATTGTTGAGCGTGTGCAGATGAGCATGTATTCCACTGTCACATCTTGCAGAGGCAGCTGTCAATACATTACAGTGAATTGTGATCAACAGTCGCATTGATTTTCTTTAGACTCTGATTATTAACACTTGTGTTTGTTCTCCAGGATGAAGGCTGTCAGTGTCTTGACACCAGCGAACAGACTGAAGCCACAGGCACATGATTGATCAGCAGCTTGTACATAATGCATCTGTCACACACACAAGCACAACAGTCTATGGAAAGGCATAATTACTCTGATTCTAATCATTGCCGTTGTCAGTGATTGCTAATGTTATTTAAATAACCAAACCAAGATTGCTGGTCCTGTTTGCTTATCTGTAGCTACAGAAGGTTAAACTTGAACATTTACACTCAGGGGGTGGGGAAGGTGATGCCACGGTATAAAGTGATTTAATGTCACGGTTGTGTATAAAACGAAATGTAAAGTGATTGTTATAACTATTACTGCTACTTATTGTTATCATTATTTTTCTATGTATAGATGAATTTTGAGTGCACTTATCATGGCTTATGTTGTAAACCTAAGAAGTGGTATTGAAATTGAAGGTTTCCACAGAAGGAATACTTGAAGTGATGTGAGCGCTGGTGGGAATACTTGAAGTTGGAGGGAGTCCTGGGAGTGAGACTGCCCCTTTGGGTGTTTCAGTGGGTTTTGTCCTCTTGGTGTGCTAACTTTAAACAACTCGACTAGTCTGTCCCCCCTTTTCGTATTGATATGCTAGTCTCTCATGGTCTGTGAATCTGGGATTCGACTGGTATAGTGACACCACTGCATGTGTATCTGCAGGCCATTTGTAGTCCACTGTCTTTTCTAAGGCTGCCAATTTTAAAAGGGAAACGTGTCTCGTTTTTAATGTGAATTTCTGAATATTAATCAACACAGCTGTGTCATTACAGGTGTTTTATTGATCTTTTCCTTCACTTTAATCCAAGACACCCATTGTCTTGTTCTACTTCAAATTCCCCCTTGAATAAATGCAATGTCTTCACATGGAGAGATGTGTTTCAAACTGATTTTAAACATAAATGAGTTGTCTCTCGCTGTCTGTCAAAAGGCTGAATAAATTTTTGATTTTTATATTGTGTTACTCTTGCTTTAACTACATGTTTTTATACATGTTCTGCACTACTGTTACTAAAAGAAACAACGGAGTCAGTGTAGCCATTGTTACACAATTCTAATGACTGGGATTTATTGTCATGATTCATACTGTTGAGGAAAAAGTACATAGTTTTTTTCTGAAGACAGCTTCTAACTGCTAACCTAAGAGGATCCTCTCTATTAAAGATGTTACCAAAGCTTTCTGATGGCTTAATAACAGTGGGTTTCATGTGTTGAGTTGTTCACTACAATCATATCAGGAGTAGAGCTGAAACAGTTAATATCAATCAGCTGTTTAGATCATTGATTAATTTTTAAAGTAATTAAATATCTGCTGCTTATGTTTGTCTTATTTAATGTTGGATTAAATATTGATTTTGGACTGTTGATCTGATAAAACAAGTAATAAGAAAACATTTTAGGCCATTTTTCAGAATTTTCAGACATTTTAGAACTACCAAATTATTGGGTAAATATACAGCAATCATATACAGGAAATATATACATATGTATAATAAACAAATTTCAGTGCTATACTGCTGCAAACATACTCAAGTGCAATGGTGGTGATGGACTGTTTGATGCAGTCACCATTGAGTTCTGTATTCAGTGCATTTATTCAGTCAACAAAAAGGATGAGGAGCTCTTTCTCGGGAGGTCGTGATCCAGGAGGAATGAGGAAGAGCTTTAGGCATGAATCACAGCTTTGCATCCTTTTTGACTGACTCATCAGTAGAAAAAATGGAGGTCTTTGTATTTACCACGTGTGGTGCACTGAGACAAGATGAAAGACTCATTTTCAGCCAATATAAGATGAAACTCTGATGATCCGTCTGGATGACATTTGGCCATTACGACAATGGACTGGGATGGGAAGTGTACAACAATGGTAGAATTCTAAAAAAACTGTGAAAACAGGCTATTTGAGATGTAGACAGTATGAGAAATGAATCAGAAATGTGTGAAAATGAAGGCTATTGAATACATGAAAGTAAATCTACTGGATGTAAAGAAAGATATTGCAGATAGAAACAGGTCAGAAACTGTGTAAAGAAAAATACATTGTTAATAATTACAAATGTAAGCATTAGGAAAGTTGGAACATACAGACCATGCAGGCATCCAAAGCTGACAGAGAGGGTATATGATTACAGAGGATGTGCCTGCCAGAATCAAAGAGCATCTGTAGTAAAGGTTAGCTGCCGACTGAAGGTGCTGAAAGGAATAACAGATCATTATAGAGGGTGGAAGGTGTTTAATCTCTTTTTCACTCTCTGCATTTGTCACTCATTTATTTAATCCAATCTCATTCTCTAAGGAGTTAAATTAGTCTAGTGATACATGTGTAATTCATAAAAACAGCGTTTCGTTGCAACTTGTCAAAAACATCAAACATCAACATCATCAACAAGTGGCTCAGCAGCACTGCATCAACATTAGTGTGTGGCAAAGAAAAATATGCAAACTCCTCATATTAAAATGACATTTTAGTTATATTTTTAACATTTTATTTGCATTCATGAGCATATGATCAAATCTATGTGCACATATCAGTTTTGAATAAACTAACATCCTGCAATCCATGGATGCATGTTGTACCCTGAGTTATATGAGAGTTATATGCACATGCAAGAAGAATTTGAAAATCAAATGGTGTTTTTAATTACTTATGGCTGAAAATACATACATACGTGGAACTCAAATTGGGTCATATTTGCTTTTTGGATATGAATCGATTCCCAAACTGCCACAACATTTTTACTAATTACTTACTTCCCACTCCACACGTCCTTCCGAGCACAGCACACAGGACGCGTGTTTAAACGTCAGCATTTGCACAAGTGTCTTTGAGTCAAGTCTCTGAAAGCTGAGCTGCGAAGTCAAAAGAGACGTTTTCAGCAAAAAAATCTCACTGGTGCATTCGTTGTAATGACAACGCTCATCAGAGCAGACAGACAGAGGAAGCAGGGACTTGTTCACTCTGTGTTACGCACAGAATAAAGCACCACAATTAACAATCATAGCTCTCTTTCCTTTGAGTGCATCTGTTCCCATTTCTCTCATAATTCAGTTTTAATCCATCACCAAAGCACAAATATATAATATATATTCTATCTCATAATTTACAGCCCTTTTGTTGTACGACGAGAAAATTTTTGAAAATATCCAAGTTAATGTGTTCTATTGTGCAGCTGACAGCAAACCAACAATACCATAACCTGACACTAGATGACAGCCTCCACCAGTGGATAACAATGGCTCACTCTGCAACAATAAAACTACAATGCAAAATGGTTCCAGCCATATTAACCCCTACTTCTGGAAACCTCCACAAAACACCCATGTGGGGTATCTGAAGTGGGGGGGCATTACAAGTCGATTAAATTCATATCCAGAGCATGCTTTAAAAACACACTAATGTTGATCAAGGTCCATAATGGCGGCAGTGATTTGCAAGGGAAAACTCTGCTCTGACTTTTGGCTTGGCACAAAAAAAAGATTTTATCCTTAGATTTAATGATTAGAAATCACAGTGATATTAATAAAAACTGCTATACAAAAGGTAAAAGAATGTGGTTAAAGCACTATTAACTCTCAAATGGTCGATCCAGTTTGTGAACTGTGGCTTTGAATCAACTTTTAATTAATGGAGCCCATCATACATAAAGGTTATATTACTAAGACATTCTGACACGAATAATGAAAACAAAAACTTAAACTAATGATACTGTGTTAATGTTTGCATTAATTGATTAAATAGGCCAAAAACTGAGTATGCTGATGTTAACCCGGCAATACCATTAACTTCAGTATCTGTTGCAGCTTATTATAGAGTAAAACTCTTGGTGCCTCCACGCTGCAGCATTATTCGGGGGCCTTGGTATACTTTTTCAGACTAATAACCAACAGGGCTTACTAGGGTTACCCTTGTCCCACCAGCGGCCGCATATGTGGGCTTATGTGAGTTTAGGGAGCCATGGAGAGTACGCCCAGGAACAGCTGACAATTTATGCTAGTGGGGCCCCCACATTCTCAGAGAGAGAGAGAGAGGTTGGGGGGGCGCGGGTGGAGGGGGGGAGAGGAGAAAGAAGGGGGGATGGAGAGAGTGGAAAAGGGTAAGGAGTGAGGACAGGTGGGAGCAGAGCAGACCTGGGTTGAAGGGGTGAGAGAAAGAGAGAGAGAGAGAGGGAGAGGGAGAGAATAGGGGGGAGAGAGGGAAAGGGAGGCTGTCTTGTTTGTAGCTTGTCAGCAATTGCTTGAGACAAGCTTCCCCTCCATGTGTGAAAGCTACTTGGCAGGAATGCTTGGGTTGTACCAAGTGCAGCCAGGCGAGAGGGGGGTTCCACAAGAGGAACAGACCCGGATTGAGGAGCCAGTGTGTGGCTGAAGTAATCCTTCAGCGGTGTCGGCTCTTTGATGTTGTATCTTTGTGGATGTGTGTGTGTGTGTGTGTGTGTGTGTGTGTGTGTGTGTGTTGGGGAGGCGAGGAGGGGGGGCGGTGTGTGGGTGTGAATGGGGCTGGAGAGAGCGTTCTGTATGGATATGTGCTCTCTCTCTCCCCAGCAGCAACAAAAGAGAGGGAATGAGACACCCCCCGTAACCCCCCCCCTCTCCTCCTCCTCCCAGGCTCTCAAGAGAAAGAAAGCAAAAAAAGGAAAAGAAGCTGATGAAACCTGAAGTGGTCCTGCAGTGTGAATTGTGTGTGTGTGTGTGTGTGTGTGTGTGTGCCTCTGTTGTGTGCCTGTGCATACATACACACAGATACACACAGATGCTCATATGTACATCTGCATATTTGTGTCTATCTGCACGCACGCCTGTGTGAGTAGCGTCTCCAATTTAATCTGTTTACTAACAATCTGTGTGTATGCTGTGTGCGCTATTTATGTGTTTGTGTGAACGCCTGTGTGTGTCGAGCCCAATCTGTGGGTGGGTTTTTGCATGCAATTGTCCCTGTGTGTTTCAGTGGTGCGGTCATGTTATGTGTTTTCTCCCCAGTAGAGGCTGTTATTGTCCTAAGAATGTGTGTGTGCGCGTGTGTGCGTGAGTGTGCACATGGGGGTCAATCTCCAGTAGCCTGTTGCTTTCTGCTTCTGACTGCTCTCTGCTCTACATCGGCAGGAATGCAGACTGAGATGGATTCCTGCAGGATTCCTCTCCTCTGGCTTCATTATTCCCAGTGCCGCCGCTGTGCAAACACGCACACACACACACAAACAGGAATATTCTACACCCTGAACAGACCGGTCTCAGTAATGAAGACACAACAGACTGTTTAGTTCCTCCTTCCCAAACAACTTTCTAATCCAAATAACTGAGCTACAACTCTCCTCCTCCTATTTTCTTCCCTTTCACCCACTCACCCCTCCATCCCTCTCACTCATAGTCTCACAAATGCGCACTCTGCTGTTGGCAGTCACAGAGTTTTATTTCCACACTCATCCTTTGTGCATGCATGTGTGAGTGTGTGGAAAAGCAGTAAAGTTTTAGAATGTCCAGTCAGCAGGAGAAGGCTAGCAAGGAGCAGCCTCTGTGTTACACAAGGAACTAAGAGCTCCTCTCATCCCCTCACCCCTGCTCCTCTTCTGTTTCCAGGGCTTGTGGTAAAAAAAAAAAAGAAAAAAGAAAAAAAGGAGGCCAAGAAATGGGATGCAATTTTAAATGAATTAGGCCGTGAAAAATTTTCAGGATGTCAAAATGTATTGGGGTGAAGGCATTTATGTAATTGGAGCATTTGGTTCACTGGTATACAGCTTAAGAGAGGAAGTTCTTTATTAGGACTGGAACACATCGCGCAAACACACATGCAACCCATAATGAATACACACACACACTCTGACAAATTCATGGACTTTAATTTGCGCACATATGCGTTGGTGCACACCTACGCTCACACCTGAGTGATGCCGTTGATGTACTCGACTGTGCTGACCTCATTTACATGTCCTCCTGAGGAGGTGTACTGTAAAGAATGGAGGGGACAAGGCAGAGAGAAGAGAGATGAGGATAGAAAAGGAGGAGAGGGAAGGAGAGGAGGTGATGAGAGAAGAACAAGTGAGAGGAAGGGATGGGAGTGGAGGAAAAGGGAGGTAATGAGAGACAGGATAGAAAAGAACAGGAGGAAATGAGAGAAAAAGAGGAAAGTGGAGGGGATGAGAGAAAGGGAAGAAAGGAGAAGAGAGGATACGCAAAGAAAGGAGTGGAGATGAAAGTGGAAGAAATGACATAAGGGGTGAGGTGAGAAAAAGAGAGGAGAGACAAGGAGGACAGGAGAAGAAATGAGAAGGAGAAAAGAGATGAGAGGCAAAGAAGACAGGGCAGGAGAGGAGAAAGGAGAGGTAAACAGGAGAGGCCAAGAGAGGAGAGGAAATGAAACGAGAGAGGAGAGAAATGTTTAGTGAAGAGGTGATGATAAAAGAAGACGAGTTGTGCAATGTAACGTGAAATGAAGGGGAGGAGAGGCTGAGCTCTGAGGAGAGGAAAAGAGGGGTGAGGAAAGGAGAGAGGAGATCGGAGATGGGAGAATGAAAAGAGCGAGAGGTAAAAACTGAAGGGGAGGAAAGGCTGAGGGAAGAGGGAGGCAAGGATGAGGAAATAAGGCAGGGAAAGAGGAAGTGAGGGAAGGCATTTAGGGAGGAGAAAAAGATGGGGTGTAAAAGGGTAGATGAAAGAGAGGGAAAGTTGAAAGGTAAAGGGGGCGGCGGAGTGAATGAAGACTGTGGTGAAGGAAGGCAGGGATGGAGAGAGGGAGGGAGGGAGGCTGGCGGAGGAGAGAGGGAGGGAGTGAAGGGAAAGGGAGGAGGGTTGATCTCTGGGGTTTGAAGCACATTAGTATTCATGGGGAAGAGGAGGCCACAGACAGCAGAGAAACAGAGGGACCAGACTGAGAGCAGCATACCACACACACAAACATAAATACACTCACGCTGCATGTAAGCAAGCACTCACACAGCTCTATGCATACGTGCCCACACACACACACACACACACACACACACACAGCATATGTATTATATGGATTTCGATGCTACAGAGGGCCTAACCACTCCTTGAGCGCTCCATCTTGTCTAATATCTCCAGGTTGCACACATTAATGTGCATACAGGCCCTGAAACTCCTCCCCAGAGATGGTTTAGTGGTTCAGGCCTCCGAAACCACACACACACCCCAGCTGGTCTCGGATCAAATCCCGGCTTAGAAGCGTCTCTCCTGTGTTTTCACCGCTTCGCATCCCTTTCCTCCCTTCTTGCTCCATCAATAAAAGCAGAACATACCGGAGGGCTGCAGATGACGTCTGCCTGCTTTGCTTATTTTTTTTTTTTCCTTTTTTAAAAAAGAAGACCTCTACCACTGCCTGTATACCTACAGGAGAGGAGAGGAGCGAAGGAGTGCAGGTGACTCATTTCACTGTGGGAGAGAAAGGGGCTGGGCCAAGCTCTGGGGAAAGAGTGGAAGACAGAAAAGATTCCTATCGTGTTGGAGGCCACTTGCAAAACACCGCTGACGGTGGCAGGAGGAGAGCAGAGAGAGGGAAGAGGAGGTGGAGGGAGAAACAGCAACACTCTCTGGGTGTTCTATTCTTAGTCTCTTCTCCTCAGACTTCGGGTGTACGTGTGTGTGCGTGTGTGTGCATTCATGTGTATGTGTGTGTGTGCGTGTGCGTGTGTGTGTGGGCAGGCAGGTGGTGTACAGCTGACAGTTGATTTGCTGTGACACCAGACACACTGGCTGCCTTGGACTCACGTGGCCTAGATATCAGAGTCTCCTGGAAGCCTCTCACACTCTATTTCGCACACACATACACACATGGTCACACACATGGTCATACACACACACACACACACACACACTTAATCACATGCACACACTCATCTGTGTCACTCTCTTTTCTTTCTCTTTTTGCCCCCCTCCTTCTCTCGCTCTCTCCCTCCTAGACCTACATATCATTTTCTGATTGGCAAGCAGGTGGTCTCTACTGTATGTCCTTCAGGGTTTGGAAGAAAATAATAACAGTAATAAAGAAAACTTAGTCTAGTAAAGATAGACCAGCAGCAGGTGAGAAGAACCAGAAGAAGAAAAAGGAACTTGAGACTGAAGAGTGTAGGGACAAGAGAGACATAAATGGAGTGAGAAACACAGAAAAGGGAGGGAAAAAAGAAAGAGAAGAGTGATAGAGTGCAGGAAGCTGATAGTGAGAGCGATACAGTGAGAGGCAAGAAGAGAGTGAGATCCCATCATGTAAACAGTCTGAAGCACCGCATAGAGATGGAGGAGGCTGTTGCCATGGCGGCAGAGGCTGCATCCTTTTGTTAAAGATGTCACTCAGGGGGAATCAGGGCTAATGAGGAAGGACTTTGCGCCTGCGCGTGCGTGTTTGCGCGCCAGTGTTTAGTCAATGTGTATCTGAGCAACACGGTCTGCTGGTATTCTTGGCAGTATAATGGTTCTCACTTGAGGAAATAAAAAAATGTAAAGGGTGATAGCGGAAGACACAGTTGAGTGCACAAGGATGAGTGGCGAATTAAAAATAGAGGAGAGCTGAAGTCAAGCAGGGGTTACACAGTCCATGTGGAGAAATGTCAATGTCATTGGTGAGAAGGGCGCAAGGCGGTGAACTACAGATGAATGTAACTCTGTGTGTGTGTGTGTCAGCGTGCCCGAGTGAACTCTACTGAGACTTAGGCAAGCGATGTGTGTGTGTGTGTCTGTGTGTGGTTTGGTGTGGCACTGTGCTGCGTAGGTGGTTTGTTCTCTGTGCTCTTCATTTCACTGCAAATTAGTGAAGAATCAAAGGGAAACAGGTTTCATTTAATCCTACCCTCTCTGTCTCCCTCCGTCTTTCTTTCTTTTTCTCTTTTCCCTCTCTTGTCTCTCTGTCCTCGGCAAACAGCCTTGAGCCTCCCACAGAGTGAATGCAGACATCTGCCTGCACTTTCTCTCTTTCTCTCTCTCTCATTTTCTGTCTTAGAGCTGACACACAAACATGCACACACACACACACACGCACACACACACAGTCACACTTGGTGTATTTGTTTTGCTGTCAGCATTGTCATCAAAGAGAGTGAGAGAGGTCTTTGCGCCATTCTTCCATTCTACCCCATTTCCCTCTCACTCATTTTTCCCTTCTGTTCCCCTCTGCCAGCCCTCCTTTCTCCGCCTGATCTTCCTCTCTTTTCCCTCTCTTCCCTTGCCTTTATAGACAGGGATAAATAATTTGATCTGGAGGGTTTTTAAATTCCACCACTCTGAGAGGCGTGACGTTAATCTTTTATTATCTGCTCTCTCATTCTTCCTCTCCCTTTCTCTTCCATTCCTTTTTCTCCTTATCTCTCTACCAGACCCTCCTTTCCTCCCTCCCTCCCCTCCTGCCTTTCCCCCAGCCCGTCCTTGCAGTATTCTAATGATTCATATTTCACATCCACTGCCTTTTCATTTAGCCTGTCTACACCGCTTCAGGGACAGCTACTCACGATCTTAATTGACTGAGGAGATAGAGGGGCTGGGTAGGTGGCAGAGGTAGAGCCACCATCCAGCCCCCTCGCACACAAACAAGGGTAAAACAGAGAAAAGACGCAAGTGCACACACACACACACACACACACACACACACACAAATATATATATACACACACACATATATATATATATTTGTGTGTGTGTGTGTGTCTCCTCTCTCTAACATCCACACATTTGAGCAAAAACACATCAATGCATGGGCAGGCATGCAGATTTGCATGCTGTGGTAATTAAGCTGTCGATTTTTCTTAGGGTCAGGGGAGTGACGCAGGAGAGCAGAGCAGAAAATGATGATGTGAAGGAGAGGATGCTCAGATGAGGAGAAATGAGAGGACTCACTCCCTCCCTTTCTCACCTCTCTCCATCTCTGCCTCTCTCCTCCTCTCTCTGTCTCTGCACCCCCCCTTCAAGCCCCCCCAACTCACCCTCCACCCAATCCACCCTCCCACCCCAAACCCATCTCTCTGTCTGTCTGTGCCTCTCTTTGATCTCAGCCTCTGTCCCACACTGCATATTAAGATGCCCGGGCCCCTGTTTGGTATTCTGAGGCGGGCACTGGGATGCCAGTCTCCATATCCTCTCCTCGCTTCTCTCTGAAAGAGAGCAAAAACCCCTCTGTCTGTCTCAAGATGCTTATCCCGCTAAATGGGTCTGAAATAGCTGGAGAACAGGGCGGGGGAGCGGCGGTGGCGGCAGGGTAGAGAAGAAGAGAGATGCATGGAGGGGGAGAGGGCGGTGAGGGGAAGTATTAGACACACCACAGACGGGTGGCGGGAGAAGGAGGGGGTGGGGAGGGTGGGAAGAGAAGGGAAGAGGAGTAAGGGAAGAGAAGCAGAGTGATGGGGCTGATTTTAGCTGAGAGGATAATTAAACGCTATTATCACAATGGGCCAGTAATACAGCTAGCTTGTACATAGAGAAGCCAGCCCTCCCATGTTTGCCTCACTAAAAGGAGGGAGGAAGGAATGAGGGAGGAGGGAGGGAGAGGAGAGGGAAGCACAGATTAATAGGCGGAGGAAGAGCAAGAGAAACAGGGAGAAAGACAGCGAGGCACGGAGGGGAAGAGAGAGAGGAGGAGAGAGAGACAGTAAAATAGGCAAACAGAATTAGAATGGGAGACTGAGTGGGAGAGTTTAGTGGTGGGGTGATTGCTCAGTGTTTGGGATTAGCATGACTCTCTCTCACCCACTCTCCCCCCACCCTCTCTCCATATATCTCCCTCTTTCTTTCTCTCCCTCTCCTTCTATAAGCCCTGGGGATGGCACAGCTTTAGTTAAACTGCTCTATTAAACGGCGCCTGCTGAGAAAATCAAATTATAACTTCCTTTAATCAGCGAGTATCAGTGGCCCACACAGGAGCAACCAGCTCTGACAGCACAGAGAGCGAGAGAGAGAGAGAAGGAGACTGTGACTGGAGACCTGAGGGAGGCCGATATGAACCTGTCTCCCGTCTGCTTTGGTTCCCATGGCAACAAGATAGAGTGAGGGGGAATATGGGTTGTGGAATGTCTGCATCTATCGTTTCCTCTCGGTAAGCATTCATACACAACGATAGGAGAGAGGAAGAGAATACGCTTAGTGAGTCAGGGTGTTCTTCTCTTTGGGCGGTGTTTGAAGGTGGGTACACACGTGCGCGCACACACAAAGGCACACGTACACAAATACACAACTATTATCATGTATGCCTGTGTCTGCTAGCCCTTGTGAGACCTGTGAACTCTTAAGGTGGACAGTAACTAACTGCATTTATTCAAATGTATTTTTTTGCATATTTATTTCCATTTTATGACATTTCTCAGTTATTTTAGCTCATGACAGTGACGGAGACAGCAATGACATACAGCTGAGGGCAGTTCAAGTTCTGACTGGACCTGAACCTGGGCTAGACTCTTTTACCTGGGCGCCTGAGTATTTCTGTTTTCTGCTGCCTCTACTTCCACTAAAATTCTGTGGGAAATATTGTACTTTTCCCACATGATTCTAATAACAGCAGCTTTGGTTACACACAACCTTTCAGATTTAAAATGTTATATTAAAAATATCGGTGGCTAAGATAAAAAATCCAATACAGTGCTGTTGGATAAAACAGCACTGTATTGGATTCCCAAACTTTGGCTAGTGACCTCCTCTAAATGACACTGTGTTTTCTTGACAACCCTTACTACAACTCCCAGCTGTAAAGACATGGAAACGTCTGCCTGGATTATGTTCACATGTAGCCTGTGTGGCTTTACATTAGCAAAGTGGGTCAAAACTATAAATACAAGTTTGTCCCTGACTTACTTAGTGTGTGATGAATTAATATATATATAGGTTGTCCAGTGAAGTAACTTCCCCATTGGCTGTTGTACTTTTTAAATGACTTGGCATGAACAATCAATATTTGTCTAGATATCACCAGCCTATCTAGGTGGGCTGCTAGGGTAATGTCATAGGTGTCAGTAACTATGTGGAAAGCTAAAATGGCTCTGTAACCTGAAAGCATAAGAAGTCAAGTCAGGTCTACTCACTCGCAGCAGAGAAACTTCACAACAAAGGAAGCTGGGATATATTGCGATGTTGGATTCTGCACAGCTGCTTCAAGGCTTCTGCCACTCTGGATTTGACGTTGTCGCTGAGTGTTGCGTTGCCAGTGATGCAAAAGACACTTTGAAATCCGATCTGTTTCATTCAGATTGAAACATGTCTATAGAAACCTGTTTGGAATCACATTTCAGAAAACCTCCAATTGTGGCTTGAGTCTGATTTGCAGAAATTGCATTTGATATGGCTTTTTTTTTTTTTTTTTTTTTGCTGTCTAGACTTTTTGAAATAAATCTGGATACAAACTGGGCATGCAAAAACAGATTCAGGCTGTCTGTCTGAACACGGCCTTCCAGTTTCACAGTTGTACAGCTCCTCTCATTGATTGCCTCTAATTCCAAGTTTATCACCCCCTAAGAATGTATTTTCCATCTGGTTTTCCTACTTGAAGACTCTTGCTTAACATTTGCATTATAATTTTTCTAACAGATTAATCACCTTGAGACATGAGTTAAAGGTTCTGTGTTATCGTTTTCTCACTTTTGGGCATTAAAACACATTATGTAATTTGATATGTGACTTCAGAATACTTTGAGAACATAAACACTGACAATTGCAGATGACCGTTCAGTATCCGGAAATTACATTATAGACATTATAGATAAACACTATCACTGATTAACAAGTGGTCATCAGCTGTATATAAAATTAAGTTGTGAAGGGGTTGATTGTTTCAGTTGTCAGTTGTCCTTTAAGGTCTTGAACAAGACCTTAAAGACCTCAACAGTCAAACTGACAAACCGTGAGTACAAGGTTGTGTAAAAAGTCTTACTTAAAACCAGCTCCACCTTGACAGCCTCCTAATGCACCAATACATCAGTATTTACAATCCAAAAATGCAATAATATTTCAGTCCATATACTTTTACATACTGATACTTTAAAATATATTCAGTTTATTGGCACCAGTGCTTAAATTGCAGAAGTAGGAATATGTGGGATTTTAAATATTGGATTTTTACTTGTAATGGAGAATAGTGTTATCGAGAGTTAGGGGTTATATATTGGTCCTTTTACATGAGTACAGGACCTGAATACTTGCTCCACCACTGTAGCTCAGTCCCTGTTATCACTGCAAAGGCCTCAGCCATATAGACATAATAGACTTGTGCAATCATAAATCCTTCTCGTTAGGAGGCGATCTAATCGCTCTTGCCTCTGATTAGTCATTAACAGTCCAGTTAGTGAAATGGTGAGACGCAGGTGGGTGGGCAAGTGCTTAGATCTCCGGGGTCTGTCTTGACTCGTTAATGATCAGTTAATTAACATTGTTTCAGTCCTCCAGCTTGTTTACACTCACCTGCCACGGGGAAGAGTCAGACAACACTGCTGCAGGGGACAGTAAACATGGGGAGGAGGGGGAGAAATGGCAGGGCAGGAGGGAGGAAATTAAGAGATGAGATGATGTTGAAACTTATAATTGAATTCAGTCTTTATGACTGGAGTGTAAGTTTAGCTTCAGCAAGAAACAGTGTACACTGAGAAGATGTAAAAGACTCTCTAGAAAAGAGCAGGGCAGTGTTGAAAGTGAGGAGAAAACAATAAGCTGAGTGGTAGCATCTCAGTGCATCAACCATCATTAGGGATCTGCGAGGCAGTGCTTGTCTCTGTTACTCATAGCAACACTGCATACCATGATAATAGGCTGACTGATGATTGGTCAGGCTGCCACACTCCGGTAAGTGACCTCACTGCTGTGAGAGTGAGCTCACTGTCTCAGTATTTTGATAACCCAGCCAGTCCTTGGCATTCTTTGTAGCAACGCCACCAAGCCTGCTAATGAACAAACCTGAGCACAACCAGCCTATCTTGCTGTAGGCCATCACAGGAGCCCTGAGGACACAGTATACACACACACCCATCCCCCGAAACCACCGTACATCCCAGTCTTCACACAACCACAATACCGTCTGAGGCCAGTTGTGTGTCGGTCTTACTGCTATACTACATGTTAATTTGTCCGATTTGCTGTCTTTATCAATAAAATGTATCACACCTCCCACCCGCGTCGTCCCTCCTCTCTCTGCGTCTAAAGTGTGTCTCCCCAGCATAGCACTGTTTATCGAAGCTTTAAATAATGCAGATGGTAATATGATAACTGAACAGTCAATGTTGGTGTCCTGCTTAAACACACACACGCACACTCTCACACAGATGATGCACACACACCCACGCGTGCAAGCAGCCAGATGGGCAAACACACATACACGCAGACATCAAGCTCACGCTGCAATGAATATGATTCAGTTTTTCTACAGTTGTTTTAATGTAACACTGGGCAGAATCTGGATTTTGTTTTCCCGTTTTCCAAAGTATTCTGGGTTAGTCATGCCAGAGAGTTGCAGCGCTGGAGAGCCAGAACATCGACCTGAAGAGCTTTGCTAGTGTGCATGTCTAATGCAACCCAGTCTGGGAATACTGCCAGTCTACTGTTACTCCACCAGTGGGGTTTATCATACACACATGCACACACCCACACACTTACACACACAGAATCAGAAAGGGAGGGAGTGTGTGTGTGTGCGTGTGTGTGTGTGAGAGAGAGAGAGAGACGGAGAGAGAGAGAGAGAGAGAGAGAGAGAGAGACGGAGAGAGAGAGAGAGAGAGACAGAGCTTTGTGGTGTGTCACTGATCTCTGCTAGCATGCACAAACATGTCCCACGTAGCTATGGCCTGCTTGTCAAAAGTCACGAATATGTAGCTCTCATCCCATGAGTTTGTGTCCTACGTACAGTATGTCATCCCACAATGCTTGCTGCCGTAAAAGGCTTAAACTTTGCTGATGCTCTGCAGCCCTGTACGATATATGCAAAGAGACATATGGTATGTTAACAAAGCTAACAAGAAAGAGAAAAAGAAAGAAAAACAAAGTTTCTGTCATTCCAGAAGTTTCAAATAAACCAAATTACCAATTAGGTTCACATTAACAAGCCTTCTTAGAGCACATCTCTGGTCATATTATGCACATACATAACAATATATGCAAAAAATACAAAAATTTCTTTTCTTTCTTTTTTCAAAATCCAATCAAGTTTCTTCCTGCAAAACAAAGTATGACATGGGCTTACTCCGTGCTTGAACCAACCAATTCCAACCAACGATATACCTGCACTGATCAATCAGTCTTAGCAGCACAGAGCTAAGATTCATTGATAAGCCAGTTAACACCCTCTCTCTTTTCTTCCTCCACCTCCTGAGGGGTGTGCCTGTCTGCTCCAGTAAGGGGGGGTGATGAAGGTGTTGATGGAGGCGAGTAGTACTCTATGATTGAATGGAGGCTAGCATCCAACTCTGAATCACTATAATTCTCCTTGTTTGTTGTGACCCGCCCACTGTTCAACATTAAAATCAAAGTCTTCCTAACGGTATGTCCCGCCTGCCTATCCTGCTTCACTCAGAAAGAGTCACACTATAGCAGATACATACTGTCTTAATGTTTCCGTTGGCCTTAATAACTGATAATTTAAGTAATCATTTTGAGAAATTCCAAAAGCGACCCAGACTTCTAAGCTGATGGTGTTCTATGTCATCTATGATTGATACAATTTGACATACACAACTTCAGCATTTCACACTGATCACACTATGAGACATTTTCTCATATTTAATAAACCAAATGATTAATTGAGAAAATATAATTGGAATATTTTCTCAATAAAGAAAAGAATCCTTAGTTATAGCCCTAAATACAAGCCCAAACATTATACACAAAGCATGGTAACCAAACAACTTTTGAACACCTATTTTGGCATTTTCAGTATTGTGAGCAAAAGAAACCCTGTTGCTAATTCAGCTTTATTGGTACAATACATCTTAAAAATTGAAAAGGTACAACACACTTATGATTCTGTCCTTGTACATTTAAACTGTCGTGCAGACATAAAACTGAGCCCTCATCCTCAAACAGCCTCTTGAGGAAGAATGTTCTCAGTTTGCAAATACATCTTCATTTGAAGAGTCTAAATCAGTTTGCAGAGAAGCACAGCATCTGACGCAAACACACACACAAACGCAATCAGGGCAGCTAATAATGTGTGCACTTAAACACCAATTCATTCAACCCCCATGTCATGATTATACATTTGGGTTAGATTTGAAATGTATCTTGATTAAATATTGAGGAGGACCACTCTCACATTGCATGTCCTTAATATTTCACTTTTCCTCTGAGGCTTGTGATAGTCTGATAAGTGTGTGTTTGTGTGTGTGTATTTTCTTGTAACATTAAATTGGCAAACCACGTGCACCATCAATAACAACCACCCTGCATATGAAACTAAAACAATTCTATTCATTTAGACACATTTTTAACGGCTGATACTAAACAGCACAGCATGTTAGTCTGGAGAAAGAAAAGTGTATTTGTTCAATGTTTGACTGTAATGTTTTCTGAGAACTGTGCAATACTTTAGCTGGTAGCATAAAAAAAGATAGCGACTTTCTAAATATTGATAATACACAAATATCAAATTGGCTGTTCACACTCGAAATGTTAAATCACTTGGAGAAAGCTTAAGAAAACGGTCTTTATTGAGATAAACTGTATGTTCTTATTAGTTTTTTTTCAGTGCAAAGTTAAGAATGTAATTCTTTTTTGTTTTTAATAATTCTTTTGTATGATTAGAGTTTGATCATCAGGACCACTTCTGTAAAACTATGATAGTTTGGGAATTATGAACCCCGGACTGAAATGATTAATGAGGTAACTTGTAGTAATACAAATATTGCTACTTATATACTGTTTTTAAGTGTGTTAAAGGGGATCTCCACTGATTTTATACGTACAGTAAAAGTCAGTTTACTCGTCACGAGGAGAGCTGTTCAGGCCACTGCAACTCTGACAACATTTCTGTAATGTCTTCAGAGGCTCTGAAAGGGACTTTGTCAAGCCCGAAAAAAATAACTCCTGATGATGTCATCGGGGTTATCTCAGTGTGAGCTTGAATGCCACAAGTTTACAACAGAGTCACAAACTGGAAGTGTGGTGTTTGGGCATTTTCCATACAGAGATGAGAAAAGCACTGAGTTGCATTTAAAGTTGTGATCAGGGGGTTTTGGTAATCAACGTAGGGATAAAACTGATTGATTTGGACTAGCCCTGCTTATTTCTTTCTCTCGTGAGTCCCAAACCTTTATGAAAGTGCAGTTTTAAATTGCTGCTGTCCCTTTGCAGCTTTTAAAGTTAGCAGTTTCTTTTTAAATGAGTCCAAGACACTTTAATGCTGCTGCTAAAATGACAGCAGCATTAAAGTGTCATTAAAGAAAAACATCTTGACAAAAATAAGCAGAATATTAATTGTACACACAGCAACAGCCATGATAGTAAAGTTATAGGCTGCAACAACTAATCTTTTTATCTGTCAATAATGTGAATTATCTATCAGTGGACACTGAAAACTGCCTGTCACAAATTACCTGAGATATGACTTCTTTAAGTGTTTGAACAAACATTTCCAAACCTTTAGGCATTCAGTTCTTTATCACATAAAAGAAAGCAAGGGGGCTCATTACTGAGAGGCTAAATTGGAGATGTTTGACATTTTGATTGAAAAAAAAAAACCCCAATCATGGATTCAATACTAAGATAATTTTCGAAATCTTTTTAGCTGTTAGCAACAGAAATTAGGTTTTTTAACGCCTTTTAAACGTGTTCATTGGCACTTGGAAGCGGTGTGCTTGGAGAACTTCCAAAAGTTTGATGCTTTACTTCAGAGTAAAGCATACTTCACATTAAAGTTCTTTAATGTGAGGAAGTTTGATGTCGCGAGAAAGACGAGGATTAACATTACACAGTAACGCACACCGTTTAGCTGTGGGTGCCCTCTGTATAGTTGTATCTTATAAAATGTTTATACTGTGTCAGGAGGTTTGGACAGTTGTGTCTCGCTCCTGTCCGAGAGTAACATACCCACTACAACGCGCTCACTGGCACACAGACCTGACCTAGAATTGCTACTTAGAATTCGGGCTAAACCATCGTGCTCGAACGGAGGGGGGGAGAGACGACAGGAAATCTTGACTGGGATGTAATGGAGTAGGACCACTGGAAAGCTCAGGCGAAAGGGGGGGGAGACACATTTCTATTTTATAATGTTACCGTGATAATGTTGTGATTTGAGAAGTGTGCGGTATGAATCCGTCGTTGGAGGAAAACGGAAATTAAGCTAACATTCCAGGTGAGTGGTCATCTTTTCAAATCCGGGTGGAAAGTGTCGCTACCAGAGCTCGCCTCCTGGCAACGGGCACACGCGGGTCCTCCTCCCGGGGACATCTCACTCCGGTATCCGTTCTTCTCTGCCTCTGTCCCCGAAGGCTGGCTAGCAAACCCACGTCGTGTCTGGCCTGGCAGACAGTGAGCGCCCTTTCAACCACGAATGCCGATTTTTTTCCCAGCGCACCGAAAGCGGATTATTCAGGATGTTTTCAGCATGGTGTAAAACCCGCGGAGAAATATTGGTTTTTACCCCATTATACCGGAGGACCGCCCGTGCTTCGTGAAAATGAAAAAAGGATACAATGCAGCATGCATGTTCTGCATTCTTCGGGAGTACCACACCGCTGGTATTGTATTTCCTTTATTAAAATGCCTGTGATATGATTTATAAACGCGTAGCGAGATTATAGGCCTCGGCTGGTGATTGTGTCGGCCAGCCCTATCATCTGCCGAGCGATTTAATTGTTACATTGTTAACGGAGCTAGCACAACTTGAAAATGAACGTTTGCTCACGGAGGGCCTGAATTGTTTTATTATCATACAAAGGCTTCAAATGAGACGCTTTTTGTCTACGTGCGTGTGTGTTTTTTGTGCGTGCTTGTGGCCGACGTCGTTGTTCTCGCTCTCAGCCGCCGTCCAGTGCCTCCCTCTTCGGGGAAGACTTTGTTTGCGCTGGCCGACGCTCCATGAATGCAAGTGCTGAAGTCCTCCCTTCCCCCCCAGTTCTCTGGCGAAACAGGAACAACTTCTTTTAGGAAAAAGAAAAAAAAGTTCCTGGAGTTTCAAGCGCCATGGAATTACTTTGTCCGCCAAGAGTTGTCCAGTGAGGCGCTGAGATTTCAGGGGGGGTTCAAGTCTAGTCTCTGTTGTTGTTGTGCGCTTTATTTGTAGACTTTTAGGGTTTTTAGATGTCTCTGTGTGTTTTAGGACGACTTCCTCGAGTAGGCCCGTTTGTGAGTAACTTGTGTGGCATTGTGCTGTGTTACCTTGGCAAGACCAGAGAGCTAAACATAGTAAAGAATGTGTTCAATATTTTAGTTTTTAACCAATCCTTTCTCACCCCTCTTGACTTATGAGGGGGGAATAAAATCCACAGGTCCCAGACTGTAAAAATGTTAGGTAAAAGACTTGTGATACCTGGGCATTTGGGAGAATTTACTCCTTTTTAATGAATAAAGTCTTACTTGTTGCCATCTTGAGTTAATTTAAGTATCTTCAGTTCATTTATTCCCTTTTTTTGTGCAACATTTTTAAATCAAATTTCCCAAAATGTTCACCCAGCATCATCTTGCCTTAATGCTAATGCTGTTTTCTCCACAATAATTGTAAGGAGAACATCTCAGAAGCATTTTTGCTTCATTGCGGTTTTGTCCTATAGTTCCTTAACTGATGCTGTTGTCCAGAGCCTCTTCTGAGTTTGCAGGCAGGGGTTTGGTGTCTTGCACAAGGACTGATTTGAAGCTTACCTGCTCAGTTGCTGAGATTGAACCGCAGACCTTCCTGTTACAGGACTCAGGTCTCTTCAATTGCTAGGCAACACTGCTGTCTGTCATGAACATGTATCTGTTGCATAGTCTTTAGAGTATTTCATATTTATCTTTTCTTTGGTCGATGCTTCTACCCTGTTTTCGTTGCATTGTTTAGGTTTGTTTAAAAAAATGGCTTTCTCACTCCCACAGTTGATATTTGGAGAAAGTCCTCACGGATGCAAAGAGGCAAGGAAGCTCTTGGCGGAGTATCGTACATTGTCTTGTAGTCTCTTATGTGTACACTGGTCGATAACTGAAGAATATATGAGTGTCTGGGTTAAAAAGGCGAGAATTCACTGCTCCTGTAGCCCCTAATGACCTAAGCTCTGCACTGGTTATGTGTTTGCTACACACTGGTCTTGTCAACATGAGCGACTGAGTGCTTTTCCTTGCCGTTTGCTTGTTTGTGTTTCACCCAATCAACAAAGTTCCTCTCCCTCTGTTCCAGGTGTGAATGACTTGTGGCTGTAGTTTGTCGTGAGTGGGCCAGGTTCCTGCACACAGCCTCCGTGGCTGACTGGGAGGAGTTGAGTGGAGAGCAGACATCAGTGCCCAGGGGACCTGAGACCTGGTTCTCCATATGAGGCCCTGCTGAAAGGGCAGGGGGGCTTCTGAGGTAACCCAGCTCAACTCTAGCTCTGTCTTTTTACTTTGTCACACTAAATCACAAAGTTTCTTTCATACATACACACCCATATGTTCTACTTAAAAACATGAACTCATAACAGACATCAATATGATTCTCTGTCTCATTGCAAAGAAACAAGAATCTTCTGATATATCGAAATTTACTGTCTGACATTTTATTTACGTGTCTGAGTTCTGGTTAAATTTATGCCGTTTGAATAACCCTTAAAAATTCCCACTGTGTGACTAAAGAAGCAGTTTCTGTTGCGCATACGATACTTCCTACTAAGGAATCCCACGTTACATTGCTTCAGGTGTAGGGAGCGATCTCAGATGCAGTCATTGTGTAGCAGTTAAACAATGAGACATGCCCATTTTTCATCTTTTCCCTCACTAGCCTTTCATGCATCTCCCAGAGTTTAATTTTGTGTCTGTTTATCAAAGACCAGCGTGTGTTAGTTTATCGAGCATGGCAGCAAACTCTTTTTTTCTTGCACTATAAGACCAACTGGTGCCATAACTTGATAGCTTAACACTGCTCTGATGCACCAGTAACAAGCCAGACGCAGGCTCTTTCCAACATTAGTCACTATCTCTTTGACATTTATCTATGGATGTGACCACATTGAAGGCTGCATCCTGACGAGCGAGGCCTTGAATTGAAAAGAGCTCTTACCCCATGTGCAGCTGCTCTTGATGCTCAGGGAAGTGTCTTGAGGAAAAGGACTGTAGAGCTGCACTGCTTCGGACTATCAGTGTGATGTTTGGTCTTCCTCTCTGATCTGCACATGCTGATGACACACACTGGTCAGGGCGCTCTTCCTGAGAGCGCTGTCCAAACTGTTTATTTATCTGCTATCTAATCCGAAGTGTGTTAACCAAAAACCACAGTGAGGTGAAGGACGCAGGGAAATGGATATTGATGTAAAGTGGCAACGGATTTATTTTCTCCTCTGTGTATTGGCCTCTCATGTTTCCAAGCATTTGTTTGCTTCATGGGTTTTCTAATTAAAACTCGCAGAGCTTGTGCTGTGTATGACATGGAGAGATGTGTGAGGAGGGGTGGTTTGCCTCATCGTCTATAATGTGGGTGGCAGTAAGCTCCCCTCCCCATTCATACAGTAGGTTTGACCTAAAAGTCTGGATTTTCTATTGCTGGAAGTATTTATTTTCACCCTGTTTCCTCAGTCTGATCTTTTTTTTTTTTGTACCAGTTTGCTTACAAACTAAGGAGTGTTGACATTTAGCAAAAACGCATTGGTTTCCCATTTACACAGCGCTCTGACTAAGACGTCCGTTCACAATTAATTAAAGAATTTAGTTCATCCACTCCTTCAATTTTCAGGCCTCCATTGTACAGTAATTATGTAGTATCCCACAGGGAGCAGGTAAAGTGCTCTTTGATTTTTAACCATTGTAGGTCTGCAAGTTTACATTCAGCCCATTTGAAAGTGGGATAAGTGATGTTTAACATTCCCAGACAACATGAAAACATTTGTGTGTGTTTTCACTATTCACATTTATTACTCTGTTTCAAAAATGTGGCTTTACCGAAGACATTCTCAAACTTCTCCAGTTGGTAGAATATAGTTCAAAACTAAGAGATCTAAACCTGCAGTTTAAAGACATATCAGCTTTGAAGTTGATGCCAAATGTGGGTTAAAATAAAAATTTGGTTTCTGTGTGCATTGATTCATTGATTGCTGCAAGTATTGCCAATTTTCCCCACCAGTAGACAGGTTTTCCTTGTCGGACTAAATAATCAGCGCCTATAGCGAGTTTGTTAAATGAATCGGCTATTGACCTATCCACATTAAATACTGTTTCTCTTACTGTTGGTATGAAATTGTGCCCACACAGTTTTATAAAGCTTCTAAATGCAGCGTAATTAAAATCAGTCAATCAGTTCCACGCTGAGGGTTACACTCACAAAAAGGTGAACTGGTGTTGGATTGGTACTTGTAGCAGCGAATCCCCTGAGTTTAGCTATCAGAATTACCATTTAGAGGGAGAAAAGTGGGATTGGTGTATCCCTAAATTAATTGTGTAACACTTGCGAAAGGTCACACTTTTGACATGTTTATGTTATGACACAGTTGGAATAAAACGTAAAACACGATCTGATGGGAGACAATATGGTGAAGAATTTATTGCATTAGAAAGCAGTGATTGACAACAGATGGTTAATATTAATATGTTGTTATTAAAATAACACAAAAAAGCAGTGCACAATAAAGTAGGGCCGGCGCTAACATTAGTTATTCAACACCAGAACTGGTCTGTTGCTCAAGTTTAAATTATAACTTAGCATTTTTAGTACACAAATAATACATCAGTTGTATTTGTTCATCTGGTCTAATTCTGTGCTGACCAATACAAAGCAGTCTTCACTCAAAAACCTAAGGAAATGATATATCTGGAGAAGTCTGGAGAACACATCATTTAGGGCTTTAAGTGTATGTTCACACTGCAAGACTTGGTTCTCAATTTGAATTTTATGCACAGGCACGTTTTTTTTAAATGTATTTGTTCACAGTATTTTTTTTTAATTTGTGGCCAACAGAATCGCCTGTAAACTGAGCCTGAACTGACCCACATGTGCAGAATAATGCATCATCTGGTTTCCCCCACTACACTCTGCTGTACGGAAGTAAACATGGAAACCACTGAAGTCTGAGTTTACGGTTTCACCTCTAAGTTGATATGCAGTAGAAGTCAGCAGTTTTGTGAGGAGATGATTACGACGGTGAAGAGAAACACAGCCACATTTTTCGTTATGGCTTTTTATGAAGTGGTGGCTGCTACTTTTGTATGGAGGTGCGTGTGGATGTGGACTCAGAGCCGGAAGGGGTGGGATCATGACGTGAACAGCTTTACAGAAACATAATTCATCCAAAATTCCAGAATATCAGGGGCTACTTGACTCTAGACTGCTTCCAGCGCAGAATTGTGACCATAGAGCAACGTAGGCTTGCATGAATACTGATGTGACTGTTCAGACTGAGGTCACATCATATCAAAGCAAACCTGTATCTGATTTGGGACCACATATAAAAGTGGCCCAAATTAGAATTGGAAGATCAGGTGTGATTTCTGCTGTTCACACTAGAAAATAGAAAACAGATCTGAGGCATATTAGCAAAAAATCTGATCTAGGCCACTTCTGCCTGCAGTCTGAGTGTGGCCTAAATCTAGTACAAAGTCCTCACTGCTTAGTGTATCTTTCCAGTCACCACTATAAATATGAATGTGTGTCTGTAATAGCTCCGTTTATCTGTAGTGTAGGAGGTCTCAGTCTCACGTGTAGATGTGTGGTGGGATTGTTGCCCATACAGGATCCTCAGAGATGTGACCGACTGAGTCAGAATGTACCTATAATTCTCCTTCATGTTTCTCCTCTGTGATTGCCAGTTATCGCACAGACGTGCTGCCCCACCCCCCACTGCGGGGGGAGGGGTTCTCTCAAACAGAGCCGCTCTCAGGTAGAACCCGGGGGCCGTGGTGACCCGTAGTCACCTCAGCTATCCATGCTAAACGCTGCCAGCCAGACTGAGATCCTGTTCACCTACCATACTGACTGTTGTCACTTGTCAGCATAGTTTATTGTAGCACCATGACACAATGCTGACCAGCAGAGATTTAGGGAGCAAACACATTTTAACGCGTTTTCCTTAGTTCTTTTATTCACTTTTGTCCATGTGACTATGCAACAGAAAAACAGATGAGATCTAATATTTCCTCGTTTGTCAGTTTCCCAAAAAACATTTTGCATGTGACACAAGATGTTGGTTTTAATTTGAAACAAGTTTGCTAATTTTACGAGTCAGTGATAAGCATCCATCAGCTGTGTCAAATCTTCATTATGAAGAGTTCTTTGACTAAACTGTCAGTGTAAATGAGAGGAAGCTTCTGGTATGTTAAATTCTTTATGTTCCTTGGTTGAGCTCATGATAAGTGATGCTGTGTGTGTGTCAGAGCTTTAGAGAAAGTCTTTACAAGTCCTACATATTAGTTTAGGAGAAACTTATCAAAGCTCTACAGGACTAAATTAGTTTGCATTTACTACACTGTGTAATAACGACATTTCTGAGTTCAAAAGGAGTCTGCCAAGATCATTCGAAATGTAAACACTTTGTAAACACTTTAAGACTTTGTGGCCAAATCTTTTGCCCCTTAATGAATCCATACAATGGAATCGAAAATGGAAATGGATGTAACTTCATACTTTAGTGCAAGATGTTTCCTCTTTTGCTAATCTTGTCGTCACACTATCTTTTATTGTGCTGTTTGTTGCAGTTAACAAATGAGAAGTCAAATGGTTTCATGGCTAATTGGTTAGCATTATTATGCCCAGTGATGGTGGCTTTGCAGCTGTTTTGCTACCAGTTTGTTGACACTCTGTAGTTGTTGTTGCTCAGAGAACTATGAATGTTAACCTTTTTCTCCTCTTGACTGATTTTAATGACTGATCAGAGTTATTCAAAGGGTGAACAAGGCACAAAGTACATGCAAATCATTTTCCAATATCAGTCACTACAGATGGCATTAGCAGGGACCTCCCAATAAAATATGATATTGATTCTTAATTGTGATTCCTCCAGTACCATAATTTTGTAATATTGTAGTTTGATAATTATTTTGTGTTTTCTTGTTGTTATGTACATACATACATACATATTACAAACTAATGTTGTATCACAATAGGACTTTTCTGGAGTCTGTTGGGCAGTCGAATCAACAGCTTTCTGCTCTTAAGGTGTTAAGATCTGGATAGTGTAGACATGGTTGCAGCTGCATTTTGGTTGTTTTACTGCCCTAATGTATTTTGTTTGCAAACTGACTTATCACGATTCGCGTAATTCTGTGTTACCACACCTTGTTTTGGAGCTGCTCAGATGTCATTGTCATTTTCTGATTTGTCTTTGCTGTAATTTGAGCCATCTGCTTATGCTGCAAAACAAAGGAAGTTTTTGTACTTCTCAAATATAAAATTATATGCCTCATAAATACATTGTGAAATTGATTCTTGATAATAGCAATCCAAAACAAGGCGTGATGGTAAATGGAGTGTGCAACAACAGTATAATCTCCTCTTTCCGGGCACATTGCACTGAGAAGATGAGGTGTTAAGAGTAAGGCAGGAAGTTCATCATCTCAGGATTAATTGGCAGATTGCATTCTGAACCACTTTACCAGTGTTACGTGACCAATATAGTGCATGCTTTCAACTTGATTTCATGTTGGTATAGCAGCGTAGCCATGTCTTGTTGCAGAACATTTCAGAGGAACCTAAAAGAGGCTCAGACAGAAATGCAAACAAGACAGCAAGGTCAGGCTTATGGGAACACTGGATGCCATGAAGTAGAGCAATTTTCAGTCCATCCCAGACATAAGGCAGCTAAGTACTGCCGTATGTGTGTATTTCTATGTGCAATAGTATGAGTGTGTGCATGTATATTTCTCTGTGCTTGTATATTTAATTGGGCAGGTCTTAGCCAGTGTGTTTAAAATTCCATGGGAATGACACACGAGTGCATACTGGGGTAATTCAGGGACACAATCTGGCTCATATTCTCTCCAGAGTGCTAATTTTGTTGTATGATAGGAGAGAGGAGGCAGCACATCTATTGCATAGCCTGTGTGCTTGTGAATGTTCTGCTCTTTTAAAATATGTTTGTGGTTGTTTGTTGCCTTGCCAGGTCAGTAGAGATGCCTGGACTGTGTCACACGGTCTGACAGGTTGAGATGTCACTTTTTGTTTCTGTTGCGTTGTGAATTACGATGCACAAAAGGAATCTATAGAAAAAATATTTTGAGCAGCATCTTAAAATTTTGTTCCTCTCCTCTCTAATGGTTTTTCGTGCCATAAACTGAGGTTTTGCACTGTGTGGGTTGTATCGACTGACTGCATCTTCAAAAGTGGGTATTTGATGTTTCTATGCTGTTTGTTGTGCAGCTCAGTATCAAGACAGTAATGACAGTCGTGTTAGTTTTTTACTTGTGACAAGTGTGTAATATAAATGGCTTGCAAGGGGAGCTGTCTGACCGGCAAGCGAGGAACGCAAACCTCCTTTTTACACTTTTACGTCTGCACCGCCCCCAAAGGACCTGGCCGTTGGGATTTCCCACAATGCTTTTAGCCACAGGGAGACGTCCTCCCAGCATGAGCAAGCGAGGAATGTGGCCCGAGTGTGGGAGCGACCGTCGGGATAGAGAGAGGGAGTCACGGACGAGAGAGCATGGTCAAGGGAAGGGAGGAAAGAAGTGGTCTGCACAGATGGCAGCAGAGCTTCTCTTAAATAAATGGAGTTTCTGTTTGGCTTTTCATTTCAGCTACAAATGAGAGAAACCCACTGTGGGGGAAAACGTGGAGTTTTGAATTAGCAGACTTGGGTTTTACCATACACTGGCCCTGTCACTGTAGCTATCAGTGAGCAGTATGAACACAGCACAATGCTCCTGCCTTAAGCAGCAGTTTTACTTTGCTCAGACACAGACACGGCCTAGAAGCCTTCATGTCAGCTGTGACCGATACTGATATCATGATTATTTCAAATTCACCTCCAATTGTTTTAATGCAAAGAGTGAACACTGTCCCAGGAATGCTGTCTGTCAGTAGACGCTACAAGTTACTGATGTTATGCCCATATGCAGTTCACTGCTGCTACAGGTGGCATTGTTGCTGCACTTAGCCCAGTTAGCTTTGCGATATGCTTCATTATACCAACCAATTAAACGTAGCAGACTCAACTGAACACAGTTTGAACCTGGTCCAACATGGGTCTAGCGTCTCGATTATTATCATGTGTGAGTGAAACTGTGAAGACCTGTGTTTTCCAGAGGTCAATTACAGTCAGTGACACCGACCAACACGTTTATTTATCGACCAACACGTTTATTTATCTGTAGCTACCATGTCTGAGGCTTGCTGTGTTAACATTTGCTAGTTAACCTAGCAACCAGTTTGTTTTGTCTGACAAAAAAGAAATCTTGTTGCACTCATTACAAAACCTTTGCCTTCATAAGTCAGCTTCAGAGCTACTCATGGTTTTATTTTATTATTTCTCCCCACCAGTGGAAGACAGCGAGGTGAAACCACTAATGATAGTGGGCTGAGGTGTGGGATCAAACAGCCAATATAGCTGTGCCACAGTCATTGGTGTGTTTTGTGTATGTTTACAAATATTCTGCCTTTTTGAATGATTTTAAGTCTTTTAAATCTTTTGTCTGCACTTTTTACAGCTGACCGTCTTGTTTTTAATTGTATTTAATGTTATCACTTTTGGGTCCAAAAGTTGCATTGTTTGCCCTTGATGTCTAATAAAACCCAAGGTAAATGGTTTTTATACTGTGCTTCCCAGCATTAAATGCTCGGCCACAATTATCATACTGTAAGCATTTGATACTGGCACACCCCTAATTTGCACCCACGCTTGTTTTATCAGACAAATAATGGCACATTGTTGCCAGTTACCCAGTCTCTTTGTCTTGTGGTGAGTAGAAAGGTGAGTGTGTGTGTTGGTGTGTAAGCAAGACACACCCACTTAGCCAGAGATGCAGAGACAGAGGGCAGATTGACAGAGATGGAAGTGCAGGGTGAAGTGTGTGAGACGGAGATCACAGCAGGCCGGAGTGCTGAGTGCCAGTCCTGCTGCTCGAGCTGGCCGCCACACATGGCACTGTGCCCAGGCTACGCCAGCAGATGTGTCACTAGTGAGTCAGCTGCGTGTGTGTGTATGTCTCCGAGACACAGACACCCACCCGCACACTCTGTGAAGAGAGCGACTTGTATAATAACCCCTCCTCCTCCGGGTATATTTGTATCGCACTCCTTTCCCATCCTCCCGTTTTCATTGCCGCTTCCATCATTGTGATGGACATGGCGAGGCTTCTGTCACCACGATATGATATGACAAAATGTGACATTACACACATGTCGCCTCCCTGGGGATGAAGGGGCATCGTCTGCCGACCAGAGGAAAGGGTGAACCAAGGATGGGGGAATGGGAGTTGTTGTAGAAATGCAGGACAGACAGAGTAGGCGTGAAACAGCTGATACCTGGGTTAACAGAGTGAGTGAGGACAGAAGACTACAACACACTCAGGTGAGAAGAGAGAACCTGGATGGAGGAGGATCAAGATATGTAGCAACTGTACTTACTGTACTGGGAGCAGTTATGAGTTCGGAGAATGCGGAAAAGTTTCACAGCTCATGGTAAATATTTGCCCGGCTTGGTTTCAGTAGAAACAGGAGCTCAGTCATACTTGTGCAAGCGCCCTTGTTCCTGTCATGGTAGATGCATTATGTCAAATGTTACATCTGTGGCGTCACAGCTCTATCTTTAGTGACACTCAGCATTCCTAACATTCTGTATGTATCGAGCGCAAGTCATGAGTGCTATCTGCAGGGTGTGTCAGGTTGGAATAGTGCTCTTAGGAAGCCACCTCAGCAGGTGAGCATGCAGGTGTTTCTTCAGTCAGAGTACTGCGGGGTGTTGAACAGATCTTTGCTTGGAGGGCAGAAGTCTTTCTTTTTTTAATACCTTCTTCATGTTAAAAAGTTAATGTAGCTTGTTCTGGAGTTTCCGTTTCAGGCAGGTATGTGTAGGAACTACTTGTAACAACGAAAACTGGTTAGGTCTGAGGAGTTTTATGTTCAGGCGGTCAGATCAAATATGTTCTGTGTGAAAAGTCCAAATTATTTGGCAGTGTGGTGATCACCAGGCTTCAGTTTTATATACTTTTAATTTATGTGATATTTATGACATTTATGTCGTCAGTCCATCAGGGAAAAGTAATCATTTATATAACAAAAACAAAACAGAAAGTAAACACTTGCCTCATGGGAACATTTGACTGTGTCCTGCTCATGGGGCCATTTACATTTGCTCTTAAGACACTGGTGTAGACAATAAATATTGACTATGGAATACTTAGGATTTTTGGAAAAGTATGAAATTTTAGGGAAATTATATATAAAAGAAATAATATATAATAATAATTACCACCTGTGGCTGCTTTTCAACAGAGGTCGCTCATCTCACTTTGAGATTTGTATTCTTTTTTTTTTTTCAAATCAATATTTTTTTCCATAGTTTGACTTAAAGTTTAGATGCCTATAAGAGAAGAGACCCATCAGTTTCTGAAATTTTCTCTTTAGCAAAACTTAAACTGGAAACGTCAGATGTAGCTGAATGAATGCTGTGGACAAGTAAGCTGCAGCTTTCCCGTGTCAGTCAGCCACATTCTGCTTCTACTCATTGCGCGATTCCTTTGCTTTTTAGCTGTGTATTTTTGTATTTTCATGCAGAAAACTGTGATGAGAGGTGGCAATAATATTCCTGATATTACCCAAACAAACAACAGACTAAAAAATTCTTGAGATGGAGCCCGAGCAGACGGCGAGCGTGTAGGGGAGCTAGAGAGCGAGAAAAGGGAGAGCAGTACTCCATTGTGACTGAACTGCAAAATGGGATTTGCATAAATAAGGCTGAAACATCAGCAGGTCCTTTTACAGCCAACAGCAGGACTGAGATGAGGGAAGTGAGCTTGCGTGTGTGTGTGTATGTGTGTGTGTGTGTGTGTACATGTACATTTGCACTTAAGATTTTTTTTTTCCTTCCCGTCTTTTTAAAGTAATGTCTTTGTAGCATTGTTGTTAAAAATTTAAGCCAGTGGACCAGGTTGGCAGCAAGGTCACGGTTCCTCTTGTGTTATTGATCCCAGTGGATATCCCACTGGTATAAAGCCTCCGATCTCTCCTTCACAGGAATTTGGGTGACGTAGCAGGGAAGAGTCTACTCTGTACTCTGTGCTCAGCCAGCGTACGATGAATGTTACATAAGCATGAAATGAAATGCTCCATTTTAGTGCCACCCGCATTTGAAAACCCAAATCTAATTGAATTGAACTATTTTCTGCCCTCTTTTCATGTGGAACCTCATATTTTTATCAGAGGCAAAAAGCTCATTTTTAGAGCCTCATTATACTGTTTTCCCATTGACTTGCATGCACCGCAGCTACTCGTGTGTGCTGTGATAGACAGTTCAGCGTCTTTACTGGAGATAGAGGAAGAGAAAGCTCTGTGATTACCTCTACATTGCTTTGTTGTGTTTGCATGTGGTTGGCTGCGGTGTGCACACTGCGTGTGTGTGCGCGCGCGTGTCAGTGTATTCCTTATGATAGTCATGTCGGCAGGCTCCCCAATTAGTGTCTCGTTAGTGTGCGATTGGAGGGAACAGGTGATTGACATATCCTGCTGTTTGTGTCTGTATGTGTGCACATACTCGCATAACACACATTTATGTATGAATGGGGTTTATGTTTAGATAACCCCCCCCCCACCCCGGGGCATGCATGCTAGTTGGGATGGACTGAGGCAAGAAGCTGGTTCTTTGATAGAGTATAATAAATTCGTATTTGAATGGACTGCAACTGGCCGCCATGTTTCCCTTTAAGGCCCACTTGGTAGATCACATAGGCTAAGACTCTTCACTGTCCTTGACCCACAGCTGGAAATTTACCTTTTTAAACTAACCTTTACTTACACCCAGCGATGTCGCAAAGCTAAGGGCTAAGCATTAGTGACGTCGCACTCAACACGCATTTAGAACATTACCCCGCAGAGACTGAAAGCATATTTTAAATCACATCTGCCAAATGTATAAAATGTATGATTATGATTTCTGAGCACCATTTAATCCTCACTACTAAAATGTGTCTTGTGGGTGACAAAAAAGTTTTGTCCACACTGTCCATTTTTTGTTTTCCCATTTTTGGCATAAGTGTACAATTCTGAATTTTGTTATTTACAGTGTTTCGGTTCAGAGTGGCTGTCTGGCAGGTCTTTTCCTCTGTGACTTGCGCATGCCAGTGCTTCACTTTGATGAGCAAATAACAGTCAACAGCAAAATCAAACTCCATCTGTGTTTTTGCCACTTTTTCATCTCATCCCCCCTCACACATTGTTTTCCTGCTCTTATCCAAACTCCAAGAAAAAAAACAAGCAATGATCTTAAAATGTCGCACTTGTTGCACAGAATCGAACCTTTGATCGTCCATACGAGGTGCATAGATAGAGCATTGTGAAACTTCTGTTGATCCCTTCGTGCAACACACTGCTGCAGAATTATGCAAGTGTGCCTTGTGGTCGTCGGTCTCAAAGTTATGTATCAAAGTGTGTTGTGTCGCAAAATAGCAACATGTCATTTCACTTGAAATAGAAGTCTTTCAAGCTGGTCTGTTGAAAATGAGTCAAAATACTAGTTCAGCAATCAATAATCAGTCCTGTACTTCTGTGAAGAACCCCCACTTCTGTGTCACAAAGTGTATTTTTCTATTTAACACGTTAGTCTAATCAGTGTAGTTTGTAGTGGAGCTCCTTTGTGCTTCTCTGTCTCTCTTCCTCTGGAGAAGTCAGCCACTGCTCGTGTGCAGAAGTGATCTGTGGTCCTCATAGTTGTAAATCACTTCGCCTGTAGACCAGCCAGAGACGAGTGCTGCTGCTGTAGCAGGAGTTGGTGTATTTGTCTGGTTCCCAGTGACACCCCCCTCCCCCCAAAGCCCCCAAACACTCCACCTCCTTCTCCCCAGGGGAGCTCTGGAGCCAGTTACAGTGTTGAGTGTTTTGGAAGAGCTCCTAAATATTTTCAGGATGACAATGTAATCTGACTGACTGGGCTGCTCTCTCGCGAACAGGATTCTCATGCAATTCTCGTGCTCGCTCACCAACACACACACACACACACACACACACACACACACACAAACACACAAACACACAAACACACAGTGGTTGGGTTGGACCACAACACTACCTCTCCCACTCCACCACACTTCACTGTTTGCTATAGTTACAATGTAGTCCTGATATTTATTTGGTTAAAGCCATACCCCATCCAAAATCTTTATCGTACCAAAGACTAACCTGACTGCCATTGAACTATTTGGCCAATACATTGACATTTTGGAGGTTAAATTTCCAAAGGTTGACCCTACATTTCCCTTTTGCACTGCTCTGCTGCAATTTCTTGTTACTAATCTGTCATCTCTAATGCAGTGAATCTGCAAAGAAGCTATTTTGGCCAGTTTGTCCATGTAGCTCCGTAAAAGACTCAAGGAAGGTTGGAAACCAAAATATGTTTCTAACTTACTTTTGTCTGATTAGCTGTTGGTCAGAGATTTGTCTTGCTACTTATGCTTTAGGAGAGTTTTGGAAAATTGTTTTTATTATTAACACCTGTGTGTCCCCTACTATGACATGTCAAAATGTCTGCTGTTAAAAACTGGAATCCACTGGAATCTGTTCCCTCTGGCATAAATTAAACCTGGCCAAAGCCACCACCAAAGAGGCGGAACAGCTACCCTTCAAGCCTACATTAGTAGACTGATACTACAAAGATTTTTGGTGAAATGTCACTTAAAGTTTGCTCAGACTGTGGCCCTCTTTTCTAGTTTTGTTAACTGTCTTTTACTACTCTCTCTCTTTTCTCTTAACAGTGTGCCCAAGGGCCGTTGAAAGCCCCCTTGGGAGAGTTTCATAAATACACACCGAACAAGAAAAGACTCCTGGACTATTGTTATTGTTTTTACTCACTTTCTCTCTGTCACACACACACACACACACACACACATTCACAAACACAAACACACACCACACGCGCACACACGCAAACCCACACAGACAAGGACATAGAGAGAATGTTGGAGGTCCAAGAGGAGAGGCCAGCGGCGGCAGGTACAGCAGCAACACATTTCAATAAGAAGGAGCGGGGGAAGAAAGACAGAGAGGAGGCCAAGGACGGTCGGGGAAACCTCTCCAACATTGGGAATCCTGTTCCTGGCTCCAGGAACGTGCGCACAAAGGCGCCACTCTCCCACACAGGCAGTCCTCACCAGCTCATCACTCCACCCTGTTCTGTAGTCCTGGGAGCCCCATCAATGCACTCCAATAGGCTAAAGAACTCCCCGTCCACCAACACGCAGAGGTGAGTGGATTTGCTGGCAATGTGTCCGTACAGTGCTGTGATCATAATAATAAGAAAGCTCTGGTTTCTGGGTGCATATGAGAGTCTGATGATTGTTTTAATAGCCTTATCAGCCAAATACTGTTTTGAATGTTGATTGAAATTGTGCATTATTCCAGACTTTCCTACAAATTCATTGCAGAGATCTAAATTAGGTTCTTATCCTGGGCATTGTTCTGTACTGGTGATGGAAGCACTCAGTCATGTCTTCCCACATTAATGACATGAACAGGTTTTAGTGGAGAAGCACAAGCTTTGGTCCAGTCCATAAACCTGTTTCAAGTAATAAAAAAAAAAAAATCATCACACAATATCAAAAATGAATAAACATTAGCTGTTCGTGTTTATTAACAGTAGGGAAGAGAGAATAAACACAAACACTCAACCCTCTGTTCAGATGAATAGAGTGAAAAAATCAGGTCTCTCTGTAAGAACAAAAACGCAGAGGCCACTTGAAGAATGTATGGATTATTTATCTGTGAAAAGATGATATGCAGTACTGGTGTCAGTTTGAGCTGTCGGCTGGCTGATGTGTTTAGTTGCAGAGTGATCAGTGCCAGTGCCCTTATCCTAGTGTTTGGTATGTTGTGAGACTCTTACATCTCACCAGTTGCATGGTGCTTTATGTGCTGAGTTTTTATTTTTTTTAAAAAAGCTGATCAGGAACAAGTCTTCTGCAAACTTCATCCACAGCCCTTAAACAGCATTTTTTGGTCATACTTTATTAATCCCTGTGGGGAAATGTGACCAATCCCAAATATTTAAGTACAGCGAGCAACCATTTTTAAGGCACGTAGCTTGGTCAGCAACAGAGCACTTTATGTAACTTAACATGCACGTTTGTTTAATCATGGGGAGACATCAGATGAACTGAAGGAAACGGGAATTTATGAATCTGCTCCCACAAAGCAACCAAAGCAAGACTTTACCAAATGTGTTTATGGGGTTCATGATCAATAGAGAAACTTAGTCATGGCCATGTTATTACGTGGGCCTGAACACGTCACATTAGCCTGACCCGTTCTAAGTAGAGAGCAAATGTAGGTCAAGTGTAATTCAGATCTAAGATCAACTTCTGCACTCCATTCTTCTACCTGAAAGGTCTTGATGTGTGATCCAGAGCTGTTTTAGGGTCAGGGAGTACATTGAGCTTGGAGGTTTTCCCTGCTGACTCATGGTTCTGGAGCCTCTGGAAACGGCTGTCTGGACTGCCAAAATTCTGGCTTTGCCTTCTTTTTCTACAAGCTGTGTGTCTGTGTGTACGTACATAAAGTGTGCTAGGCTGCAGCTCTGCTTTTTGGACATGTTGGCATTTGTTTCATCCTACTTGTACAAGTGTGTGTGTGTGTGTGTGTGTGTGTGTGTGTGTGTGTGTGTGTGTGTGAGGGAGAGGGAGAGAGACAGAAAGAGATTAGGGTGTGGTAAGGGAATTCTCTGCCAGTTGGATGTGTCCTGCTTGCCTGAACTGAACTGCTCTCATAACTAGTAAGCAGCAGTCATTTGTAGATGGCCTGTGTCTCCACAGTCTCTTCCTTCTGGTTAAACTTTTCGCATGGCAATCCCTATTATGGTAACCTAATGTCATGTATACCAGCATCAGTACCAAGTGCTAGATGCCATAAGAACATCTTGTTTAGCAGTTGCAAAGGGGAAAAGAGTGAAAAATGTTCAGAGAACAATCACAGTTTTCTTTCTGTCTCCTGGGTACCACAGTGATGAACATGGCTACATGTTACAGTGGTGAGCTGGAGTTGCTTGGCTATATTTTGCTCCCCTCATCTGGTTTTTGCCTGATTCCAGAGCATGATTACTGGGTAACCTAACTTCAGGCCTCAGGCTTTTTGCTCCATATGCCCCATTTCCCCATCTTATTGTGTGTTTTTCGTAAGTGAAAACAAGGTCACAAATTTGTATAAGGAAGACACATTTTAGAAGTCAGCAGAATTTGTTGTTGCATCTGGGGGACACTTAAGTAGACCATCACCTTATAATTGGGTAGTATACCAGTTATTTTTCAGTTAATGTACAGTGTGAATGTGTTAATTATACCAATGATTTTTTTTTTCTTTTCTTGTGTGTCTGTCAGCCCTAAACCTAAGACGGAGGCCATGGTACGCTCACCTCCCGTCATGTCCCCCTCCACTGCCACCCAGATGGACTCTAAATTGCCCAATCAGGGTAAGCCAGGGAGCACCGGCAACCAATCACAGCCCTCACCCTGCGACCCTAAGACTCTGGGTGCTAAGGGGGCTCAGAATGTGGCAGGGGGCATGGGGCTGAAGAATGGCCAGGGCCTGAGCTCCGGCCCAAGCTCCAAGGTTAAAGTGAAAAGGGAGAGGAGCACCTCAGTGGAGTCTTTTGAACAACCAGAGAGCGGCACACCCACCAGTGAGGAAAAGGGTAGGAAGCATTGCAGCCTGTCCTCATTACGAGACCTATTTTAACTCTAATGTCTAGCAAGGTGGCTGGGGTCACAAACTGTTAAATCTTTAAGTCAGTCTTGAAGTTTTATTAATTGATTAAAATCTCTTAGACTATTTCACATGTTGTTTATATTCTCACCAGAATGATAATGTAGGTGGGAAAGTTGCATGAGTTTTTTTGCTGTTTTTAGCAGAGTAATGAACATGTGCTTTTGGACTTTGTCCATAAAGTTCCAGCTGTTTGTTATGACATGCCTTGAGCTGCTCAAAATAAATAGGATACCTATAGTGCTCCAACAGTGCCATGTCAGGCCATGTAAGGCTTGTGTTGATTGATGATTGTTTGTATACATCTGGTTGTTTTACACATCATTTCCTGTAGAGGCAGTTTATCAAATTTATTTAGCAAGGTTTAACAGCGGAAATGGCACACATTCTCCCTAATTACAGCCCATGGTTGCTTTATTGTGTACTTCTTATCCTGTAGCACTGCATAACTTTATTTAGAAACGTGTTGGGCACACTTACATACATTTTATTTAGTTTTATTTTTATTTTCTCTTGGGTAAACAATACAATCTACCCAAAAAAGCAACAGTTGGGCATCTTGAAAAAGGTACTTTGCAATCCCTCATGGTCACTTGGACAAATAAAGTCAAGCCCACTGATGTGCACGCATGTGTGTGTGTGTGTGTATAGACAGCAGCAGGGTGAAGAGGATGTGTGTGGCAGAGAGGAGGCAGCCGTACAGTGGAGCTGACTGGTGCTCTGGGGGAGAAAGTGATGAAGATGACAAAGGATTCTTCAGTAAGTGTGTTAATGTGTGCATCCAAGCATGTGCAGCAGTCCTTCTGCTGATCAACCTGACTTATGACAGCTACTCAGTAGAACTACATTCCCCGTAAGCCTGTGCTGGTTGTAAAGCCACAGTCTCCCCCTCTTTCCCCCTTTAGACTGCAACTCCAGTGACGTGAAGCCCCAGGACTCTGTCACACATTCTACCTCCAATGCCGGACTCAGTCGCTCCTCCACACCTTCCCACAATGCATTGGGAGGCCAGGGCTCCACAACAGAACCTCCTACAGGCCAGAAACCAGGCTCCAAACTTGTTTATGTCTTCACCACAGAGATGGCTAACAAGTAAGGCCCATGAGTGTTTTCATTTGAATCTGTTGAAATGAACATGTTCCCTACTATTGTCACTCAGAAGCTTCTCTCAATAGCCCTAATTTCATATCCATTTATACAGTAAAAGCTTATTTCTACTTATTTTGACAGAATGTATTTAGACAGACTCATTAAATCATTTCAATTTCTTGTTTTTTTTTAAAGCAAAACACACACCCACATTGAAACCCTTTATTTAATTGCAGTTCAAAACTAAATGGAAATACTAACAGTGTCAGTTGCCCTAAGTATATCTTGGTGCCCCTGTTATCAGTGGTGGTTGGTGTCTTTGATGTTTGTTGCAGCTTTTTGTGTGTATGGCACTGAGATACTTGCTTCCCACCTCTTCTCTTCCTTCCGCCAACTTTCCCAGTTATAGCCTAAATCCATTGTGTGTATCTGCACAAACATGGGCTCAGTGGGACCATCCACTTGGCTTAGATTAACACTCTGTTGGGAATTAGAGATCAAAGATGTGGATGCTTGGTGGAAGGTGTATGCACGAGCAATAGTTTACTTAGTCTGTTGACCTTGGTTTTACCTTCATGGTCCCATCTAGTACTCATTCATCCAGCTCACCGTCTCTCAAATGCACACACACATACACACGCACAGATACACACACATATTTATTGTGTCTGATGACTGATATCTGACTGTCTGCCTTCTTGTCCTCAGGGCAGCTGATGCAGTTTTAACTGGCCATACAGAAAACATCATTGCCTTCCACATGAAAAACATCTCCAACAGCAAGGACAAAGCTCACCTCCTCCTGGTAAACACACATACAGGATCTTTTTTATCACACATATATATTTTTAGACACCAACATGATGCATAAGAGTGTTAAAACTTAATCCTGTGTCTGTCCCTTTCTGTTAAAGAACAATGCAGCAAGTGCTCTCCGAAATGACTCAAAGCCTCCCCAGCAACCCCCTTCCCATGCCCAAGATCAAAGCCACCAGCCTGGATCCAAACCGTCCTTACCTGGCATGGCAGAGCCAGCCCCAAACCAGCCTTCAAACCAAGGGAACCAGTCTGGTGTTCTTCCACAGGAAGGGTCATCATCTGCAGGCATGGAGTCTAAAAATCTTCCTGGCAGTAGCCCTAGTAACACTACTGCCCCAGTTGACCAGGCCCCTGTTAGCCAACCAGAAGCAGGTCTCAATCCTCCAACAGCAGGTGAAGGAGGGCAGGGTGGAGGCTCTGGTGGAGCGGGTCTGACACCCCAGCAGCAGCAACAGCAGCAGCAACTGGCCCAGGAGCTGTTGAACATGGAGGCCAACACAGAGGGTCTCTCACAAGAACAACTGGAACATCGGCAGCGCTCTCTGCAGACCTTGAGAGATATTCAGCGCATGCTTTTCCCTGATGACCGTGATGCGCCACCAACTGGGCCCCCACAGTCCCATGGTGGACCTCATGATGGAGGCCCTGATGGTGCACCACGTAGGTCTGAGCAGGGCCCCCTACAGGCTATGATTGCACAGTCTCAAAGCCTTGGGCCGCCAGGAGGGCCAGGAGGACCTCGCCCACAAGGTCCACCCTTTGGCCCACCCCATGGTCCCAGGGACATGCCTCCATTTCCACAAGATGAAATGGGTGCACACATGGGTGGGCCAGGGGGCTGTGGAGAAGGAGATCAGATGACCCCAGAACAAGTGGCTTGGTTGAAGCTACAGCAGGAGTTTTATGAAGAGAAGAGGAAGAAACAAGAAATGCAGCACCGGCCACTTCCTCCAGACATGATGATGCATCCACATGGTCCACGAGGCATGATGCGAGGGCCTCCGCCTCCATATCAAATGGGCCCAGGGGAGATGTGGGGAGGACCAGGTGGTCCACCAGATCACTATCAGGAGCGCATGGGCATGGGACCTGGCCCCAGGGGGATGCCCCCACATATGCAGAGGATGCCTGGCTTCTCTGGGATGATGAATCCTGAAATGGAGGGACCGCCTAGGCCAGGAATGGGCTGGCCTGATGACATGCCTCCACGTATGGGAGATGCAAGAGGCTTTCCTGGAGGACCTGGAGGAATGTTTGCTGGTCCAGGGGGTCGTGGTGAGCGTTTCCCAAATCCTCAGTCAGTCCAAGAAGCAATGTTTCACCAAGGTATGGGTGGAGAAAAGGGTCTCCCTCCTGGGATGATGATGGACATGCAAAGGATGATGGGGCACCAGAGAGGTGGAATGGAACCTGGTAATGGCATGGGTATATTTCCCAGGATGCCTGGTGATGGTCCTATGAGTCCATCTTCTCGGCTCCAGGGAATGGGAGGCAGGGAAATGGGGCCAGAGTTTGGCATGGGGCCGGGCCCTGGGCCAGGACCTCATATGCACCCTTCCAAACTACGAGATCCCGGCATGAATATGAGTCCTGACGAGATGATGAGAATGAGGGGAGGTGGAGGACCCCCAATGGAGAACATGGGTCCACAAGGAAGGCCTATGCAGGGTCCTCCCTTCCCTGAGCAGACACAGCCAGGAGACTTTCCTATGGGGCCTGGAAGGCCCTTCCCAGGGGGTCCTGGAGGAATGAGGGGTCCACATGGAGACCAAGCCTTTGGTCCAGAACACAGATCTACACCAACAGGAGGAAACGGCCGTATTAACCACCTTCCCTCTACTGGTGGCCCATCACAAGGTCAAAGGGGACGTAAGCCAGCAGATCTGAATGTCCAAGCAGGAGGAGGGAACTCTCCAAGTGTAAATCCACTGAAGTCCCCTCCTCTCAGGCAAGTACAGTCTCCCATGATGGGCTCTCCCTCTGGAAACCTTAAATCTCCTCAGACACCGTCCCAGCTGGCTGGCATGCTCACTGGTCCCACTGGCCCCAGTGCCCCTCCAGCTCCTCCAGCTTCAGCACCAATGAAGTCCCCCCACTCCATGATGGGATCAGCTGGTGCATCTCCTGTTCATATGAGGTCTCCTTCTCTTCCTAACCCCTCCCCTGGATGGGCTTCCTCACCAAAACCACCCATGCAGAGTCCTGGAGTTCCACCTCAGGGTGGCAAACCTCCTCTCAGTATCACCTCACCAAACATGATGGGGAGCATGGAGCAAGGTATAACGATCTCTTTATTATTCTTTCTCTCCCTTGTTTGTCAGAATCTGTGCCTTTGCTTTTTCTTTTAATATTTAATTCCCCATCTCATCTCTCGTATCTTTCTTAAATGTCATTCAGTTAAAATTGATAATTATTTTGTGAATATTTGTTGTTGACTTTTATTATATTATGTTTATTATTGTATTAATATAAAATTACTAACACATTTAAAATATCTGACTGAGATGAACTCACTTGGGCTGTTTTAGTCCTTTAAAATCATTATTGGTTTCCACACTGAAAATAAAATGGATTTGAGAGCTGTTTAGCAAGTACATCACTCAGTCAAGTTAACACATCTGTATGAGGGGTGGGGTGTGGTGGGTTATGGTCCAGTGGCTCCCTCTTGTGGCCAGATTATATGGCCTGCCACACACCTTTGCTTGTATCATCACAGAAAAAAAAGAATATGCCAAAGAATCAGAAGTTTCAACTGCTAAGTTTCATCTTGTCTTTGTCATATCATCTCTTTCTCATCAATTTGTCCTGTAGGTGGTAACGGCCCTCCTTCAGCCCCTCCTTCATCAGGGGCTCCATCTGGCTCTATGTCCCTCCCAGGCAACGTCCCGTCTGGCAGTCCGTACACCATACCCCCTGAGCCAACTCTATCTCAGAACCCCCTCTCCATCATGATGTCACGCATGTCCAAGTTTGCAATGCCTAGCTCCACCCCACTCTACCATGATGCCATAAAGACTGTTGCCAGCTCTGATGATGATTCGCCACCGGCTCGCTCCCCTAACCTGCCATCAGTGACCAATAACGGTATAAAAATGTCTTTGATATCTTTTGTCTTAAGTTTAATTTGTCATTTCACTTCGTATTTATATTAATCATTATTTGATCTGCCTGCACTGAATATATAATCATTTATATAATTGTTTGCATTGCACATATAGGCATGGCAATGAATCACCAAGGCAATCCACGCATGATGGGACCTGGAAACGCTGGACCTATGTCTGCCCTCAGCCCTCTAGGTATGAATCCAATGGGATCCCAGCCTCTCTCCCATGGCATGCCCCCACAGATGCCTTCTCCCAATGCTCCTAATATGGGCCCAGGCATGATGCCACATGGCATGATGATACCACCAAATCCCCAAGACCCTGGTATGGGTAACCCTCAAATGATGCCCCAGGGACGCATGGGTTATCCACACCGAAGCCAGGCATACCCCCTCACCCAGTCCCCTTCCCAGCAAGGCCCTTTCTCCCCGCACAATGGTCCTGGTCCCCAAGGTTTCCCTGGCCATCCCATGGGCTTCCAGGGAGAGGGAGGGCCTATGGGAGGACGGATGGGTAACATGCCTCATGGGGGAGGTGGTGATGGGGGTATGTGCAAACCCAATACCCCTGGAGGGCCAGAGTTCAACAACATGCAAGGTGGATTCAGTGATGCAGACCTTCATGAGGTGATGCGGCCAGGAGCATCTGGTATTCCTGAGTTTGACCTGTCAAGGATAATCCCATCAGAGAAGCCCAGCCAGACTCTGTCTTACTTTCCACGAGGTGGAGGAGACAACCCTGGGGTAAAACCACCACACCCCTCTGGTTTCCCCATGCAGGGCATGATGGGTGATGGTCCGCCAAGGATGGGGATGCCCATGCAGGGGATGGGGGGGATGCCAGGGGGGCCTGGTGGGGGAATGGGCCCTCAAGACATGCCAATGGGCAACCCAGGCCATAACTCCATGCGGCCACCAGGATTCATGGGTCAAGGCATGATGGGCCCTCAGCACCGGATGATGTCCCCTGGGGGCCCAGGAGGGATGATGCAGGGGAGACAAATGGCCCATCCAGGCCCTGGCGGTTCACCTAACATGATGATGTCACTGCAGGGCATGGGTGGCCCCCCACAGCAGACAATGATGATGGGGGGTCAGATGAGGCCACGTGACATGGACATGGGGTTTAGTCCAGGGCCTGGAATGTTCTAATCCAACAGAAACCTTGTATGTAGAATGTTCTTGGACAGTACGCAAGGATGGAGTAAAGGTCATGGTGTGTGGAGAGTGTTAAAAAACCTCTGATGGACTCAAGTAAAGGAAGTATAATTCGAGAGAGGATGTACCCAGAAATGAACAGAATGGAGCTTACCAGTCACCTAGTAATGTCCTGTGGGAACTATTCCAATGGAGACTCGGACAGGCCCAGATTTGGAGTACTTTTGCCACACGAACATTTAATTTTGACTCATGAACTTCAGAATGTATGGGATTGTTGTGCATCAATTTCGCAAAAACTGTTCCTGTGTTTTTTGATTATCTGACTATAAAGATGACTTCAACATCAAAGAGGAATCAACCTAACAAGTCAGCGTGGAGATGCTACAGTATATGTCTACTTTTTTCAAATTTAAAAAACAAATTTGTCATGAAAATGGTATGGAACAAGAGAAAGGAATAAGAAGAATTTGTGCTTTGTGAAGACTTTAGTGGACTCCATCTTGTCTCTCGCTCCATTGTTTTGACTGTTTCTGTACAGTATATACGTGTGAGAGAGAGTGTGTGTGTGTGTGTGTGTGAGAGACAGACTGTATGTTTGTGTAGTATGTATGTGTGTGTCTGTATGTATAGGCATTCTATCAGTGACCTCTCAACTCCTCTTACCCAACTTTCATTGGGGGAGGAATGCCCCCTAAAATACTGTACTGTTTACCATTGGTGGGCTATTCGAATTTTAGTCTATTTTAATTTCCTTTGTAACTCCAGTGTATAACAAACCAAACTATGACCTCATTAAGATAATAGTATTATTAAAAAAGCACAAACACGGACCGTCTGCAGAAAGCGTCTTCTTTCTCTATTTTTACCATTGAGAGCAACACATAAATTGTGAGGATCCTGGCAGCTTTGCAGCACAATGATAATCCCATTTCAAGTTGTGGATGACATTTGACTTGGTGCTCCAAAACTTTCAGGACTCAACTTCGCCAGCGTGAATAATACTGCTAATACCCAGATGTGCTATGTGTGTTCTTGTTCCTGTTGTGTTCCTGTTTTGTTTTGACTCTCTTGTTGACTCTGGGTAATAATCATTCCCACAGCAATAATCCCCAAATGGTCAGCAGAACGGGACAGGAGTGGCTCAATGCCACAACAGGTATGCCAGGTATTGTAGAACTAGAGCTAGGTAGAGCTGGTTTAAAAAAAAAAAAAAAAAAAAAAAAAGATTAGTAAGGCAGGTGTGGTGTCCAAGGTGAGACACACAGAAATGTAAACACGTACTGCTTACCATCCAGTTGACTTCCTCTCTTTTCTCTATTGTATAAGCTTGTCATGTGTTTCTCCATTGGCTTTGGTGCAGAATAGCCTACCAGGGCTGTGGTGATGGACTACAAATAAAAGATATTGTTTTGGTATATACATGTTGTCTATGGAGTGTGTGTGCGAGAGTGTGTGTGCTCAGCTGTGCATGTTCACATGGTGCTTGACTATTCACAACTAGTCAGTTATGTGGACCAGGTGTTGTCTTTGTCATTCTACATGTCAAACCAGCTTCCCAACATTGAACTAGAACAAAGAGAGTGAGTCATACCAAGAAGCACCATTGCCAAGTTGACATTTTATCAGGAGGTACTTACTGAGAGCTATTTTCAGAGGACATCACACTTCGAAAATAGATGTAAGCATGTTAGTGCATTTGAACTCTACTAAACTAGTTATGCTTGTCAAACCTGTGTTTTGAAGCTTTAGTCAGCTGCTAGGATTACAAAGCCCCTTGTGTGAACAGACTTTACATCAATCAAAATATTTATTTATGCCTCACAATTCAAATCAATCCTTTACATTAAAGCAACAGGTCAGGAAACTCCCCCTGATGAGGTACAATGTGTGTTATTGTAACACAGTAACTCAGGTGTATACAATGAGCATGTATTCATGCATATATTATACTGTGGTCTCATAGTATCAGCAAATCCTAACAAGAAGGCAACCTAATCACTCAGAATTGTGGCAGAATTACCTTCTGCGGGTCTTGCATGATTATCAAGACATTCACCTACACACTAATGTACAATCCACTTTATACACCCCTTTGTTAATAAACATTCAATACAGTACTTGAAATGGTTAGTTTTCCCCTGAGAAATGAAATAATTATGAAATATTTGATTGTGAACACAACAAAACTAATAAAATTGCATCAGCAATCAAAGGCATTGATAATGCCACACAATCTTAAAATGTCCACATTCAATTGATGACTTGAACTTAAAGGAAAAAGGCTGATAGTATTCAGTATTTTTCCTTTCAACACATCCCAAAAATAACAATACAAACAGTTTATCCAATAAGCATTAACTGTTTAGGCAAAGCCTGATATTAAGTCATCTGTGGCATTGACCTCCAGTTATTTAAAATTACTTAGCCACACAATTGCACTGTTCATTTATTGCGGTCAATATGTGCACTGTAGGTTTGTTTTGAGTCAATCACACATTGCATACACTGTCCTGGGACTGTAAATACTCACCAGGACACCAAATTTATTGTTCAAGTACCATTTTCAAAAACTGTTTTTAAGGAATGACTTAACTTTTTAAAAATTAAAGTTGTTTCTCTCATCTGTCTTTTTTTTTTTTAATTTCTGAAGCTACCAAGAAGCAGGCAGATATTGATGGTTTTAATTGACAAGAAAAACATGGAATAACACCAGCCTTCATAATTAAGCCAGGCAGATTTAATACATACAAATGGATCGCTGCACTCAGCCTCTGATACCAAGCATAAACCTGATAGCAAAAAAGTTCACTTGATATGCCATAATAGTTGAATTAATTCACCTATGTGGAACAATTTATTGCAATGGTTGTGTAGAAATGAGGAATTACACACAAGTCTAATGTAAACTAAAAAAAAAAAAAAAAAAAAAAATCACTAAAAGAGGCTCCAATCCATGACTAAACTTTACTAAAGTTTATCCCAGTGTAGACTGACAGTGAGGTAAAATGCTTGAGCGTGGCCGGATGTAGTGAGAGGTGAAGACGTTAAAAAAAACATGATGTGTGGTAGCTGTCAGAGTGTAATAACATGGGTAGCACTGTATTGAGACGTGAAGGTTTTGTTGAGGGTTCAGGGTTCGGTCAAGCCCTCGGTGTTGTTACAAAGTGACTGGTAGAGTTCAGAGCTCAGTGAGTAGACTGAGAGGACCTGTTTGAACTCCTCCAGAGGGCAGTAGACTCCACTACATCCTGGTATGTGTTGATCCTGCAGAGAGACAAGCAACTTAAGAGAAAACAACAAGGGAAAGAAACAGCTTATTAAACAAACACAGGTACATTCTCACCCCCTACCTGGCCAATGTATGAGACTTTCACAAAGGCCTCATTGGTTTGCTGGTGTTGATGGAGTTCCAGAGTGATATCAGCAGCATATGGGGGCCATCTCATGTCAAAAATGCCCAGGGCCATCAGACATGGAATCAAAGTGGTGTCATGTGCAGAGTACAAAAACAACCTCCTGTTTGAGAGAGTATTTTTAACACTGGACCATTTAAAGACCAAACACAATCAACTTTGCGCAGGAAATTGGGGTGTCCATCCTGAGGTGTCCAACCTGTTTGGCTCAGATGCGGTGCCCTGTACTTTCTCCTCAATGTTGGCTAACAATGTGTGCAGGAGGGGTCCCACGCATAGCTGCAAGTTCTCCCTGCCAAACACACAGCAAAAGAACTAAAACATGATCTGTTAATAACATGAGGATAAAGCACCTCCTATGGTGACTGTTTAATCTAACCTCTTGCTGGGCTCATACACGTGGCAGATCATGTCCACAGCTCTCTGTTCCACTTTATTCCTCCAGGTGTCCAGCACTGGTGGGCAGGGCAGGCCATGTGTCTGTTAAGGGAAGATACCTGATATTGTCAGTATCAGCTGTGCTGTTGAGAAACAAAAGGCCTTAAAAGGCATAGCTGAAGATTTCACTCAGCTTTCCAGAGCTGTCATTTTATAATATATTTTTTTTAAATCTTATCTTTCATCACAGTTATTTTATAAACTTGTGTAAACTTTATGCTGCTGTAGCTTTATTTTTTGTTTAACTCAAATATAGCTGTATTTATAGCCAACTCAACAACATGCAGCTGCAATTTTTAGGTCTGAATAAGTTGGTCCTGATAACAAATGGATGTGAACATCTCAGCATGTCCAGTAGGGCTCAAGTATTTGCTTTGGCTGCTGAAGGAAAAAGAAAATTCTTCAAAGCCTAATAAAGACGTCCCTTCTGCCTTGCTTCAAACCTCTTACTGGCCCCAGTGCGCCTGTTCAAAAAGATGGTTATTTGAACATCTACAAAAAAAATGTCCCTCTCAGGTCAGATATTACCCACCTTATTCAACTTTGAGGAAAAATTGTTTTCAGTCTCACTTCCAGTAATGAATTTCTTTCAGTGACTAAATTAGAAGTTTTACTATCTATGCAGTGATGAATTCAACGTGATTCCTTTCCTAAAGTATCTATAATTGCTGCGATGTGTACATACTCTCAGTGTTTAAACAAAAATCAAAGTGAATCTCTAGAAACTTGATGAACTTCTGTTATAGTTTCATCTTACATAACTAGCAGCTTGCTAGGTTTCTGCCTCTGCCCAGGCTGGGTCTTGATAATAATGGTATGTATTCTGATAGCTTGTGGTGAGATTTAATAAAAGTCATATGAATCATGATGCGACTGTGTCACCTCTCTGGCAACCATGTCGTCCCTAATGAGGATGAAGTCGATTTGCTGGTGAGCAGCAATGCCCAGCGCGTTCTGGATGCTCTGCAGGTCTGCTGCAATGTCTGGCAGAGTGGACGACTCTGCCCAGCGGTGGCTGCACAGAACACACAGTGTCAGCCATGAAACACAGACAAACCATGACAACCTGTCAGAGGCATCTCAACCCGGCTTATAATTTTGCACAACACATTATTCAAGACTTCCAGTTTTGGGTCGCTAGTGCACAGAATGTTTGAGGCTTGGTGGGACTGTTTGCCAGCTATGAATATAAACTTGACATACCTGCCAAGGATTTTGAGCACCTTGCATCCATGGTAGTTAGGATACAAGATTTCAGATTCTGCTTCTGTGGTTAATATAGGCACAATTTCTTCAAGTAGAGGGGAGAATTAAAAAAAACAGATTAGATGAGATTGGGAATAGAACAAACAGAATTGTGCCCTTTTAGATTTTTACCTTACCTTTTTGTTTCTGCTGGAAGAGCCCTGCAACCAGGCACTTGGCTGATTCAATGGTCCTCACAATGTTAGTGGAGCGCACACTAAAAAGGGAAAAATGGGTCATGGAAAGCGGCCAACTTGAAAATAGTAAAGCTTTCAGGCTGATATCCTTTGTACTGCGCTCAAAAACCTAACATATTAAAATGGTACAGTACAGAAAAGTGTCTGTGTTCTTGGTATCCACCATGATGTGTAACACTTACTAGACCTCAGCTGGGCTAAAGGTGGAACTGAGGAAATGACTCTCTTCAATGTATCTCTTCCTAAGCCTCTTGCCCAGCTCATACAGCTGCTGCATGCCCACTGTAGTCAGCTGACCAGGGAACGTGCCACCCTGCAACAAACCGGATCAAGCATTACTCAACGCACACACCTGCTATAGCATGCGGGGATCCGGAGTGAATGAGATACAAAGATGGCAGAGGTCCATATTGCAGGATTTAGTTTTCTAAGCTAAATCCAGTGCAGTAAACCTCTTTAGCAAAGCAGCTAACTCAGCACAGGAAACTATCATTTCCATGGACACCATGGCTGGCAGACAGGGCACAATATCTCACTGGGAAGCTCTACACACAGGTCAGCAGCATTAGACAGAGGAGGTGAACAAGTGAACCCACTTTAATGTTGTCCATACGGCTTTGTAATGAATCCTAGTGGCCACTAGAGGGAGAAAGGGTAACTATATGAATAATAGTGAGATGCATTCTGAATTCACAAGGCTCTTCACAGCTCTGTACTCTTTACTATTTCAGAATTTAACTTATCATAGCAGAAAAAAACAATAACTCTGCAGGCAACTCTTGTAACTGCCCAAGTAAACTGTGTCAGGTTGCATAATGTCAGGGCCCTGGCACAGGCACACATGGATTGACATTATGTTACTAATTACACCTGTGCTACTGCATGTCTAAATGTCTGCTGTGAACATTTATGTGCAGCCTTTACCCTGCTGAATATGATGCTGGCAGTCTAATCTTTCCCACTGCAAACAACACCACAAAACACACCTACTCACGGTCAGTAGGTTTCTTCGATAGCTGTCTTCTACAGGAGCTGGGGGCTTGGGGCCACCGTGAAGATCTGTCACTACATAGTTGATGTGGGTGTGTGGTGGGGGCTCCAAGAGCTTTGGCACCCACTGGGCCTTTGATGCAATAAACATGCCCAGACACAGAATCACATGGTTATTTTATACAGATATTATGTGACACTACATCTTTTAGACATTCAAGCACTAAATGAGCTGTTGAAACACAGAAAAAAAAGTTTTACCTCCATCACATCAGGTATTGACTTAAGTGGAGTCCGAGCACCATGTCGGAACAGGACTTGCACCAACTTTAGTTCATAGGGAGGTTCACTGGAAACTGCGTTGGTGGAGCTGCAACTGGGAGTAAGCTGGTCCGATTCAGTCTTCTTCTGTGACCACAGCATTGAACCAAAGGCCATGGACACAGAGCCTACAACACCTGCTTTGGTCCAAAGATTCCTCATAGCTGAGCTGTGAACAATACAGGTTTTTAGTTTTTAGTTTGTCTGTATTAACTGCCCAAGCATTAGGGTTACTATCAAAAGGAAGACCAACAAGACTCATAACAATAACATCAACAGAAATGATAACTGCACTTTAAGAAACGCTTTCAGTTGTTGCCCAGCAGGTTTGCACACAGGCTTCCTCCTGGCTCTTGAACCAACATGTTCCTATCTGTGAGGCATCTGAGGAAGTTTGCTTAACAAAATTCAGTTTACAACGACAGAGATACAGACCGTTTACCCAAATCAATTTTTTGAAATTTTGAGTGAAATTGTCAAAATAGTTTGCATTAATATTTCCCTGGAACGACAAAAGTAAGACTGATGGTTTTAGTTCTACTGTACCGTGTTTTATGTCCAAACTTGCGTTTACTGATAAAAATGAAACTTCCTGATAACCTGAATGGTGGTGATGGTGATGATGACGATGATGATGACAGTGGTAATGATGCAGTAGCAGTCACGGTAAATAAGTCCAAAAGTTTAAGTGAGGCAGAGTTAGCAGCAGCAGATCTTTTCTTTAAATCAAGAGGAGCCTTAAATCCTTGTGATATTTGACGTTAGGTCTGTTAACTCGCAGCCGACAGCTGTAACACTGGCTGGGGTAACTCTTCAGCTCTTCAAGCTCTTCAGGGGGCGTAACGGCTTTTCTATTCACATCTTTCCTCGTTCGTGATATACATCCTGTCCGTGTATCTTTGTTATACATTAAGCACCCAAATGGTGTAAGATTCGGACTATTCACACCACAGATAAGCCGAGTTAGCCAATAAACATTGCTTAACTCGTTTCAACACGATCTCGTTGCTAACCAAAGCACGTTAAGATAACATCGCTCTGCTCAATGCTAACGTTAACTCTTTCAAGACCAAGATAACGCTGAAGTTTAACCTCCGTCTCAGCCAACTGTACCGTGACGCAGCAGTAAAAATGTATGGGTAAATTATGTTCACGACTTACTTTCCGAAAAGAAATCCGCTCAACACCAAACACCTTTCAGTATACGATAAATTCACTTGTCATTCAGCTGCCGTAGCCGCCGGTTGAAGCCAAACGACATGTCGGGAAGTGTAGGGCAACAGACGGCACTCCACAATACAGGTAAAGGTAAGAGCTGAGAAGAGAGAACTACAGTTCCCGGCATTCATATGAGCGCCTGGCCTTGTTTCTTCTTCTTTTAAAAGACTCGCGGTGGAGAAGACGTCTCAAAATTTGCTGCCGCCCCCTGCAGGATTGAAGCTTATCCGCACGGCAAAGCACCAGAGGTGCTGAAGTTTGTTATCGCAAACAGGACAAACTGTCCTATCCTCAGCAAATAAAAGCTTTGTAGAGATAAAGAAGACACAAAAACCATCTGCCTTATGCTCTTCACACAAAACTGCAGTCAGAGGATGTTTTTGGTGTTTGTCCAGATAAATCATACCAGTAAATTGAACGCTATAATAAGAACCAGAAAATTGTTAATTTGTTAAAACCGTAAATTTACACGTTTAAGTCGGTAAACATGTCCATTTCCCCACCAAATTCTAAATCTTTTGAATTTTCATAATTCATATTAATGTTACTACAGTAATCATGAAAAATGTGTAAGTGAAAACAAAAAAGTGATCTTCATTGCCTTTTGTCATTTATTCAATATAATCATTAATTATACTACAATTATATTACATCCTAAAGGAAACATTTCATATTGTTGCCGAAATACAGCATATGCATACGGAAAATAATGTGTTGGTAAACACTAATTCTTCCCATTGTTACATAAAGTAGTAACTTATAACTGGTTACATGTAAATAAATCAGGAATATCAAACAATGTAATAAAGTATGTATATCAATATACATATGTAATATTACAAAACTTTGAAGGGAGCCATCCTGTATAATGGAGAACTTTCACCTTTGAAAGATATTGCTGCTTATACTAAATTAAAAATCTGATTTGAATACTTTTTCCTTCAGTCTGAATGCAGATTCCTCTAACTTGCCAGTCATGTGTTTTAGTCAAATAAAGTAAAGCTCATACAGTTTTCTGAAGTCATGCACATAAGAATAAGAGAACCTGAGAGAATGAAATCTGAGCATATCCCATCTTGAATGCTCATCTTGGTCACATGTTTAAATAAATAAATTGAGCAGACAACAACAAATATCCCTACAAGTGCATGAAAACATCCCCTCAGCTTTTCCCATGGGTAATTTAAGTAGAGCAGATTTTTATTGAAGATCACTGTGAACTCATCATCCTGGCTACTGCTCTGAAATACATGCTCTACGTGGTGTAATCTTACTCAGTGATGATGAAATGAAGGTAACTTTGCAGAGGTGAGTCTGATTTGCAACCAACAAGCAAACATGGCAGCATCCACTGCAGCTTTCAACTCACTCTCAGCTTGTGACAGATCAATTTGGATATTGGCTCTCAGCTTCTTGGCAAAGATGGTGAGACAGTCCTTGTTTGTGTAAATACTATACATCTTCCCCAGTCTATCTCCTGCATCCTCTGTCTCCTGGAGGTCCTTTCCAATGAGCACAGACTGAGAAATGCAAACAGTGAATAGACACTAATCTAAAAATTCAGGAAACCCTTCATGTATACATGTTTTTCCATCATTGTACAGTTTGTAGTTTTTTTGACTTCTTCTTTTCCATTTATTTTTTAGTTCACAGCATTTCCATATTAACCAGAAGGTTACCAGTTAAATATACATTTTCTCTGGTATTCTGAGCTCAGCATGTGTGCATTTAATATATTATTTAGTAACATACATACATATTAACATGTTGAGGTAACAAAAGAGTCTTGAATTACTCACATAACTTGACAACGACACAGCAGATTGTACAGTTGATGATTTATTAATTTCTGATGGGTTGCTGATGACATTTATTGCATAATAGTATCTGTGACAGAACCGTAGGCTGCAGTGAATGAACAGCAGGCTGAATGTTGGCTGGAGGAAATATGTGGGATTAATCTTTAAGATGCCCGGTTACAGTTGATGTTCAGTTACAAGCTGCTGCCATATGCTACCTGTAAAATGAATCTGTGTAGTAAGAACACCAGAAATGAAACGAAATACATTCAAAGACAAAGCATACATTGTATAGGGACAAATTCACTATTTACACAACGGCTCCAGGAGAGAAACTGAAAAACATTAAGTGCAATGTTGCCACCCAGTGGCCAGAACTCCTCATAACAGCATCCAAACAGGACCTCTTCTTATTCTTTTCCCTTGAATCTGTCTCAAAAGAAAAAAAAAATCAAATCAAATTACAAGCTACATTCTCTCATCACTTCTGCTCACAAAGGCTTATGACAAAAGAACTACGTCATAAATGCACATTTACTTACGTTATTTTAGAATCACAAGTGATTATTCATTTGTTTTATTTGTTTGCTGACCTGTTCAGGTTAGCAAGTTAGTGGATGGCTTAATTTAAATTAGCAGTTTTCTCCATGGCGTTTGGTAAAATATGCACAGAAAACATGTTATATCGAAAGAGATATGTTTTTGCACTTGTTAAGGCACTTTATCTCGAATAACTAAAAATATGCTGCATGAAAACATCCAATTTTCCATTCCGGCAAAGTTTCACAGATTGTTGCATGTTAAGTCCCTCTTTTCTCTCAATGCATTTCTTGTTTTTTTGCAGCAGGAGAGTGGAACTGTTTGTTCCATTTAAAATCACAATTTATGTGAAATAAATTGAATAGTTGAGATGTGTTTTATTTTTTTGCCTCATAATGAAATGATTCCCTAAGTCATCTCACACCAAGCACTGAGCATCATGTCAAAAGTTTCCTTCTCTCTCATAGTTTTTGGCTTTAACTGTTAATATGTTAAAACATAAAATGTGCAACTGTCAGGTGTTACACCTGTCACCCTGTTCTTATTTTCAAAATTATTTTTTCTTTTGCAGTTTGGTTCTTAGTTTTTCAAGCTCTCGGACGGATAGATTCACAAAAACACTATCTGCTCACAGAGCTTATGCATGTCAAGTTTACATGGTCCACTCACAGATCTCAGTGTCTAAAACGAACCTTTAGTCCATTATTCGTAGTCAAGTGTCAGGCTTCAGTGCTTGAGTTTGTATGAACAGCCTGTGTTGACCAATTCATTCAGAAATATTACTCAGACTCCCAAACTGATCTTTCTGTCCCTTCTCTTTGGCTCTGAAGTTCCAGTCCCCCTCCTCCTTTCTCTCCCTCTTGTCTCCCTCTTTTCAGCGACCCTTTTAGATCATGAGTCTATACTGCCAGGTCATCTGGCCGAGCTCGGCTGCTGCTGCCACTGGTCTTGCTCAGGCGTCGTTTGTCCCTCGTGTAGCCAGATTGCAGTAGAGGCGATGGGGAGCAGCTGTTGGGTAGCTCTGCTGGCATTTGATCGTATCTCATCCTCAAAAAGTCTTCCTCATCCTCCAGGTTGTCACAGCTGTGGTGCCGCTCGGTGGCCAAGTTTACGGAGTTCTGCTGCAGTGCCATCCTGTTGTTGAAGGGGTGAGAGGCCATAGAGGTCATAGGATTCATGGTGCCCTGGGCTGCCAAGCACTGGCTGAAGTCAGGAGGTGGGGTACAGGAGGCCGAGGGCCGAGGTGGGCTGTTGGGCTCCAGGGCTGCAGACACAGCCACCGTCACAGCTCTGTGGTTGTTCCTCTGTATCACCTTGTTGCGCACACACCTCCTGATGCTCTTCCAGCCAAGGTGGTAGAGCTCCAACACGGAGAGCAGCAGGGACACGCCTGCCACCACCAACATGAAGATGATGAAAACGTTCTTCTCAGTGGGCCGGGACATATAGCAGTTGACGGGGTTGGGGCAGGGCCAAGCTTTGCACAGGTACAACGCCTTGAGAAACACTCCGTAGATCAGATACTGCACCACGATAAATGTCACCTCCATCACTGTACGGATGATGATGCTCAGCATGTAAGTCTGCAGCAGTGCTCCTTTCAGGCGAACACGGCCAGTCCCATCAGATGTCATTGCTTTTACACTCTCCTTCTGCTGGAGGTACTCCTTCTCCCCCTCCAGGTCTCCTCCACCCTCCCCTCTTGCGTCCCTCTCCTCCTGCTCTCTTCTCCGCTGCTTCTCCTCCCTGCGCACCGTGTGCATGGCATGGCCCATGTAGATGAGGGACGGTGTGGAGACAAAAACGATCTGCAGCACCCAGTAGCGGATGTGGGCGATGGGAAAGGCGCTGTCATAGCACACATTGGTGCAACCGGGCTGCTGAGTGTCACACAGGAAATCGCTCTGCTCATCACCCCAAGAGGACTCGGCTGCTGTGCCCAGCACCAGGATGCGAAAGATGAAGAGGACAGTGAGCCACACCTTTCCAACCGAGGTGGAGTGTTCCTGGACCTCCTCTAGGAAATTCCCCAGGAGACTCCAGTCCCCCATCACTGCTCACAGGCCAGATACACCTGACACAGAGACTAGAGAGGGAGGAGAGAGAGGGTGGAGAGAGGGTGTGCTGGAGGTGAAAAGGTGAAGTCACTGAACTGGGGAGGTGGAGGATGGACGGAGCAGGGACCAGGGTAAAAAAAGAGAAAAGAGATACACAGATGATCAGTCGCAGACAGCTGTAGGTCCTCTACATTCCTGCAGATGAAATGACCTGGGTGTGTGTGTGTATGTGTGGTATTATATGCATAAAAATAGCCTCTCTGCCTGTGAATTGCTTCAGGACTGGACACTGGCATGAGAACGACCATTTTCCCATGAGTGAGAGAGGGAGACACATAGAAAGAGAGTAAGAGAGAGGGAGAAAGGGAGGAGAGGAAGTTATGGAGTCATGTAAATATAAATAACGATATTGTTTTAAGAGAAATGATTCAGTATTTTGTTATGTGTGTTTACATTCCCCATGTGTGATTCCAAATTACGTATGACAGAGCACAGGGCACCGCAGGGCAAGTCAAAGCTAGGAGCCTTTGTCCTTTTAATGCAGTGACCTGGCCTGTGCTGCGCAGTCCCCATCTTGCCTCTGGAGCATGGCCAACAGACTTCACTCACAACGGCAGAATGTCAGCTATGATGTCCGCTGCCCTCTGTGCAATAATGGAAACCTCCTACATGCAGAACTATCTGAGAGTGTCAATCAGATCTTTCATTGTGTGTGTGTGTGTGTGTGTGTGTGTGTGTGCGTGCGTGCATGTGTGCTTGCATGCTTTCACCTCTTGACTCCAGCATTAGTGAGAGTTTGGGTAAGACCCAAACATGGCAGCTACAGACTGGCAAGTCTAAGCTGAGAATGACCCTATAAGGCAGTTCACCAGACAGCTTTAAGGGTGCAATAAATGACCCCCGCTCATTGAGGGGTTAACAAAACCCATCAAACTCTGCCGAGGGTTGACCTTTGACATCTATATGCACTATGTATGTATGTCTACTGCCGGCTTATACTATGCAATTATAGATCAAAGACAGAGGAGTTATAACCTAAGAAAGGAGGGCTAAAAGTAACAGATTGACAACTTTTTTCCAACACGTCACACATTAGTGCTTACTGCCCTACTTGGCGAGGTTATAGAAAACATATACATTCCTCAAAAGCTGTGTGTTAAGACAAACTGTTATGTAGGATATACAGCATAATAACTACAATCACAGAGTGTAAAAAACAGCCAAACAGGGAATTAATGTTCTCTCTTACCACCCCTCATCTCGCTCCAAGTGTAATCCACAAGCAGTTGCTTCCATAATAAGTTACTGCCATTGTGTAGTCCACTGCAAGGCTTTGAATTGCCTGGCTGACACTGGTTATGTGTGAGAGAGAGATGGTCTACATGACCATGACCATCTGTCCCTCTGTCTGAATCTCCCCCTCCCTCTGTGTCTCTATGAAGTATATATATGGCAATAAGATGGAAAATCAGAGCGTTGTGCTCTTTATCTGTAAAACAGGGAGAGGCGGGAAACAAAACAACCCCATGTGAACATGTCAGAGAGGAAATGTTCAACCTCTATTGGCTGAAACGTCAATGCATACCATAGGAAAGTCTGTGGTCTGACACTAGTTTTCCAGCATGCATCTAATACCAACTCACGTCAGACTGGTCGCAGTTGGAGACCAGTTAGATTGTCGGTTAGTAAAGTGGGTCCTTGTCCCACTCAGGGAACTGGCTCAAATCCCTCTCTGGATTAAGCTGCTGATCTTTACTGGAAGTAAATCACATACAGGCAGAGAGTTGGAGGAGAAAGGGAAGTAGGAGTCCAGCCAGACAATAGCAGGAGGTGCACATTACAGTAACCATGTTCTTATCAGCTTAATGACAACGGGCTTTCTTTACCTGTGCAGACCCTAGTAACAACACATCTCCCCCTAGAATATATCAGGGTCAACCTTTGTTACAGTTTCTTATTGTTTTGAATCACTATCATGACTTCAAGCTCAGATCGAGCACAAAATGCAATAATTAAAACTGAAGTGACCTGAAAGGCAGACAAAAGTCATTTTTTTACTGTTCATCCTGAGGTGTGCATGAATATTTATTCTAAATTTTATAGCCCGCACATTAATGTTGAACCTTTTCCTTCAAAGCAAAACAAAGAGTTCTCCAAGGTCAGTAGGATTAATCCTCTAAAAAGTTATTTTGGTCCAAATTGGCGGAATGAGCCATGTGGGGAAATGTTTATGTAAAACATTAATCTACAACAAATCTGGCAACTTGACTTGTCAAATACATTTAGTTGAGAACAAGTATAACATTTCTCTATGTAATTTGGAGGGGTAGAAGGCAAATACAGCGATTGTGATGGAGGCTTTACTAAGAATTGCAAACAAAGTGGACTTCAGATCAGCTAGGGAGAGGCAATGGTCCTCGTCTCTGTGTCCTTCCCTCAACTACCCCTTCCTGTTCTCAGAGGAAGCAATCCCAAACAATATGATTTCCGAAGGACAAAAGGAACAAGGTATTAAAAGGAATGGCAGGTGGAGGGGGCAGAGAGGTTAAAGCCAAGCTATTCCAGTGCAAGTCTCTGTTGTATGGGCTCTGTCTGCTCTCTGCCAGGGGTTCTCTACCATACCTGTGCTCCTGTTGGCTCTCTGAAAGCCTGGGAATAACCATGGATTTACTGTGATCCATTGTGCCCTTTGCTGAGCGCTCTGGTTTGCCTGTAGACCATCATGGCTGTCATATTTGTTTATAATCTCTGTTGGCAGAGTAATGGAGAAGTAATGGACAATCTGGTTATAAGGTATTCAGAACGGTGAACTGCGCAAACAGGGCATGATGCACCTCTGAGTTATTTCTCTTTGACGTTGATCAAAGCGTCACGGGGGATCTCCATGTCTCTCTCTGTGCATTTTATGTGTCCTGGCCTGCGCTGAGGAGAAGTGTTAGTGAGTTAAAAGGGTAACACAAAAGTCTAAGATAGGTGTTAGAGAGATGTTATGATAAACCAAGCTAGGAAGTGGACCTTCTATGAACTGGGGCCAAAATCGCCTCAGTGTTAACTCAAACTGGTTTAACTGACTGCATTTTAACTTCCAGTCAGAAGTGCGTGGACTAACACTGAGTTGGTTTGGATAGCAGCCAGGCAGCTCAGGGAGAAATAGCAGCTTACTAAAAGTGCATCATTGCGAAGTGACGGCTGCTGCTGTGATTCGCTGCAGAGCAACAGGAATACATGCTATGTGTTTTCTCTACCCTGCAACACAACAATAAATCCTGCAGCCTCAGTGTTGCCTTAGAGGGCAGGGAAACTGTTGGATAGAAGTTTTATATTTATTTATATTTTGTCTTTTTTGTTTCTGGCACACGCAGCAGTCCTTTCATTTTACTGAATAGCTGAGTGTAAAGTTTTTGTCATAATGTGAGAAAGCAGAGGGGGACACCATTTCTCTGTTGTAATTCTCAGGATAGACAAACTGATTTACAAAACCAATAAAGGCCGTTAATGATAAAAATTTAATTTCCCAGTTGAGAAGATGACTTTTAAACCTGCCCCCCAAACTTTCTGCCAATCTTTCTCACTGGCTGGTTCCCCTCAGATTGCAGTGTGTATCCACTGGACAGGGACAACAGGGGGCAGGGTTGATTTAAACATTCCTTCAGTGATCTGCACCTTTCAGCACTAAGCTGTGTTTGACAGACTCCGGATCCTCATAGAGGACCAGGATACACTGCCTGCTCCACGCCGTCCTCATAAACACACAGGCAATTAGATGGTGGGGTATATATTTTCTTGGCCTGCTTCCCTTTAATGGGGCATGTTTAGACTAACATCAGTGGAGGAAAAAGTTTCTACACCATGTTGTGCATTAAGCACAATTGTGTTATTATGTACATCTAAGAGGATTTGCTGAGGATGAGGTCAGTCTTTCAGCCTGGATCTCAACACACTGGATGAAAAGCCACATTACCTTACAAAGTCATTTATCAGCAAAGTAAAACGCAGTAAGAAAATGAACGTTTTTTCATGAAAAATGTCTACATTATTTGACATATAGTAGAGGGAAAATTAGGCCACACAGGCTCACAGTTGAGGGGCCTGATGTTAGACTGTAGACTCTAAAAATACTGTGAGCCAAATTTGGCCGGCTGGTGTTTGACATCTTTATAACTACACAGCCCTGTTATTTGTTCCAGATCAGAAAAACGTCATATATTTGCTCACATTATCTCTGTCCAGATTGCTGTGAGAGGATTACAATATCAATAAATGTTGCCAATGTTACAACGTGACCCCCGCTGCCAATGTTGTGTTAGTACTGTACATTTTTAGCTTTTCAAAATAAAAGTTGAATCACCCTTCACTGCATCTCTGCTGCATTTTCAAGAAGAGCTTTGATATTTATTCAATTCCATTTAAAAACAAAACCAAATAGGCTTACTCACTGACTAAAGCCAATGATATTCATGATATTCATTTATATCACTATTGCTGAAGCGTCTGACGCTACCTCACGTGTCTACTCTGATTTAAATTTACAAGCACTCGTCCTGGAAACTTGGCGCCTTTATTAACTGAATGAACTGCAAACTTTGAAGCTTTATTTTCCCATTTCTTTTCAAAGATTTTGTATATGTATATTTTTTGTTTTTGATCATATATGTCCTTTGATTGTTGGCTATCTGATTTGTTGTTGCCTGTTATCTGGTAGGGTGGTTGTCTGACTACAAATGTTTTTTGTTCTCTCCCTGAGTCTCCCTGATTGAGTAAAGTTACCAAAGGACATGAACTCTACATTTCAGCTCATATTAAATGACCACCAAACACAAAGCCTCAGTCGGGCGCTCTATAACCAAAATATCTTTGCCAGGAGCAGTTCGCTTTGCAGTGTTGTGACAGCTCAGCAACGTTTCAGTGGAACAGCCGCAGCCGAGCACGAGGAAAATGTCAGAGCAGCCACACAACTGCTCTGTGCTGCCACATTTATACACAAGTTTCATCAGTCCCATTTGATATCAGCAGACCTGCATACAGGATGCCAAACATACCCAGGCTGCAGATATTTTGCTCAGTGATTGTTATTTTTACTCCCTGGGTGACTATGGCTGTCTCATGAGGCCATTTAGTTGTAATAAAGGAAATAATAAGGACTATTGGTTCTATCAGAACGACTGCCTTCACATACAGTATCTTTCAAGTTTAAAAGACATGTATCATGTATGAAACATGTCTTTTAAACTTGGATTTCAACACGTGCGAGGGGTCAGTCCCAGTATGCACTGCAGCAGCTGTTTAGCTGCAGGACTGCCGGGGTGGCGTGCGTATCACTCCCTCGAGTGCCAGGATTACGAGCAAGGATGAGCATGTTTAAGTTTAGCAGTATTGGCTTTGGTGGAGGGTTGAGTTAGGGATAATGTGACCTACAAAGTGGATCTGATAGAGGATGGAGTGGGGAGAAGATTTCCCACTCATGTGAGTCACCTGTTGCCGCTGCTTACAGGCCAGCGTGGATCCAGGCTGCCATATATCAGTCACACCAGCAGAAGCCGGCAGGCCGATGTGCTGCCTGCTACCTTACATGGCTGTCTGGCTCTTCATCTGCCCACTACTGTACACAGACCCACAGCCCTGTTATGATCTATTGTTTGGCTGCATATGGCATTACACTGGAACCCTCAGGCTGGACCTAAGTGTCTCAATGAGGAAAATTCTGACAAACACACAACTACCATTTGAAATTCCTGGATGGCTGCCATTTCTCACCTGTTGTTTAGCTTCTTGCATTCCAGTGAAATAAAAAGTCTTTTTTATGACTCTACTTTAGATGTGCATTAATGTGACAGTGCTGGTTATTCCTCAGCGCTGATGTGTCTCTAGTTTCAAACAGAAAAACAGGCTCAGGTTGAATAACTCAATGTTACTTTGTCTGAGTGAGTGTGTCACAGATTTGCAGTGGATACTCATTTCACAGACGGCACTGATTTACTTTTTTAATCTTGCCTCCAATCATGTATCTGTCTTATATATCTGTATTCAGAAGAAATACAAACTTAAATTTAATACTTAAAGTATTTTAAATCTTGCCTCTTTTTATTTGTGCCTCACTGCCTTTCAGAGGAACATATCGTATTTTTGCTAGTATTGACCTTGACTGCTAGAATATTTTTCAGAATAAGATGCTAAAAAATCTAGTGAGCATATTAAATAACAGTAAATTAAACCACCCAATTATTTAAAATTTTAGGCAGAATCAGCTTTACCACAGCCAGCTACACATTAAAATGCTTCTTACATATTAACGCATTGATGATAAAATTCTTTATATACAGCACTGACTAAAGCTATATTATTTATACCTATATCACCATAGTACATCCTTGATGAACTGGCTTCTGCCATTGCTTCTGTAGATTTACAGAGGTAGAACACTGATTACAAGATGTTTTCTAATGATTCTAAGACGCATATTTGCTGTGTTAATTAAATAATCTTTATATTTACTCTGAGAGGCACTGTGTTTTCTGTCTACCTATAACTAAGAACAACACATAAGCAATTGTACATTTTCCTTTAGTTTTTTTTTTGTTTTGTTAATTGTTTTACACACTTTGGTAGCACAAGCTGTCATTTTCATTTTATATACCAGTTGTATAAACATCTGTGTTTTTCAGGGCCAAAATAGTATCTTTTGTGTAATTTATCAAAAAATAGCAGATACACCTTCAGTGTGAAATCTTGAGCAGGAAAATGAACTAAGGCTGTCACTCATATTTACAGGGGAGGGAGAGGGAGAAAAACAGAGTGAGCTGAAAGGAGTCAGAGCGAGCAGGGGGCAACTGTACCTGCCATGGTGGACGTGGGCACAGCAGGCCTCCCACTCCATCACTTTTTACTTTTTGTAGAAGGATGCTTACAGCATCGGCATCAAAGACTGTAGTCTGTGGTTTGCATCCTTCTAGTCATTGACCTCACTAAAAACTCATGATAACTTTACGTCCATTTCGGAGCTTACCTGATTTGTTTTTGATCAAGTAGAGGCTCCTTATCTCTCCACAGGTGAGGTGATTCTTCCTTTAACTCGGTGGACAAACGGCAGGTGATGATGCAGAGATGAGATGAGCAGGCTCATGCGATTGGTGGGACTACTTTCTTCTTCTTTCTCTTGTGAACATCAACAGTAACTTGCTCTTGAGGATGGTGTCTGAGCGTCGTGGTGTCCCAGCACCAAACTGTTAGTCCACACAAGTGGCACGGGAAGAAAAGAATGGGCATCACGAGAGAGAGTTTCCCCCCACGGCCCTCCCTTCTGTCTCTCCTCCTCCATCTCCTCCTCCCCCTCTCCCACTCCCCCTTTGCTTCTTACATCCCTGGTGCTCTATTTTTTGCTGGGAAGCATTCCTCGGCGACGGGAGGGGAAGTGGAATTGTTTTCTGGGATCAATGGCAATTCCGCTTGGAGTCAACTTCAAGAGTGCTCTTGTTTGCTGAACAGGCCTTTAGGTTTATGGCTCTGTTATCTGTGGTGTCTTCAGTGCCAGGTATGCTGAAATTCCTGTAATGCAAGATTTAAAAAAGTAAACAATACACTCTCACAGTAATTAAACATTTCCGTGGCAAACTAATGGATGAAATAATTCTACTAAATGTGGGAATTTAGCTTCAGTTTGGTGACCCACAGTTCACCAAAATGTGGATTTACAGAAGCTAAATACAAACCAGCAGACACAGAAGAAGCAGTCATAAAATCAGGTCTTACCTTAAAGGCTTTGGTGGAAATACTGTGCCTACTATGTTTATCTGGGTGTCTCTCTGGCCTCACTCCTCCTCTCAAAGCTCGTGCTGGTGTGATGCTGAACTTTGGGATGTGAACAAAGACTCACAGACAAAACTCAAAGAGCTCACCCTCCTCCTCTGTCCTTCTCCTCTTTTCTTTTTCTTGTCTGCAGCATCTGAGGTGTAGGTTTTAGCCACAGGATAGAGATAGATCTGTCTGCTCCGCAGCCTGTCTGCACATACATGCTGAATTATGGAAAGGGGATCCTTTAGGTTTGATTCCTCCTTGCTGAGGGGCCAACGTGCATTCAGTTGGCAAATAAGCACTCCATACAGACAGAAAAATAATAATAATAACTAATAATAGTTCTTTTACTGGCAGATGTGACTTAGTCCTACTTTTGTATTATTCTTTAACTTCTTTTGCTCCATTTGTCTGTCAAACTCACTCTTTCATTGGAAAATATACTTACAGACTTTCTCCCTGAGAGTTTGATACAACTACTTTTCAATTTGACGTTGGTAAGCTTAGCTCTAGGAGGACTCCAGGAAGTCACTGCACCCAGCCAAGATATAACCCTGTTATAACACAATAGTTTCGATCTTACACTGTGTTTTTGTGAGAGTTAAACAAACTCACTAATAACATGTTGATGTAGTGAGTTTCAGAGGAGGTGGTTTTTATACTGCCAAGAAAAATGAGAAAGTCAGTTGAGCAAATGCCCCACAAACAACATTTCTATATGCTCCTGTGACAGTGTTGGAGGAGTGATGGAGGAAGTGGTGTGGGACGGTGCCACAGACCCACAAAGTCAACACAGTGCTTTAACAAGTGTATCTTCCACAGCATACACCCACCAAACTGGAGCAGTTTGAATCGGATTAGGCACCAAAACTGCTTGGTTAGGTTTAGGAAAAGATCTGAGGGTTTCTGTGAAACGTCTTGACTTAAATGTGAAAGATCACATCTCTTTTCCTCACTTTCTTGTGGTTTTGTTTAACTAGGATTATGACTAATCAAGCTATAATTACTGATGAAAATTGTTCCTGAATCTCAATGAAGTTGTCATTATACCTTGTTTTCAACTCTATTTCTAATCCTCTAACCCATAACCAATGTGGTGTCCTTCGTCAGATCTTAATATTGTAACAGCAACATCATCTGGTCAGTAGTGGCATCAGATAAAAAAGATATCATACCACGTCATTCATGCAGGTAATTTGTTGCCTTTGTACAGAGCGAGACCAGCTGTTTCATCCTGTTTCTTTGTGCTAAGCCAAGCTTAATGAATACACATGACAGTGATGTTGTTCTAATTTAATCAAGGAAACGAACAAATGTTTTACCCAAAATGTAAAACTGCTCCATTAAAGAGTCATTTTCATCCACCACTTCAAAAGCACAGTATTTTTTTTTTACCTTAGTGCAATCAGAAACACCCATCACTCTCACTCTTGTTCATTTGCTTGGTTTCCCCCTCCCCACCAATGTCATGGCTTAATCAGCGCTCTGAATGGGTAAATTCTCCTCTCCAACAACTGAGCCTTTCACCACACAGCAGAGAAGACGCTTTTGCATGTATAAATAGCAAAAGATACCAAATGATTGGGATCTCATGACTAGCCCTGCAAGACCTCTGGCCAGGAACTGTGACCCTGCTACCTCATTTCTACTGAATCTCTCTGAAAATATTTAATCTGTTCTGCTTGGGTTCATTCTCTTCTTTCTTACTCTTGTAAGACAAAAAAATCAAACATTCGGGTGCCAACTCAGCTAAAACGCCCTTTTTTCCCTTAAGCATCTTTAAAAGGTTGTCTGTGGCCTGTGATTTGTGAGTTTCCTTACACAAAAGCCCATGGAACACCTAGCATGGCTTTGGGCCGTAGTGGGTTAAACTGCACTGTTTAGAGTGAGTGTCTGAAGTTATGGAAAAGCTGCTGCTAATTCCTAATTACGTAGCTTTCCTCAGTTTAAAGTCTACTCTGACGTTTCCATTGTGCTGCTCATCAGGGCGGATTAAGAAGTGGAAATGTATTTACACAGAATAACAGCATGAAGTGATTTGCAACAAAGAAGTGATGTTCCACAACTTCACTTAATCTCATCGCTCACAGCTTTGCAGCAGTGCCAGGATGCGGTCTGAATGCGAGCGTGTCACAGAGAGATCAAAAGCGAGTGAACAACAACTGAGACAACAACTTCATGTGTTTATGCATGCCCCTGTGTGAGAACATGAGTGTATGTGTACTTGAGTGTTGGATGGAAAAAGCCCACGCTGCCAGGATGCATTAGTGTAACCCACCCCACCCGCCCACCAGTCTGACCCCGGCCTGCTAGTCTGCTCGTGACATAAACCCATTTCAGCCCTGCCTCTCCCGCATCCGAGGGAAGCCAGGCTTGATGGACACGTGCTCCTGAGCGGCCATCACAACCTCACATACACCCTCTGACTTGTCTCTGTAACCCACGAGTGGCAGCCCGGGTCAGAGGATATGACAACAAAATGTACAGTCAAACTCTGCAGTTGGAAAGGTTGAGAAGAGAAACTCAAGGTTATTTTAGCTGAGGTGAACACACACACACACACACACACACACACACACACACACACACACACACACACAAGCACAGACTGTTACTGACAAGGAAATGTCAGCACAAGCTTGAAGTCACTGGCAGGAGTGATCCACAGCACTGGCATGTTGTTGTTGCAGACTTCCTGTCAATCAGACACATGTACTGCACTTTACATTTACCAGTGATTTGTGGTCATTGGTGAAAAACATCCTGCTGCAGCATGTCCAAAAACAATCCATTCCCCTTTCCCACTCTTCCCTCGTACTTCTGTTGAAATTGATATGTGTATTTTGGCCTTTTTCCCCTTTCTGCACACTGGTCTGCTTGTAAACATTCCCATTTCCATTTGTAATGTAGATCATTATATTGTATTCATGAAATTCTGACATGGTTGTATAGAAAAAAGACAACAAATGAATCATAAAAACACTCTCACTTTACTTTTATCAAAGCTCAAACACTTGAAAGTTGACTGGAGGCACAACTTAGATGATTAGATGCAACTTCATAGGTTGCATCTAATGGCTTTATGAACGGTTAATAAATTATGTATGAATGCTCTGTAAATCAGTAATAGGAGATCTGTCGGGCAAATGTCTTTTATCAAGCTCTTTTAATCAACATTTCTAATAGACAGTAATCTGTTTATGCACAACTTAACAACATTAAACAAGTGGCCTTTATCACTTATGAGAAAGTGAGAGAACTTGAAAGGAGGTAAATCGTTTATTACAGGGATCTGGTGGTATCCTGTATTTCACTTACTCTTAAAAAATGCTGAATCAAGATCAACAATGCATTGATCCCTCCATATGTTTTAGGTTGCTTGTTAGGGATCTGAACTCATTTATTCTTAATGAAGAAAAAATATATAATTTGTCAAAAACTAAAACTTAGAGATCAGATTTAATATGCAGAACTGACACAATAGATTGTCTATTATGTATTTATCCATACAGTATTGATAAATGATTCAACAACAATAAATAAATCTAATAATCTATTTTATTGACCTTCATAAAGTCTTCATGATGTACTGAATTGAGAGTTTTCTACTATCTTTAATTCAGCACAGAACAAACTGCTTCCAGCGAAGAGAAACAACACCATCAATCCACATTCTCATCTCATCAACATCTTTACTGTTGAAACTGGGTTATTATTAAACCAGTACTGCTCTGTTGACAAGCTGAGAGGAGCACAAATGGTCAGAGGCCCTGAATGATTATCTGCGATGTTTGCTCATTATAGGGTGACAAAGCTTTGAGCCAACAGGTGAGGGATTGCGAGAAGCTGACATGGCGGATGGTCAGTCGGCCGTTGAGTATTTTAGACTTCAGTTGCTTAAGACTGGCTGTGTTGAGTCTACAGATTTAGACTGATGCTATTCTCACCAGCTGATCTGTGCCCGTGCAGCTGACTAAAATGCTGTGTGGAGGCATTGATGATGAATAGGTTATGGATGCATATATGGGTCACATATGCATCATTATGTGTGTCAAGGATGACTGTTTCCATGTTTGGTTCTTGTGTTTTTTCCATCAGCACATGTTTGTGTGACTGCATCAGGTATTAATGGCACAATTAAAGACAAAATAATTTATGCTAAAATCAAAGTTTTTCTTGAGTCCCTCTTCAGTACATTATCTTTACTTTAAGTGTCCTTGTATGGTGTCTTTGTTTCTTGTTTTATTTCTTGTTATATTTTTATATAAATCCTTATGCATGTTTATTTGTGACATGCTAAACTGAAGCACAACATACTGGTCATACAAGACCAAATGAGACTGCCGCAGCAAAAACTCAAAAGTAAAAAAAAAAAAAAGTGAACTCAAAATGAAGATTTTCAGATTTCTTCTTTCAAAAGTTACACAGAGTCTCTCAACATCTGTAATTTGAAGTAATAAATAAATCAAAAACAAAGAACTTAAAAAAGAGCAAACTAATAAACAGGGATATTATCATATTATTTTAGCTATCACAGATATAACACTCGCTGACAAGTTTATTTGTTTAAAAAAACCTCACACATCCTTATCAGAGTGTACATGGATATGGGTTTATGTCAAAAAGCAAGTTTTTCTTTTTAAATAGTTATACTCAGTGGCCAGTTTTTAAGGTATCCCTGTATAATCTGATGCAATACAACTGGTCTGCCATGAGTGTTGTCCACTTTTATGATGAAAGTAATAAAAGGTGTTATATTATGATATTCTGCATCTTTGTGCATGTAAATGGGAAGGGAAAACTCTTAGTATAAGTTAGTCCGATAGAAAACTGATTTTGTCCTCAGTAAAATAAATATAATTGAATTTGCACATTTCTGACAATGTCAACATGAACTAAACTTACAGGAAGTGTAAATACACTGAATTTACTGCTGTTGTGTTGTTGCAGAGATGTACATAAAGTGACCACTGTGGAGTGATTTGTGGAGTGTTTTTAACGTCGACCTCCTGGTTGCGACAGTGACTTGAACATCTGGAACAGCTGATCTGGGGTGTCACACTCTTATACTGTTTTCCAGACATTTCATACCATTATTCATGCTATTATTATAAAAGAACCCGCTGCCCTTAAATATCCAGTATCAGTCTGCATTTATACCCTTCAATCAACATTCTTATTGTACAAGTTTTTATAAGATTACCATATGTTTCTTTGTGCAGAGTCAATAGCTGATGGTTTAACAAAATGAAAGCAAACAAAACTCATGCAATGACCCTCCTCCGCCCTACTAAGAACAAGGTTATCAAGATGTGGAGAGAGCTGAGGGGGCGGACGTGGACTCTTAATGCCATATTTCCCCCCCCGGTCACCACTGTGGAGTCACAGCATCCCAGTGTGCAGCCGAGGAGAGGGAGCAGCCCTAACAAATACAGGAAGACGAATATCTACAAGACCCCTCACCCAAGACAACCAACCAACTCTGACATGAGGACAGATGGGTGCAGTGTGTATATGCGTGCATGCGTCTATGAACACACTGACTTTGTCCAGTGTATATGTTTTATATGTGCATGATGATTGAAGACAGACAAGGGGGAGTGTATGTGTGTTTATGTACCCACCATACATCCCTGAAAACAAACAATGACTGAAAGGACGGTATTGTTCGTCAGGTCCAGCCGACGTGCGTCCTGCAGTCACAAGCCAAAGGCAACGAAAAGGCCATTGAGACTTACGATGCCACCTCTTCCTCTCTGTTAAACCTTTGACTAGAAATATTTTAAATCAAACAAATACAAATCAAGGGCCAGTTTTTACAGCTGATTGGACAAAAAAAATAATTTTATGAATTAGATTTTTTATTTTTTTGGAGGGGGAACTTAGCATTTTCTCTGTCTTACACACTTTACAACGGCAAGTTTTATGACTTCCTGTTGGTCCTGGTCATTGTTGAAGTGACTCGACCTCATTCGAGGAAACAACATTAAATTATAAATCATTTCTCTCACCCGATGAATGTGTGTGAGAAACTCTTGTAGGGTGTTTGCCGGTGGATGGTTGACCATGTGTGCCGGCACTCCTATCCGCAGATAACATTGTGTTGGCCGGCTGGCTGACGGAGGGGACCTGGAGGCATGAAATCATCCTGTGTTGGGCCATGTGTTCCCCTGATAGAGACACGGAGGGTGTTAACCTCCTCTGAACTGTATCTCCAGCCCTCCAGTCAGCTCTTCCTGCCCTGAGCGGTATGAACACCCATAGTATTCCTTCTTACACTGCATTTCTCAAGAGCCTTTGTAACCCTGTATGCACTTTTATCAAAAACCTCTAAATTCCTGGTTAGAATGAACACTTTGTTTATTCCCAGGGCTAGTGTCGTAGAGTTTATCGTATTAAAGTCACCATCACTATCACCACTCACTCTCATGTAACCCATCATGCTTTACCTGCTGATCACCAAACACCAGGCAGACAGAGTTAGCAACTAGATAATGAACACAGTGGAACAATTATCAGCTAAAGAGCAAGACATTTTATTTCTTTAGGTCGGTGGAGACCAAAACAGAGCTTATGTTGCTCCATGTCTGCCAGAAAAGTTAATAAGCAACAGCTTGCCAGAAAGTTCACTAACTATAACTTAGGGGTATAATGTCCCTCTCATTTTTTTGGCACAGATGAAAAAAAATCTGGAGGTTTACCATCATGAATAAGAAACCATACATTCAAACAACCAACACCAACGAAGAAGATCAGCGTCATGGTGCTGCCATTGTTCAGGACTGTCACTGAACAGCACTAGAACTTCATTTCTAGTCTATTTGTATTTTATTTAATTTTATCTGCTTAAATCTCATTTCTTTCTATTAACTGATTTAATTTTCAGGTAAATTCTTTCTTGCAATGCACATAAACCTGCATAAGGTGTCTATCGATTAACCAGTTGACCTTTCTCCCAGCAGACATTTTGGCATGTCATAGCAGGAAAAGCACACGTGTTACTGATAGCATTACCATTCCAGTTAAATGAGCTACTTCCAGGACCCATTGTACACTCTGGCTCTCTGGCTTGGATTACTGGGACACTTAATGGAACTGAGCCATCATTAACAAATTCTTAGCTGAATTCAAATTTTAAGGCAAAACAGTCACAATTGGGGTTGCACCAGTGGAAAAGGTATCAAATTGGCGCGGATCATTATGGAAAATAATAATAAAATCACTAAGTTGATGAGGCAAGCTGTGACTAACATCCAGCAACACAAAGAAACACGATACAATGCTGATGTACAGGAGTTCAAGAGAAGTGGTCACTAAACATCCTGCATGTCTCCAACCATCATCTCAACTCCTCAGTAGTCATCCTACGCCCCAGCCTCATACATCCAGCCTCTCATATTCAGGCACACACAGCACTTCCATCCTCCCGCTATTAACGCCTCTCGTCTGCTCTCCACCCTCCCCTTCTCCATTGTGTGCATGGCAATTCTCTTCTCCTTCCCATGGTGCCTGGTGTTGCACAGAAAGGAAGCTGCCCTTCCACTTCCTTCTTCAGTGGTGAGAACAATTCACGCCTTGTCTCTCACCCGTCTCTCACATCTGTCTCTCTCTCTCTCACTGTCTCTCTGTCTGTCTCTCTCTCTTACACCTAGACTACATGAAGCTTCCAGGTTACTCGGTTTCCTGATGCAGGGGCTGGTTCTGTAAAACTTTAGTGTAGTAGTAATATGACTAAGAAGGAAAAAGGTTCTGGGTAAGTGAATACACATTATGAATTACAGCTTTATTGGAATAATGAACATTATAACATAGTATTATAATGTGTCAAACCAATTATAATGTGTTTCTACACAAGAGTCAAGTGTTGTTGGCCTTATACAGCTCTGTAGAGCTGCCTTAGGGCATACACAAACTGATAAATAAACAAATAATTCTAATAAACTTTCTTTATGGAGCACTTTTCTGAATTATGCTAAGGGAATTAAGTTGCTTTACGTTGATACAAACTCATGGTGGTAAATTGTACGTGTGTTTGGTTATCCTCTGGGTACTTCAGCTTTCAGTCTGAAGATATGCTATGGCCTTTAGGTGTAAATGTTAGTATGAAAGGTTTTGTGTGTAATGTACCCCCTTAAACACAAAGGATAAGTGGGTATAGCTAACAGATCAATCCATCATTAAAACAGACAAAGATAGTATGATAAAACACAGAACAACAATCTTCAAAACAAAGACATTTAGAAATGACTTTCTAAAATGAATAAAATAGTAGAATTCATGACAATAAATGTAAGTCATCTAAAAAAGTGAAAAGTTTTCTGGAGCGAGGGGAGGAGTTTCACTGGAACAGTTTATACGGTGCTATATAAGTTAATGCTAAAATGTAGAAGTCACTTAGAAACAGGAACACGAGGAACATGGTTAACTCTTTTCTAGCTCTTTCATGAGTGTAGTGCACTGGTGCTAGAGCCTCAAAGCATAGGGCCACTCATGTGTGTACACCATGACTTATACTGAACATATTTAATGTTAACTATTGTTTTCTTCTCCAGCATGCCTATGTTCAGAAATCAGACATCATGGACTAAATGAATGTACAAACTCAAGATTTTGTCCTTATGTTCTGTTTGATTCCCCCTCCACCCAGACACCAACTCTTGCTGTAGTTACTACTTGTTTGCACAAAACAGCACTCAAAACGGTGCTATTGTGCCATATAAAATGACAATTTCACTTTTACTCTTCAGTGAACAAGCCTGTGTCTGCTTTGTTATTTGTAGTGTTGTTGTGCTTCTTGACAGAAATTTGGAAACCACTGCAGTGTGTCTTATGTTGGTAGTTGCTAGGCTCTGAGGAAAACAGCCACTGAAACAGTCCAGTTGTCTGCCACAGCAACTCCAATACTGGAGATTGAGCTCCGATATACCACTTGGAAACACTAGGGGGCAGAGAAAAGCAGAAAAATGTCTGTCTCACTAAAGTGCATCATTATTCAGCAAATAAAATCTTGGATTTTAGTGGTGCTATTATAAATGTTAGGATTAATATACAAAATATAGCAGAGCTGAGGTTTTCTTTGGGCGTGACCAGGATGGATAGGATCAGGAATAGAGTACATTAGAGGGACAGCTCATGTGAGAAGTTTCGGAGATGAAGTTAGAGAGGCCAGGTTGAGATGGTTTGGACATCTTCAGAAGAGTGATAGTGAATATATTGGTCGAAGGATGCTGAGGTTAGAGCTGCCAGGCAGGAGGCCTAGAGGAACACCAAAGACGAGGTTTTTGGATGTAGTGAAGGAGGACATGAAGGTAGTTGGCGTGAGGGAAGAGGATGCAGAGGATAGGGTGAGATGGAAGCTGATGATTCGCTGTGGCGACCCCTGAAGGCAACAGCCGATAGTAAAAGAAGGATTAATATATAAAATATATAACAAATGGGGGGTGCTATTCTAAATTTTGACATATAGGCAGTATATATATAGCATAAATATAGATAAAACATATAGGCTAGCGCAAAGTAACTTGAAGTTGTCATTTATGGGGGCAGGATATCAAAAATTGCTTGATTAATGCCAAAAACATACATTCATCAAACTCTCCAGGAGGAACATCTCAAGTTTTTGTAAATCTGAGCACCTGACTTGCACATCCAAACACAGACACACAACAATAATGGCCTCTTTAACATGTGCGTCCCCTCACAGACACAGGAGGGTGCTTTAGTTTGTTGTAACAGGACATGGCAGAGGAAAACTTAAGAACAAATGCAGGTAGTGAGTCCAAACAGTCCAATCTTCTCACCATTTAAACACACTGCTCCCTTTTGTAATCTCACCAACCATCAATCTGTATTTAACTCTCCAACAAACTGTCATACAATAGCCGGTGGAAAATATTTACAGAGAAACCAAACTTTAATATTTGAGAACCACTTTTCCTTTGTAATGACGCATTTATAACTTTATTTGCTCCAAATTTTATGTATGCAACCATTTTAGTGTGCCAGTTCCTGTAGAAAAGTTAACAGGCCTGGTTATATACTTCCAAGCTCTAAATGAACTGCCTGTCCCGTGAGACTACCATCTGTGTGAGGAGCTGAGCACAGGAGGGACAGTGGGGCTGGTCCAAATTCAACAAATCTGACTCCTGAACACAATGGTCAAACCCAAAGTCCAGCTGGGCGACAAGAACTCTGCCCTAAAAAACACAATGCTATGGCCTGGGACCTGATGTAATACATGTCACAGGGTCTGTGTGTGCGCTTGCACTCATGTAGCTCATGTATGAGTCCATATGGGCATATATTTAAACTGGCACAGAGTTCTGTCTCATTAAGATCACAGGCTACAGCTTTTATCAACCTTTTCACCAGTTTCCGTTGGCTGAAAGTGAAGCGGGCAGCCTCAGTGTCACTGTTGTTTACTCAGTAGACTTTGGGTGCCTTTGTCATTGCTTTCAGACTTTCTCACCATCACAGGAAAGAAACGGCTGCTTGGTTCACAGAGGAAATGAGAAATTGCCGGAGGAGGACTGTTCACGCTCGAAGGTGAGAGAGCAAGTTCTGCGTAAAAGCGGCCACGTAACAAAGAAAAGCTGCTGGTAAACCGCTGGTGTCTTGATGTCTAATGGCTCCATTCAAAACAAAAGAAGTGACTCAAAACGGATGACTCATGAAAAAAAGAAAAAAAACTTACAAAGCTCTTTGTCACAGAGGCAGTAGGTCACTAAAACACAAAGAGAAGTGATGGGACTCACACATATGGGCACAAATATGTATAGACCCATGCTTGCACGCTGAACAAACAAGTGTTTAGAAACAAGTGTATCTCTGTCTTTAAGCATAAGCCTTATGCCATTGAGGTCTTAGTGTTGTGCTATGTCATGGGACTCAGTGCTGCCCTCAGGTCATGCTGTATCGGTGAAGGGCATCGCTGATAGCATCTCTTTAAAACCGCTGTGAAAGCCTCCTTTCTGTGTATGTGAAACTATGTATGGCACAGACGATTCACGTAAAGTTCATGAGCTACAAATAGTGGGTGAGAAAAAAACACAGAAACATCATGGACTCAGAAAACGTGTTTTTTCATTAAAATGAATTAAATCACTCAGGTGGAAGTATCTATACCTCAATGTAAAAGTAAAGCGTCATAATCAAAGGTTCTGCATTCTGCCTTAAAATGTTAAATAGTCAGAAGTCAGAAACATTAACAGGTTGGGACTGTGAGTTTAGTTTAATTTTGCCTGATCTGCCTGAATTCGTCCTTTATCTCTTGTACCTTTTACTTTATTTTCCTGCTTTTTCTTCTGTAGTTTAACCTGTTTCCAGAGGTGGGCTGTGGCTTTATAGTGGGCAGAGAGTGCGGGATTGATCCTTTTACATAATTCTTGTAAAGGGAGCAAGTTTTAAAATGGCCCCTGTCAGAGCGCCATAAAATATTATTATGATGATTATTATATATGATATATGATGATGATGATTATTATTTTAATCTTACAGCTTGTTGCTGAAGGTAATTTTAACTAATTTACAGCTGGGTGGTTATACTGTTGGGTGGTTTAATCTATAACATTGCATCATACTCAAGTAATTGCATTTATAGTACTTTACCTTAATGATTATATAGCATAATAGTATTTGATGTTATGATAAATTACTCAAGTTATTTTTTAATGGGAATAAGTTCATGAGTTCATTTTAAAATACCAGAGCAAAACTGAGACATTATTTTAGATGAAATGTTCTTGCTATAAGGACATGGAGGACTGAGATAAATGTAAAATGTAATACGTTATGATATTTGCCAGATCACATAACAGGAGATATGCACTGTTGTGCTACTGACGATTCACTTGTGGTTGATAGTGTGCTCCTCCTTTTAGCTCTGCCCTCTGCTCGGAGGATCACCGTGAATACTTTTAATTGAAAGGCGAAGAATTACTCTGACTTCAGTCATCTCGGTCTTACTAACTAATGTTTACTCACATTTTGAGTGGGCTCAGAATAATTGCTTGAAGTGTCTGAAGCTCCTCTGTAGAGTTGTCAGTCTCAAATCTGTGGGTTATAAGCCCTCTATTGAGTAAAGGATGCCCCCTATCAGCTTCAATATAGTATTTATATCAAATTTGAAGTGTGTAATGCCTAAAGGCTGTTGTATGACCTCAGCATTTTTAGCTGGCAGGAAAACCTCCAGACCTTTCACACCCTCATATTAAACAAGGCAGACCTTTAAAATTGTGCTTTAGCTGCAGCATTTAAGATTAGGATAGGCATTACTCTATATTTTTGTTATTGTCAACAAACTGCATTAAAAAAGACCAAAATTAACAACTCTTAGTCCTCCTGTCATTTATTTTCACATTAGTTCCAACTAAAAATTGAAATAAAAAATGGTGACAATACATATCCTCATTTTTTTTTTTTAAAATGTAGTTTTTATAGCAGCTATGGATGAAAGTTATCTTCATGTGTGCAAGATGGATATAATATATTGTGCACACAAATAAAAACAATACTATCTTAATTATCACATCACAACAGGCAGTACTGAGATTATCAGTGAACTACCTCAAAGTACTTTAAATATGATCTTTTACTCATCTGAAAACTAAATGTGATTTGCTTTCCTACACCAAAGTGTTTAAAATTTGTTTGTGTTTAAAAATGTTTACAATTTTTTATGTGAACTTTTTCTTGATTTTATACTTTTGATGTAGTCTGCTTGTTTTCTCTGACCCTGTAATCACACTCTTTTCCTTCTGCTACTTCCTGTAGCAGTCCTCAATGCTGATAACTCCAATTGTTGTCTGGAGATGAGCGCACAGAAGGAGAAAGACCAACCATGTGCTGCAAAGGACATGAGCATGAAAACCTGATGCAAAACTAAACTATCAGAAGCTATCTTGTTTCTTCATTGTGGTCGTATGTACTTGTTCAGAAGAGGACTGATTACCTGCTTGTGGCACATCAGGAAAAAAAAAGTTATTTTCAGTGCAGAAAGGTGTTTTTCCTCAGGGAGTAATGGAAGATGTTCATTGTGTGAGAGGTAACTAGGAGGCCAAATCAAACCAAGCCCGTGCCAGCACATGTCAGACTCACATAATGCATATTGTTAGATGAAATACATGTCTTCAGTTGCATCACATTGATAAGGTCACTACAAAAGTAAGATTTCAGTTACTTCCTGTCTTTCAAAGGCCCTGTGAGCAGGAAGCGCGTGGCACCATCGCGCCGTAGGCAGATCGCTGTACGATATGTTTGTTAGCGTGTTAGCATTCTGATTAACGGCCAGTTGGTGCCCTGCTTCGGAGGTCTAATCTGGCCTTACGCCTCACTGCATGTGCTCAATAGAGTCCGCACCCTGCATCATGACATCATGTCTTTGTGTGAAATCCCGGTGCCATTCACGGGCCCACCGTAGGGCTTAGTATGCAAGCGTCCACTATACCAACACACAGCTCTTTAAAGGGAGTCCCCTGGTCCCCCAGCTCAGTGGATACACCCTGATGCCTCCACAGAGCTCTGAACATGGCTTCTATCCTCCGACACAACTGGGCTGAGCCCATGTGCCATCCAGAGGAGAGCGAGTAGTTGAGCTTTTTGTTGGGGACATTTTTTTAGATGAGAAGATATCACTGCTCCTGGATATGTGGTGGCTAGTTCTAGCTATCGAATCAGCTAACATAAAACACTGATGATGGACGTCTTGTCATTCAGAGAGAAACTGTAGGAAAAGATTTTGGGGACATTAAACATGGCTAGTGGATAGTGCCTCACACTGTTTTTTGCTCTTACGTTACATCATCGATTTGTGAAAAGTTGTGGGATCAGTCGAAGCTCAGTGTGGAGGCCAAATCTGCCACTAACCCACAGATCAGAGAACAGACATCAAGAGGTGGACTCTTGAGTTCACCAGCCCAGTGATGTCACCTAGGACAGAGAACACCATTGGTTGAGGGACCCCGAGGGCTGGCTGTAATAAGATGGGCAGAGTGGAGATACAGCCACTAAAGGAGTAATGACTTCTGTTGGTTCATGATTGTTGATTCCAACCAAAGTTACATGTGACCCCTGGTCAGAGGTCACCTACAATGTCCATCTGGAAAATATATAATATATATATAGACTGGAAAAAAAATAATAAAAGATGCTTTCATCTTTGTTCTCTTTCATGAACTGAAAAATGTCACAATTTTCTACAAATAAATCAGTTCTTTAAGGGAGCAATATAGCACACCGATTCATTAAAACTGAAATGGTGAATGAATTGGATTGCTCTAACCTAGAAAATTCAGTAATAGTGGCATGTCTGACTTCAAAGAGAACTGAGCAGTTCAAACCTAAATGGGTCCTGAGAATATAAAACAATTGTGGAACCTGGAAATTAGATTGTGCAAAGGGAAACAAGTTGTGTAACTAAACAAACGGTCTGGTTCAGACTGCGATGTGATTGTTTTGTTCCTTCCTTTAATTTGGAGCATCAGTGGTTCACCGGGAGAGGTTTTCAACAGTTTAGATAACAGACAAACAAAAGCTTGCTTCAAATAAACTTTTCCAAAGTCCAACCAGGGTTTATAATGAGAGCATTAAAAGTTGGCACTAAGAAATAACATTGTTGATATACAATTGTATGGTTCCACACTTCAACACAATGTGAAGTCTTCGAACATATGGAACCACAACATCCTGCTCCCTATATGCTTGCAGATAAACTCATATATGGTCATGGGAAAACTGTTGGCAAGCATTAATAAAGCCACAAGTTCAATGTGAAAACATTCATCTCCACTGGTTGAAGAATATGACAGAAAAGTTTGATTTCTCTCTTTTATAAAAAAAATTGTCACAGTAGCAATTGCCACTCAATGTGACTACAGCAGACCTTTTTAAATTTCTAAACACCTTATTAAAACATTGATTTTATTCATGTTCAAATAAGTACTGTAAATAAATGTTGTACTGTAAAATAATACTAGTTATTAAAAATAGACAAATCAGTTGTAATCCCCTAAACATTATATTATTGTATTTGCAAGGTGTACCATTGCTGTGCTTAGGTGATCACATGAAATCTATGTATTTAAACAGGACATTTAAATATATCTGTCACGTTCATAATGAAACTGTGGCTGTGCACTTCCTAGGTCATGAATCACAGCTACAGTCATGTGACTCCTAAACGAAGTCACACTTATTCTTTGTAATTTTATTCTGTTAATGCTATTCTTATTCTTATAAGATTCTATTTATTTTTAAATTTTCAGATGGACAGATGCTTTTATTCACTACATTTGTGTAAATCTGGAGGTTATTTCATAACAAGGTGTTCGAGAAACTCAGACAGTGGAAACAAGCCTCTGCTTTGTGCAAGCTTTTCCTCTGTTCAAACATCTGTGGAATGATTCTGGGATCAAAGATCGCTGCTGAATGTTTTTCTTCCCTGAGCCGGGAAAGTTTGACTAACCTCCCTAATAGAGACATTTCAGTGTGTCCTTTCACTCAATGGTTCACATTCTTCACATTCCAGCTAAGTGACACAGATATGATGATACCCACACGCACAAGTGCACACACAGAGGTGGACTCTGAGAGGTACTGGGTGTCTAAAACACACATTTGAGGTTTTACTGATAATCAAAAAAGTCAAAAGGATGAACTGTATTGGTTACTGTGCCAGCCAAAGATAATAATAATAATAAACAACAATAAAAACAAACAAAAAAATCCTAAATATTATATTGATGATGAAAACAGAATCAACAATGAACATTTTCTAATGTAAAGATGATGAAAAAATTACCTTGTTGTCTAATGTGAATGTGCTAATTTTCAAAATAAAATTAATCAGAAAAAATGTATGGAGGTTTTTTTTATTAGTATTTACCCCGAATGATCTTTTGTTTGATTTGTGTATTTTCCTGTCCTTCTTTAAAGATCTAACATTAATAACTTTTTTTTCTTATTATTTTGACTTTTTTGTTTGAAAATGTATGCATGCAGGTTTATCAACCTGGCTTATAAGCATTTATATAAAAGCAAGAAGTGGCCCCCACTTTCTCTTCCTCTTATTGAAATCAAAAAAGTAATTTGAGGCACGACATGACAGCATTTATCTAGTTCTATTCCAACCCAAATGGACCTCCCGCTGGCTGTTCTGAATAGCGGCATAAACAACAATGCCCGGTGTGATGCACAAGGACATAAACTCTCCTTCATCCCTGCCTCATAGTTTGTCACTGACCTGCCTCTCTGCTCTAACGCTGGACTCGGCAGGCGGCTGGAGGCACTAAGCTGTGATTGTTGTTTCATCTGCTGCATGTGTGCTGCTACATACAGTATATACATGTGAGGAAATTGCATGCATGGAGCTGATGTGCTCTGCTGTGGACTCGGTGCCCTGGCCGTACAGTGTCCATGCTGGTGTGGGAGCCTGAGGCCTGCTCCCATACATCCCCGCTCTGGCTCTGTTGATCCTATTGTCTCCTGCGTCACCACACGTCGCCCGGCAAATAAAGGCCGTCTGGCTCCAAGCTTAAATATTGCAGCAAACTAAAAACCAACCATCAGAGCCGATTCATTCACATCTGCTCAGTGGGGCGACAAGGACGGGGCTTTAGGTGGGATAGAGGGCAGAAAAAAGTTCACTTTTCCCTGCCGAGTGCCAAGAGAACGGGACAGGACTCAACTTCGCCGGAGCCGCAGCTGTGGCAAGTTGCCCATTTGATTACATTTAACCTATATCATACCTTACAGAAGAGGGGACTATTTGTTACGTATCGATCTTCCTTTATGGGTTTTTTAATCGGGAGTTGTTGTGTGGAACTTTTTAGGAGCCAGAGCAAGAGATTTTTCCGTTTGCACTGCTGTTAATGCTCAACATGGTTAATGGTGTTTACACTGCGAGCAAGCAACCTTACAAAATGCAGAATCAATACCTTGCAAAATCAAATTTAATTTAATATTTGACTCATTATTTTGATTGTTTGTTTTTTTTATTTCACTGGACAGGACTCGATCTGCACTCTTTCGAAGGTTCAAATTCTTCATGTTTTTTGATAGAATCACATGTGCAGCTTGAAAATAGGGCTTAGGTTTGATTTTTGGCAAATTCAAGTTTTCCTCTTTTACATTTCTTACTTTCTTACAATCCATCCCCCCCCTTCCTGTATCTGTCCTGCTTACCCCACCCTCCCCATCTCTCTGCAGGTGTCCCTTTCTACCCCACCCTTCATTTTGCAGAGCTACGGACCGATCATGGGTGACTGGAGCTTTCTGGGTAATATTTTAGAGGAAGTTAACGAGCACTCTACGGTGATCGGCCGGGTGTGGCTCACGGTGCTCTTCATCTTCCGTATCCTCATCCTGGGCACAGCGGCGGAATTCGTGTGGGGCGATGAGCAGTCTGACTATGTTTGCAACACCCAGCAGCCTGGATGTGAGAACGTGTGCTACGATGAGGCCTTTCCCATCTCCCACATCCGCCTGTGGGTGCTGCAGATCATCTTTGTGTCCACACCATCGCTGGTGTACGTGGGTCACGCTGTGCACCATGTCCACATGGAAGAGAAACGCAAAGAGCGTGAGGAGGCAGAACTTAGCCGGCAGCAGGAGCTGAGCGAGGAACGGCTCCCTCTGGCACCCGACCAGGGAAGCGTCCGCACCACTAAGGAGACCAGCACAAAGGGAAGCAAGAAGTTCAGGCTGGAGGGCACCCTGCTGAGGACCTACATCTGCCACATCATCTTCAAGACACTGTTTGAGGTGGGCTTCGTAGTGGGCCAGTACTTTCTGTATGGCTTCCGCATCCTGCCACTGTATAAATGCAGCCGCTGGCCCTGCCCCAACACTGTGGACTGCTTCGTGTCTCGCCCCACGGAGAAGACTGTCTTCATCATCTTCATGCTTGCTGTGGCCTGCGTCTCACTCTTCCTCAATTTTGTGGAGATCAGCCACCTGGGCCTGAAGAAGATTCGCTTTGTCTTTCGCAAGCCAGCGCCAGCCCCAGCCCAAGGTGAGGGCTCAGCCCCTCTGCCGCCCCAAGGGAAGAGCCTGCCCTCCCTGGCCGTGCCCTCCCTGCAGAGAGCCAAAGGCTACAGGCTGCTGGAGGAGGAGAAAGCTCCCCCCATAACTCACCTCTACCCCCTGGCCGAGGTGGGCATGGAGGCTGGCAGAGGGGCCCCACCCTTCCAAGGGCTGGAGGAGAAGGCAGAGGAGGTGCTTCCCATGGAGGACATCTCTAAGGTGTATGACGAGACTCTGCCTTCCTACGCCCAGACCACTGAGACAGGGGGGGTGACATTACACGAGGAAGAGCCCGAGGAGGTGCAGCCAGCGGAGGCGGAAGCAGAGAAGGTGGAGGCGGTTGTGGATGAGGATGTGGAGGTAGAGGAGGTGGTGAATGGGGAAGGGGTAACTCCTGCCGAGGCAGGGATGGAGGCCACGGATACGATAGAAGACACCAGACCGCTGAGCCGACTGAGCAAAGCCAGCAGCAGGGCCAGGTCAGACGATCTCACCGTATGAACCTGTGAGAGAGAGAGAGAGAGAGAGCACATGTACACCTGCACACACCAACAAAGGAGAGAACACACACCCACACACACACATGCACACACACACACACACACACACACACACACACATCTAACTCAAGACAACGCACACTCTTGAACAGACAGGTCAAAAACCAAAGGATGAGAAACAAAATGAACAGGGATAGATTAAAATCTTTGAAACAGTTCTACAAAGCAACAAAAAAATTTGCGTGTTTGTGATAAAAAAATGAAATATAAAAAGTAGAGGCGGCGGAGGACAGGAGTAGGTTTTTTTATTAAGCGTGTTCTTATATTTAAAAAAGAAATGTGGAAAGGACACATACAGGGGGGAAATGTTTTTACTTGATGAAAATGCATGTTCAATTTTTAGAAAACATCTTTTTCTATTGAAAGAGTTAATCATATACAATGGAGGATTAGACATTTTTACATGGGGTTTGAGTAGATAGGGGAAAGAGAGCTAGAATATACTTGTGTGTCTGCAAATCAGTAATTTTGCTGTAGTTAGGCACTGACTTTCATCCCCATTCAGACGCCAACGTGCAGCAAATACAGCATGTGAATGCGCACTGTGCGGGTGAGAGGGCTCTCGCATGCACAAATCACACGATTGAGTGCCGCTACATTTACAGGTATACGGCTTTTTGAGAAGAAGAAGAAGAAGAAAAGTCCATTTTCAGGTTGAGAAGAGCATACCTTGTTTTTTTTTTGCACACTCAGAGGTTTAGACTCTGTGCAAGGCCTTTAACCCTCATAACACCTCATCTATGCATCCATTTACACAGGATTCTTTCAAGTGAAGAGAGATGTGCATCAATTTCAGAGCATTTCTCTCCTTTTCATGTTTATATACCATGTAGCACAGCCAGAGCTGAGTTAGTGAGAAGAAAACAAACTACTAAAAAAAAAAAAAAAGACCACATGTTGAATGTCTTTTTCAATGTGATTCTCCGCATTTTAGATTTGCTCATGTTTTGTAGCCTTTAAGTCGAAATCGTGTACTGTGATATCAGTTGTCCATGGAAGAGAGCGGGCTCATTTTGCCCTATCAGAGAATGAACTATAGTAGCGACCTCAGGCCAAATCCTCTCTTTTCGTGCTGTACAAACACGCGTCCGGGCGATAAAGATCACGCACCATCAGCACAAAGTATTGTTGGAGGCGAGACAATAAAAGAAACGGCGCTCATCAATGAAAACAAGCATCCTTGACCTGGCTGTGAAAAAGTCTTTCTACTTGATTTTATGTCATGCCATTAAAGGTCACCCAGCTCGCAAGAAAACACAATACTCACAACATGCTTTCAAATTCAGAGAGAAACAAACAACTCGGGGCAACTCCCGCTGTACATAATGCCCTATCTCATGTCTGATAATGTACATAATGTGCAGAACAGCTGTTTTTGATTTTTTCACTGTCTAGAGGAATCACCCAAGTTGTGATTGTGATCACAATAGTTATTCAAGCTCACAAACCCAGTGGTGTGAAGAGAAAATGCCAGTGATAATTGCAAATCATTAGCAACCATTTGAATGCAAAGACTTAAAGTAGACCTTAGGTTTATCCCAAATCTTCCTCTCACATTCTCTAGCTTTGTTTATTCAAACAGCTCCCACTGTATGATTTCCTGTGCCTTATCTGTAAATGTAAATTCTCAAATGCTGTAAGATTGTAGCAAGTGCTTATATTGCTCTGGGAACTATGTGAACTTCATGTTTTATTTACCTTTTTCTAAAATCTCGAGTTTCCTTTCTGTATGCGACCCCTCACCACACACACACACACACACACACACACACACACACAGTCACACATTAACACATCCAGTAATGCAACTCTAATGGTTAAATGAAAAGTATTTAAGATGTCATCATGTTAATTTAACAATTTTCAGATGATATTCCAGCGTAAAGCTGAATGTTTACGGACATGAACACACTCACACAGTTTGGGCTTACGTTATGTGCCTTTGTGCACACGCACACACACACATACACCTCACAGTGTTGGTTTTGGGGGTATGATCAAACGGCTCTAGAGAAACTCAGAGAAAGAAGGCAGCTTTGACCCCTTTGTGACCCCCAGCCATCCCGTCTCCTCCCATAATCCAATGCTGTCGATTCAGTCAAAGTGAGCCTTCAACCGATCACCAAATTCTTAAAAGACATTTAAGCACTGAACAGTGTTACAATCAAGGCATGACACTGTTCCTTGTGTACATCGATATGACCGGTAATGTATGATTTTTTGTATTTTAAGACTGTTGCATTGCCTGTATGTTTGTAAGAAGACATGATTAATCTTTGGAAAGGAAAAAAAAACACTTTTTACTAACTTGTAGTCTTCTTTGCTGATAGATGTGTGGCAGTATCTTCTTTTGGAACGTGAACCAACGCAATAAAAAGTCACACGTGGTCAAGAAGTGTCGTGTCAGTGTTTCTCTGCTACAAACACACATAAAAGAAGCTAGAAGTAAGGCAGTAATACTTAACTTTCTTATGACTTCAGATCATTGAGGTTCACAAAGTGGTGGGTTTAGGTAACAAAGAGAGAAACAAGTTTTGTATTAACACATCAAAGTAATACAAATACCTGCTAAATCTGAATCTGAATCACATTCAGCTTTATATGTGCACACATACAAGGAATTTCACTCCAGTCTTACATTGTACAGTATATACACGTATACATGTTTATGCACAGTATTTACAGTAATGGGATGTATGCATATGCACAAGTTAAAAACAGCACAACAGTGCTACTGAACAGTTAAATACATCTGAATATGATCTGTTATAAATGTGGGTGTTTTGCAGCTAGAGGGAGACTCTGTATGGCTGTTAAGTGTTCAACAGAGTAATGGCCCATGGAAAAACACTGTTCCTGTGTCGGTTGTTTTGCCGTACAGTGTTCTATAGCGCCTACCAGAGGGGAGGAGGTGGAACATATTATGTCTGGGGTGTGATGGGTCTGCAGGGATGTTTTCTGAGTGTGGATGTGTAAAAGTCCTGAATGGAAGGCAGGTTGGCAGCAATGATTCTCTCAGCAGTCCTGTCAGTCTGTTGCAGTCTGTTCCTGTCCTGTTTGATGGCTGATCCAAACCAGACTCTGATAGGTGAACAGAAAACAGACTGAATGATTGCAGAGTAGAACTGGATCAGCAGCTCTTGAGGCAGGTTGACCTTTCTGAGCTGGCGCAGGAACGTAAACCTCTGCTGGGCCTTTTTGACGACGTAACCTGTGATACACAGTAGGGTTTTTTTTTTAAATTAGGGAGGTTTTACAGGGTCATAGCATCAGAACACAGTTGAGTACAAAACAACACACTAAACACTCTATAGATAACAAATACATTTGTTACAAGTCCATTCTCCATGAGTTAGTATACCTAGTCCACTCCGACCATAATCCTTCAAATTCTCCAGACTGCACTCAAAGAAAATGTTTAAGAGCCTCTCCATTGTGTAGATTTCGTAGATGATTTTTAGCCACTCATCTAATGTTGGGGCATCTGGTTGAAGGCACCTCCTGGTCAAGGCTTTTTTCCCCAAATACTTATCTGATGCAGATTTTATATTCAATGCTATGGTGCCCATGTATGACAATAAAGCGTCAAAAGTAATAGTCTTTTGAAATAAATCTTCCAAGCATGAATGGATTTCACCTCAGCAGGAGGTCATTTTTGGACAGTCCCAATACAAATGAAAATGGTTCGCTACCTATGAACCACACTGACTCCAGCAATTTATTCCACTGCACTGATATTTCCTCTGAGCTGGAGCTATCTCTATAATCTTATGTTTTTTCATCCAAATTCCCTCCAGCTGTGTGAGGATGTAGTTCTCCATTTTAAATTACAGATATTTTCCTATTCTTGATCAGATATAACCATTCCTCCTTCTCTTTCCCATGTATTTATAACATGGTGAGTGCTTAACTTCAGAGAGTTACGCAAACTTATGTATAGTCTATTATTCAATTTCCTCTTGCTGATTTGGAGGCTGATACAAAAAAATCTTGGCTGTCCAATCCGTAGTCTCTTTTTAAATCTACAGTCTTTTTAACTATTCCATTATGTACAAAGCAACAGTATTTAGTTAGACCCTTAGTCAGCCGTGCTTTAAATGTGGCTTCGGTCCTGTGCGGAATGAAATCTACATCACATGCACACCATCATAGTGTTTTCTCTGCATCCTTCAGGTTATATTTTTTTAACTACCTTCTGCCAGAATTTGAGAGTTACTCTTATTCAAGAATTGATTTTATCTGGAAGGCTTGTATTGGTGGTCCTTTGAATTCTCCCTGGCTCAGTTAAAGGCCCAAATCTGGGTTTGTTTGGTTTTTTTTAAATATTCAACTTGCCTGGTAATTGACCAAATTTTCCCAAAAATGACATTACATTTGGTAAAGATATCAGAAGCTGGGTCAAAAAAATTAAAATGTCTGTAAATGAAGACAACTGTGTTCCTTGTGGCTATATCTACACCCCTGATCTCTTTAGATTGTCTGATGTATTGGCTGAGAGGCTCTATAAAGAAAGCACAGAGGAGTGGGGAACAAGGGTACCCCTGCCTACATGAAGGCTCCAATGTAATGGATTTTGAGAAGCTACCATTGATTTTAATTCTTGCTGTAGGATTATTCCATATTGCTTGGAAAGCCTCAATCAGAGTTTTATGAAAGCTGAACTTATACATAACCTTATATAGGAAGAACCATTCAACTGAGTCAAATGCCTTCTCTGCATCTCATCGCATGAACAGAGCTTGAATGTTCTTTTGGTCTAAATATCCCATAATATTGAATGTCCTTCTCAAAATATCTTCGGCCTGTCTCTGATGGATAAAGCCTGTCTGGTCCAAGTGAATAAGGTATGGCAAGATTTTCTCAACTGTTCTAGCCAATACTGACATGCAAATCTTATAATCCACATTTAACACTGAGATGCGCTGATATTGTTTGCAATTTAATTTATCTTTACCCTCTTTTAGTATTATTGAGATTATGGCTTCCTTCCACAAAGGAGAGATCTCCCCCTTTTTTGAGTGCCCAGTTACATGTCTGACATAGTCTTTGAGTTATTTGTTCACTAAAGGTTTTTTCTGTTCAGCTGTGGCTGAAGTCTTGATATTGCCATCTTCATTTCATTATCAGTGCAATCAGATATTTATTTTGTTCCTGTGACTGTGGGTAAATTTAAGGATTTAAGGAAATTGTCTATTTCATTTTAATTTTCTAGTTTGAGTTTCAAATATAAATCCTTAGAGTATTCTTCAAAGTTTTGTTGAATCTCTTCCAATTTGTACTGTATTTGCTTAGTTTTGGAGCATCTAATTTTACTAACAGTACTGACTGCCTGCTGTTTCCTTAAGTTATCTAATAACCTCATTGCTTTGCCCTCTGCCTCATAATGGCCTTGTTTCAGGAATACAGATTTCTTTTGGGTTCCCTCAAAATCTCATCTCATCTATCTCATTTTGCAGCTTTTTTATTTCTACTACCTTATCTGGTTCTGTTCTGTCTGTCTGTCAGTAATTCTTTGAGCTGGCTCTGCAAATTACTTAGCTTCTCCTGTTTATACTTCTTTGATGACGCAAAAAGAGAGATGGTTTTCCTCCCAAAGACTGCTTTATATGCATCCCACTGCATAGGTGGGGATACTTCTCCAGCATTGTTCTCTTAGAAGCAGGTTTCTGTGTCCTGTATTAGTTCTTTTTTCAAATTGGAATTCTTCATCATGCTTGAATTCAGCCTCCATGGTGTATGATCAGAGTGATCAGATACAGTGATAGTTCCTATATCACATGATTGAACTCTCGAGAAATAAGTATAATCTTGGCTAGTTGGGTATAGATCCCTCTAAACATCAATAATAGTGATTACTTTGTTAACTAACTGTTCACTACAACCTAGGTTGGGACAGGATGAATCTATCTTAGATGATGCTCATGTCTCCTCAACATAAAAGGCCACCTGTGCCCCCTCCATCCTCAATTTGTTAATATTTTACTCCTCTTAATTGGATTAAATAGATTGCGTTTCATCAGCTTCTCGACAAAACTTACCATTGATGGAAACTCGTCCTTTGACCCCTTCCTCTGTGGAACATATTCTGACGTTGTTTCGTCTAAATCTTCCCCCTTGCCGACAGTTTTGCCTTCAAGTGAGTCTGGAGTTTCATTAACTCCTCCTCACATCTTCCAGCGACTGCATCCTCTCTCCTGCGTTTGAGATCCGTTCTGCCGCCTCGTCAGTTCTCAGTTTTGTTTTGCCATTCTCTTCTTTGAGTTCCGAAAGCTGCTGTTTGTTATCTTGGAGAAGATATCGGTCGATATGGTTTGCAAACTGACCTCCACGTCAGCCGTTTCTTCTTCCCTGTCAGCATCAGCTGGCGCGCTATGTCTAGCTGGAGAGGAGTCTGTGCTCCGGTTTTCATGTAGCGCGACGTCTGTACTCTTGTTTTAGGTCTGCCCTGCCTGTCTTTCATTAATAACCTGCCCTTATCCATTTCACTGAATTCAGTTTAAGGCGAGTTCACTACGTCTTAAGGGCTAAATTAACGAAGTTGTCGGGTGAGGATTTCTTTCAAACTGCCATCTTTGCGGCTGCGCAGTGGGAAAACTAGTGGTGGGTGGATCGATCCAAATATCGATAATATTGATACCAATGTTGGGACTGATATTGATCGATACCAGTGTAATGAGATCGATACTTTACTCTTTCATAAAAGAGGCGACCTGGCTGTCTGTGTCTGTGTAAGTGCCGCTCCTGTCACAGCGCAGAGCAGGCGTACTCTGCTCCTCCCCCCTGTTGTTTTGATGTTGTACCGAGAAATTTTATTTCAGTTTTGTATTGTAGTGTCTGAACACTCTACCGGAAAAACAGAATTTGTTTTAATTTGTTACTGTTCTGTTGTTTCTGAACAAGAACTTTTATTATGATGATAAAATATTTTCTATTTTCCTATAAACTTCGCCCAAATTCTGTCCTGGGTTTTTAAAAACATTTTAAGGTCATGAAAATTCATTCAGATTTAGCAATTTGATGATGCATCCACCTTAATTATTAGAAAGTATCGGTATCGGTGATATTGGCCCTGTATTTACTTGGCATCGAACTGATACCAAATCTTGCAATTCTATTATTATTATTATTATTATTACTTGACTAGTTCTCCAAATGTCTAGCTATGTACATCATCAGTCTTCCCTCAAATGACAATGACAATATTTATTTGAAAAAAACCCAAAGATATATTATAGGATATATGACCAAATGCACATGTTTTGTTACTATGGTTACGATGGACAGTTTGTTTTTTGGATCTCCTCATGCAGGACTAAAGCTGGTTCAATGACACACTGAACACGATGCAGGATACTACAATACCAGTCTGGCACAGGGCGACAGTTCTGTTGTTCTGCGTGTCTTTGGACTGTGTGAGGAAACTAATGTAACCATTTAAACTTTGACGCTATTACAGTCATGATCTATAAGGACTGACAGTGTTGAAACATTCAGGGTGCAGGGCTTTAATTGTTGAACTTAAATGAAACATAAGTATATGTTAAAGAAAACACTCTTTATTTAAACAGTATTATAACTGACTCTTTCAGAATGACACAGGGTTGAAAGGAATATGATTCACTTGTATTGTACAAGGTATTTTTAATCCTGCAGGGGGGGTGTATTTCATCAAAGAGGCGTTTGTTTGTTGTTTTTTAGGTAAACATGGTTAAACTCTCAGCACACAGAGCACCAAATATAGACAATCACAAGAGAGACGAGGGGGAACTCCACTGCTGAGGGGTCTTGCACATGCGACCGCAGTTGCATGGTGCCTTTTGTGACTCCAGAGGGAGCTACTTGCATAACACAGTGGAATTTCCAACTGGAAGGTCAACATTCGAGTTGCTTCATGGGTAATTTAGTGGAATCAAAAAACAAACTTTCTACATAAATTTGAAGCTTTAGACTTTTGGGCTCACAGCATCAACAGCAGAGAGGAAATGTGTAGTTAAGTGTGATTACATCTGTTAATTAACACACTGCCTTGTTGTCAAGGATGGAGGTTTATGCTGCGTAGGCCTTGGAACTGTTCACATCCTGCTTTAAAGTAGGTTATATTGACACAGACCTGATACTTAATATATTATAATATAAAGCTGTTTTTGGATGTTTCCTACATCTTTATTTTCTTTTCGATTATTGTTCAATTCTGCTCCAGCAGTGGCAGATCAGGCAGGATCTCAAACAGAGATGAAATAGCTGTCTGAAGATGACTGCGATCTGGTGTGAATGAGATGACCTTAAAGTGAAAAATGGTGGAGGAATATCCTGATGCCAACATTTGCAACCTAAAAATAAAATAAATAAAAGCATTCATCTGTCATGAGTGATTTTTGAGAAAGCAAGGCCTTGAGTTTCAGCAACAGAACAAAAGCCAGGCTAACTGTAACTATATGTGGGAAACAGGTGGAGCAGCGGAATGAACAACATCCGCACAGCTGTTATTTTTATCTGTTGTAGAACTGGGTGGGTCTGGCTGGGAGAATGTTCCCATTGTTTAAATGAAAACACACACCCCCATCTCCGTTTCATTTGCATTGAACTATCAAATATAATATGGGTATCTCATATTCACATGCAAAAGGCAAGGCATGCGTTTTCATTTTCCATGGTTACTTTCAGTTTCAGGGTATTACATGACAGGCGCCTGAAGATTGTGTTCTGCTGTTTGCACATACTCAAACTGAAAAAAGAAAATGATGTGCACTGAGATGTGATTGAAGGCTTCTCATATGGGTAGAATAGTACAAGTACAGGGTGAGCTAAGTCTCTGCTGTACGTTGTCTTTAACAAATATTTAGATAAAAGGTGACAACATCAAGCACCATCAACTGCAACATCAGAAACCAGTGAAGCCACACAGCTATGTCATCCTTAAAACACTCACTTCCTGAATGTAAAGTATTTTTTGTGTGGGTGCATGAGTTTGACCAGGTTTAATCTTACCACCCAGGATGCAGGTCAGCCACTGTGTATGTCACTGTGACTTTTATTTATCATTATGATAATATTTACATTATTTGCTCCTTTTTGCACACTTTTCCTTGAAGCTGTAGTTTAGAGTCAAGCAGCTTCAAAAGAGAGCACGAAACAAAACAGACGCAGACGATCACTGCTGGTAAGTAAGAGTAAGTTCTTAACATGTATCTGGGTCAAGATGGGATGAGATCCCCTTAGTGGTTCTTACTAGAAGCCTTATTTGTGTCTTTACAACTACACGTTTTTTGATCTCATCACATATCTTGTTTTATTTTTATTTTTATTTTGTTAGACTTTGACTTCCTGTTATATTACTGCCCATCTTGATCTAAAAACTGATCTGAAACGGGAAACTCTGATCTGAGTAAGGCTTGCCTGGTTAAATAAAGTATAAAAAAATTAACTACATTTTACACCCACGTAGACATGATCAATAGAACTGTCTTTGTTTGAAGGTCTGATGGAGGATTTTTCTAAATATCTGAGCGTCAACAGGACCTTTTCTCTGATATGTTGCATCTCCTGGATTTTCTCACCAGCAGGTAAAATTTATTTACATGGTTACTCTGACAATGAGAGAGAGGAATAGTTTGACATTTTGGGAAAAATGTTTATTCACTTTCTTATCAAGAGTTGGATGACGAGATGGATGACACTCTTACATCTGCAGAGTAGACGTTAAGCTGAATGAATGAATGAATGAACTGCAAAATGACATGTTTATATTTTGGTTTCTGTACAGACTAAAGACACCAAATGTAAGGCGTTGTAATGAGCTTAAGATATGATTGTAAAGTAGGCGGACAGAGGCAGTTTTTCACCAGTTTTCAGTCTTTATGCACAGCTAAGCTAACCAACATCAATCTTCTCACCTAAGCGTCAGTAAGAAACAGAAGATATTTCTTCAAATGTACCCATTGCTTTACCCATTGTGTCATTTAATGGTGAAAACATGGCTTTCGTGATACTTCAATCAATCATCAGAAATTTCACCCACAGAAGGACAAACCATCTCAGAGGTGGTGGGCAGCAGAGTGATCCTGAAGTGTGCAAACAACTCGATCCATACAGTCACTCAGCTGACATGGAAAATGAACGGGGAGACCCTGTTCAGTTTCAACCCACTCAGTCTTTCACACTACAAGAGTACCAAAGCTCTCAGCCTCAAAATAAATATGTCTGAGTCGGAGGGGCAACAGTATGCACTGATCATAGAGGAAGCCCTGTCATCTCATACAGGAAACTACACCTGCGAGATCACCACGCAAACAGGAACACAGGAACAGACGTGGGAGCTGATAATCACAGGTGTGCTCCTCAGTCAGATATTATACAAACAGGGGTAATCCCTGCAGCATGTAAAATAGGACATAAAAGGGAATACAGTGATAGACAACAGAGCCACATGTTACCATGCTGTGGCTATACAGTAGGCTACCTGCATGATGTGGGGTTACTGGATACTGTGAAACAGCAGTGTCTGAGGGTATTTTCAGTGAGTTTTATATCTGTCTTCACTAAAACCTCATAGGAGCCTTTTTAACATCATGCCAGTGAAAGAATTAGTTTCTCAAATGTAGAGTTTGGGTGTTGATGTATGTGTAACTACACTGTGACATCCAGTGTTTGAGCTTGCGCTGTTGAGAGACCACAGGACACGTGGACACCACATCCTTTATGAAACTCTCATCTTACACACAAGTCAAGTGTAACTTAAAGCTTAAACTGCATTGTAGACTGACTGTGTACTGAATCTAATATTGTTGTTTTCCACCAGAGCATGCAGAAGATAAAAATTTGTATATGATAGTGATTGCTGTGGCTGTACCTTGTGCATGTTGCCTGATCTTTGTTGTGGTGTTGACCATTCTGCGAAGAGTCAACAAACAAACACGGTATGTTGCATGCACTTTCAGTCATTCTTCACTAATGATTCTACACTCATAAAGATGTATGATGAACAACATGATACTGCAAGAACATAATCACAATCTCACTCTTATTTACAGAAACACCATTTGTTCTCGTACTGCAGAAATGGTAAATATATTAATTATTGCCTTTAAATTGAAGGACCGTTATAGAGCCTGCACATTTGTAAAGACTGGAGGCTCATGGGGAATTTAGTCAATAAAAAAGCCACATAAAGACACAACGATGAAACTATGATTTGAGATTTGCTCTACTCCTTTTTATCCTGACAGCAGGTGCAAAGAGAAGATATTTATGAAAACTGCCTGGAACCTTATGCTGGTCAACGGCGAGGCTATAATCAGCCTTACCACTGCCACACCAAGGCTCACTGATGCACTGGTGCAGTGCAAACCTGGAGTGGAGAAGGACTGTAAAAAGAAAGAGAGCACTGCAAGTAGTCCAGTGTGCAACAGCTCACGTTAACTTTTCATTATAACACATCTTTTCTAAAAAAAACCCCACCCAAAACAACACATCAGGAGGAACAAAAAACAACTCTGAATAATAATGTCCATTTTATATTTTCTTGTATGCAATGTTGTTTTTCTCAATAAATGTGCTGTTAGGTGACGAAGAGCACAATTGTTGCTAAAAGCTAAATGTGCATGTTGTCTGTTCACTTAGGGGCATCAGGACAAGCTGAAAACACCCAACAGTTAATTATTGTAAAGCTACCCTTCTATAGATCTTTTGTTTTTTTGGTAAGGGTCTCCACATAAGCTCCTGACTGAACTATCTGTCTCTTTAGCAGCTAAATGCTCAATTGGGTACACCAGGAATACTCTGATTTTGTCTGCCACCCAGTGCTGAGCACATAGTCTGCAGTGGGTTTTTAGAGATTTCATGCTGAACACAGACGCTCGCTGTCGCTGCCCATAAGAATAACAGGAATTTGGACCAGGAAACAAAATAAATATACTAAAAGGGGCTACAATGGTCTGCAGAGATGAGTGGAACTGTGGTGAGCTGATAATGTTCTTTGGGTTTGTTTCACATTTTAGATTAAAAATAACTTAAATACAGGCATACTGAAAAAGTTACTAAACTTTACTCACAGATATTTTGACGTGGAGACAGGATTTTACCATTCTGACTTTATTCATATTCTGACCATTTAATACTAAAATGAACCATCTAATTTCTTCAACTTTGCTCACAAGCAAGAGTCAGATTTTAATTGGAAAGAAATAATGATTTGACATTTGCCATGATAATTATCAACATTGACTGATCCTTACAGCTCAGCCCTGACAGTGAGCAACTTACTTAGCCACATATAAACTGTCTGAACTGTAAGAAAATTAAAAATAAGGAGGCTAAATTGGAAAATGAATGGATGAAACACACTCTGAAGGTTTGGACAACAGTAAAAAAATGCTTGGGGGACCAGTGTCAATTTCGAGGGCTATGCCAATTGTAGGTAATATAGATTTCCCCCCTTCCACATGGGATAGTGGGGTTAGAAGATGGGCCGACAAAGGTCTTAGCACAATCAACCAATTATTTAATGGAACAGAATTCAAATCATTTTCCCAACTTCAAGAACAATTTGGGCTCCCATCAAATGATTCATACAGATACTTCCAAATACAACACTACATCACAAGTCATAAAGAAAGAGAGATGGTTAGCAAAAGCCCAAATAAAATAGAAGAATACTTTATTAGTATGGATGTTCTTTATTGAAATGGATGTTCACTCGGACCCACTGATATTTGTGTTAGGAGTCTTACCTAAAGAGCGATATAGCACAGATCAGAGGTATATACTGAGGATACTTTTATTGATTGCCAAGAAAATGATAACGTTGAACTGGAAAAATGCAAAACCGCCAACTATAACCCAGTGGATGCAGAGACTCAAAAAGATTTACATAATGGAACAAATGACGGGAAGTCTGCAATTGAAAATGGACACTTTTATACAAAGATGGCATTATGTTACACTATATCTGGGGGTTTAATTAAGTGGAATGGATTGTTGTAATTGATTATATTGTAATGGAATATCACAAGGGATGCCATGGTTATGTTCTTCTGTAGCTGAACCTGCTCTGCTGCGAATGCCTCCCCTCATTGTAAATCTTGGTTTCTTATTTATTTGATTTAGCTTATTTAATTATAGGTCTATGTGCATTGTTGATATGTGGGTTTTTTTTGGTTTTGTTTATTCTTTATTATTTATTTATTTATCTGTTTATCTTTTTCTTTCTTTTCTTCTAATAAGGTCCTCTGTCAGGGAATGTTCTGTTGTGTAAAAAATATCAAAAAAATAAATAAAAAGTTAAAAAAAATAAATAAGGAGGCTACAAAGGAGTGATATTCAAGAGGAGGATAGAAGAGGATATCCAGTAGGCTTAGATTCTCTGCAATGGTCTGTAAATAATGATACTACAAACAAATGAATGTCTGGTACATTCCAGTCAAGCAAGTTCAAGCAATGCTGATTCAACCTATCACCAGCAGATTAATTTCTCAGGGATTTACAGTACACAAGTCTGGCATCAGGCAAAAGTAGGCAAAAGTCCTGCATTATAGTTTTACTCTTAAAACTGACTTAACTGTACTGTATAAAGTATTGCACCTCCATAAAAGAGGCAATACTTGGCAAGGGGATTTTGCATTGAAGAAGTATAGACATGGCTAATGAAACTTATCTGTAGGCTGCAGCCTTAACTGTTAAAGCCACTGTTAACCGTTAAAGCCACTGATATTAACTGAAGGGAAGGGATTAGAAAGCATGTTTATATGCACACAAGAAACCAGGTTACTATTACATACACTTGAAGGCACTTTGTGGACGTGTTTACTCCAAATATGCTGCTTCCTTGGTTTTTTTTCTGGTTTTGTGTATACTTTGCCAAGAAACCATTGTTCCCCAGGAGAAACTATAGTTTCAGTAGTTTCAACGCATTTGTCAACCTTATCTTTAATTTTTTTTTAGAAAAAGGACACGATGCAGCTGTTTTGATAGAGTACGACTAGTACACTGAACTTCATCTGCAATGCCCCAATTAAAGGACACGTCTTACTAGAGTAACTACTTTGGGAAAGTTACATTTTTAGTTGAAATTGTTTTTTCTGTTTTGTTGTGGGGGGGTTTTTTCTCACACAGGTTTCCACAAAACTTAAGTCACAGTGTATTTTTTGTTTACTTGTGTTAGGCCTTGTGCTTGATAGCAGCTTCTTTCATTCATGTGGTAGTAACCGAGTCGTGAGGATTTGGTCTGTTCTGCTACTTTGGGTGTAGCAGTGTTTGTGTATATTTCTTGAGTTAATAAAAAGTATTGTACTGAATCCTTTAAATACTGGATGACACAAATTCACTGAGGTAAATTCAGCACTGTTTAACCTACTGTGGATAAGGTATCCAGGTAACCAGTCTCACCGCATCTGACATGTTTAGTGAATTAGGTTAATTGCAGCATACTCTTCTGCATCATTATCTATACTTTTCTTTTCAGTCACTTAAGATGCATATCACACCATTCCAGTTTGTCCGATTTGTCATTTATTTTATTGATAGTACACTGTATTCTAAATAAAGCATGCACATTTGGTTTACACTGTTTGTCACAAGTTGTGTTAATTGAGTTTCTTTGTTTTTGAGTTACTGTGTGGAGCTTCTGTCTTCCCTTCGTGGTTTGGCCAAAAGAGATTGCAGCGGGTGGAGCTTGGATAAATGCTACTTTAAATGCTCCCCTTTGTTTCAGTTTGAGGTCAGTTTGTTGAGTTAACGTCTACGATTTGTCTTATTTTGAGTAGCATTCTGTTTTGTTGACCTCTTTTAAGGGGCTGTATAGTTATTAATTTGCCTTCGTTCCATTCTAGGTATTTTGTATATTTTGAGGGTAAATAAAACCACTAATAAACCAGTGCCTGTTAGTATTTGACTGCTGGGTCCCTGACAAAAGTACACACTATAATACAGAAATACTTTGGGCATTTGTCCATTTATCCAGCTTTAATATAGTTCAAAAGAAATGTAAACAATAAGGTTAAGAGCATTTAATTTGGACTTGCTGCTCTTGCAACAAGGGGACAAACAGAGAACCAGAGTACAGAGTTGTTCAAAGAACTTTTCTGGTCACACAGCCTTTATACTTCAGTAACACAAGCATCACAGGTCAGATACACATGTATCAGGGAGTAGATGTCATCCTATCTTTATTGTTATAATTTAGTGTCTCTGCCTGCTTAGTCTAACCACAAAGTTTCTGCATCACTGGTGACATCGGAATTCCACTGTCTCGGCCTTGGTGAAAGAATTCTTCTGTTTCGTCTTCAGGACTCCCAGCCTTTGGCGCCTGTACTGTCAGTCCTTGATTAACAATCACACTCATTAAGTCATAAAGGTGTAAGACAAGCATTAAGAAAAAGGATTAACTGCGAACACTCACGGAAACTCATATATTTTAAGGGATTAACTTCAACACTAGGAATTTCTAAGACCACACAAGAGTACAAAAATTTCTTTAATCAAAGGAAGGAATACAAATTTTCTAACAGAGGCAAACGACAACAATGAACTTGAAACAAAAATGTAATTGAAAGCAAAACACGTTAAACACTAAGCTGCACAAAACAAATAAAAATGATTTTAATGTATAAAGCACTGAACTCCTAGAATATAACTTACATCAAAAACAAGACAACATACCCATCAAAGCTGAAACAAAAATAACAAAGAAGAAGAAATATGAAATGTGTCCCATAAACAGTAGCTTTAAAGACTTCAATATGTTTGACAGAAGCTGACATTCCGAAACAAAACATATTCCACTCTGCCTCAGGCAGGTGGACAGTTCTTGAAAATAGTATTTTCTTATTATAATATTTTCTGATTGCAGGGTGTTTGCTTTTGATCCTGCGGCAAAGGCAGACTATGGAAGGCAATTCCAAGTCACAGGATGTTTCAACTAATGCTTTATGGTTTCAGCAGCTCACAGCACAGATGACTGCGTGTGTTCATTGTACTCGTACCTTTACAGTGTTTACTTCAATATTAGTCAATACTTCCATGTCAAAACAAAGCTGCCTCACAATTTCATAAATAATTTCATCAATAATGGATTAGCATGAAGGAAATTTAATAAATATGAAGGAGTTTGAAATGTTTTTGGCCTGCTAAAGCTATCCTTGGCCATCGTCACGTTTAAATGCAGTAACCAGTAATGTAATGAGGTTTTATGAGCTCTCCTGGGGAACAATGGTTTGTTGCCAAAGTATACACAAAACTAGAAAAAAACCAAGGAAGCAGCATATTTGTAGTGAACACGTCTACACAGTGCCTTTAAGTGTATGTAATAGTAACCTGGTTTCTTGTGTGTATATAAACATGCTTTCTAATCCCTTCTTGTTAAAAGCAGTTAATACCGTTGGTGGGAAATTCCTCTACGTACATCTGTGGCTTTAACGGTTAATACAGTTAAGGCTACAGGCTACAGATAACTGCAACTGATAGTAAGGTGTTTAAACTGATATCCCACTTCAGCACAAATTCTTCCATTTTTGCTTGACAGCTCTACTCACAGTTCTTGCCATCACTTCCTGGTAGGATGTGAAACCAGGGGAACACATATGAGCGGTTACACACCATCTGGGTCATCTGTCCAACTGTCATTTCACCCTGTTGCTTTCACGATGATGATGCATGAAGAGGCTAGGCAAAAATAAAGAAAACATTTTATCAATTTCAAATGAGTCTCCAAAGAGCTTCAGGGTATCTGAAGATAGAAAAAAAAATCCAAACTGAAGCACAAACAGCAGTAACACTGTAAAACAAACACTACAAGAAAAAGACGAATTAAACTGTTAACTGTCCAGTTGTTTCAGAAAATGAGACATGGTTAAATACGACGTACAACTTCATAATAAAACTGGCCCTGTGAAAAAGAGGTGCAATCAAAAGGCTAAGAGACTGGTCCTGCTCCAAAAGGAACAGGGAGCTGCTTCGTCGTGCGTGTGCAGCAGGCATGTGTCAGTCTGTTCGTGTTTTCTATGAACTGAGGTTTTGAACTGCACCAACACAACTGTCTCTCTTTCTGACTTCCTGTGACTTCCTCCTCTTCCCAAAAATTGGATTCAAGGTTTGTATTTGAGCAGTGTATCCCTGTGATTACTAGCGAAGGAGGTAGTGGCCAAATTTTGGTCAGATATCTTTTTTTCTAATTAAACTTTTATTATTGCACACCGTACTTCTACTAACTGCACCAAACATTGTTTTACTTTTATTAATATAAAATATCAAACAAAAGTTTAAGGGCACACAGATTAAACTAAAGGGAAGTAGACTTAGAGCCATTGTACTTTGTAACAAATTGACTATTATTAATGCTTTCTATACTACAACCTGAATGCATTCTTCTTCTTCTACTTCTTCTCCTCCTTCATCTTCTGTCGCCTCGTGGTGTTTGGGAACTTTAAGCATCTCCTGGTTTGTGTTCTCACTTGTCCTAGATAATGAACCACTAATTAATATACATTCTACTAATATACAAAAGATTAAGATACAAAAGACATAAAAGATTTTCACAGTATATACAATACATGCTTTGTACTTAATATTAGTGGTACATTATTTTTCCAGTACTGCTGTACTTGGTACCTTCGAAATCTCCCAGATTTATAAAGGTACACTGCAGCACCGACAGCAAGGACAGCAAGGGAAATGCTGAACAAGATCCAACAAGTCGTGCAGGCTTCTGTAAGGTGACAAATGAAAGTAAAATACAATAAAAATAAGTATTGACATAGGCTGATTGTGTTTTAGGTACATCTGGATACATGCCTGCTAATTCACTTAATAACTACTCATTTTCCAGTCAATCAAAATCTAATGTAAATCACTTGATGTGGATGTATAATGTAAATGTATATAATTAAATAACATTTTCTTACAGGGAAAACAAATATTGTTTACAGCTGCTCCACCAATGTGCCAGTTAACCCTGGTAGTGTGTCAGTGTGTACAAAAGCAGACCCTGAAACTAAGTTACCTACAAAGAATGTAGTTGGTGTCACTGTTACCAATAACACCTATGTTTTCCTGCTATGACATGCCACAGTGTCAGCTGTGCAAAAAACTCTTTACATAATTTACTAATGACTGTGGGTTCCTTGTGTTTGCATCTTTCCTTTTCGGTCTATATGGTAAAATGAGACAACATGTGAAGGTGTTTACTGAAATTTCATATTTATATTCTGTGTATTACACATTACATTTAGCTTGCTTTGAAACACCACGCAATCAAACCCTTACCAAATATTTTCTGACAGGATTTTTTGTCCTGTCATGTCCTTACTAAGAAATGAAATGGCCATGACCACAGTTCACATCCCTCTGAATCATTTCCTGGAAGCACTGTGTGGTGTAATATGTCAGCTATCTATTTATGTAACTACACTTGCCTGGTTTGGGGCACTGAGGGCAAAACAGCCCCACCCTTCAGCTTTAAAAACCTACAAAGGTATTTTCTGTGGTCTGTCTGGTAGTTTCAGTTGGACAGAGCTGGAATAAATCTACAGGGAGGGGCCCGAAAGGAATCCTCATCACTTTTATGCAAAAGCCTTGTAGGCAAGTTTGTGTCATGTCCTTAAAGACGAGTCCAGAGGGATAACTTCCTCTCAACTGAAATCAACAACAGACTCAAAAACACAACAGGAAGTTAAAAACCACTAACATTTGACATAAGAACCTACAGCCAAATGAAGCCTGTGCTCACCTGAACTCACGTGCAAATAGAGGTGGCCGCGTTTTTGTCCGTGATTGTTAGATGCTTCACACTGGTAGAGGCCATCCAAGTTAGAGACCATTTCCTGAAACTCAAGCGATGCTCCAACTCTGACAGCAGACTGTGGCCATGTGTCGTCAGATCTGAAACAAACAAGCCAAAATAATCAATCACTGAGCCAGAAATGCTGCAAATTGGAGACCATTGCATTTAAGTTGGATGAATTTCAATTATTAGATCTTAATTTGTTTTTAACTTTTCCACCTCAGACCTTATCGGTCGGTTGCTTCCTCTGCATTTTTTTTTTTCAAAATACCAAAACAGGCAATTTTATGCTCAGTAGTAGAATGAAATGTGTATTTGTGTACTTGAGAATTGATGTGTGAAGCCAGAGAGTTTAGGAGAAATGAGATGGTGTTGGAGCAGTAACGGTTATAGATAGATAGATAGATAGATAGACAGATAAACTTTATTCGTCCCAACTTGGGAAATTCCAATGTTGTAGCAGCAATTTACACTTTACAAGCACCCAGCATGATAATAGACCATATACAAAAAATATTTACAGGGATAAAAAGAGATAAATATATATGAGAAAATATATGCAAAAAAATGAAAAATAAATAATAAATCTACTAAGTTTCCCGTGACATGTGCCAGAAGTGTGCAAGTACCTGCTGTTATAACAGTTTGTCATCCCACACACACAGATGAGGAGTTGTAGAGTCTGATCGCCTGTGGCAGGAAAGACTTCCTGTAGCGGTCCTTGAGACAATGAAGCTGCCTGAGTCTTTTGGAGAAGGTGCTTCGTTGTCTGTCCAGTACAGGGTGGAGAGGGTGGTCGGGGTTATCCATAATCAATAACAGTTTGTTCGGAGTCCTCCGCTCCACCACCGCTTCAAAAGTCTCTTGCCTACAGCCAATGATGGAGCCAGCCGTCCTGATCAGTTTATTCAGTCTGCTGGTGTCACTGGCTCCAATGCTGCTCCCCCAGCAGACCACAGAGGAGAAAAGTGTGCTGGCCACAACAAACTGGTAGAAGATCTCCAGCATCTTGCTGCACACGTTGAAGGACCTCAGCTTCCTCAGGAAATAGAGTCTGCTGCACCCCTTCTTGTACACAGCTGTGCTGTTGATCTTCCAGCTCAGTCCGTTGTTGATGACGACTCCCAGGTACTTGTACTCCTCCACCTGTTCTACATCCCTACCCCGGATGGAGAGGGGCCACACAGCTGTTCCTTACCTCCTCTCTTTGGTTTTGTCCACGTTAAGCAGCAGGCGATTTCTTCCAGCCCAGTCCACAAATCTGTCCACCAGCCCTCTGTACCCCTCCCATCCACCACTAGATGGCGCTTTGACAGTCACTAATTTGAGCTGAAAACGTTGGTTAGGATTACAACAATTATTACTGCGAAACACAACACCATTCAGGACGCTCTCCTTTTTTCATCAAATTTTTTAAACACAGTAGTGAATGAACATAAATGGTGCGTGTGTTTTATGTTTTTGAACATATAGGCTGCTTTAAATTGACAGTTATAGATTACTTAGCCTTTGGTCGTTAAGCAGCAGCAGCCCAAAATAGGGCTTCAAATAAGAGGAAATGGATGAAATGTCAGTCTGTAATACAGACAGCAACATTTCAACAAATACTTAGAGGGTGTGGCTACTGATGACTACAATTGCTGGTACTGGTAGCATTTTGAAAACACTATTATTGATTTAATATCTATATGTCTGTGAATTCAAGTATTGACATGACTTGGCTACATTACTCATACTGCCAAGTGGTGAAGATTCAGACAAATTCTACATTTCAACCTCCCGGACACATTCAACTTTCAACATGTGCCAAATGTTGGGAAATCCTTATTCCGAACTGTTTCAAACAAAAAGTATTGAAAAGGTGCCTGAATCATGCAACACTAATACGTACTATATGTAAAGTTGTACATACACTGTTGCCCAGAAAGTTATAATAAAACATTTTTTACCTCTTCTCATGAAATGATTGTGACAGTGTGATTTATTCTTGATAGATAAAGTGTGTATCTTCTCAAAACTTTATTGATCAATCTCTTCCAAACATATTACAGTAAAAATTAAACCACAATTAACCTTTGCAAACTGTACTCAGGCTTAAACAACACTGGGAGTATTAAACAATAGGATTCAGGGTTTCATTTCAATTTTTCAACCTTGGTCAATTTAACAGGAAAAACATTTGAGGGGATTTCATGCATTAGAATGTACAATAATACTCTTTCAAATATCACTCAATCACTAATATTGAGTATGGCCACCCCTGACATAGATCAACGTCGTAGCATATTGTCCACAAGCTTGTTGATGTCATCAATGGGCAGGGCATCCCACTCTTCGGTTAAATCCTGGGCTGATTCCTGTAGACTCTGCGGAATATTGTCCCTCTCATTAAGGGCTCAACCTAAGGTTTCCCAGGCATGCTCGTCAGGGTTCATATCAGGGGAGCAAGCAGGCGGTGGCATTTGCTGCTGCCCCTCTACATCAAGAAATTCTCTCACTACAGCTGTCCTCCTGTGCTCCTGCGTTGTCATCTTGCAGCCTAAAGTTGTTCCCACAGACCCTTCTTGCGTGTGGGAGGCAATGGTTCTCCAGGATGTCCTTGTACAGGAAGGTGTTGACGTTTCCATCCAGCACCACCACCGGCCCATAACATCACTGAGCCGCGACCTCCTTGAGTGGTTTCCTGGATTCGGTCATCGTGGAGGTTCTCATCACGTAATAGAAGCACCCTTTGTCTTCCATCTATACAGTCAAGGATATAGCGGCTCTCATCCATAAAGACAACATGTCACCAGTGCCTAAGCTGTAATCCTCTGTGCTCCCTATCCCAGCAAAGTCAAGCAACTCTGTGTTGAACAGTTAGGCGTGGACACTTGGTCACTCGTCTTGCTTGGTAACCATGCTGAAGCAATCTTCGATTTACAATTTGGCAGGAAACGTTAAATCCATGGTGTCTTCTCTACAAGCGACGATGGCAGCTCGCGGGCATTTTCCGATTTGTACAGCACAGATCAAGTAGTTGCCAATCATCTTATCTGACGGCTAGTTGTGGTTGTCCTGGAGATTTTCATGGCCTCAAATGACCCTCCTCTTGATGACCTTTGAGGATTTTACGGACTACACTCCGTGATATTCCAAGGAAATCAGCAATGTTGGCTTTTTGTGTCGATCCTATCTGAGTACAAGCACTCTTTGGTTTATTGCCAGTTGTGTCGGACAAGGCATAGGCCAGGAAACTTCTGTGTCAAATTTGGTTGAAAATTATACAGCCAATTCTGAAAATGTGGACTTGCTGCATACAGACCGTACGCAGGAAAAGGACAACACAGCCAATGTCTCATCTTTTAAAGTGCCAAACAATTGTTGCATGAATTTGTTTCACCTGGGTAACTGGGACTCAGTATGTATGCAATAGCAGTATGTCAAAAGTGGTTACTGATGTGTATAAATATGAATAAAATGAGGAATGTGTATGAAAACAAAATTATTCCACCTTTATGGGCAACAGTGTACATATATAATGGTCAATCTTGTCTTGGTTTTGTCTCTCTCAGTTAAGTCAGTTTAACTGGGAAATGTACTGTGTATTTTGTCTGTCTGCTTCATTTTTGTGTGTGAATAAAACAGTGTTTTAGATAATTCACCCATGACTCTTTGTTCCCACCAAAGACGACTTGCCTACCTGCCCATCTTGAGCTCACCTGTTCACATCATCTATCTTGTTTGTTTATTCTGCACAATATTAAAACTGTAAACACTTGGCTGGGAGAAAAGTCAAGTTGTTTCCCAATTTCATGTCTTTGTGCTAAGCTACGCCGAACTTGTTTCTTGCTTTAGCATCACATTTATAGTGGTAACCGATTGACTCAAAGTGATAAATAAAAGCCTGTTAAATCACTATTTATTACCAAATGAGGTAGCACAATACTGAAAGCATGTAAAAGCTCATGTAGTAACATTTGTTGACCTCTATTATGAAGTAGAAACAAGACATGCAATATGTCCAACTGCAATCGTTCCACAAAAACAAGACAATGATCAATATCATGTCTGCTTTTTTGGATAGCAGATCAGTTTTATGTTACAGCAGGTAGTAATGAAGCAAGTGTATTTTGAAGTGTGTTTTAGTTTTTTTTGTTTTGTTTTTTTTTACAAATTTTGCATGTGTTGCATGTTGCATTTTGCTGAAGTTGGGCAAATAACCTTACCATCACAGGTAAAGTTGCCACTCATATCACATGATCTACATCAGCAGATGTAGTCTGTTGAGTGATGGATTGGTAGGAGAGCGTAAATCTTTTTTCTTTTTTTTGCAGACACCAAAAACACCAGTATATCAATCACATGTGCCCCAATAGAGTTCTGTTAACCAGAAAATAGAGTCAGTAGTGGTAAAGGTTTACTTAAGTAAGTCGGCGGAGCTTTCAAAAAAAACTTGTTTGGAGAAAAGAGGCCATATGGGTTAAATGTTTATTTGTCTTTGAATTTCAAGTTATTCACACATTTTCTCTCTGCTTTTCATCCGAGAATCATTGGAGCATTAAGAGATGGTTGTTCATTGCAACAACTGTAAATCAAACATAGAATTTCAGCACATAATTTTCAATCATTTAAATTAATTTGAATCTTGACTTTAGTCTTTCACTGCTGTACCAAGCTCGTGAGAATGGCACTGGTGAAAATAATGGGCCCCAGAGGCTGTAAAGGGCCCAAATGAACTACCTGACCATTGTTTTCACATTTTAGTGACAGCAGCAGGCAGAGTGCAGTGCATGATTTTTTCTGCATGCTGCTTTCTGCATTTTACAAGCTTTCTTTTCTAACTTTTCCAGTGTAAGTTGGGTTCATGTTGTCTTAGCACAGGTTGGTTTGCAAGATGGAAGTTACATTGTAACACAGTAATGAATGTAATATTGTTTGATTAAGAATGTTTCCACTGAAACTGGTTTATTTGGACTACTGTACCTGCTCCATGCAAAGTCAGCTTTTGGATTGGCTTCCGTCTCACATTCAAACTTGCCTTTGGCTACTTCACGAATATTCACTTCCATAGGAGAGACTGCTGGAAATGAAAACAGAATGGAGCCGTGTTAATGCTGTAATTGGAAGAAATAAAAAGTAATCAACATAGAATACAAGCCCCATTTTTAGATCCTATCCCATTTATATTGACACAGGATTATTATTTGTTCCTAAAACATCAGATTTAAGAAAGCTTTTGGATCAGAGAGAACCTGAAAAACTGGATTTTGAGCTTCATCTTGACACTGCTGATCATTACTGAGGACCTGTTTGTTACTCGTACTGTTAATCTTTTAAAGCATATATTTCTAAAATTAATAAATAAATACAACTCACTATGACCTTAAGTACAAAAGCTGGCAAGAGTTCACATTTTCAGGTACAGCACAATGACTGAGTCAAAAACATGTCACTGTTTCAATGACAAGAGACAGCTGTAACTGTATCCGGGAGCGGACAATGGTGTGCATTATCATTCTTTGCCACTTCTGCGAAAAGGCTTTTGTGAACAACTGAGTAATTCAGTAGAGACTGTGAGTAGGGTGAGGAACTCTGTGAGCAACAACAGATACAACAACGACAGATTGTTGTGCCAAGAGTACAGCCCAAAAACCAGGCTCCATTTGTGCTTACTAGTATAGCTGTTCTCAGATTTCTGCATTTATGCTTCTTACTTGTTATTTTTAGTATTTTATTATTTGTTATAGCCATCTAACTCTTTAGCTGGGACCTATTATCATATTGTCTTATTATTCTTCTGCTTTAGCAACCGGTTTTCATAAAACATGTTTTGTCATTCTCTTCTTAAATTGTTATCCTTCCTTTGTCAATGTGAGTATCATTGTCCTTATGTAACAAAAATGTCTAAACTCAAAAGAGCCACCTCTAGCTGTCAGCTACTTTATGCACCCCAGTTTCACTGAATTCTTGTTGCGACCTATAATTGACTAAAGTGTTCCAGACCGATATACTTTACATACTGAATTACTGGGTTGTGGTAATTATTGGCTTACAAGCTTGCAGGCAAGACAGGCTAGCATAGAAATAGCTTGCTTTTAATATGCTGCCTGTAGCAACGGCCCTGTGCCTGTGACTCCATGGCATGACCGTGGCCTTTGTCTACTTCACTGTAATGTAAGTCTTATTTTTACTCGCTCTTTCACAATGTCAAAGTAGGAGGCAGGGAGACTGGGGGAGAGAGCACAGCAGGATTAATGTCACTATCCTACTGACAAAGTAAAGTAAAGAAGAGTCAAGAGCAGAAAACAAATGAAACAGGCAGAAAAAATTTTTCACAGCAGTTTTTAAGCTTTTTGGGGAGAAAAGATGTTTTGCCATAAATGGAGCATAATTTTATCACTACCACGTTTAATACCTTGCTGGCTTGATGAAAACTTGACTGAAAGGACAACACTGTCTTCATGGAAGAACATTTTTTGTTTTTGTCCTAAATCTCTCTTTTTTTAACAACTGAGGTTTGCTTGTAAGGTCTACTAACCATTAACAATGAACTACTGATTAACTTGGTCAGATGAATAAAAAGCCCACAGCAGTTTAAGGCACAACATGCAGAGAGAGAGTCTTTGCATTTCGATCATCACCTCTAGTGCACAAAAACCTCTAGTGTTTATTCTTTTATTCAAGAAATTCCTTGTATTTCAGTTAATCGTTTTACATAAGCATCCTCATTTAATCTTGAGTGAATTCTTTGTTTAAGTTCTGTGAGTGCCTGTTCATCAAGGTCTGTGTAGACACCAACTGCTGAGCTCCCATAGACAAGATACTATCTGTTCCTGCGCCAACGACTAAGATGGCATGCAAATCATGGTCAGACCGAACTCTAACTCATGACTGGGAAACTAGGTTATAAACGGGCCACAATATCCTCTGACCAGAAGTCTCTCCCTCTATTTTCAGTTTTCATGCAAAAACAGTCCAGATCTTGATGTGAATGATGTCAATGCTATTTTTACACATCTGGGTCAAGCTCACTCTGATAATGGCCTGTCAAACCTTACTGAAACCAGAGGGAACACTAACTTTAAACACACCAACATCTAACTGACAGGAAGCCAAAGCATAAAAAAAGATAAAGCCAGCAATGTTTCCTAACTGCTGTTAGTTGCGTAAGTCATTGAAGTATTGAAGTATCTGTATACCCACAGTAAACCTGCATGGTGAAGGTCAGGATTTCTTCTTTCGACAGGGCCATGCTGCTAACAACACAACGGACCAACTGGTTGTAGATTTCTTTGGTCGGCACACCGAGCAGCGAGCTGACGGTGGTAGTTGTACCATTTTCATGCTTGAAGGAGGTTGTTATAGCTCTCACTTGCAGAGTGCCAAAGAGCCACGTAACCTCTGCAGGAGGCTTTGAACTAGCAGCAGTGCAGGTAACGAGGGAAACCTCTGCATTACCCAAAATGGGATGATGATCCTCCAGGCTTGAGATCGGAGGTACTAATTAAAAAAAAAAAAAGTTAACATGTTAGCGGGAAGTGAAATACAAAATCTTTTCTAGCACACTATCTCTCTCACACACAAGCACACAATATTTTTAATACATTTGTTACCAAGCATACCAAGCAGGTTAAGCAGCATCTCCGTTTTGACGTTTCCACTGGGGAACAAAGTGAAAATGCACGTGTAGGTGCCTTCATCCATCAGTGTGACGTTGGATAACTGGAGAGATCCAATGTTGTCGCTGATGTTCCCAACAAATTTGAATCGATCATCATGTCCATTGACAAACTTTGGTCCATTTATGGACAAAATAGTGTAGAAATTTTCATTCTGTGGTTTCCCTCTGGTCCTCCTCTGCCATGAGATCTGAGTGAGCTTCTCTGTACTGTCAACGAGTTTGCAGGGTAAAATAACAGTCCCATTTTGTACCGCAGTCTGGTCTCCTCCAATCACCTGGAGAGCTGCAAGGGGACATTAGAAGCTCATCAGGCTCTCTGGTCATTACTCAAACACAAACACACACAATAAGGTAAAAACATTACATGGATGGAAAAGCATTGGACATTCAATTCAATTCAGTTTTATTTATAGAACACCAATTCACAACTAAAGTCATCTCAGGGCACTTTACAAACAGCAAGTTTAGGCCACACTCCATTACTATTATTTACACTAAACAGTTCCCCGTGAGCAAGCACTGAGCGACCTTATCAGTCTGTTAGCTGCTGTCCCTGTAGAAATACAACCACCACACTGTTTTCTCTGAGTGTGAGCCCACCTTCAAGCAAAGCAATCGGCCTAGAGTCATGAGTGTGGACATATAAACAGAGTTTTAACAACGGCTTAGTATAGGCGTAGTCAGGTTTTAACCCAGTCGATGTGGGGAGCTACACCTGACTTAGCTTGTACCATCAGCCATCAACAGACCGTGTAACAACGGCAACAGCTGTGGAAACAGAAACCCGTGACTGCATTGTTTGCCATGTGGGTGTAGAATGTCCCTTATTAAATAGTTAATTAAGGGACCACAGGTAGAGACTAATGTTTTACTAGTACTGCCGGGAAGTCCCCTTAAAGTTGGATTTCTGGGAAATGGAGCATTAGTTGTGCCACGTGCGCATTCTTTTGTATTCTTCTCTGTATTCGGCCCGTTATCCTATGTGATGAGTCATGGCCTCGACGGGTTTTCCGAGTAGGATGAGCTAATGCCGCGTCCAGTGATGCTGTTCTGATCCTGTTATTGTCATAACGTGATGAACGGACTCTGCTAGCTGACCAGTTGTTTTTTAGATATGCCCGGCCTCAACGCATAGAGATGAGACGAGACGGTGCATGCGCTTTCCTGGAGAGGTAGCTGTTTTTATGGGGATTTAAAGGGGAAAAAGCCCACGTACCTTCTGCAAATGTGCACAGGATTAACGTCGACGCCAGTAAAAACATAGCAGAGAACCTGGAGAAACGTGACGCTCATGTCTGTCCTGGGCGCCGTCTGCGAGCGCATAAACGACCTGTGACGTTTACACGCTAGGATGGGAAGTTCCGTTCCAAACCAGTTTTTTTTCGTTTGTTTGTTTTGTGTTTTGGGTGTGGTTCACAGGTAGGGATGGGCTGACGCATGTTACTGACCAACCACTTCGTAGTTTTCCCCAGCACCTCTAATTTTTATAATAGGCCATTTAAAAGATTTTTCACAAAATATTATTGGCAGTTTTTCTGTATTGTTAAAAATATTCTTGTGTGGACAATTTTGCACTAAAAGCTGTTTTGCAAGGAAGTTCATTGTAGCCTGCTTAGTTTTTTATTGTGCCACAAAGTTTTTTTTTAGGTGTATGAATAACATTATAATTTAGTCCACCAATAGAATAAATATTGGTGGGATGTCTAGATTTGAATGATTCTGGTCCAGATTTTACCCTGTCATTCTCCCCAGTGGTTATTTCCCAGATAAAATGAGTTACCAGGCTGGCCTCTTAAAAATAAATGAGCCTTTGAACGGTGCTTTGAAAGGAACGGATCCACAAGATCCGACTCCCTTCAAACAGCGTACATCCCATCTATAATACAGAGCCCTGGACAACCAATGCCAAGCGGGCGGAGCGTTCAGAGGTGGTGCAAACACGCTCTTTGTTAGAGAGCAACTCTGCCTCACATAGGAGTATGATGATTTTGACCAACATTGCATATAAAATAATAAAAATCTAGATAGTTAAGCTCATTCAGGAGAGAAAGAAAAACACGAAAAATCCGAATAAGGAAAAATAAAATATAATTTATGTGATAATGGTTAGAATTCACAAACACATTGATAAGGTCGCTGAAAATGTGGTTTTGGGCTTCACATATTAGAGTCAATAGAGTATAGTAGAGTTCTGTTTTTAAGTTACACATTTACACTGACGTTATTACTTAGTGTCAGACTGATAAAACTAACATTATACATCATTTGTATTATACATAGCCTATATATTAGACCCATAAATCAGGCTCTGACTGGTTAAAACTTCCCACCTGTGCTACATTCAAACACTGCACACTCCACATTTTTATCTCTGCATTTGCATTGTTTTCAGAATTTGTTATGCAAATCTGCAGGAATATGATTCTTTCAACTTCTCTGAACGACATACAGCAACAAACCTCTTACTGTTCAAGGAAAACATATAGTGCAAAACACCTGAATAAGTAAGTGAAGAAACATAGTAAACTTTGTAGCTGCGATGCAGCTGCATTGGAGGCCACTGGTGTGATGAGTCTGAAAAAGCCTTGTCTAATGGGTTCACTCCTTTCCACCATTTTGACTGGAGGAACCAATGTCTCCATTTATTTAAAGGGGACATATTATGGCAGCTAAAAGCTGTTTTAAACAGGTCCTGGGTGTATTAAAAACAAGCTTTTGAGCATTATATTGCACTTTTTCTTTGCAAAAAAAAAATAAAATGCTTAGCCTGTTGCATGCTGAGCTTTCAGCTGTCATAATATGTCCCATTTAAAGACAACTCTTTGCCTTGTCCCTAGTTTTTCTGCTGTTTTTCATAATAAACTGTTTAACCTGTCATGGCAATGTTGTTAGTTACTTTCCACAGCTGCAGGGAGAGGCAGGAAAGAGGAAGAGACAAATACAGAATAGCATCTATTAAAATGATTGTCTTTATTTAATGTGTGCATGGGAGAGGCAAGGAGGGAGAGGGGGCAGACATTTTAGCTATTACCAGCACAAATGCCTATATTCTGTCCCAGCCCCAGAAGACCAGAGGAGACTGTGGTTGTGTTTTCACTCAATGCTATAAACAGCATTAGAGCAAAAAAAAAAAAAAAAAAAAAAAAGTGAAAGGATGTGGAGATCTTGGTGCAACTCATAATAGCACAATACCAAAAAATTATTATTAGTGTGTAGGTTTTTAACTGTAGAGGTCTAACACCTGTAATAGTTGTTTGAAACTTTGGTCTTGTGATTGACCCTCTAGTGACACAAAAACACAGCAATCAAATGTGTAACTGAGGCTGAATACTAAACTGGCACCATGTGTGGTCACCACTCCCGTTGGTCACTGCTCTAATTATACTCAGACCTCCCTGAAATGATAAGATGGTGATATCCATACTTAAGGCTGGTATAAGTATAGGATCCAGTCATTTCAAAAGTCTTTATTGTTTACCCTCCATCTCAGAAAATTATAAGCAAAGGAAAGCATGTTTATTACAACATATTTACTTTGATGATTTACAGAATGAGATGAAAATAAATAGAGAAGTAGTATATGACAGTGAAGCTACAGTGCCATCCAAGACTGTATTAAATTGTCCCAAACTTAACCTACTGAAAGACTCTATCCTGAATTAAATGGATGAATTAATGAATTAAATTTTGAACCAAATAAGTGCATATATAACAAGGCCATCATTCTCCAGGCTAGATTCATATAATTTTCATACACATCATTAAACATGTCCTCTTTCTTGTACGTCCTAACATGTCTCACATTTGTTATTCACTTCTAAAATAAACTTCATTATTCATCCTCAAGGACTGACTTTATGGTGTGCTCACTTCCTTCTTCATCCTGTATTCAACGCAACTTTGGAGCTGAGGAGAAATCGCCTGTGGGGACTGAAAATGGAAAACAAACTCAGTATAATGCCAATAAAGTGGATACAAAAAACCAAAGACAATAATAAGGATTACTGGAAAATGTTTTGTGGGGCATGGGAGCGTAAATAGTTTGAGTAATGATTTAAAGTTCCTCTGACCTCTCCTCGCAACTGGTTATGAAACTGGACATAAGTCTGGGTCCAGCTCCTCGCTAAGTCCTTCTTTGAGGTCTTCGTTTGGCTTTTTCTGCAGAAATAAAATTATGACCAATGATGAAGCTGCAGAGAAGCTTCCATTTGTTTCAAACACATTAGTCATTAATATCACAGTGTAAAAATACTGCTTAACAGGTAAAAGTCTTGTATTTATCTGGACTCACTTAAGTTAAAGCAGCCAAGTATAATCAGCTGAATAATGTATTAAAGTATTAAAAACAAAAGTGCACAGCTGTTTGTTGTTTGTTTGTTTATTATTATTATTTATTATGTTTTGTGAACTGTGGTGTTAACATGTTCATATGCTAATAGCTGCCAAAACATAAAGAAGTGCATGATATGTGAATTATAACTTAAGAGCGACTGTTGTGAAATTGCAAAGCACAGAAAAAGCCTGGAGATGTATTGGGTTACTGTTTGTGTCCAGTTTGTACAACAGCTGCATGACAACTGTTGCCAGGTGATGGCTGCGAGTGGCACGGCTTGGAAAAGATAACACCGGGAGTTATGTCATGAGAAGCCTGGAGAAACAAGGAGGCCATCTGTGCTCCAATCTGTGCTGTGACCTTCCTGATTAACATGTGCCTGTTTGTAACAAATATTGAGACTCTGATATCCAAGTACAAGATGCAATGTAACCAAAACCTCTTCAGTCTTGTCTACATGAACATGAACAGCAAATAATAATCGATGATAAATTTGTCTTTGTCAACAATTTAAAAACATAAATATGCTCAGGTTACTAACAACAAAAAAGCAGGGAAGAGCAGCGAATCATCACATCTGAAAGGTCTGACATTTTAGCTTAAATAAATGTTGATCGAACATCAAAATCATCAGACTCAATGACTTACAAATGCAGCCTAAAGATTGTTCATATTTACGCATTAATAGATATGTAGTATTTTTACTTCATGAGGCGCAGCTAAGTTGGTAGTTAATCCAGCAGTTCACAATCTAGGAGTCAGGCATTGCCATGATAGGAGAGAAAAGAACAGAAAAGAAATATTGATACCTATATTTGTTTTCACCTTTGGAACCATGTCAAATGTAAACAGGTGGCACCTGCTGTTTTATTTTATCTATGTTTTTCTCTCGAGTGGAGGATGCAGCTAAAGTTCTAAAATGAATGTGGTGATATAAAGAGTACAATATTTGTCTCTCAAATAAAAGCGGTTGAAGTTGGAACTAGGGGTGTGTGTGTGTATGTGTCTGTGTCTGTGTGTGTGTGTGTTATTTATTCACCTTTCTCTCATCTGTCTTTGCCTGTCTGCATCAGTTTCTGTTTCTTTTCCTCTTTCTGGTTCTATCTCACCCCTTCCTCTCTGTTCTTCGTCCATCTCATTCAGCTCTCTTCCATCTCACCCTTTGCTTCCACTTGTTTTCTCGTCTCTTCTCTTTGAGTATGTCGCCCTCTGTTGCTCCTTGATGGCTCTAACTCTGCTTGACTCTTTTATCTCTTTTAATTCCTTTGTTGTTGAAAAGCTTGAAATATTTGAAATATTTGCTAATTTATTCTTTCTTTTCATGATTTACCACAAAGCAAAATCACCTAATTGATGAACAAGAAGTATTTTTTTTATAGATAATGGATAAAATATTCACTTTCTGACATATAAGGTTACTGTGTTCAGATTAGTTGAAGAAGGAAGGCCACTCTTAAATATATTTATATGTTGATTTTCACAAGAAAGTTTTGTGATTGACCAAGATACAGTGATGTGTTATTACAAGAGAATTTTCCCATCAAGCTGAATAATCTGACATGGAGTGATCTCAAGAAAATATGTCATAGCGTGAAAAAATAAGAAAATTGGACTCTAAACACTGAGTACGCAATTTTTGTCGTGGTGGGAAAAATGCACCAGTCCCATGACATTTTGACTCAGCACAGGTGGAATAATGAATATTAATATAACATTAAAATCATTTAAATGAGGCAGCTCTGTGTTGTGCATATTCGCTCACTGACAGAGTTTACTTGGACACATAGCCATCATCGATGTCATTAACACCGATGGTTTTCCTGCTTTTAACAGTCAAAAAGTCGGCCATGAGGAGGGTCTCTGTGCTGCAGTATCTGACATGATGTAAAGGTACCATGAAGCATTGTTTGAAAAGAGGACTGACAATATTATACTCTCTGAAACATACTCAGTAAATGTAGAAAATTAAGAAATGTCTAAAGATGCGATGACAAATAGTTGAGGGCGAATGAAAGTCACTGACAGGCACATGCTCATGTAATGACACTCGGCTGCAGTTGTTACACACAGAACCAAACGAAAACTATTACTCACCTGCAGATGCAGACAGCTGCAACAGTGCCGCATAGAAGTAATCCAATTACAGATGTGGGTATGTACAGAAAATACAGCAATGGACGGCGTTCTGCACAAAACCACATGTGAGTAAATTTAACTAGAATATAGTCTCCACAGTAGAGATGACCAGCCATATGCTTTGCGCTGTACCTACCTTCAGGTTTCTCAGACACTGTTAAATTCCACTCAATACACACTGTGCCTTTTGCGCTGGCTACAGTACATCTATAGAGTCCTGCATCTTCGTGCTGAGCATTAGAAATATTCAGTGTTGAAGGAAAATGTGGGTCTATTGTCATTCTGTGTGTGAAATTTGATAATGTTTGATTATATAAGACTGAATAAGAATAAAGATGTCTGCCATTGGTCCAGGTGATTTGCGTTGCATTTGTCATGGTTGTGTTGCAAATGAGCGTGACTGAGTCTCCCCAGGACACCAGTCTATTCCTGTGGTCACCTTGGATGACAGAAGGAAACAATTAATCATTCAGAAATCTGTTAAAAAAAACAAACACACACAAAAAAAAAACCCAAATTATAGAAAAGCATGCACTGCAAACACGAATCTCCAGTGTACCTGCAAAGCCTTGGCATGTAACTAATAGCTGAATGAAGAAGAGATCTGCTTGGTTTAGGCGGAACATGACGGCCATCAGGCAATGACAGCCTGGAACCTGAATATCTCTTTTTAAATGTAGTTGTGGAGGAGGTGCAGAGAAAAGGAAGTGGTTAGTTATTGTTTAGCTCCTCAAAACTAAAACGTGTGAACACCATGTGTCATACCATTTAAGGAATGTAAAGTTCAGCCACATGTGAATCAGTCTGCGATTCATCCTGGAGTACTGACAAGTCACAAGTAAATATCAAATGTTGTCACCTCTTGTAAATAAACAGCAAAAATGTTCTACTGTTTCATTTTAACCATGTGAGAAATTGAAACATGAAATGATTATAATTGTGCAACTTCCACCTACCAGAAAACCACCACTTGCTCTGTACTCATGGTCTTTGTCCACAAAGGGTAACTCCAGATTCACACTTTTGATTAAAGATTTTTAACCTGCAAGTGCAGCGAGCTGTGCATGCTGCTTACGGCAAACAAGGCTTGCTGCATGATGAAAATCACGATAAAAACAACAAATGTTGCGCTTGTTATGCTTGTCATGATTGTGAAAAATACAAATTTTAAGAATCGATTGGTCTTTCACTGAATACTCGGGCACAGTAATGATGGCTAATGGTGACTGAATTCCATGTAGCTGCTTCAGTTTGAGGATCCTGGTGTTGTGCATGCTTGCTCACTGTCAGACTGTCATCAGTTACAGTGGTGTTATTACTAACAACTTAGCCATTAATGCTACGGTGTAATTAACAGTTTGTTTAGTGGTTTACCCTCTCAATTACAATTCCATTTCCCTGGAGCAATCAACTAATCACACTTTGGACCAATTCACTTGTGATCACAAAACACTTTCACTGTGCGGCTCTACAATATGTATCCCCGAGTGGCTAGAGTGCAAATATTGGACACTTGCACTATGAAGAAACGCTAACTGTCTCAGTTTCCACTGTCATTGTTGAGGCTTTCTAACATAATTATATAGTTAATCCAATGTAACCACTGACTGCACAGGAATCTGCACTTTTCATAATGTGTCCAGCATATGGTGACACACAAATGACAAATGAGAAACAGCACAGTAGAAAAACATGAAATATTTGTATTTAGTTTTATGCGTCTGATTATCATTTTGTGTCTTTTATGCTGTTATGACAGCACATTCCATTCTTGCATTAAAACATTAACAACTTCCTGCTATGCTCCATGCTATGTGTCATTTTTTGGCCTTGTTTTTGAAGAACGTTTTTAAAATGATAGAAGTAATGGTGGTCTGCACATCTCCAGTTTGTTGCTGTGCTACTGTGTGGCTTCTATGTAAGTACCTCATACAAGTGTGGTTGTATTGTACTTTTACTAATTATCCCTTTAAACTATTCAAAGTCATTTAAAGTTCATGTGTTGTATGAATAAGGATATGTTTGTATATTTCTATTTACAGTTTTGTTCACATTTGAGTATTTACAGAGTAGTGCAGCAAATCTAAATATTTAAACCAAGCAACAACATGTCATAGGCAAGGCAAGACATTAAGAAGCGCAACCAAAATATAAAATGAAACATTGATTTAAAAAAGGAAATTCTGTTTTTAATAATGTGAAAAACCAATCATTGTCATCTATGAGTAGGGAAGTCCTGTAAAATGCCTTTTTGGATGCACCAGGTGCTTAAAAAAGCTCAGAGATGAAATAAAGATCACCAGCATCACGTGAGCATCATTTGTTTTGGTCTTTGTTGCCGATTCTTAGGCTGTGCAGCCTTGCAGTGGAACATGAGACCATGCAGGTGTACTTTGCTCCACTTCAGCTTGAAGGCAGTGAAGAGATATGTTGAATCAAATGTTGAATAAGCCTGAAATGTCATGGTTCACTGTCTTGTGGGTTAGATTAATCTGTTTCACAAATAAGAACAAATACAATATACAATTACAGATAGAAAGAGGCTCAGGATCCTAAGATGATGCCTCTCATTTCCTTTATTTCGGCTCAGTCACTTATAAAAGAAAAAAAGGATCACATTCCACGCTGACTTCATGGAGGCTTTGCTTCTGGTTCGACCACAGATATGTCACAAACATGTTGCCCTGCTCTCTGCCCTTTTATTCAGGTTGCCATTTTGATTAGTAATCACAGCACCTGTCATTACGCTCTGCCAGGAAGTGCTATAGCATTAAAAGGCCAGGCAGTACATTTCCCAGGCTTTTCAAAGCAGAGTTGATTATGTGTGGCATAGAGGGAAGCAGTGGTGGAGGTGGATAAAGCATAAAAGCTGTGAGGGGTTTTAAGTAGTGAATGGTGAGGAAAGTGTGCTGTGCACCAGCAGTGGCTGCTGTAAACACCTTTTTCCTTCCTCCTGCTACTCCTCGCAACAGCAAAGCAGCAGGAATATACAAAGAAAATGTGTGTGTGTGCATTTTGGCAGCTAGAGGCATAATGACATTTGCATTGCTACAGAGGCATAGGGTTCTGTCAAGCAGGCAATAAAGTCAATTAATAAAGCTTTAGTCTTCCCCTGTGGTTACACAAAGGCTGGTAGGTGCTCTGCGGCCAGGTGGTGCAAACGGAAACATTTTGTGATACAGCCTCCGCTTTGCAGTTAGTTGTATTTAAGGTTGTCTTTTGTGTTTTGTATTGTTTGTTGTACAGACATTAAAGCTTGGCGACACCGGTATCAGAGTTTTTTCCACCAGTATGGGGCTGTTTCTGACTCTTAATGCAAGGCTGATGGAGCAGAATTTGATTATTGGCTGAGGATCTATTTAAAAGGCAGGTTGACAAAAGATCTGCAGAGGGCTGCAACTGCCAGAAAAAAAGCAAGCATCTTCAATTTATTTGATGGTTGGGAGAAATGCCTTTTCAGTGTGTGTGCTTGTGTGAAGATTCTTATATGTCTGATGTAATACCTTCAGCTGTTACGTGTGCCGTTCTTATCCTTTATGCCTCGTTGTCACAGCATATGTTTGTATGTTGAAATATGTGCAAGTGCAGGGTTTTCTTTGTCCAAATGCCAGGTTAATGAATGAGGTCTTCAGAAATAGCAGTCAGCAAGCGCCCTCGGCCATTTTCTCCAGAGACTGAGCAAGAATCGGCCCAGGCTAACAAGCATTAGAACATTGCTCTTTACCAACAACATGTGAATCCCTTCAGCATCATCTCATTTGTTTTTATTAATGTAAGAAAGCCTGTCTTTCTTAACACAGCCATGATTAGCTCTTAGTGGCTGTTGTGATTGCATCTGTTTCAGGCCAATTATGAGAGCAGAGCAGTAACGTGGGCAACAGAGGGAAACAGTAGACCTTAAGTGTGATCATTATATGCACACACAAATGCACCAACGACAGGAAGCCTCTAGCCTCCTTTCTTAACTGTCACACCTCGACACTCAGATATACAGATATACATTATGTTGTCACACGTACACAGAGAATTAACAATATGTTTCTGTTACTAGGAACCCCAGAGCTGTACACCCCTTCCCATCCACCCCTCCCAACGCACACACACACACACACACACACACACACATCTTCAGGCCTCAGAGAAAGAGATGATAGAACAACTGTGATTAAAGAAAACTCCAGGAGCAAAAGGAACCTAATTGAATGTGTATGCTGCATTTGTGTGTGTGTGTGTGTGAGCGTGATGCAGTGTGACCGCGGCTAGTCTCTGACCCTTTCAGGCATTGATGGATGTTTGTGAATATTTGAGATGCCTCTTGGAAAGCCCCTGGCAGAACACAGAGAGACATCAGACAAGCTAATACCTCTGTTCTCCATCCTGAATACTGTATGATTTCGCTTGTATGTGCATGCACAGTGCATGAATTTAAATCAGTGGTAGCAGGGAGCACAGAAAGGGAATGTGTATTATTTGTTGGACATTGCAGCAAGAAGAGAGATTAAACAGTTTGTCTGATTAAGTATTCATCTTCTCCCAGCTGCTTGCAGAACATGGTGAAAGCAAATCTGCTGTAAATGGGTGTCCTTTTGTGCTGGGCTGGTGTATCTGCATGCGTGTGTGTGTGTGTGTGTGTGTGTGTGTGTGTGTGTGTGTGTGCGTGTGTGTGTGTGTGTGTGTGTGTGTGCATATGTGCAAAGAAAAAAAACAAGAAGAAAATTAAACAGGTGGAAAAACCTGAGAGGACAGATGACAGAATGTCTGTCAGCTTTTGCATTTCACACCAGTCAAGCTGCTCGTCTGTCTGCATTTTTCTATTGATTGATTTGTAGGACGCGTATTCAAATATTGAATTCAGATGGTTAGAGCAGATAAGTCTACTGTTGAAGTGTACTGAGGAAGTGTGGTTAGGGTTTAGGCAATATTGCAGTTGCAAGAAACTGTTAACTGTTTTTTAGGCTTCACTGTCATTTTCAAAACCTAACCAAGGCAATAACATGGCCCTCATCTGTGCTATCAATAGCACCACTAAACAAACAACAACAAAGAAACACTAGTCGTGCTCATAGACCGGGTATAGAAGTGGAAGTCACCAACTGGTTTGTCGCTGCAGATGAACCCAGATGTGACCATAGGTGGATGAGAGGTAGCACTTGCTTGCCCTATATCAGATCCTGATTTATTGTGTTTTGTCCTCAAAATTATAAAAAGGTATGAGATGTCACAGATATTGTCACTTGGAACGCCCTCTGCTGTCCGTTAGAAAGAATGCAGATCTAAAGGACTTCCTCGCTGACCTCATTTTTCAAACCAGAAAGCTACAAACACTTACATGCATTTTATCATCTTCCATTAGTAACTATACGAAGATGTTGTATTGCAATGTGTGGATTTTAGGGACTACATATTGTTAGTGAATGGTTTTCAAACATCTTAAAACAGCGTTCAGATGGAGCATTGCATTCATAATCTTGTCTGACTAACAATAGACAGTTTCAAAAATAAGCTTAGATATTCACACATTCTTTTTCCTTGCTTGTAGCTACCACCTATATTATCCACAATGCATCTTGACCTACAACAGTTTGTTAAGGGATTTGGATGTGCTGTGCTAGAGACAGCTAATGTAGCCCTAAGCTAGTAGCCTCAAACGGTTACAGAGCTTCCTGAGGTCTCACTTCTCTCCACCTCCACACCACCAGAAGTATTTCATTTTCGAAACTCATCAGCCCAAACCGACACTGGCTCAAGTGAGATGATTTGAAGTCACTTTCCCCAACTTGTTCTGGAGCTTTAAAATAAAATAAAATAAAATAAAATGAAAATCTTTCAACAATTTTTTCATTCACTGTATGGAGAAGTAACAAAGTAGCTGTGTGTAAAATCTGTAAAGTTATCCTTTAAGTGTTGATAGTTTGCATCTTAACATGTTTCCTTGAAAATGGTTCCTGGTTTCTTAACTGAATCTACGCTGGGTTACAAACTTTAACCTGGAAAGAAAGTGACAACAGTTTCTCACCAGCATCCTAAATTAGGTTTGTCATTGTTACATTGTTATGTTGTTTCACAGTTGAAATTTTGTTTTGCAACTCCCAGCTCCATTCACGGAGCTTCCTGCATGCGGGCAAAACAGGGAGGCAAACAAGGGTCATTTATTAAGTGAACAATATGGAAAACGAGTCAAAGTATCACAGTAATTACGTGCATGGAGCCACCACAAGAGCATAAAACTAAATTCAGCATGTTTTTCAGTTCTTGTCATCCAACATCAATGCAGGTAGAATAAGAAACACCTAAATACACACACGAGTGCGCACACACTCTCAAGTACACACACACACACACTCATACAAAAAGCCCCAGGGTGTCAAATAATCACAGCATCTATTTAAACAGGTAGATTTCCTCAGAGGGGATGAAGTTATATATAATTGATAGCTTGCAGGTGGAAAAATTCATTCATCCTCTCCTTTCTATTCAAAATTCAGTGTGCTGCGGTGTTCAGTGCCTCAGACTGTCCTTCTTAATCACTCTTTAATTACTCCTTGCTGCAGCACACACAAATCTGAAATACTTGAATCTGAAGAATCATTGAATAGTAATCTTTCAGTGCATGGGCGTGTGTGTGGGGGGGGTTCTACACAGGGTGGCTGTGGATGTAGAATCTGACTGAAGGGTATGGCTACAAAGGTGTGTGTGTCTGTGTGTGTGAACTTATAGACCAGTGACGTAACAGCCTATTTACACAAATGGATTTAAAATAGTGTTAGACTTGTGTTCCTGATAAGAGGAGATAATTACAAGCTTAAGATTGGGACCCAATAAAAAAGTGTTGCAAATAGAAAAGACACACTTGAAAATCTAGTAGATCTAATGTGAATATGATCTCTGTCTTTTCTCTTCCTCTTTTGTTTTGATTTTCAGCTTGACTCTATGGTCCACATGCATGTATTTGACTGAGATCAGCTATCATTAACCCATTTCCAGGAAGGAGTAGGTCACTTTTAGTAGGATCATTACAAATTGTCAGATTACCCCACTGCATGCTGCCTTTTTAGTACAGAGGGAAAAGTCAATGACAAGCTGGTGAAGACATGTGGACATTCACAGACCCACATATTTTCTTCTTAACCTAAAAGGAAAGAGTGTTGGACATTTGACAGTTAGGTAAAGTTCCCTTTAGGTGTTTAAAGAAGTGGACATAGTCTACTGGTCTAAAAAGGGACGCTGATGTGTCATAAACCTGCATTTTTTTAATGGCTGCAAAAACCACATTGTATAAATGTTTACAAAAAATGACAACACTTCTCACACGATCAAGTAAAGTTTAAGCCGTGGCTACTTTGTGGTTCACACGTTGCTGCCACAGTGACCACTAGACAGCATGGCCATGTTATCTATAGCAACTTTACACTCTTCTTGAAATGTTAAAACAACAGTAATAAAAACAAGATGGAGACAACCAAAATGCCACTCTCAAAGCATCAAAACAGTAATCCTCAACACTATGAGTGATGTCATGGTGGCTACACCCACATCTGCAGACAGTCTGTTTTGCTGCCCCCTGGTGACAAAAATGAACTAACCCAACTTTAAGCAGCCTGAGACTTGGTGACTTGAATTAAAGGCTCCAGAAACTGTAAATGAGACAGTTTCACATTGTCACATGCATCACTGCACTGTTAAAACCTCTTGAGCACGTATATGAGGACTGGTTCTGTCTTTTGTATGGGCTCAATAACTAATGATGGATATCACTTTATCTAAAGTAATGGACTGTAGGTGGCATGTAATATGATCTGAAATCGTCTTCTGTAAGATCGGGGTGAGTGAGTGTGGTTGTGATAGATCTACACACACACACACACACACACACACACACGTAGTGGCAAATAACATGATACGCAGAGATAAGTGCGTAAAGATGTATTTGGATGTATGATGTATTGGAGTATTTGGAATATTTAGGGGACTATGGTTGCACACACAGTGCATGCACAGACACTTCTCTCGGTGCCTCCCCCTCCTCCACTCCTCTGTAAACGTCCTCGGAGGAGTCCAGACGTTTTCATTGGCCACGGCGGTGAGAGAGGAGGAGGAGAGACTGACGGACTGGCACGAATTCCTCAGCGCTCCTCACATTTCTTGAAATCACGGACCTCCTGCTCGCCTCCGTCCCGACAAACGTCCAGACGAGCAGATACCCGAGCGGAGCAGCTTCTTCTTCTTCTTCTTCTTCTTCTCCTTTTATTTTTCCACAAAATGGTAACGCAGATCATTGAAAGTAGCTTTTTCCTTTTAAGTTCTCTCACCCTGCTGAGGAGCTGCTGTGGAAACGTTCAACTCTCACCATCGAGCTTGCTTCGCTAGATGTGACTTTTTCTTTCTGTTTCATGTCCAGATGTCGCGAAGTGTCGCTGTGCTCCTTCTGCTGGCCGTGGCTGTGTGTAACGCCGAGGTAAGTTTTTTTCTCCCTGAAACTAAAATCATTCATAGTTTCTAAAATGCTGACACATATCTATAGACTACACACACACACGCAGAACACACTCATCCAGTTGCTTTGTTGATGAGATAAGCTATAAAACATCTGGAAAGGGTCGGAACCAAGCGACACAACACGATGCTGTGGTTAATATTAGACGTTCACTGCTTTTTTTAACACTTTATTTATCCTCCAAAAGAGAAGCAATTATGCCTTTATTGTTGGCACCCTGTGCAATTATGAGCTTCGCTGTGGAGACGACTAGGCTCAGAGTTTAACCAAATTACCACTGGGACAGTTCCTTTCAATGGGGACATCATAATCTCAAACATAATTGCATTTATAATTTAGTTTGATGGGCATGAGCATGTTTGTTTTAGAAGTAACCTGAAACAAACACACACTGCAACCTACTGGACCACACACACACACACACACACACACTCCAAGTATTTTGCTTTCTTTATTTGTGGAGTTGTGAAGTTAACAGCAGACCAGAGTGACACAAGAGTGACAGACAGCTGTGAAAAGAATAGAAGGAAAGAAGGAAGGGCCTGTGTCTGTGTGTTCAACAGCCCCTTATCATCAGTACTGGAAGGATGCTTCGGGTCCAAACATCGCCAACTGGCAGCTGCTCTAATGGCATACAAACACTGTGTTTTGGTGGTCAGTCAAGAGTGCATTTGTGTGTGTGCACGCATGTGTTTGTCTATGTGCTCAGGGGTTGCGAGAATACTCACCTTATGGGTCTCGCACTGCAGCACTAAGTGGTCCAGCCTCTGAGTAAACACTGAGATAATGTGCTGTTAGATTAGCTGGTCTGATGGCACAACCCCCCCCCCCCCCCCCCCCACACACACACACGCACACACACGCACACACCAGGTGATGGGTGATGGCCTCATACCATCACCAGACACAGCTGCTGAACACCTGGCTTTGTGTTGACTCCACTGTTGACCTGCTCCACACTTCCCGGCTGAGGAAATAGCTGCAGCCTAATTAGCGGATGGGGTTTTTTTTTTCAAACACTTACATCTACACCAAATGTGGAACACAAGATAAACCAATTGTCCACTGCCTGGTCTATCTTTATAGCGTCACGCAGATGGCCATTAGCTTCTCAACTGCCACAGCATTACTCACAGCCTGACATGTAGCCCCCCCCTCCCACCACCCCCCGCTGACCTTCCTCTGCTGTCCCCTACCTTTACCCGCCGGCTGAAAAAATGTGCCATTGTGTGTGCGCCTTGATTGGATTTGTGGCCATGATCTGTGAGGTATGGCATGGCGAAGACAGAGCACACAGCAGAGTCTGTTGAGTGTACCCACCAAGTTAATGGGGAGGCATTAGAGAGACATCTATTCTCCAAAGGTAATTACCCTGATAATATATGGCCTGTTGACTGGCCGTGGGAAGGGCCTGATCTGGCATTCCTGTGTGCTGTCTCAAGGAGGTCAACAAGTCGGAGCAAAGCTATCACAGGAGTGGATCTGATGAGCGTTTTGGTTGTGTTGGTGAGCGTTTGTGTGTTAGGGTTTTTCCTGTACACAGCAAAAAAGAGCTGGAACAACTGATGAAAACACAAAAAAAATTCTTTGTCTGTGAATTTATGTTTATTTGTTTCACATAAATGTCAGGTATTAAAATCTGGACACTAAGCCCTGATTTATTATGAAGGACAATGCCTGCATGCTTCCTGAGGTGAGAAATTGCAGTGTTTGAAGACAAGCAGCTCAGAGATATAGTGTGGCGGGGCAGCTGGGGTCGGGACTCTGTGTGTGTGTGTGTGTGTGTGTGTGTGTGTGTGTGTGTGTGTGTGTGTGTGTGTGCGTGCAGGCTGGAAACAAGATACGCATCTTGTGAATAAAATGTTGGAGTCTTACTCAAACGCACCAGGAGCTTGGTATGCAAAGGAGGTCGAGATGCAGGCATAGTGAAAGTCATAAGAGTTTGCAGCCTCGGGGGACATGTGCACACACTCTCGCATATAAACAGAGAGAGAGGAGTGTTTATATTTCTGTTTTTATGGCATGCGGTGTTATTGTATTATCCAGCATCTTCCGCCGTGGCAGGGTGGAATGACACAGTGGTTAATTTAGTTATCTGCTCCGACTCTGGATCTTGAAAAACACAGGCGTCGAGAGGAAGTGAGCCCAACAAGGCAGCCAGACATGCTCTACTCTCAGACAGCCCAAAAGTTAAGGGGATAAAGAAGAGAGGTTGAGGAACAAGAAGGAGGAGAAGCTGGTTCTCATGTCGAAGCCCTGGATCTGAAGCAGACTGAGATTGAGCCACAGCCTCTCAGGCACCCTGCCATGTTGCCATGTTGATGCCTGTTCTCTCTCATCCAAGGTGGGCTAAAAATATCTGCCCAGGTGTAGGAAACACGAGCATGAGGGGGACGCTGTGTCCTCTGCCTGTATCAGCCTGCTCTAATTACTGTAGCCTAACATCCAGTCATGGATCCTGAGCAGGGATTGTGGAGGACGGGGAGATAGAGTGATGTAAAACAGAGAGGAGATGGAGCCACAGTCATGCAATTATAGCAGAGGAGATTGGGGGTGAGGTAAGACTTGGCTGTACAGAGAGAGGGTAGAGAGAAATAAAGACGGGGGTAGGTTGGTGTGTGTGTGTGTGTGTGTGTGTGTGTGTGCCGTGTTTCATGTCCCCGCAGTGTGTTCTCTTCACTCTTGGCTTGGCATAAAAGGAGTCCTCATTTAGCTTACCAGCTGTACTGGTGTCTTATCATTACCGGCACTCTGCACTCAAAGGCACTACACACACGAATTAACACGCACACACTCGTACAGACATGACAAAGAGCAGCACTAAAGGTTACTCAAAAGGTTTGCCAGTGAGAGATAATGAATATGGAACATGAGAACTTACTCACGAGTGCTAAAAGTTAAAGGTATAGGTGGCTTAAATCAGTTCCCTGGATGCCTCCTGGATGCAGGTGATAAAAGACAACATTCTTCCTTTGTTTTCCACTTTTTAGCTCGCCGTCAATGGCTATAAATCAACATCATTAGTGTGACGTGTTTTAAAACAAAATTTTTAATTTCAAGGACATTTACTGCTGCATATACTGCTACACGTTTACCTCAACAAGAGATCGTCCTGTATCCCGCGGCCTGTCTTCTCTCACATTGTAATTATTTAATTCTTTCACCAGAAATGCCTTCACAGCTGATACAGTGTAAAAGTGGCTCAGCGGCTTATGTAACAACTTTCTTTATGTCACGTGCGTATACTATCCAGCCAACCATCTATAACCTATATACAAAAGTCTTTTTTTACAGCAACAAAATAACTTGGTAGTGTGGTTGAATTTCAGTTTGTTAGTGAAAAGTTGGGCATCTTTTCAGTTTCTCTGTCAGTTTAGCTTGACTTAGCCCAACGATGTTAGAACTAATTAATTGTTAAGTGCTTTTTCAAGCAAGAAACATTTTCTTATACCAGCTTCTAAGCTGTGAGGATTTTCTGCTTTTCTTTGCCTCGTTTGATAGTGGTGGAAGAAGTACTGGCTTCATTTACTTAATTAAAAGTTGCCATACTACTATGTAAAAACAATAAAATAAGTATTAAATGCTTTATATTAATAAGCTAAAATAAGTCATAATTAAAAAGAGAGTGCTTCACTTTTGTAATATAACAATGGGTTATTAATGCAACGGTATGTCTGTAGCTTTTTAATGTCGACAGAGGTAGCTTTAACTACTTTACGTACGTTGGGCTGTACTGCACACTGAAGCCTTAAAGCTGAACCTTATTTCATAAAAACTTTAACTGTAAAGCAGCCAGTAACTCCAGCTCCAGTCAAATAAATGTAGTGGAACTAAACTGGATAATGTTTAAACGTTCAAATATCTCAAATTTGACTTAAATTTAGTACTTTAGAAAATGCACTTAATCAGGCCAAAACCACATTTGTATGCATTCCCTAAACACATTTTTTATTTGAATGTGTTACAGCACAATATGTGAGGCACTGGCTGATCTGTGTCTTATACCTGTGCAAATGACTCGACTCGGTGAAGCTGCAGGTCAGCAGGTTTGCTGTTAAAGAGTTCGACACAGGTCAGACTCTTGTTGGGGGGAAACGTGTGACACAGGCCCTCTGGGAAGCGTCTGTTCACAATGTTGAACCAACCTGCTTTCACCCTCAGACGATCGTATTCATTGCGGAGGATCCCTGACCTCTCAGAACATGTGTATGCAACAGTACAAGCTCAAGGTCCACTCCCTAGCTCTGCTGACATTTTAACCACATCATGATCTTTATTTAGCGAATGGAGCTGAGGTTACTTTCTTACATTTTATATTGTTTTTGTGTGTATTGAAATATGATAGGTACAACATCCTAGGCCCAAAACAAAGTATAAGTACCAGAAATCAATGATTGGACAGTATCAATGACAGTTACAGTGAACAGCACTTTTAAAATAGTTTTTTGTCAGTCAACCAATTGACTGACTTATTTCTGATTCTTCTTTCTTGAATCTGACACAGGAGTAAATTTCAAAGGTTTTTTATGAACTTTGGGTGGAAAAAAACGACATAATCATGCCCGTAGAGTAGTTACACCTGGTCTGTCCATCTGAGGTTGCGATCTAGAAAACACAAATTTGGCTGTGGCAAATGGCTGTGCACGCTCAACACTTCCTGCAGTCTGCAAATGGGCCTTTTTCCTTCTACAAACATGCTCCAGTCATTAGCCCCAATACTGGCCTCAAACCGTGAGCAGAGAAGAGGGCAGGGAATCTACTCATTCCCCTGGCTTGAGCCAGTGGCTCTCTCCCTCTCTCTCTCTCTCCCTCCCTCTCTCTCTCCCTCCCTCCCTCTGTCTCTCCCTCCCTCTCGCTCTCCCTCACTCTCTCCCTCACTCTCCCCCTCCCTCCCTCTCTCTCTCCCTCCCTCTTGCTCTCCCTCCCTTCCTCTTTACCTTCCTCCCTCCTTTCCTGGCAGTGGAAAAATGCCCAGAACAGAGCTTGGGTAGGAGAGAGGGGGAGGAGGAAGGTGACAAAGTAGGGGAAAAAGGGGAAAAAGAGAACAAAGGTTTAAGTAAAGTAAGGAAAAATTATTGGATCTAGAATAATCACAGTCAACACTTTAATACAGAGAAGGATGACAGGAGTGTTATGTAGAGAAGAGGATTGGGTGGATAAATGTGGGGTAGCTCGGTATGAGATTAAGGATCAGATGGTGGGGACGGGGGACACTTTTGTCCCAGCAATGTGTCAACAGGGGAGGGGAGGCCAGGGGTGGTGCTATGTTCGTAGCATTTTATGTTCTCTGGTGACGTTTTAACTGCTCGCAGATGTGGCTCTGCCCAGACCGTGACTTATTTCCTGCCTTTCTTTAGTCTCTTGCTTTCCCTTTCTAACTTTTGCTGTTTTTCTTTTCCTCTTCCTGTTTTCCTTCCCTCCCTTTTCATTGTCTTGTTCTCTCTGTCTTCCTTCCTTAAGTTTCTTCTTCTTGTACATCTCGCATCTTTTAGGCTGCACCATTTCGGCTCTTGAGCAACAGGGCTGGTGGGTGTAAAATAAGAGGCTGCAGACTGGGGTGACATCATCCTGTCCGTTGGTGCATTCCTTTCACACTGAATAAGAAACAGAAAAAAGAGCGAAGAACAACGGGCAGATCAGTGTAAACTGGTCGTTACCAAGGGTCCTTTTGTTTCTGCAGGTTTAATCTCAAACCTGCCCCTCCCAGAGAGCTTTTGAGACCACACTGTAGAGCTCTTACAAAGAGCTCATATCTTTCTAACACACTCAAATTAGTCTTACTTTGGCCTCATTATTCCGAGGACACATCCTGTTACTTCCACTATCAACTCTCATTTAAATACACGAAATATTAACCAGACATCTCATTGTGTCATTTTAGATACTTAATGTGTGTTTCTCAGTGGAGTCTCTATTGTATGCCTGATCTCAAGGCGCTGTCGAGTGCAGAAGAAATGATACTGAACCTTATTGGATATGTACAGTATGTGGAAACAATTTGATATGTTCAAAAAGAAAGAAAAGAATGGAAGCACTTTAATTATTGAGGGCAAAGACAACTTTTAGTAATGATTCGAAACCGGAGCCAATGATAGCCTGTTATGTGGCTCCCCTGTGAAATAAATTCCTTAAAGGAGGAAACTGGTTCATTTTTAGCGTACAGTCTGTGGATTAAGAGTGGTTCTTATTCCGCTTTGGCTGTGCTCCACTTCTCTTCTTGTAAGGCCTGGTTAGAGGGAAAGAGATATGAGAAGGAGGTCTTTGTGGGCAGAAGGAGACGAGCTGTTCAGCTTGAGTCCTCCCTGTCCTCTTCGCTTCTGGCGGTGAGCCCGCATCTCATGAAAGCTGACAAGCATTGGACAATCTAGAGCTGGACAGACAACACAGGGGGGAAGAGCGGGAAATGCTGGAGAGGGGGAGAACAGGGGCACCTCTCTGACCTAAATACTGAGGAGATTTTGGCTCAAGACGAACCCTGTCAGACCCCAGCTGAGGCACAACATAACTCAGGAATGTAACCCCCTACCTCCTGATTCTGTCTCTTGTCTACATCCTTCACCTTCACCTCTTTCCTCTGCTCCATTATTTCACCTCTGTGTAATTAGAAACATGCTTGAAAAACCCTGGGTTGCATTTTGAGGTTGTGTGGGTGAAGTTGCCTTGCTGTGCGCACATTTGTCTGTCCATCTGTCAGTCTGAGACTCTCTGATGTGCTGGTGAAGTACATGAGGTTGGCAATGTCTCCATAAGAAACAATTACTCCTGTTCTGCTCGTAGTCACATGGTACTTCACTCACATAACTCCACAAAAATGAAAATACAATATGTTTGCACTGTCTGACATGTTGGGAAAATTTCTCGTTGGCTTTCATGCAGGCTGTTAGATGGGAACTTTGACAACGCAGGGCTGTACATAGACCTGAAGCCATACAATAGCAGTTGTAGCTTAGTTTAACATAAGGATAGGAAACAAGAAAGTAACTACCCTGACTCTGTCTGAAGCTAACAAACCCCAACCTCCTTAAAAGTCTTAAAATAGTATTTACAAAACAAAGCTAGCTGTTTTCCCATGTTTCCAGTCTTTTATGCTAAGCTAACTTGCTGGTATCTGTAGCTGCATATTTACATATGTTGACACACGTGAGAGTGATCTTCCCCTTACTCTTGCCAAGATAGTGATTGAGTGTATCTTCCAAAACATGAAACTACTGTTTTCATGCCTTCATTTCTACATTAGCATTTATCTTAATGGTTGGAAAGACAACCATATGCTTTAAGCACAAAGTTTTGCTAATTATAAGGACCTGCTAAAAAGTGGAGACAGAAAATGGAGACAGATTGATGCCTCCAGGGCACAGTTGGGAGCTGTAATGCCTGCCTTGACTTGACTGCCTCGTCTGTTCATGTCAGCATCATTGTTATAGCTCCCTAATGAGTTCTGAAATATAATTTCTTTGATGAATAACTCTGAGGTTTTGGGGCTAAGTTGCAAAATAAAATATCTGAGCAGTTTGTAATTCCTCATTTACCCCTTTTGTTTTTCTCAATTCAACAGTCATTAGTGGGGCAGTATTTTTCACAGTAGTTAAAATTTAAAACATGATTAGCTGTTTTTTTCCTTTCACATTTTTTCACATTTTTTGTGACAAATTTGAGAGAAAAGCATGTCTGAGAATAAAAGTGAGCCTTATTTCTTGGTTGGCATACAGACTAGCAATTTATGACCAAAATGTCCGTCTTCTCGCAGCCTTCTGGGATGAATTTGTTTTTATATTTCAAGTTGTCAAAAAGCATAATACTTTATTCATGAAACACTAAACTTACTGTTTATACCTGGGGGGCGAAGGAAAATGTTTGATGTTAATATCTTTTGCACGGAGGTGGCAGCTTAATCAATACATCTAGCTTCATCCATTAAATCCCATACAGCAGCCATGCAACATCTTTATGAAGCTTATCACGCTCAGTTATTGCTCAAACTGTGTCATAGAGATGCTGATGCAACACAAGCTAAATCACCTTTCACCTTTGCGTAATGCAGAACAACTCAACAGCACCAGAGAGTACAACTTCCATAGTGCTGAATCAACATCTTTCGAACACAGCAAAGCCCAGTATGAAAAGGGTTTAATGCCAGGTTTTTATTTTGGATTGCATTAAATGAAGCTGTGTGTGCCCAAGAAAGCGATCAAACTGATTAAACAGGTTCTGTTGCATAAATGGTTAAGGTTAGATTCAGTATTTATAGTTTTTTTGAGTAGCTTCCATGATGCTGTTTGTAATTGTAGGCATATCCAGGACAACGGGTTTACAGTCCGTAAATCAATGTTTTCTATGTTAATGAGGGCCAAGGTGCATTGTGGGAATAGGATTCACGGTGGCTGTAAAGTGACACCCACAGGAGAAAAGCATTGATTGGCCTGCTAGATCAATGGAGCATCACCCAGACACACGCACAAACACACAAAACCACACATATGCACAAAGCACAAAACATGCAGCTGAAGTCAGCTATGCGCCATTACTCATTCTGTTGTGTGTACTGACGGTTGCAGAAAGACATGCGGATGAGTAGCTGTCCTAATGTGTTTTTTATGTGCCAGTGGGTGCAGACTCAGCCTTGTTGCTGTTGCGCTGCCTGCCTCCTTAATCACCAGAGGAAAATGAAAATCACTTTAATTTCTTTTTAAAACTGAAGCGAGTGTTGCCCTTTAACTCCAGTCTGGCTCAGCATGAAGCCATTCAACATGTGGCAGGAGAGAAATTGACTTCACAACCCTGCCTCTCCTCTTGTATCTTCACCATCTACCTGTTTCTTAGTAGTCAGACTCCCTGCACAGCTTCCCGCTTTTATTCTTCCTCTCTGCTCACTTACGCTCCTCTGCAGACTTACATCTCGCTCTGCAGAGCTGGTCTCGGCTCACTGGCATGTCTCTTTCAGCCGTAAAAGGGCATGGCACTGGGAATAAGACAAGACAGAGAGAATTATAGCTGAGCAGAAATTAAAGTACACTCAACTTGAAGATGAAAATTAGGCACTGAGGATTTTAAGAAATATCACTTGAATCTTTTAATCTTCTTAAGACGTTAAAATGATTCTAACCTCCTGACAAAAAGATTGAAATGGAAAAAAATGGAAAAAAAAGAGGCAGGAGCTGAGGAAAAATGAGCTGTGAAATGTGTACATATATATGTACAGTCAGTTTTATGCTTGACGCAGCTTTCTGTATGAAGAGCTCTGCTTAGTCTGTTATGATTCACCAGTCACTTATCAGAGCTCCGGCTCCTGTGATTGTTTTTAAATGGGAGAAAAGGAAAATAAGGCAGCATTTGTCGGCTGCAATGAAAAATTGATGTCATTTAAGTAGGACACCCACAGCGGGTGTGTTTGTTCTTGTTTGTGCTGAGTTTGTACATTTTTTTCTAATGTCTGCTCTGATGGTGATTGGGTTAATGAGTGTATTTACATGCACTGGCACTACATGCCAGTTGCAGTGGCATTTGTGCATAATCTAGGTTGCGTATATTTGCATTTAGATGTCACATATCTTGTTTTCTGAAATAACCCTGTCTTGGATGGTGCTTCATGTTACATACAGTTAGTTGATTTAAGCAGAAAGATACAGTGATGATGACCTACAAGCTAGTCAAATATTGCTAGTCAAATAGGAACACTGGATTAACATTACGCTAAATACACTTATTCACTGTCCTGCCAAGAGTTAGAGAAAATCAGTATCCCTCTTGGCTGTACAGTAAATGTGAAAAATGCAGCTAGTTACATTAGCTTAGCATCAAAACTGGAAACAAGAATGAAACAGCTGGTTTCATTCTGTCCAAAAGAAAACAAAATCTGCCAGCACCATCACTTAAAGGTTTTTTATGCTAAGCTAAGCTGTGCAGCTGTTGGCTTAAGCTTTATATTTTCCATACAGATCTGAGAGAGACACTTCTTGTGAACCTCTGCGACATCTACTATGTGTACTACAGACTTGTTACTCTTTAGTGCAAATACACAGTAGATCTAGCCTTGCTAGAATGAGGGGCAAGGCAATTGAATGAATACACAGTTTTCTGTAAGTTCCATTGTAAATTATGGCCTAAGACTCAAAACCAGGATATGATATACATTGCATATCTGCCCACCCCTGTTCATGACAACATGCAGGCATGATTTATGATCACACATGCCAGGCTGCCTGCCTCCCCTCGGCTTTGGAAGGTTGGTTGGATAACATTATAGTCACTTTGTCCATTGTTTTCTGTCTGTGTAAATCATGAAAGTCTTAACAACAGGCTCCGCTGTGATCTCATTATGAGGCTTGCTTCCATTAGCCTCTTTTGATTGACACTTCTGTGATCTCGCCACAACAGGAGCCTGTACATGCTCTCACCATAGCAACAATCCACTTGAATCAGATGAAAGAAGAGCCATGTGCCTCTGTGTTCATTAGCTAAATGTCAGGAATCCTCTGCTGGTTCTACTTGGAGAGAGATGGACAGACAGAGCTTGACGTTTATACCAGATTCATTTAAGGAGCCCATCCATTATTCATGTTCTCATCGGAGGTTTCTACAGGTTTCAACAGGCTTCAAGCCCATCTGTGTCTAACAAACTGAATTGTCCAACATGCTCAAAGCCACAGGGATTGCTTTGAAGATTTTCTATGACCTCAACTTTGGAGTGCAAGTGTGTGTTCGTGTGTGTATGTGTGTTTAAATCATGCATAGAAATGAACCCTACAATCCCTCTCCTCTCACCACTTTAGGGTTAAAGCTGCTACACTGCAATGCTTGCATGTGACTGCCCCCCACCCCATGCATTCATCTTGTTATATTCTATCATTTGTGCCCTTATGAGAGTTTGGTCACAAGAATCCAGCTTCCTTCTAACCTACATACCAGAACCTGGACTCACAAACACACAGCCAGCAGCTTGGAAGCCAGCTCACGTGCACCTAGACCAACCAAGCCAACTCTCTGTCTCGCTCTTACAGGAAACAGCGGCTTAGGGAGGAGGAGGGGAGTCTAGAGAAACAGGGAGGAGAAAAGATTTCACAGAGCATGGGAATGGGCCCAAAGGAAAACACAGCTCAGACTCCAGATGTGGAAACACCCTGTACACACACACACACACACACACACACACACACACACACACACACACATATATACAAAGACACACTGATAGGGAAAGGAGGAGGTAATGAGGGTCATAAAACAGCTCTTGGAGCTCCGCTTGGCATCTTGTGATTGGTTGTTTTGTAGCTCCAATGAACTCATTTTTTGGCAAGTCCACTGGCAATCGTCTACAACAAACAAACAAAGAAAGGATAAAGAGACAAAGACATGAATGAGTCAAGAGAAAATGAGTCTGACTACATACACAACAAAGAAAGTTTAACACACAGAAACAATGGAAACATTGTATTTTAAGGAAGGAGGGTTTTTGAGCAGTTTAGTTGTAGTCTTGTCAGTCAGGTCTTATCCTGCTTGTCTGTATGGTTCACATTTATCTTCATTCCTTGTTCCCGTAACACTCATTCTGCAAACATCCCAGCTGTGAAGATTTTCACAGCAGCATTTTCCTGTTTCAACGATGCTATAGAGTGTTTTCAGCTTCACTGTTTACATCCTTTTCTAAGTGGAGTACTGTCAACTGTCACTCCTTGAGCTGAGTCTGGCCATCGTTGACATGGCAACTACTGGCAAACATACGTTACTACAGGCTTTATTCAAACATGTAAAGTTATGTAAAAAAGGAGAAATTAGATGGAATCTATAGATGGTGGAGACAAAAAAGAAAAAAATACATATATGTGAACAAACACTGTCAATACAGTGAAGAGGAAAACATTCTCTCTATGTGTGTGACATAGAGGATCAGATATATGAAAGTATAATCCTCGTGATTTGGATCCCACAGAGAGTTTGTGTTTGTTGTGTGCTCTAAAATGTCTTCTCAGCCGTCACGGTGATTTCAAATGGGCATGTTAATAGGAGAACAGCGCCGCCCTGTGTGTGAAACCTGTAGACATTAAACAATATTTTGGAAGTGTTCCATCAACATGTTTCTTCTCTTTCAGGAGCTGCAGAGCAAGAGCAAAGTGTGTGCCAATGTGTTCTGTGGGGCCGGCAGAGAGTGTGCTGTTAACGAGAAGGGGGAGCCCAGCTGTCTCTGCATAGAGGTGAGCAGTGGACAGACATCAAGTCAAAAGGAGTGGGGATGTGAAGAACTAAAAAAAATACTTATGAATTTAACTTTCCTCCTACTTTTCACTTCATTGTTATTTTCCTTTCCAGAGCTGTAAGCCCCACAAGAGGTCAGTGTGTGGCAGCAATGGGAAGACCTACAGAAACCACTGTGAGCTCCACAGGGACGCTTGTCTGACAGGCTTGAAGATCCAGGTGGCTCATGATGGACACTGCCAGGGTACGAGCAACAGCAACAGTGTCACTACAGGGTCCATAAGTAGCTGTTTTTCCACTTGTGTCACACAATCCTCCTTGATGGATGACGTTTGCTCAGTTGTCACTGACTTTGGATGTTCTGATCAAGGGTATTTTGTCCAGGGGAAGTATCGGGTCCAGTTCTTATTTAGATGGAGGACACCAATTGTCAATTGTGAATCACTACAATACTCCTTATTTCTCATGAGCATTCACTTTTTTCAGCATTCAAGTTGATTTCTAGCAAACCAGCCTCTCCAGTTTCACATATGGCATATAGAGGTTACATGCTGTAGAAATTCTTTTTATCTGGACCTTTTTACATATAGCTCAGCTGACAAACTGATGGCAAGTGTCACCTGGTGCAAGTGTTGATAATACTGATTACTGAGCTATATATAGCTCAATATAGTGTGTGATCTCTGAGCTAGCTGATGGCACATATACATGGGGTTGCCAGGTTGATAGCCAACCACAAAAGGCCAACCACACTTTGACCTTGACTTATCTATTAATGCATCTAATATTAGTGCCTTATCTTGAGAGAACATTCACTGCTGACCCTGGGCAATGTCGCACTCTTTGTGTCCCCGTTGGGCTGAACATTGATCAGAGCTGTAGCAGAAAAGATAGACAATGAAAACAGTTATGTCACACTACTGACCTTACAGAAAAGTGACCTTTGTGCTCAGTATCAGCCAACTTTTTTCCATTAATCTAAATTTTTTTTATTTTTTTTACTCAAATGTGATGCTCTCTCTCTTTATTCACCTTTAGAAAAGAAAACTGAGCAAGCAGCTGCCAGCCCAGGTGAGTTTGCTTGTATATACACACAAATTTGCGAACTTAGAACTTGCGTGTGTACAATCTTAGTGATATAAAAAACTTCCAATGTCATTTGTTTTAACTGGTGTTTACTTACATCACATGTATGCAGGGTTTGCATTCATCTTCACAGATTTGTTAAGCTCATATGTAGATTTGGTCTCATATGTCTGTGCTATTACTGTGTTTTGTGGTTAAATCAAAAGGACATAATGAACATGTATTACTGACATATGCGCCAAAGGACATGGGTCAGTCTTGAAATTGCTTGCAAGATAGAGTGATAGAGTTTATCCTTTGGATTATCTGTTAATGCTTGACCCGTGCAGTGGTATGCTATGCTGCTGATCGCAATGAGCTGAGGAGTCGTGTGATCCAGTGGCTGCAGACTGAGGTCGTCCCAGACGGCTGGTTTGTCAAGGGATCCAACTTCTCTGACGTCCTGCTCAAATACTTCAAGGTGGGCTTTCTCATCTTTGTTGTGCTGCAGAAAGGCCGGATGGACTTTGATCTCATTTGATGCTCAGAACGGCTCCCACATTGTTCCTTTTCCAGAATACAATTTATTTATCTATGTGGGCCTCCTCCCAACACCCCAATCCTTAAAGCCACTGCAGACTGTCTCTAATTATCGTTGTGACAGATCTGTCAAGCATGTCAGCTAATGGTTATAACTCAGTTTAATGAGGATCTCTGTCCTGTAGAGGAGGACCCCTATAACTCTGTGGGCTGACATGAATGGCATTAAACCAGAATAGCAATTTGTTTAAACAACAGTATTTATTTTGTCTCATCTTTTCCATCATAAAAATCCTCTGTGTGTTTTTCAAGCACACTTACTGCTAACTTTGTATAGAATCTAAACAGTGTTTTCAATTCATCTGTCTCCCATGAACACAGCACATGATCATACAATGTCTCACAGAGCCAATAGGCTAACAACCATGAACATGAGCATTTGTATTTATTATGTATGCATAAAATGATGACAAGAGATTTTTATGTTCCTACCACCATTTCTGCTCCAGGCCCATTTTGAAAAATTAGAAAATAAGTACATGCTGTAAGTAGAGCTGGTACTTGACGTGCTCGTGTCAAACTGAAATCACTTAACATTGGAGTTGTGAATGGTTTTTGTCATGGCAACCAGTATGCTCTTGGTATTTCTGTGGCTGTAACTGCAAATTTACTGGCAGTCCAGACCGACGTTAAACACCACTCCTTTCTTCCAGTTTTTTCAGTGTGCACACAGACATTACAGAAATGTATCAAAAGACAGTGTAGCCCCCTAAGGAAGATGGTAAAATTGTGTATGTCCCATGTCCCTGCAGTCGTATGACAACGGTGACTCTCAACTGGACTCCTCTGAGCTGCTCAAATTCATTCAGCAAAATGAGTCAGTTGTGGAGCTGCAGTCCTATGCAGACCAGGAAAGCAACAAGCTGCTCAGGTCAGTGAGTTTGTAGATTTACATGTTTATGTGCATATTAGTAATGCTGTTATTGTTTGCATCTTTTTTAATTTTGTCACTATTTCTCTCCAAACCTGTCCCTTTGCTCCTTGGTAATGTTTACACATATGGATCCATATCTATGTGCCATGGTGCTATTTTAAGGTACACAGTATCAGTCATTGAACCCTATTTATCCATCTGCAAACTTTACCAAAGGTCTCCTGTGGGAGCCCACACTGGCACAAACATCTGTGCTCACATTAAGCTAATTATCATTTTTTCTGCATGTGTTTTTTCTCTTTAGTGTTCTGTTGTTATTCTATACAGCAGCTAATATTTATTCTGTGTTTGCATGTTTGTTTATGCCTCCCAGGAGCCTGTGTGTTGATGCCCTCATTGAGCTGTCTGATGAAAACGCCGACTGGAAGCTGAGCTTTGATGAGTTCCTCAACTGCCTGAAGCCTGGCTTCAATCCACCAGAGAAGAGTGAGCTTAAAAGGATAATTTGTATACTTTGACATAATGTAACATAAAGTGACACACCGGTAGATACAGTATATGGACGCATTAAAATGAGCTTAGTCAGACAGTCCTGACACGGAGCAAACGGTGGAAATGAGCCTCTGATTGCTCCACATTTCAGAGTTTTTTGGTCGTCACTGCAGTCTGCTTAGTCATCTGATGTCGATTTATATCTAGGATAAAGTTCACAGGAAGCAGAGAGAAAACATTTGCTACAGAGCACTTGAGTCACCAGACTCAAGGACACACAGACTCGCGCAAATTCGCACACATTTGGCTGTCTTTGTGTGTTTGTATTTAGAAACTCCAGACTGACTACAGGTACGAGGTTTCTTTGGTTATGAAAATCATGACTTTTTAAGCCAGAAAATGATTCATATTTTCAAGGTTTTGGAAATGTTATCTTTGACACACATGCGTCACAAGTTTTGCTTAGTGTCGGAGTTGGCAAATTTGCTGACTTTTCATTAATAAGATGAAAACAGCCAAAGGCATGTGACTTTGAAATTAAGATACTGTGGCGTTTTGAAATGCTGACTTGAAAAGCCTTGGTCATGAGAATTGATGAGAGTGCACTGCTGTTTCTGTTATCATTCTGCTACAGCTATTATCTCTGGCCTTGGCTGAATAGTTCGTCATGTGCCTTTTTGCAGAATGTGCCTTGGAGGATGAGACATATGAGGATGGAGCAGAGACCCAGGTAGAGTGTAACCGCTGTGTTTGTGCATGCGGCAACTGGGTCTGCACTGCTATGACCTGCACTGGTAAGTTTAAAAAAAATTACCCGCATGCTATTTATTCTCTTATTCATTTTAACAAATCACATATCAAGACAAATGCCCCCTAAACATTTTTGACTATATATTTCTTATCTGTCCAGATAAAACGGCAGCTGTGGATGAATCAACAGATGCTGGGGTGGAAATGACTGAAGAGGAGTGGAACTTACGTGTGGCTGAGCTCAACAAGCACCAGGTTTGTCAAGTCTGCCATCTAAATACCCCAGTAAACAATGGAACAAGTGCAATGTAATTATTCATACCATTGTCAACATAAATAAGAATCAGAAGTGCATCCTACAGGACAAGACAAATCACCTGGTCATAATCGGACTTTTAAAATGGATTTCAAAGCCCCATCATCGCCCACAGCTCCACAGAGTTCCACTTGTATACACTTGTATACAATGAAAAATCACTGACATGAGGCATAACCCGGGTGTCTGCTTTGAGATCCTTTCAGGATATAACCCTGATTACTTGCAATGTGTTTCTGGACAAAGAGCGTTTGAAATCAAACTGCTCAGCCAGCACAAAACAATTCACAGAGGAATTGGTAGGTGTAAATTTTTATGTGACGGTGTACCAACTGAACACAGCTCAGCAAGCCAGCATATCAGCAGTTTTATGACTTGGCCTGAAAGTGAAACACTAAATCAAAAGCTGTGAAATGAAGAAATGTTTTCTAAATTACATCAATAAAACTATGAAATGGGGATGGATATGAAACAGTGGGTATATGACAGGGAAAAAAGGGCTGAATGATCATTTCCCTTTTTATTGTAGATTGTAGTCCCACCCTCTGATTGTGTGAATGATTCAGGATCATAAAGTTATATAGTTAGTCAAAAAGCTACGATATAATGATGAATTAAGTAACCAGCCTTTATCTAACAGTTTTAAAGGGAAAATATGTGAAAAAGTGGTATTAAGCCTTTTGTGGCTTTAAAGGGAGCTGGGTGAAGTATGACATATTGACTCAAGTGATGTCACTTGAGTCTCAAGTGATGTCACTTGAGTCTGTGTCACGTGGGATTGAAGCTTTCAGAAAAAAAGGGTTAAAAAAATCGTGTTTGTTAGTTAAAAAGAAGTGAGCCTACCAGACCTCTGTAGCCTGTTCCTCGTATTTCTTCAGGCAGCGACTCAAGGCTACATTAGCAGTTACTACTGAACTGTCATTGGTTGAGATGCACTGTGGGTAATATAGGCACCAGGAAGAAAAATGTGTGGCATAAAAAAAAAATTCAGTATCTCTGCTTCTGCCACACCAATTTTTTCAAATGTCCATCATGAGTTCAACAATATAATAATTGTGCAATGCTAAACTGATGAAGTACTTTCAACTACAAAGCCTATAATAAAGTGGAACAACTTGGTCACAAAAATGCCTAAAAGCAGAACTTGGTTCCACGGTCAGTTCCCTTAGAACATAATGCTCGTATGTGTGAATGATAGCATGAGGCTCGCAAGGTGGAACTCGGGCTCTGGCTTCAGGCCATGGCTGAGTCAGCAAGGTCATGTACTCTGTACTCCAGAAGGGCAGCTTATAATGCCACGGTAAACAAATGTGGCTCTGTGGGTACAAGTTTTGTGTGACCAGCTGTACGCAGAAATTAATGTGAGCAATGTGAATAAATTAATGAGTCACAAGGACCTTGCTTGAAAATACAATGCACAAATATGTGCTCATGTCATCATTTACTCATTGAGTAAAAAAAAATACACCAGATGTCATTACTCTGTCAACTCTTTCTCCTGTTTAAATGTAGGAAACAGTTGAAAAGATGAAGAGCAGCACAAAGGAGGTCTAAAGGCTTAAACAAGGACGCAATGAAGGAGAGGATGTGCGTCATCACCCTTCCTCCATACTTGATTTACCTTGCGGCCATGTGTTGTTGTTAAACTGACTTTTTATGTTTCTCTGCTATGTTAATTATTATGCTTTTTTTTACATTGTTTAAGTGTTTGTGTTGATGTTTGTTAGATTCAGGGGCAATCAAAGAGTATTATAGGATTCCCTCGTGTTCAGTACTGTCTTATTTGATTGTATTACTGCGCCTCTACACTAGCCTTGGGGCTATTTTTACTACAATCCTTATATTTTTACAGTTATTATGAAAAAAAACATGTCAAGTTGTCACTGTTTTGGAAGATGGAAATCGTGGTTTGAGAAGGTGGTGAATTTCGGAGCAGTAGTTGGAATGAGGGACTACAGAGGAAGCTGAACTCTTCTCCACACCCTCACAGGTTGTTATGGTCAGCGTGTTTGGTTAGAGAAGCTAGCTTAAGAGGGTAAAGCTACTAGTGATATTTGTTGCCATTTAGAACTGACACAGTAGGCCACTACTTGACCCATGCACTTCTCTTTATTTTCCTCTAGCTTTTTTAGGCTTTAGTTTATCACGAGCCTGGAATTTGTTTATATCTTACTGCTCAAGTAATAATTTCGCTGCAAAAACGTTTGCTTCAATGTATAGTATGTTATTGGCTTGAGTTAGAACTCTGTCTTGTTCCCATGATATGCTCAGGCAAGTCTCTCTGGTGCTTTTCCGTTAATCATTTCTCATGTCTGTGTCTTTCATTTCTGAGACAAAGACATAGGGGTCCATCTTTCAGTGTTTGAGCAGCACAACTGCACACAGGTGAGACTTGATCTGAATATGGCATGGCGAATACTGAAACCAAAGTCTTGATATTTGAATGATGTACGACCTTCTCCAGGTAAAACATTACTCTGGACCCAGCAACAACACTATACCTGTGCTTTCAAAATCACTCTAACAGAAGGACTAGCCTCACTGTCAGCGAAAGTAGCTTAGACGCATCAATAACTGGGTGCATATAAATTGTGTGTGCGCGTGTGTGTTTGCCTGCTTGTGTGTGGGTGTGCTAAGAAAGTGCGATGCTGAGAGTAGTTTGGTTGGTTTGTTAAATGTGTTTATTTGTTAAAGTTCTGTATCTTAACTGGGAGGTTTGACAATAAAAACCAGTGCCTTAGACCTGCAAACAGTATAGGTCTCTACCTTTTGCCTGCTATTATGCCACCTGGCATAGCAAGAGTGAGTGTGCTTTGCTGAAGTTTAGCAGTAAACTAGTGTTCTGTGACTCTGTCTCTGATAAATGTCCGTGCGAAAGTTACATTACTAGATTCATGCTAAATCTTTATATTCCACTAAAAGTGCAGAGACTGTAAGGAATACAAATGTATGCCAATAAAGCCCATACACCACAACACAGCTTTGTCAATTTGTGTATGTGTGAAATTTATAATACTGTTGGTAAAAGAAAATAAATTTCTGTTGGAGAGTAATAACTAACTGTCTGACTGTGGAAGGAGTCTGAATTCTAAAGTTTTACATTAAGTATGTATTTATAAGTATATTTTTGTGAGTATCCTTCCTGTTTGATATTGTCCAAAATGGCGTTGGCTGTGGGACACTTTTACATTTAGTTTGAAAAGTGAAAAGATCCCTTCATATACATTGTGAAATTACTTTGTAGGTGTAATTTAAGGTTCTGTGGTGAAATGCATTTTCATACTTATAATTAAACCATGTAGATACTCTTATTATTTTCATAAACTTCATTTTTGCTCATTTTAGCAGTCACAATAGATGTCTTATGAGTATACCATGTTTTAATTCTAATCGTAATTTACATATTAACTAATAACTACAGCAGTCACACCCAGCTCCTTAAAACTGTACACATACCGTACAGAAATAAATTTTACTTCCCTATTTTTTTTTTCTTCAAAAAGCTGAAACATGAACGTATATGGATAGATCTAAATAAAGAGCCAGGGGCCCAATTATCCTGTACCTATTTCTTAATCTATGCACGTCCAAGTGAGTAGAGTATTGCATAATGTAACAGAAGAGCGGTGTTGCATAATAGCAGAACTGAAGGGGAACTTGGCATGATGGATCATCGGCCTCCGTTTTTCCGTTGTTGCAAGACTTAAAAACCTAATCAGCGTCATTACGCACGGTGACGTGGTGTACCAGTATAAACCGTTAATAAAGGGCCATAAACCTGAAACAAATGCCTGAATTAATACTTTTCTCATATGACAGATGTACCGATGTGGAGACTGACCAATCGGCGCTTACGTTGGGCGGGGTTTGTCTCAAGGATTAGCCAATGTCAAAGCACGAAGGCACTGAAAGAACTGCTGAATTGTGGGGCAGCGACACTGCACTCACTATAGTGCATTATAGCTGCACTAGCCTCTCATCAACACTAAATTTGTGACCTAGATTTTCACCAGAGATGTGGTTAAATATTTCCGACGGGTGTATGAAAGTATTTTCCTTCTCCATGGCGGTAGCAGACAAGTCCTGGAGCTAATTTGCGGTGTACGGGGCGTTCAGCCTACAGCAAAAACTTCTGTAAGGACTTTAAATTCACACTAAAAACTGCTAAAATGGAGATTCTCGAAGGGGCGGCGGCAGCGGCGGCGGTGGGCGACAGCGTGCTCGACTATTCCCGTTTAAATCTGAACAGTTTTAGCGTTGACAGTATCAGCGACGAGAGGAAAAGGGACACCAAGCAACTGTACCTGAACAACAACCGGCTAGCCTCGATCCCCTCGTCGCTCAGCCGTTTCTGCAACCTCGAGTTTTTGGACATCAGCAACAACGGACTGACGACCATCTGCGAAGGCATTACGCGACTGAGCAGACTGAAAACACTAATAGCCAAGAACAATCGTCTAGACGAGTTTTCTTTGCCGAAAGAGTTCGGCTCTCTGCAGTTGGAGGTGTTGAACTTTAGTGGGAACCGATTCGAGGAGATCCCACTTCAGTGTATGAAACTGCTGCGTCTGCAGTCGCTTTCACTCGGTGGAAACAGATTGAAGAGTATACCTACAGAGATAGAAAACTTAACCAGGTAAGTTATGGAGGTTCAACACCTCGGTGGCAGTCCTGCTTTTGCAACCATAGCAAAATTGACCGATATGTAACAGCAAGGCCAAATAGGTAGCTAGGGGGCGCTGTGAATTAACGCTAGCTAACGTTAGCTTACACTCACTTTGTAGACAATTATATTCTACAACTGGCAGATATAAGATGTGTTTATATACATACGAATAGCATAACTAGGGTGAACTCCGAGGCTTTTTTTCACATTAGGACAGTGTCGGTTTTAAATAACGTCAGTATCCAGATTTAGCCAGTGGTTCTCTTCGGTTAACTGGTGCACAGTAACCGATTTACCGTTACTAAGGATGCCTGCTGTGTTACGAGTTGTGCAAAGATTTATGATCGTGATAAGACTGATGACACAATCCTAACTCAGCGGCCAATCAGAAATTAGTATAAAACTAGAGCTGAATTGATTGACAAAATTCTGACAGTAGATAGAGCAACTGATTAATAATACAATGGAGAACACAATCAACAGATTAATTGAAAGTGATTAACAATGAAAATGATCATTAGTTGCTTTACATAAGCTACAAAGTGTAGTTGAAGAAAATTGAGCCATAGACAGTAACAGCAACGTGCCTGTTCTGAGCATGCATTCAGTGTTATCCCTCCAGGAATGTCAGCCTGTAGACAAACATTAGTTCCTATGTTCGTACATTGCAAAAGGTCATCCAGAAGTTTTAAAATGTCAGTAATCCCACAGGCTGAGAAACAGTGCAACATGAAAGCAGTACACATACGTTTTCATGTCATTTGTATGTGAGCATTGTTTATATGAGAAAGACTGGCAGGGAGAAGGAAATGTATGTTATGTTAATGGCTGTGATAATTACACTAAAAAAGTGATTAGCCTAATGAGTACAGTAACCATAACTTACTTTGTCATCTGAGGAGAAGGTCTCCAGACTTCTTTAATGAATTGCAGATTTTTGGTACAGTGTTGAGTTAGGTAAAGTATTAACTTTGTGAAATGCTGCCTATGACAAATTCTTGGGTCAGGGAGATGTTTGTGGCTTGACACGATCTATACATTGAGGACATGTCCCTGATAAAGGGCAGTGGTGGGCCGTCAGGGCCAGCAAGGCCTTCTCTGCTGGCCTAAATCTAAAGATCACTGACTTACGTGTCAATATGTTTTTCCTTGAATGTGTATTAATGACTCCTATCGGGATAGTCTATTATCTTCATATAATGGCTTTTCTCTTGGTTGCGTCCAGTAGTGTGTTTATATTTTAGAGCTTTTATCCAATCATATTTCAGACATCATGTGTTGCTAGGATCAAAGAAATCTGCCTTGAGGCCTTAAGAATCATCAGTGCGGGCATCTGTAGCTTAAAACAAATGGCAGTGAAGCTGTTGCTTTAACCAATCAGATTTCGAGTTGGCGACACCGGGGCCATCTAGCGGGCGCATAGTAACGCATTTTAACGTCCTTTGATTGGATGGTCAGGGCACGCACTCGTCAGAGCTAGCAAACCGTATCTTTAGCGAACTTCACAAGATAAAAATAAACTAAAATAGATTCCTCTTGATTCGTTTGTTTTTTCAATTGACAATGGCTGAAGGAATTCAATGACAATACTTGTCTGTGATGCGACGCCCTGTTATACTGCATTTCTGTATAATATTGATAATTTCTAATAGCCGTGGCGACACAATGATGGTATTCTGAGGTGGATTAATTCAGGTAGGACACCACTGAAGGCCATATGGGGGTATGGTATATGGGGCATATGGGGTTTAAACCTTAGACAGGCTTTATTTGTTAAGCATATATAGCTGGCTGGAGTTGTGACGTTGAACGTACCATAAACCCCCTTTAGTCACATCTGGCTTGCTGGGTTACATAAGTCAGAGCCAATTTCACCCAAGAACAATATTTGTAAACCCATTTGTAATTAAAAATGTGGTAATTCTCTGAATTACCTTATTTAACCATGTTCTTGCCACTTTCACATCTGTGTGCGTCATGTTCAATTTTCAGTCAGTTTATCCGGTAAACATCATGAGTCATAGTGTGTGTGCAGGATAACTTTAGCTGTTCCAGTAACTATCTTGGTCTGGGTTTGGAGATACACAAGCTAACAGTAGTTACTATAGCATGGCAGGATCTTCAGGGTCCTGTAAATGGAATATAAATACAGTGATTATTATAGTAAAATATACTTAAAGCAATAAAACAAATAGTTACATCAAACAAAATCTTAGATAGTGCTATATATACATGTGGGCACACATGAGATAAAAACAGTCTCAGTATATCCAACATTTCTGTAAAGACAGGAATAAGTGCAAGAAGAGAGGCCAGCTATGAGATATATCATTTAGTTTTAGCAAGTCGCAGTGAGAAAAGCTCAAACATCCAAGCCTCTTTATTCGTGCAGACATACCAGTGGGACTCATTCAGTAATGAAATTCTTTGATGCTTCCGTATCTTTTGGTATGCAGTGGACTGATCCATGTTATCCAGTCTTGACATGTCAACACTAATCAATATTTGTGTCCAAGGTCGCGCTTGTTGTCAGTGTTTTTTATATTCTTTCCTCTGCTAAGGAGGTAATGTTGATTTTCTGTGTTTTCGGTAGTGGCACTGGTATTGTCTTCACCTTGTTTAACAAAGTGACAGCCAAGTGACAAGATAGGTGTAGTGAATACTCAGTGATCATGGTTTGTAATAATGTAGTGAACTGAGTAGGCTACTCATGGTTCACATTGTCAACATGTTGACGGGCGTAGCGGCTGGAGTTAAAAATGGCTGTATTCATTAAGCTGCTTCAGTTGCAGGGTCTCGGTGCACACCATACACTCATGTTACACTGTCCTTAGTTTCTGGGTATCCTGAATACAACAGAGTTACTGCTAAAGTCATCAGTTATAGGAGAACTAGAGCTAAAATGTCACACCAAGACACCAGATGTCAAACCAGGTTTAATTAGTGTTGTGTGAACTCGTGGTCGAATGTAACAGACATTCATGCATTTGTGAAAGTCATGTAGTATACCTTTAATGTTATAAACCTATGTTCTACCGCCCTATTTCTAGAGGTAGTTTTCACATTGATATTGAATCGTGTATGTAATATGTTATATTTGTGTTGAGGGAAAAGCTCGACCCAGTATTTCTCTTGGGTGGCCCAGGGAAACATTTTTCTTACTCAAGAAAATTGTGATCTTTTTATGTTGTCCCCTGGTATGCACCATAACTAATCATTCTCAATATCTGGTGGCTGATTTGTGTCCCCATGTCGACAGGGGCAGTCAGCAGACCCTGAATGTCTCAGTTCCCATCACAGAGGGGGCTTGCTCAGTGCTCAGCCACCAAGGACAGTATAATGGCTTCCTGTCTCACAGTCGCTGTGTCATCAGTTCCAGCAGGCAGATGGCCTGACAGCTTACTTTTGCTGACCAGCCATCCACTGCTCTTTTCCCATCTCTCTGTTTCACTTCCAATTACCCCCCAGCATACTCCATACCTCCATTAACCTCCCAGGGTCCTTTGTTGTCTTAAGACAACAAACATTTTGTTGTCAATTAAACTCTGAAGCAGCACTTTTCCGGTCATCACATAACCAAGGTTATCTTTGTAAAGAAAGTAAATACAGGTGTAAATGTGTTCCATGTAGAGTGTCATCATCTCGCCATGCGGTGAGATCATTTTGAGTGTCTTCTTGTATCTGTTCATATCTGTTTTTTGTTTTTTCATGATTCGTTAGACTGGCCCCCAAAATAAATTTTAACACGGAGACAAAAGCACATGCACACATGCTTTGCAGCATGAAACCATGCATCTTTAGCGCCCCCTGGGGGTGTTTAGTCAGAATCACTTATTTTGGTGGCCAGAGAAATTCCATCTCACAGCATCTTTGCCTTTGATGTATAAACAGAGCCGCCTTGACTCTGCCACTGCAGCAAGTTTACAGACTGCAAATGTCAACAGGTATTGGTAAATTGCAGCTCCAGAAAGCAACCGTCAATCATCAGAGAAGAGTTTCGCCAAGATGTCTCATATACAAAATTATCCATGAACTCAAATATTAGTGATGCCACAGTAAAGTGTCATCTGTTGATGCTACTTTACAGCCAAACCACAGTAGTGCTGCCAAAAAAAGATGGAACAGATCGACAATCCCTGGCCTCCATCTTTACAAGGAAATTGTCTTTGCAAAAATATCAAAATATCCCTCCTCTGTTAATTTAGGGATGCTATAGAATAGAGCCACAACAAACCAAAAGCCATCATAAATAATGTAAGAATCACTGTTCTACTGCACTTTACCACATGATGTTATTCCATACATGAGTTAAAATGTTTCCACACTGACTCTTTTGCTCTTTTGTTAGTCTGGAGCTGTTGTACCTGGGTGGAAACGTCATCTCAGCCATTCCTCCAGAAGTGGCTAACCTGCCCTACCTCAGCTACCTGGTCCTATGTGACAACCGCATCCAAAGCGTCCCCCCACAGCTCACCAGGTAATTGCACATTTAACGCCTCCAGCAAAACTCTGTCCTTGGAGATAAGATCATTTTGATGTGTGCATGTGCGAATAATCTGATAACAGCACACTCGTGTTTGGTTTCAAAGTGCCTTTCTGTCTCACTCCAGGCTCCACTCACTAAGATCGCTAAGTCTCCACAACAACTTGCTCACTTACCTGCCGAGGGAGATCCTCAGCCTGGTGCACCTGCAGGAGCTCAGCCTCCGCGGCAACCCACTGGTTGTGCGATTTGTCAAGGAGATGACCTACAACCCCCCCTCACTACTGGAGTTGGCAGGACGTACCATTAAGAGCCGAAATATTCCCTACTACCCCTGCGACCTGCCCTCAAACCTGCTACGCTACCTAGATCTGGCCAGCAAGTGTCCCAACCCCAAGTGTGCAGGTAAGACATGTTTTTCTCAGCATTTGAAGAAAAAGCTGATGTTTAGTTGCTTTTATAAAATGAATTGTTGTCGTCACAATCCAAATTAAGCAGAAATGCCAAAAATAATGTTTAAAAATATGCGTAACTATTGAACATGTATGTTTTTTTGGATACCATGTTTCTGCTTTTTCCCAGGTTGTAAAGCATTTGGCCTAACTTTTTCCTGCCTGCTTGTACAGCCTGGTTTAAAGCCCCAGTTTCTCACTGATTTTAATGTATGAATTTTGAATAATGCGAGTCACTGACCTGCCGCTTGAATCTGGCTTTCTTTTCTTTTCTCTCACTCTCCAATGTCTCCAGGAGTCTACTTTGATTCATGTGTACGCCACATCAAATTTGTGGACTTCTGTGGAAAGTATCGGCTGCCCCTCATGCACTACCTGTGTTCCCCAGAGTGCACCTCTCCCTGCAGCTCCAACCCACAGAGTGATGCCGAGTCAGAGGATGAGAGCAGTGTGCCTGCTTACCGCCTGCAGAGGGTGCTTCTGGGATAATGCTACACAGAGGAGCCTCTGCCCCTCTGGCTAAGCTTAACTATGTCAGTCTGTCACAGTGTTCAGCATTTATACAGAGTTGAACTTGGTTGGCAGACCTCTACTCATAAAAAACACACAATCACACACAAACACTTCCTACTGTGGCCCTGAAAACATGTTTTTGGAGAGGAATCCATTCCTTCTGCCACCACACTTCACTTAATGTAACATGAGTGGAGGAAACCTCATGTTTCCCATGTAGCCTAGCAAATCCAAAATCTGTCAGTCATGGCCCCAAAGCATGGCTCTCAACATCCAGCATATAAGGACAGTAAAACTCTGAAGCTGCAGGATTCTTTCACTTTTCAGGGCTGCACACTTTATCTCTCATACAACTATTGGTGCTTTTCAGTAGATAGAGAGCATTGTCCTCTACACTATTGAAAGTTTCAGTATAAACATTGTGTTTTCGTTTATTTTCCAACCTCTGTTGATACACCTTTTCACCCACCAGGTGAGCACTGAAGCTGCTTTGCCAACTGGAAAGATAGTCTGGGATTTTTTTAAGTATTTCAGCATAAACTTTGCCATCAGTTTTACACTATAGCCTTCTAAAATGATTCAGTACTGTGCGTGGGATGGCTTTATTTACTCACTGTGCTGCTGCTGAGCAAAGGTCTTGTGCATTAAAGCTGTCCCACACAATATTGAAAGATCAAGATTTATCTTTTTTAGTCATTGCACAACAGCCTAGAACTTAACCCAAAATATAGGTTATGTGAGTATGTGGAAGAAAGCTTGTGCAGGCCTACTCACAGGAAGTGGAAGTGGGTTGGACCAGGGAAGCCATCCACTGTGTGAGCTCAGAAACAATGGCTATTCAGCAAAACAAAGTCAACCTTCATGTTTATATTGAGGGCTGTTGGTTTTCTCTGTGCGTAAGAACATAGATGTGTGAATGGAGCCCACAGCCACAGGTACTTTTTTTTACCACATTGATTGTTTTTTGAGACAGAAGCTCTGTTTTTTTAAAACTGAGAAATGAGGGCATTTCTGTTGTTGGTTACATCCCTGCTTATTGGGAAAGCTAGGAGATTTTACAGCCTCCCAGTTTGTGTCCATGACTGAGGAGAAAACCCTCACGCTGGCTTCACATTAGACCTTTAGTGTTAGTGAGATAGAATAAATAGAAGAGTAGATAGAAGTTTGCTTCACTATGTTACACCTAGACATGTATACTTAGCGTATACTAAGTGCCTTACTAATGGTGACATCTAACAGAGGAAAACCAAGTATGGAAAAAATGTGATATCCACACCCTGAAATGTGACAAGATTAATATTGTGAAGTATTATAAAATCCATTTTGAGTGATTTTGTACTTATCATCTTCCAGTAGTGAGTAAAGTAAAAAGTAACCATTTTATAACAAATGAACTGCTTTTGTAGAAATCCCTTATAATATATCATTAATAAAGACCAATTGTAATATCTTAATCTTGCTTGTATTGTGGCCTTTTGTAAATCCAAAAGTTGTTGGTATCTGTCAGTTTCAGACGTTTATAACAGCAGGTGCTAAAATTATTTTATGCACATTTATATACTGAAATAGGTCTCTGTGCACAAAAGACACACAACAGCCATCGGAGAATTTGAAATGTGAGTTTTTGTGTGCACGTTTACATGAAGCAGTCTGACCATTTTGTGGACTGAATGTGTCCAGGTTTCATTTGCATATGAAGGTGAGTTCATTCTGGTGGCTGAATACTGAGAGACCTTTTCAGGCATCCTGAACCAAGAGATGCCAGGGCGAGTTCATTCTGCCTGCCACAATCTGCTAATCCCTTAACGTCACCTGCCAAGAGCCACTGGCGACTTTGTTTCCTCTCCTCTCGTCTCTTTTCACACCCTCTGTTCCTATCTCGATGTCTCATTCAATTTCTTTTCACCTCACTGTTTCTTTCAGCCCTGCTGGCAAGACCGATGCTTTGAGTTTCACATATTTTGTTTGTTTTGAACGGTCTTTGACTAGGTCGCAGCTGGGTTCCAGTGTTTTTGCTGTGTTTTCTTTTTTGCTGTTTTTTTCAAACGTGCACTTAGGGACCAGTCTACCAACAGCAGGCACCAGCAGTGGAGTTCAGTTACATCTAAGGCTTGTGTGCGCATGCACCCCTGCTCAGTGTGCTTTGTATATGACACGGGAGGATGCTGCCACAAATGCAACCTGAGATGCAACTCTGATGCAAGCATGATGAACTGGAAGCAATGAGTTGTGACTGGCAGATGAGGACAGTAGCTGTGACCAACTGTCAGGAGTCAAATCAGCTTCCCTTAAGGTTACACTTAAAGTTACGGAACATAAGTCTTAAATTTGAGCCTTGAAACATGGGATTGAAGGAAGATGCTGTCACTGTTTTAGCTAAACAGTAAGGTAAGGTAAATGTGACTTGGCATGGTTCTATTTCTTTCATGTCCTGCTGCCACATCTTAAACTGTTAAATGCATCTCAACTATTCTTTTGTTACTTAACTTTGCAGGGCACTGGCCTCTTGACCTTAATGGCCGTGAACAATACAGACAGTATTGCAGGTAATCGGCAGAGCAAAGAACCAAGTGCTTTGATATACTGGATGTTTGATACTCTAAGCCTCTTATCACCCTCAGTCAGAGGCATACCAGCCCATATCAGCTCACAGTATAGCCAGTGTGCATTAACATGCGTGCCAGACCTCACACATGACGACTTTCAAACTTGCACTCTGGCTGAGCTTTTACGCACGACAGCCACACACTGCAGACACCCTCCCAGCAATCAGACGTTGTCTTAAGAGCTACGTTGCTAATCCTACAGGGAAAATGGCTGGTTTGTGTAGGAGGTGGTGGATGTAGTTACAAAGCGAGGAAAAAAGCCCTTCATCATTCCCTCACTCTCTTCAGACTCTTTGTAGGAGCAGGCAATCTAATATTATAGCAATGTAAGAAAATGTACACTATGGTGTAAAAGTGTAATAATGACACATTATCACATTTACTTGTGATTGGGACTTTGTGGGGGGTATGACATTTATACATTTAATGTATAGCTACAATAAAGAGGGAGGCGGAAAGAGAGACCAGCTGAAATGCAACAGGTTTTTTTTTTTTTACAGCCTATGTATTAGGGTTATGTGTCTAAGCTTCTTTTTGTCCTCTGTGACACCCAGGTTGTGACATTTTGAACTAAATATGTCTACTCTTAGTTTGACCAAAAAAAGAGTATTTTCTAGTTTTTCTATCTTTGTCAACTTGTCAAATTTAACTGCATCGCTTTACCCAGCTGTCATGGAGATGCACCCTCTGACAAATGCAGCAAATTGCAGATAAAAGATTAGGGAATGCCAAACAGCAGACCTTGATTTAAATTTCTTTTTTGGTCAAACTCCTGCTGAATAATTTGCACAATGCTAGTAAAAAGACTTTGTTCTGTCAAGCTATTGCTGGAAGTTCTGAAATAAATAAAAAAAAATAAGTAAGTGGACCTTGAGTCCGTTTTGAGCAGTGTCAAATGTGACGTGAATTTTCATACTCATTGATAGACTTTTGACAAACTGATGAATGCATGCAATGCATGATTTGTGTCCAGCATTGAACAGTAGACAGGCAACTTAGCAGCTTGCTAAAGGAAGTAATGGAGCATTCACCGGCTAAAGAGCTTGGTATTTCCCTGCAAATATGTTGATGTTGCCCTGTGTCTGTTGGATGTGTTAATACTAACGGATTCTATTAATTCAACATTCATAATGTCAATACTGCGTCTAGAGCTTTGTATTTGCTTCAAGTGGCTACAAATTCAGTTCTTTTACAGTGCAACCAGTCCAGGCAACTATATCCCCAGATTATCTGGGGGTTATTGCTTCATCATGTGCTGCTTTTAAAGATTTTAAAATGTTTTTTTTTTAAAGTGAGCAGACTGATGCTCTTTACCCTCATTTATCACGAACACTGCCTTTAGTAGAAACACCATGACTGGAGCCTGCTGGGGAGCTTTGATCCTGCTAATCCAGGTCCATAGCAACACCACAGGAGGAGCCACAGCGTTACAAGAGAAGGATTTCTCTCTGGGTATGTTAGTGGGCAAACCTGGGCATGTCATGGGGGAGCGTCCAGGCTCTGGCAAGGACAAGGGGTTGGTTGATGCTTCATATGCAGAACAATGCGATTACCACCCACACTGCAGAATGGATGGGACTCACTGGCAGTGTGGTCAGATGTTGAATCACAGCTGCAGATGCTTCCATGTCAGGAAGCGTTGGTGCAGCCTGTCAGGAGTGGTTGAACAGGAAATAGTGTGTCACATGGTTTAAAAGATTTGCTTGTTATTTATTTTGCTTGGTGGACTTCCAGCTAATACATGAGCACAATACTGCAGCCCAGAAAGAGTTGGAGACTTGTTAGTGACACCTGCATTCGTTAATTATAACATTTTAATGTTAGACTTGATCCCCGGTAACCTCAGTAGAAAGACATGCATCCTGTTTCATCCAGCTCACCCCCAGTGCCTGCTTCTCCTCTTTGACTCCTGCTTTTTGACCAAGGGCCACGTGTCCCCGTATGAAATATTCAAGCTCCTGGTAATCTGAGCACTGGTGCAGTCCACCTGCTGTTGGGCCGGTCTATCTTGAACCTGATCTTGAAGGAAACCTGAGAGTGATTGCCACGCTTTGGGTGTAACAGATCTGACAGCAGTCTTTCGGTCCCTCGAAAGGCTGCTAACGTGGTGTCATGTGATCTGATTGCACAAGTGAAAATGTTGAGTTTACAGGCTATTGTCTCCTTTTTTTGACTGCTGCAGAGTTTCTGTGATGTGTTGACAGGGAATTTGACTCAGCAGAAGCCACATAAACAGTTACAGTATTAGAAGAAGATCCTGTTGTCAGGTTGAAATCAGTTTCTGTAGAAATATTGTTGTTTAGCAGTGCTATGGTTTGCAGTATCTTGCCTGACATGCAAAATTATGTGTGGGACAGAATATCATTTTCACTAACCACATTATATATTGTATAATGGTTGTGATGCTTCATGTGATCTGGCTTATACTTGGACTCCATTTTTCCAGCTTTTTCCATATTAAAGAGTATTTTCTCTTTTCTCATTTATTGCATCATACATTAAAACTACTTTGGTAGCTTCAGTCCCTGAAGATCTCTTCAAACACATGAAAAATAGTCTTTTAGAGAGCAGGGAGCTCCCATGATTGGCCTGCATACTTGTTCTCCAGTGAAGAAAAGATGTCACCATACTAGCTTTTATTGCAAAACACTGCAATTTATTCTGAAAAGAAAGCCTGACTGGTGTCTCTTTTGTAGGTGGAAAGACAAAATTATCATTGCGTTTCTGTGTCTAAAGTATTTTGGATTTCAGTCTGGGGTTTCAATTGTTGTTTCAAAGAGAGAAAACAATTTTAGGGAACTCTGGTGTGAAGTGCATCCAGGACAAGTAAAACTGTGGGGAGGGAAATTAAGAGGGTGATATATTATTTTCATATTCTCATAAATTATTGGTATATTCTTCTCTTCTGTAATAATCTCTCTCTGTGTCTCTGCTCCTCACTTACAGCTGTCAGTGGTGCTGACACTCCCTAGTCTGGAATGACCCTGTGTGTAGGCTCACACTATAAATCTCTGTGACGTCTTAATAACACCTTTATGCTTCGTATGGCTGGCAGAACAAAATGCAGAAATATTCCTGCCGGCTCACTGCGCTCAGACAGAAGCAGTTTTTTTGTCTTTTGATGTGATTTACCAGCCAGCAGAACTTTTTTTTTTTCTGCCAATCTCCCTGCCATCCCTGGCGGAGGCCTGCTTTTGAAAAACACAGAGATGATGTGTGTTTCTCTTTCCATTAAAGCAAGTGCTGTTATTCAGCATATTTATTTTGCACTGTGGACACGGACAGTGCCGCCCTGTCCCATATGCCACCCAGTCCCCTGGGGGGCTCCTGCAACATGTTGCACCCACACTGTCACAACCCTACTGCGGCACATGGGTCACATCACACTTTGAAACCCATTTGGTGGGCAGCTCAAGCTGGAAAGCCTACAAAAGAAGAGAGAAGGGGGAGAGAGAGGGAGGGAGAACGAGCTAGCACACACACTACCACACCTCCTGTCCCTGACACACACACACACACACACCTCCCTCCCTCCCTCAATACTCAAATGAAAACTCTGGCAGTCTGCGAACTGCTCTTAAGTGGCGGGATGTTCTCGGGCCGTGGGCTGACAGTTTGACGGACAGATTAAGTCGTGGGTTTCATTGCAAATCTGCAGCTATGGGACCTTTGTAGCTATGTTAGAGAACACACCATCCAGTGATTTACTTTCGGCTTTTACTACAACGTTTCTGAGTCTTGAGCGATGGTGCCTGGAGCGGGACGAAGCGATGGGATCCTCTGTGCGCTTTGGAGCCCGAGGTTTGCGCTTTGACAATTTTATCTTTCTCGTTTCTTTTCTTCCTTCCTTTGCTGTGTATTGATCTTAGTTTCTTCCGAGGAAGCGGTTTGATTGACACGTTCTGTCTGCTTCACCATGCAAATTCGCTGATTCAGCCGCAAGTGAACACGTTTTTTTTACGCATCTCTCACACCAAACAGGCTGCTTATTGAATAAAATGCTGAGCTGCGGAGACGTTTACAGCTATAGATGCTCTATAATAATTACTTCGACTACAACATAATAATTATTTATTCCAAACGTGCTTACTGTGATTAGTAAGCTATTATTTCACGAATTAAAAAAGTTTCATTTTCACTGCGGCGCATTTCGTCCGGTGTGTTGCTTGAAGTGGCCACATGTTTATATACATTGACAAATTGAGGTGACTAATTTTAGATTGTAAAATGCACCATGTGCCCAGAAATGACGCGCGCCGGGCCCGAGGCGGGATTTCATTGGCAGTAATTGCATTCTAACTCAGCTTAAAGAATAAACTTATAAACGGATTACTGACTGAGGAGGAATGTTTCAATATTGGCCCCTGAACCACGGGCTTTACATCTGCCAGCCCCTGTGGTTACACTAATCTTGAAAGGGAAACGGTGGGCTTGACAGCACAATGAACATGCTTTACTCCATTTTTTTTAAAAAAATGGTAAATGGTAAATGGTTCATGGTAAAAGCCATGTAAAACTTAACTTTCCCTCTGGACTCTGGAGGCCTGTCAGTGGTCAAAATATTCCTGATTGTTATAATAAATTAAGGAAAACTTGGAATTAAAGAAAGGACCAAAGGCAAGTGAAAGCTAAGCTTCACACAGCTTTGGCCCGCCCTACATTTAAGCAAGACATCCAAGGCCACAGGTAGCTCAGGTATTACTTGCGGTTTAGCCTTCAGGACTTCAAAAGACACTCCTCATGACTATCCTGAACTGTCAAAACATGTCCATAAAACCTAACTCGGCCTGGGGAAGGGCCCTGTTCTCGCTGTTTGCACGGTGACCCCCGTGGCTGGATGTTGGCCGACCTTTGTTGACCTCTGCGGGGTGGCGGGTTTTCTACCAAACAGAGAGCTACGAAAGCTGGATTTTGAAAAAGAAAACTAGCGGAAATGCCTCTCTCTGCCGGCTTTTCCTGCAGGAAGCTGCACAACTGTGATCTATACTTGGAAAGTGACGAAAGGACATGAACAGGAACTCCAGACATTTCCCAAATATGCTGCCCAGTGGGCTTCATTGTTCTGTTGACACCATTAATTTCTGAAAATGGGTCACTGTGCGCTTAACTCAATAACTTAGACCAAGAAAATTTGTCAATTATCTGATGTTTGGTCGACCACCATGTAGTTTCCTTCCAATATACGCTTCCAGTTCAGTTTTCAACACATGTCCCACACTGTTCTGCTTTGATTGTATCCCTAATCCCCTATGGGTATCTTAGTCATCCTACAGACAATGACAAGACGTGTGTTGTCTAATAACATGCACTCACATAAGCACTCACCTGTCTGCCAATTTGTATCAATACAAGTGGTCTCAGCAACATGCAGCTGAGTCACTACAGCCCTCAGACTCTCGTAGTTACAGCTCAGAGTATCAGGCAATACCATGCCGCATAATTATATCTGCAACATGTCGGTGCAGCACGGGTAGCCTCATAAAAATGCCTGTGGCAAGAGTGACAAACAGTTGTTTGGTGATATTCTCCAAAGTTCACGTCGTCAGTGTCTGATGCCTCAGATGGTGAGGCTGATGGCAGATTTAGTGGCCTTCACTGAAACTGGGAATCATTTTACAGCGGTTATGTTTTTTTTTGGTTTCTCTGTGTGCACAGATGTGTGTCGCAGCAGATTGGGATCCTGTGTTTGCTGGTTTACCTCAGCGGTGACGTAATTCTAGTGGAAATTGAGGATAAGCAGTGGCACACAGGCTTCCTGTCACAGGCAGAGTCCTGGCTTCTCAGTTTGTTTATGATGGTAAATGGTCGATGCTTTATAAGCATTTTTCTTCAAAACCTGTAGTTTCCTGTTAATCACGTTTGGTTTTAATTATGCTTAAGATCTAAAGTTATCCTTAGTGAAGTGCATCCCTCTTCCTCTTAGAGGTTTCTGTCAGAGCACCACACTGTGGTGGCTACAAGTCTTACAACTCTTCAGTGTATCACAGACCTGGAAACAGAGGTAAGCTTCCCATAAAATGTGTCCCTGGTCTTCAGTGGCCTCTATATTGGACCTTATATTATTATATTGGTTGCTCTCATGTTTGAGATATAAATAAAAAGGATACAACTAAACTGGGGGGAAAGACTCAATACCTTTTCCCATCCGAATGGTTTTGTAACATATTTATTCTTTTATTTCATCGGTTATATCATCTGTTTGTTTCTCAGGATGCGTATGTGAAACTGGACAGACTGGGGTCAGTCATGGAGCCTAAGCTGAACTGCAGCTTGCAGTGTGACTCGCCACTCTGCTTCATCCACTCAGGAGTCAACAGGCAGGAGGGCCTCGACATTCTGCAGCGACTATGTGGCCTCAGCACGGTAATCACAAACACACACACACACACACACGCAGGTGAACATAATGTGAAAATCCGACCATAGTATATGAATAATAGTACATGTTTCTTTAGTATGCATGCAATATACAAAACATAAACCACTCTATTAAAAAGGTTGTAAGCACACGTGACACCTATATTTATGTTTGGCCAGAAAAGAATAAGAATTAAATGATTAAAATGTTATTTTAGTTGACGTCCCCACCGCCATGCCTGACCCGAGAGAACACCCTGTTGGAACCATTATTTTAATGATATATTCTTCAATTTTGAATTTGTTTTCCAGTCCTGAAAAGCAAAAAAGACCCTCACACCTGAGGTGTAAATATTGTTGCAGTATATTTACTGGTTAGATTGAACAGGTTTAAATGGTGATTTGCCAGTCCAGTTGTATGTTTCACTGTTCTTAAGTGATCCTGTAGCATCAGTGCTAATACTTGACTAAACTTCTATTTTTGTTCTGAAGTTTTAAGAGCAGTTTTTCTAAAGCAACATTCCTGTTGGTTTCAGCTTATATTGGGCATTATTGTGCACAGCAGTGCAGTAACCTGTTTCTATATACATTTGCACAAATTCTGATGGTAAGCACACAGTTTCTTTTACGAACGACAGCTGCTTTCTTTATATTCTTATTTTACTATCGCTCAGCTGTCTCTTTCTGCTCTGTCAGATGTCTGTCTGGCCTAACCATTGCACAGCATTGTGATACATACAAAACCTTACTTTTTGGCAAACAATTCATGCAGATTAACATCTGTGTATACAGAGAGCTTCCTTCCATCTTACGCATGAAAGACCAGTGAGCCATTTGATTGGACTGAATTAAACTTTTACAGCAGGCCATTCCAAACTTTTGATGGCTTAAGTACACACATACAGACACACACCAATGTTGTTTTCACACTGTGTGACATATATCCAGGTTTATATATGCTGCTATTTTTGGCCCTTTAAAGGATTAAATGGTGTAACAATATCCTAAAGTCTCCATCTAGATTGATATATCTAGATGGAATATGTAATGTTGTTTTTTTGACAGTGCTTGTAACAAACCAATCACATTATTTACACAACAGTAATTCTTGACACAAGACTGGATTATATACAGTAATAAGTTACAATTTATAAAAAGTGTTTAAGTTATTGGGCACAGTTTTTGTCAGCCAGACTACTGTTATTAAACTTCAGTCTGTGTTTTAAATAACCAAAACACACATGCAAGTATAACATTATTACTATTATTAAATGTTATTTACCACTTGTGAAATCAGTTTATGGTAGAGATCTGGAAAGATTGGATAAATAAGTGAAGCTATGTTTAGCGTCGTCTCAGTCACTGTTGCCTTTAAGAGCGGAGTGAGTGGAGCCCAGCAACATGAGCCAGGCACGAATGTGACTTCCCAAATAGAAACTAAAATAGTAGAGACCCTGTGTCAGGGGGAACACAAACACTCACCCACAGACTCCTCTCCTCTCCATGTTACACCGCATAGAAGCAAGGTGAGTTATCTCTTTGATTTCTTTCATGCTTTATGATGTTAATTTATGCATGCATCAGTCTAAAAGCACAGATATCATCTTCACCTGAGGGGGAAAGCAGTGAGCAGCTCTGTGTTTGCTTTGTTATGATAATGGCTATGTGACAATATTGGACTTTAATGTGCTGTTTTATTTTGTTTTAATGTCCTCCTAACAATTCTTTTTCATGATTGCCTGTTGAACTCCATAGACATGAAGACTAAAATGAAATAGCCTGTGATGAAATGTAACACCATGCATTTGTTACTATTTGTGGACGTAGACAGCTCATCAGGCACAACTGCTTCTAAACCTAATCGTATAGTGGAAAGAAAGAGAATACACTGACTGGAGCCAAATTATACCATAAAATCCCACCTGCTTTTCTCTCTGGATGTGTTCCCAGATATGGCCACTGCTGGCAGCGTGCTGTCTGAGGAGCAGCTTCTTTGCCCCATCTGTCTGGATTTGTTCAAACAACCTGTCTCCACTCCTTGTGGGCATAACTTCTGCAGGGACTGCGTGCAACGATACTGGCAGAGTGCTAATCTGTCGCAGTGCCCCATGTGCAAGGAGAAGTTCTACAGGAGGCCAGAGCTCAAAGTTAACACCTTCATATCAGAGCTTGCCTCTCAGTTCAAAAAGTCACTGGAAAGAGAAAATGAAAATAAAGCTGGCACTGGGGAACAATATTCCAGCCTTAAAGGGGAAGTGTCATGTGATGTGTGTGTTGGGAAAAGAGTCAAGGCTTTTAAATCCTGCCTGGAGTGTTTGGCCTCTTTCTGCGAGACTCACCTGGAGCCCCATCTTGTTCTAGGCACTTTCAAGAAACACCATCTGATCAACCCCACAATGAACATGCAGGAAAGAGTGTGTAAGGAGCACGAGAAACTCCTGAGCCTCTTCTGTCATACTGATCAGACGTATGTGTGCCAGATCTGCATAAAGGCAGAGCACAGAGCTCATCACACTGTACCTATAGAGAATGAGAGCAGAGACAGAAAAGCTCAGATTGAAAGCATCAGTGCACAGGTGGAAGGAATGATCAACGACCGACTGACGAAAATCAGTGAAATTAATCAAACTGTTCAGCTCAGCAGAGAAAACACAGAAAGAGAGATGGAGGAGAGTTTGCAAGTGTTCAACAAACTGCTCCACTTTGTGCAGAGAGGCCACTCTGAGGTGGTGGAAGCGATTGGTGCAAAGCAAAGGCAAGTGGAGAGCAAAGGCAGTGGACTCATAGAGGAGCTGGAGCAGGAAATCAACCAGCTAAGGATGAGAAACGCAGTGCTGGCGCAGATCACACACAGCAAAGACGACCTCTACCTCCTCCAGAGCTTTTCTGATTTCACCACACTGCCAGTCACCAAAGACTGGTCTGACATCTGCGCACAGAGTGCCGTATATGTGGGCACAGTGAGGAGAGCGGTCAGGAGAGTAGCATGTCAGCTGGAGGAGACAGTCAAGGCGGAGTTGAAGAGGCTATGTGAGACTGAATTTCACAGGGCTCAGAAGTGTGCTGTGGATGTGACTCTGGACCCCGACACTGCTCATCCCAAACTGGTGCTGTCTGCCAACAAGAAGCAGGTCTATCATGGTGATGTGGCGCTGAGCCTCCCGGACAACCCAGAGAGATTTTACCCCGGTGTCAGCGTTTTGGGAAAGGAGGGTTTCTCCTCTGGCAGGTTCTACTATGAGGTCCAGGTGAAGGGGAAGACAGAGTGGGATATTGGAGTTTGTCTTGAATCTGTCAACAGAAAAGGTGGGAATATGCTAAACCCTGAAAGAGGCTACTGGACCCTGGGGATGAGAAAAGACAAGAGCTACTGGGCCCTCAGCAGCACTCCTGTCTGCGTACCACTGGTGGAGAAGCCCCAGAGAGTTGGGGTCTTTGTGGACCTGGAGTGGGGGCAGGTTTCTTTTTATAACGTGGACTCTGCGTCTCACATATATTCATTCACTGGATACTCATTCGATGAGAGACTCTACCCTTACTTCAACCCTCGGCGTAATCATTGCGGGGTCAACTCTGCTCCTCTGATCATTGCGCCTGTCAATGTCTAAACTTTGACAACATTTCTTCATTTCCAGTTGCTTGAGAGCTTTCAGCTATTTTTGATCACATCTCAGATGAAAGTTAGCGGAGGTCTTGCTCTGATGTTTGTTATTTGCCTCAATAAAGTTTGATTAATCATCTGAACCCCGTGTACTTCTTTTTGATGCTTTTACTCCCATCTTTAAGAAAACTGAGAGTTTAGGACAAATAAAAACAAAAATCAGACAATGCACATTAATCTAAGCTTCATCTGTATTTTCTTTGGCCTGACTTTAAAGTTTGCATGTGCATGTGTGTGTGCAGATGGCAGTGGAGCTCCCAAAGCGGTCTCTCTCCCCAGTGTTGAGTGCGGTAGTGTGGACACTGCTCTCCTGTGGCATCCTGCTGGCTTTGTGCTTCCTCCTCTTCACCCTGCGCTTCAAAAACAACAGGTAGACTTCCAAATGACACAAATACATGAACAACAAACAAGGATTTACAGGAATAAATTTATCAATTATGTGTATGTTTGTGGGTGCTCTACACTCAGGATTGTGAAAATGTCCAGCCCCAACCTGAATATCCTGACTCTCTTTGGAAGTGTCCTCACCTACAGCAGCGGCTTCCTATTTGCTGTTGAGGAGCAAACACACTCACAAGGAGGAGCATCTACAGCTGTGCTCCAAGTAAGACCCCGCACACAGTTTCCCTCATTTGCCCACTGTATCGTTGGATAAGTTGTTCTTGGATAATTACGCAGAGCTCTCTCCTGCAGGCTCGGATGTGGACCCTTTGTGTTGGCAGTACCTTGGTGTTTGGCCCAATTTTGGGAAAGACGTGGAGACTGTACAGAGTGTTCACACAACGAGTGCCTGACAAGAGAGTGGTAAGCATGCGCCACTTGTCTAGTTGTCTTGTTTTCAGCATGGCCATTATTGAATTGTGTTTGTTTGTCTTATTAATGGATGCTCCAGGATGCAATAATTACAGTATAAATGTTTTTTCAGAGGCAATTTTTATGTGTTTGTATGAAGAACAGTGACTGGGATTTACAGAGCTGGGAAAAGTAAGATTAGAAAGACAACAGCAGGAGATGATGCCTGGCAGACATTTTCAGATCAAGGGTCTTTACTAGTGATTTTCAGAGCTTCTGCAGTCGACATGCATTATGCATATTTCCAAAGTTTTTTCATTGTCCTCTGCTTTGGCCTCACTTGTTTGTTTCTTTAAAACTTACCAAGGCATCTAGAAATAAAATTCCAAAAGTCCAAATTCCAAAAGTTTACCACGGGCCATTGTCAGGCAGCTTTTAGTGTTGATCTGAGAACTTTCACAAAGCTTTCCTACCATTATTAAACATATATGTTAACTCATATTCTTACTGCCTATTGCTGACATTTAATTTGGCACATGCATCCCACCGCTTTGAATGTGACAGGAATTGTTCTTCAATGAATGCTGACGATTTTGTTGCTGTCTGAGAACTTTCTGTCTATAACATTGTATGTGTAACACAGAGTCATATGGATGGATGCTGTACAATGATTAAATTAGTTGTAACTTACGTTGATGTGATTGGTGAATTTATGTCTCAGATCATCCGAGACATCCAGCTGATGGGCATGGTGACTCTGTTGATCCTGGTGGACATCCTGGTTCTCACCGTCTGGAGCCTCGCAGACCCCATCAGGTGTTCACGGTCCATCGGTGCTGTTGTCAAGGTAGAATTTAATGGTGGTTTGGTTAGGTTAAGTGATTGTTTTGTATAATTAAAAAAGAGAACAAATTATCATCATCAATCATGTCACCACCACGTGTGTTGGTGGCACAGACAAATCTCTTCAGGTTTAAATGAGTTTTCCTGATCTAGGTGGTGGACAGAGACATTTCCTACTCTTTGTCTCAGCTGGACACCTGTTCCTCTGTGTACTCAGATCTGTGGGTTATCATCATTGGTGTCCAGAAGGTATGTTATCTCTGTTACCTTTAAATGCAATGTTAAAATAGATGACAGCTCAGAGTTCTTTCATACTTATGCATACATGATCTGTCCATTTGCATTTTTTTTTGTGTGTCTTTTGGTTCAACATGGAGATAACAAACTTGAGATGTTACATCATATTAGTGAACTTACATATATTAGGGATAAACTTGTTACTGATACTCACTTGCAAATGTTTCCTTTCACTCTCTTGATTTTATGACAAAAGGGCAAACCACATTGCACTCTAAATTTATTCAGGAGTTTGATCTTTTAGCTGTAATAATGCTTTGTTTAAAAAAAAGTCTTGATTTAGGTGATTTTAAGATACATGTATGCTGCCCCCCTGGTTTCTCGTTTGCTATGGATTTCATAGACACCACAATGTCTATTTTTGTACTTATATTTCTTCTTGTGCTCTCAGTAACAACACTGCTGACAGCTTTCATAAGGCACACATCACTGCATCTACACACACAACCGAAACATGTCTACCTTCATGTACATGATTATGTATATATAACATGTATAACTGTACAGTTCTGAACCAGATCAAAGACAACTTCAGCACTTAACAGACTAGTAGATGTAATTGTTTTAAAAGAAAGATGGATTTTGTCCTTTTATTTCTCCATAGGGTTGTCTTCTCCTTTATGGGACTTATCTAGCTGGGCTGACCAGCAATGTCAGCCACCCCCCGGTCAACCAGTCTCCCACCATCATGACAGTCGTCACTTTGGTCACCTTCTCCTCTGCTGTGGTCATTCCCATGTCCATCTTCCTGCAGGGCTGGCCCAACCTGGTTTACAGCACTGTAGCTGGAGCCATTTTCATCTGCACACTGGCTACCAACTGCATGCTATTTGTGCCTCAGGTAAGAACAAAACAGCTTGAAGATATACATGCAAAATGTATGAAAAAAGTTTCTAGCTGCAAGACCTGGTGAAATTGCAGGATTTCTTCTTCAACCCCATAAAAACAGCTCTGACATCTTCTCACTTCTGCTGGTTTCTGGTGATGACACTGACACATTGGCAGTATCTCTAAAGCAGAGACCAGTGTTTTTTATGTTTCAGGCAGAACTGTCATCTAGTCATGGGATACTATGTCTGAAAGGCACCATTAAAAACAGACAGTCAGTCAGTCAGTCAGTCAGTCAGGCAGAAACTGAAGATAAGACGTGTGACACATAAATAAATGTTGCTTGTATGACTTTCTCCTTTTGTTTTGACAAACACAATAAATTCTGAGTGGCTGTGGTGCCTACACATCCATTTTCCATATGCGTGTCAGATTGCCATGTCTGTCAGTGGAGTGTGACTCACACAGAAGGTGTTTATGAGTCAAAATTACGTAGGCTGTTGCAAACAGGTTTATGACTCTCTAAATGTCTGGCAGTGGGGTTTATGTTACAATAAAGGAATGCATCTGCAGTGGAAAGGAAGGAAATATTTGAGCAGTGAGCAATATGCTCAAACACACCTGGCCAAATGACGATTGTGATAACATTGCTGAAGTGTGTAACATATCTCTAGACCAAACTTAAGCTGAAATGTACTGTACATTTTTTCACTCCTTTAAAATATCACACACATCACCATGCAGCTGACCCAGTGGCGGCAGTTTGAGGAGGATCAGAACAACCCAAGTCAGATGGCCAAGTATTTCAGCAGCCCCAGTAAGAGCCAGCCCTCTGTGTACAGCCAGGATGAGATCTACTTCCTGCTGGGGGAGAACAACTCCATGAAAAAACTCCTTAACGAGGTACAGCACTGTTTTTTAATAACATGTATATTTCACTAAGAACATCTTGTGAAATAATAAATACAATTCATAAGGACCCAGGTCTTAAATTTTCTCATAATGGTATGGTGTCATCATACATTGACATTGTTACCACTCTCCATAGATTATTCCTGGTGATGTCTGCATGTAGAGAGCACAACTACCAATATCAAAACGCATTTTCCTACTGAAAGCCTTTTGCTAATGCAGGTTGTTTATTGTTTGAAACTTAACATAATGTATTTGCACATGCACTTGTGAAATGGGGAGAGTAGCAAACAATAATGAAGATGCTTTGTGTGAATTTTTAGACTTAATAAAAGTGATACTGTGGATAATTTTCCCTATCAAGCATTAACATAACTAATATGAAACAACCTGTGAATGTAAACTGATGGACTGAGCGAATATTACCCCTGTTCTTCCTCATCTACGTGAATTATACTAATGAGGCATCTCATATATTTAACTAAAAACAAATTTTGAATATTTTAAAAAGTTACAAATGCTGAGACACACATTCATCTGGAGGTAGCAGATTAAATAAAGTAATTTAGATGATAAGCACCAGGTCAAAGTAAACACGGTAATTCTTTCTTTCTTCCAGAGCTTGACAGGGCTGTCTGTGTTATAAATCATCAAAATTCACGATGTGACTGATGTACACAAACTTTTTTTTTAGGTAAATTTTTCACAGACAAAAACATTTTGTCTCTATGTCTCAAAATGTTTAAATTTCTGTTTCTTATATAAATTTTTAGAAGAATGCTGTGATCGACAGTCTACAGGAGCAGGTGAGCAACGCCAAGGACAAACTCCTGCGACTCATGTCATCTAGCCAGCCCCACCAGGACCAGGAAATGGACTCCTCCAATACCAACCTTCACTCCTCCTCCACCCAGACCACAGAGGTTCAGTCTGATGCCCCCTCGTCCTCTTCTCTACCTCAGGGAGACACTAAATCCCAACACTCACCTCCTCGTCTCTCCCCTCACCTCACTACTGCTGCTGTTTCATTATCTGCCGTTACAGTGTCCTCTGAAACGCCATCTTCTCAAAACTCCTCAACCCCTATAGCTGCTCCCTCTCCTCGCCCTGATGATATTCATGTGGGTGAAAATGAGATAGGTGTCACTACCACTGGCCCTACAGGCAGAGACACAGCTGAGGTGGACAACCAGCCCTTATCCCTCCAGTCCTCTGGCTTACTGAGGACAGCAGAAGAGACAGTTCACTTTGTCACTTCTCTACAGTCCCGTAGAGGGTTAAACCCCTCTCAGATTGAAACTTTCAGCAATGATAGAAGTCTAACATCCAAAATGGGACCAAATGCCAGACCGACTGGTTTCGTAAGCAGTGAGCAATTACAGGAGATCCTCCAGGAGCTGAGTGTGGATGCAGTCTTGGAAACCACACTTAGATCTCCAGGTCTGACATCAAGAAGACCTTCTCAGCTAAAATTTCCTGAAGCCTCTGCACTTTCCCCTCTCTCCCTGCGGACACCACACACTCAACCACCTGTCCTCTTCCGCTACCCTAGCATCTCCCCTTATGCAATGCGGAAACGACGGCCACCCTTTCACTCCTCCAGAAGAGGTTTGGCTTGCTTCTACATGGGGTCAGGTGCTGCTGCTTGTGGGAGGATAAGGGACAACTGTGAGCACCAGGCGAATCCTGGCAAGCCCCCTGATGGGGTCACTGCAGATGGCACCGTCCTCCAGGTTCACACCACTGACCTCGAGTTGGAGGAGGAGGATGCGGAAGGGAAGAAAGTGATAAGAAAATGTAGGAGGTGTGGTTCAAGGTCCCACAGGTGTTCGGTCTTGCCCTGTGCAGAACACAATCATGATGTGGAAGCGGGTGGTGATAATGAGCAGCACCTCAGACACATTAGAGACTCCTGTGGGTCCTGGGATTCTGACTCTAGCAGCTCGACAGACTACTGTTACTACCACCGTCCCTACTGTGACTCCTGCCTGCAGAGAGGCTCTCTCTTATCTTCTGACAGCTCCTCAGACTCCTCTGACAGCGAGTACGAAAGCTACACCAGCCTGTACCGCTCCCCACACCCTGTGGTATTCAAAGAAGACATCAAACCTACCTTTGTATGAGCACAAGTTTACTGCACTTTACATGGTCATCCATTTCTACTGCTTGTATCGATGTCCTAAGAAAACATTGTACAAAATTAGCTTTGAGGATAAACCAAGTTTGTTGTGCCTTAAGCTAATGTGCACAAATAACGGGAGATAATTTTATCTTAGCTTTCAATGAGAATGTATTTTGCATTTCGTATTTAATGAGCATTGGCACTCTTGAACCTCACATCTCAAGACAAATTGGTTCTGTTACTTATGAGACGATCAGATTTGTCTTTTTTTTTGTACTTTTGGATATTACTCGTGGCATTATTTGTATATTTCTATTGTTTGATGGAAACCGTTAGATTCCAAATGTCTCCTAAGACTGACTTTTAGAGTAGCAACTGAAGCAAAATTCAAAAGGCTTTAACAGAACAGATGAAATATGCACTATACTGTGCAAACTCTGTATTTATTTTAATATTTATTAGTAGGTGTTTTCATGCACAGAATTACTTTCTTTCTGCTTTTTATCGTTTTACATTGTCAAACACATTCCTTAAAATGTTGCTTTTCTAATTTACTGTAAATCTGTACTTCGTTGTTGGAGTCTTCCTTTAATTGTCTAGACAATGCTCCACATTTGTCGCTAGATGCTTCCAATCAATAGCTGATTTATGAGACACCATTCCCACGCCGTCATGAGGTCTCTGTTGTCAGTTTTAGTACTTTTAATTTTTTTTCCACACTATTATTGTCCTGACTGATTAATAGAATTTAATGCATAAAGGTCACTCTTATCGGGAGTGTGTGCCCCAGGTGTGGGTGTATATGTGTGTGTGCCCTTCTGCCATTTGTTTCATGTGCGGAGTGAGTGAACCACTGGCTTGATGTAGGCCCAGATTAAACTGCTGTAGGGGCCACAGGGCAATAGTGCACATCTACATTCTGTCAGACCATTTTGAGTCCATCAAACCAACAAATATTTCCTTGCCCAAACACTCCCCTGCTCCAGGTTTTATCAGGTTAGTTTGTGATGATTTGGATTTTTTAGCATTTAAGAATGATACTAATTATGAAATAGTTGAAGTTTTGTCTCAAGACTCCTAAAGTTGGGTAAAAGTGCAGGAGTCACCTTAATGTTCTCTCAGTTTGTAACTGTATTTCAGTGTTAATAATGACACCATCCATATTTGGTAATTTATTAAACTAGCACAGGCTATTTGGTAAGCAGACAATGTGGAACCGAAGATGATTTGATGTTTAATGTTTAATATTGTAATAAACCTTTAATTACCTTTCCTTGTTAAAAACGGCATTCTTCTAGTGTCTATGTCGTGACTTTAATCATCACCAAAATAGATGAGGGAGTTGAGTAGATTCAGGAGTTCTGATTTTGTCTGCAACACAGACAAAAACATTTTATACTCTCCCTCTCTTTTTTTGATATTGCTCTTTCCTGTCTAGGCCTCTTTTTCTCTCTGCCTCCCACTATCTCCCTCTCTCCCTCTCTGGGAGAATACATGTTTGCCGGGGGAGGTGTTGCTATATGAAGGGAAAAACAGTGTCTCGCATTACTTCTGCTCAGCTGCCTGTTTTTGAGATGTTACTTCTTCCTATTCTGCATATGGCCCATTGAAGGGCAGCCTGGGAGAAATTCCCTTTGATACAGAGTATAACAGAGTATAAATAAACCACACAAAGGGACAGAATACCAGCATCCCTGCACAGGAGGAAAGACTCTCCTGCCAAGCTTAGATGAGTGACCTGCATTCTGTTCAAAATGATGGATTTTGGAATAAAAATAGTTGTCAATCACAGTCTAAGTAACACTGGTCTATAGCTATCAACTACATTCTTGAACATTTTATACAAAATGAAAAATAGAGGGAGAATAGTTCTGATTGACATCACCTCAAGTGGTTTTTAGGTCACTGGGGGAGCATAAAGGGTAGCACTTTCTTTTATAATAGGTTTATAAGTTAACTAATGCTTTTATGCATGGTTAATAAATCATTTAATAATACTGTGTTGTTCAGTTCAGCGTTTTGGGGTTGCAAGATTGTGAAAAATCCCTAAAACTAATTGGACTGCACAGAGGGTTTCAGAGGATTGGCTCAAAAGTTTACAACAACTTTGGAATTAACAACATACACCTAAAGGACGTATTAATAAACTGTCATTCCAAAATGACAGCTTTTAACTGATCAATAATGCTTCAAGGTGGAGCTTTATAGCCACACAGCACAGGAAGGGGCAAAGAAATAATGCAGAGCCAACAGCAAATGTGTAAATGAGTCAAAGATATTAAATAAAAAGATAAAATAGGTAATAAAAGACAGACAAAATAGAACATATGCATCAATTATTTATTTACTATTAATAAAATCATTAGTTACAATGTATAAGCAATCCCTTAATAAAGGGAACCTCGCTTGAAAAATAGTAGGTCAGGATTTAAACAAAGAAGATAGAGGTGAAATTAACCTAAATGAAGAGTTGTGGTGACAAGGCAGCTATGCTGATGTGCACACACAAATTTTTCCAAATACTAAGCATTGTGACCGTAATTAAATAGATGAGTCAGAGGGTAGCGTTTATTGAAAAAAAACGTGTTTAATGTAGATAGAGGGTTTTTGAGACTAACATGGCAACAGTGCTGCATGACCACCGGTGCTCTGTGACAGCTGGGTCCATTTGAACTGACAGTCGGGTTTTGAAACTCTATTGGCCGACAAAGTCATCAATCCCTGGAGCAGATCCGCCCATTGTCCCCGTCGCGGCATGGAAAAAGCCTTTGAAGTCGTGAGGGCGGTACCAAGAAAATTATGCCATGTGGTGCTCAAGAGAGGTTTTTTGATTCGGCTGCAGGAAAACGGTTAACGCCCATTTCTGAAGGATACCCTCTCTGATTGGCTAATTCGGCCACCCCAGATTCGCCGTTTGCGCGTTCACAGTTTTTATATTCTCCATTGCGGTTTACGTCGGCAGTGTGAACCCCCCTTTCACAATAGCGGAGCAATCCCTGTAACCCTCTACGGAAACGGCGTAGCTAACGTGCGCAGCGACAAAGACAGCGAGCCCGAAACCTATGGGGAAGGAATAAAAAAAGAAATTCAGTACCGTCGCACTCTGTACTTAAAGACCATCATTTTCTGAAGAGGTCGCTGCCCCGGGGTCTCAGCAAAGACACCGAAATTCAACAGCGACGAGGGCGGATTTTGAGTGAGCGCAGAGCCATTGACTTCGTTGAAGAACACTGTGGCAACTGGCAGATTTTCCGTTGGACGGTCTGTAGGCTAGGGTATAGCGAGGGAGCCGCCATGGCAGTCGGATCATTGAGCCTCCACATCGGGATATAAAGAGGATCTGCATGTGTCCCGAATTGCCAAGAAAACGCCGCATTTACCGTTGATCCACACCGGATCGGCTCTCCTAACAGCTGATCTCACCCATCTTCATCTGTGTGAAATTGATTCCGCATCCAGAAAGAAATCGCAATTGGTTTTAATCGGGGGGCCACAGGGAGAGGCCAGATTCATGACTATTTTAGTCGGAGACGTGTCTTCAGAGGCCCGCTGAGAGAAAACCTGGAATATAAGGAAATAAATGATGCTGTGATCGGTCGCTGGTGGACAAGAAAGGGTAGTTTATTAGGTGCTAAGAACCAGCGTGAGGGATTGTGGGATAAAGGGATCGCTTTCTGCCTTCTGGCTTCCCTGTGAATTATAGTGTTTATTCATCTACTGTCATCCTTTTTGGATGAGAAGGTTCGGCGAATCGATCAGCTCTGCCGTTTAGCAAGTCACAGTCTCCCCAGTCGAGAGAGAATCAAAGGGATCGGATCATGTCGGGTCGGCCCAGGACCACATCCTTCGCGGAGAGCTGCAAACCCGTGCCGCAGCCCTCGGCTTTCGGCAGCATGAAAGTCAGCAGTAAGTACACCCCTGTGATTCTAGAGGAGCCTACCTGTCCTGCATGCACCAGGCCCAGTGTGGGCTACGTCTCCTCGCAAAATGTCTCCTCGCTAACCAGGCTCAAAATGTGTCAGGCGAGCATGACGTTAGCTCTGGATAGCTTAGCCCTGTCATATATCTGTGTCGCTGACTGAGATTGGCTGCCGCTGAGTGGCACGCACACTGCTCGCCTCGGTGTGAGCACACACCGCTGCGCTGTGACGCGCCGCCCCGGCACCGGTCAGCCTTGGCCGGGGTTAGCAGGCCGCACCGGGCAGGGCCGTGCCAGAGGAGGATAGTTTTGGCACCGACCCAGGTCAGAAACCAAGCCCTCTCCTTTTACCGCAGATCCGGTGTGATTATTGTCCATCTGAATGCAGATTAGATCTCCCAGCGGCATTACTACATAGCACCAACCGTATGCGTAACAGAGTTAAAGCGATAGGGCCGGTCTATTACGCAACTGTCAAAGCGGAAGGTGCGACCATAGTTGACGTGATCCCGGAGAGGGGCTGGTTTACTGATCCTGTAGTCTGCAGGCCGTGTCGAAATCAGACGTCGCGACGGCTGGAGGGAGTGTGACACCGAGTATCCCGCTCATGAAGTGGCACGGTGCCTGAGGCTGGTTATAGACTGGCTGCAGAGATGAAGCACATGCGACTGACTAGGCCCAAAGTAACCTGCAGAGCGAGAGAGCCTGGCAGTGTCGGCCCAGATACATATCTCTGTTCAGTTTTGCTTCAGATGATCTGTGCTGCTATTTCAGAGCATGTCCCACTCACCCACATTTCCACTGCCCGTTTTTATGTTAAATTTCATTCTTGCAAACTTGCATCTGAAGGTATTTTATCACCATAAGTCTGGCGTAGATTGGGGATACTGAAGTATTCAAATCATTAATGACTAATGCCCCTCCTGGCTGGAGGCATCTAGCAACACCTCTTTCTTATCTTGCATGCAGGCACACATTTGGGTGTGTGTGGAAAAAATGAGGCTGTTGAGGAATGTTGGTGGTGCTTCAGGGCTGTGATGTGACCATGATGTGTAGTAGTCGGGTGAGGCCTGAGGCTGAGGCTCTCCTCTGGGCCTTGGCACTGGAAACCACTTACTGGACTAGGACACACACACACACAAACACACACAAATGCACACACATGAAATTGCACACCAGGAGATTGAGTCCTATCCCAAATCTAATACTTATCTTGCCCCAGATATGGGTGTTGAAGTTGGTGTGTGCCTGCCAGTGTGTATTATTGACTCTTGCGTTGCTGTCTAAAGGCAAAAATGCTAATGCAGGCTAAGAAATCTTGCTCTACTCAGTAATTTGGCTACGTGAAAGAAGAGTTGAAATCTGTGGCCTGGTTGTTGTTCAGACTTAAGCTGCTGAATTGGCACCACATGTGCGGCTGACCGGGGCGGACTCAGCATTGCATGAGTTTCACACCAGTGTTTCTCTGCCTCAACATATTCATGTTCTCCAGGAGACTCATCTGGTAAGTCAGTATATCATTATCAGTCATTAAAGGCTGGAGCAGGAGTCGCCCGATTAATTGGGTGTTAAATAATTTGCTTTCCACTAGCAGGTGGTGTTCAGCCCTGTAGAGGAAAGCGCTTGCTTATTGATGAAGTCCCTTGTGATAATCAGTCTACACTACACAATTGTAATGATCTCTCCAGCTGTATTACACATAGGAGGCACTGAGAGACTTTAACAGAGGGCGAGAAGTTAGTTAAACTTTGGAAAGTTGCTGAAAGTCTGCTGATTTTAATCTTGGGCTTTGTTTGCAGACTTTTGGCATCATAATGGCTGATTATGATTCCGTTCAGTGAAGATCTCTTATTGAATACATAGAAAACATCTGGTGAGCAACTTATGTTGGGTCGATTCTGGTGCTATGGCTGATCGAATGTTGCACAGTCCTGGGAACTCAATGCTATTACATGGAGTACTTACACTTGTGTCTGGAGCTTCCAGCGTTCGACTGCCAGGCTGAAGGTCAGGTGCATGGGCTTACCTGTTCCTGGCCTCTCTCAGCTTATACCGTCTTTGTGGCACTCGATGTCATTTGAAAATGTTGACAGAGCTGTCAAACAACACAGCTGTTTGATGATTAGCTCTTGCCCTGTCACTCGTATCACGCCCCATTTTTCAAGAGATGCGATTGGCTGTTTACGAGTCCGGGTGTGTTCACTTTGTGCCTTCACGGCCCTTAATGCGTTCCAGTGAAACTGTCAAACATTTTATCAAACATTACTCTTTCTGTTACTTATGAAATGTAAATCATAGGTGCACATTGCTTTATAATAATCGTGTTATTCAGGTCTCTAATCCATGGAGAGAAATGGAACATGTAACACAATCCGCTGTCAAAATGGTAAGAACTGGATTAAAAAGGTGCTTCTTGAAATAAAAAAGACCTATCCTCCTCTGTTCTGTCCCCAAGCTGAGGAGCAGGTTTCAGGAACTGTTGCTTGATGTCTACAGTGCTGGCCGTGCTCGGATCCTCTGGGTTTCGGGATAGATCAGTGTGCTGAATAGAAGCAATTATACTTCCTGGCTTAAACTAAAGCTGTAATGTAGAACTAGGTGAGGCAACTCTGTGATAGAATATGAATAATGAAATGTGAGATGACAGCTTTGGCTGTCATAACATTGTGACGTGCTGTGCCTACCTAAAGGTTATATGTAAATATGCACATTTGAACATATTTGCAACCAACCATACCATACCAACCACCATTAGTTCAGTCTGACTCGCATTGACTCGCGAAATAATTTTTCGGTCAGCTGAGTTGAATTTTTGTTTCAGCTCTACTCAAATGAAATGGCAAAATCAAAAATAATGGTTTGTTGTCGACAAGTGACCACAGAAACTATGTATGTATTTTTAACCCTGCATGTGATTGCTCATTCAGAGGCACAGTTTGCAGTGTCTGCTGCGTCATGAATGCACGTTGGACTGAATTTATAGAATAGCATGTCACCTTAGACTTGTTTTCTCTTCCTCTCCAGTATGTCATCTACCCTGACATCCACCGGCCCAATACACGCACATATACACGTGCACACATTTGCGCGCTCTCTCTCATATGTGTGTAACTTGGCTGATTATCTCAAGCAGCTGTAGCCAGTGTGTATGAGGATAGAATGCTCTTACCCCTCCTACACAGGCAGACGGACACACACATGCACACATTTACACACACACACACACACACACACACACGAGTGCACACTTGGTTTTGTTTTTGGGGTGAGGCAGCTGGCCAAGAACAACGAGCGGCCTGTTTAGCATTTCAAAGCTGCAGCTCTCTCTCGTCTTTCCCTCTTTTCTCCCCCTTTCCTCTCTGTCCCTCTCTCGCATTTTGCAAGTGATGATGGGAACAAAATGAACTAATTAGACTCTCTGATTCCAAATGAAACAGAGAGGACTTGCAGACGAGACGAGAGCCATCAGAATAACCCACAGGGTTTGAAAAGAGAGCTGAGTTTTGACAGAAAGAGAGGAGGGTTGTTCTCTGGGCAGTCCTTTGGGGGTATGCTGTGTGGTGGCAGGACTGCACACCACTCTGATATCTAAAAATCTATGCACCCCCATCAAGTCTGCTCAAAAAACCCTCTCTGATGTCTTGATCTGAGCACTGTTTGGCCAAATGTCTCTGTCAGCAGCGACATTCCTGCAACTAGATGTTCCAGTAATGTAGTGAATTATCTCAGCCTTGCAACAGTGGTGGAACACTTTGCACTTGGCATGAGCGTGTGTGTGTGTGTGTGTGCGCGCGCGTGTGTGCGTGCGCACCTGCACACATTTTAAGAGCGCGTGTGCTCGGTGGTGTCTGATTTGTCGTCCAGGAATTTAGCAAATCTCTTTATACATTCCTGACAAATGTCACTGTGCCCTGCAGTGTATTGCTGAAACCATTTCACTCACAGTTCTGTGCATTTTAGATCCTGAGAGCTGTTTATATGTCCGGCACACTGACTCTGCCTTGACCCAGATTAAAAAAAAAAAAGTGCTTTTGACAGTTTTGAAATGACTGAAAGTAATATTGTGTGTGAGAGAGAGTGTGATACTACTTTGACTGCGATACCACTTAATACATGCTGTGTATATGCATGGGATTGGATGCGTTGGCCAAATTTCAGAGAGGACGTAAACACACGGGCAGTTTGGCAGGTGCACATTCTGTGACATTCAGTCGTGGTGATTCAACATGAATGGTGTGAAGATGATCCCTCATCCTGCAGTAAATACATGAATAACGTTACAACCTGATAGATGCTAATAGATGGATACTGCTCATTTTTACCCATAGAAGAGCTCAAAAGTGGCTATGTATTATGGATTAAGTTGGACTTTAAGTTAGACTCTTATTCCAGACCAGATACACATGTACTCTATACATTTAATGTTTGACTTTAAGTCGCAGTACTCATGTTGGGTTTCAGTCTCAAGGCAGTTTTTAATTTGCTGTAATTAGCTTGGACACACAGTCAGACGTATAGGCGGTGGGCTTGTGGGACATTTCACATATTTAACTGTCTGTCAACAACTGCAAAGTTTTAAACAAAGGAAAAACATTGTTGCCACTTGTATTTGTTGCACAGTTTTTCTGAATCAGCAGCTTTGTCCAAGTGACCTTCTCTGGCACAGAGGGTGAGCAGCAACGTTTGCTGCATTCGCTTCAGTCCACTTGTAGAAACTAAAGGTGCATGGGTCACTTCCAAAGCCTGTGGTTGTATACAAACCTGTGAGAAAATATTGCAAAGTGAAAATCAAAATAACAACAAAAGTTAAAGTTCCCACGCTGTGTGTGACACTGACCTTACACAACAAAAACAGGCTCCAAGCGATGATTTCTGGCCATCGAAAGAGTTCAAAATTTGATTTAGCCTCGTTTGAGCCTAGTACACCAACAACGTGACTACCAGCTATTGTATCGATCAGCTGCCAGTGAATGTTTGGTCCTCTTTGCTTTTCCTTGGCTCATGTTGCCTGATTTAATGCACAGTTTTATCGTCTGTGTCTAAACAAACACTGATTAATTTAAACAGTTGTTCTTGATTCGGAGAAACACATACTTTTCCACATGGTCTTACACTATACTCTCTAGTAACAAATCTAGTCACTGGGGATGGCTCCCTGCCTCACATGTGTCCTGTAACTGCTCCACACTGGTGTTGCTTTGGCCCCATTGTGTCCACATGTTTGTGGCCTGAACTAGTCTGGTGACCTGAATTGACTATTGACGCTTCTGGCTAAAAGTCGCAGCAGCTGTGGCACTTTGTAGCTCGGTGATACAGCATATGTGCGTGAAATCATTCACTGTGATTTGTCACAATAATTATATTCTTGTGGGAGGCTGATTGACAGAGTAACTATGGCAATGCTGCAACGCACATGTTCAGCGGTGTTTGTGCTCTGGGCTCTGTGTTCATTTTTGTGTCATTATCCCTTCAACGGGGCCTGGGGGACGTTTTAAACGCTTAATTTTGCGACCCTTCACATGGGGATCATTTATTTTAATGGAAAGGTGCTTCCTGCTTGAAGACTAATCAAAAAATAGCCCTTGTCATTGGTTGTGATTGTGACCGTTTTTAGCAGAATGAGACGGAGAGAGATCTGAACGTTTTTAGGTTAAAGCTGATACTGCAGATTGACGTGTGGACAGCCAGGCTTTCGCTGGTTTCAGGCAGGCTTCCAATAAGTCACCTGAAATGCTAAAAATGTTACATTTCAAATCCAGACTGAGGCACGGTCATTCCTTAATTGCAGAGTGTAAGGCCTTACTGTCAGTTACATGTGTTTCTGTGTGCGTGTGAGAGTGTGTGTGAGAGTGAGTGTGCGCACAGACTTTTCTCACGGTTTGAGGAAGTGCAGAGGCGTCATAGAAGTGGCCCCTGCTGGAATACGTAGGCAGACTCATATTCCTTTCTCTTTTGCTCACTCACTCTGTCTCTCTGTCTCTTTCTGTCTCTCTTTCTGTCTCTGTCTCTCTCTCTGTCGCTCTCTGTCTCTTTCTCTCTCTTTCTGTCTCTCTTTCTGTCTCTCTCTCTGTCTCTTTCTGTCTCTGTCTCTTTGTCTCTCTCTCTCGCTCTTTCTCTCTCTCTCGTCTAATTCTGTCCTTTCTGAATCTGTCTTTAGTTTCTCTTTCTAGTCTCTGTCCTGGCGAGTGAAGGCCTGTTGCTTTCTCTGCCCCCTCCCTCCCCCCACACCAACTGACCCCTCCTCCATCCTCCCTTTCCCTTTGATCGTAATCACATCTTCAGTAATTGGACCACTCACTGGTCACACACTGGCAAAAAGAAACACACAAACTGGAGCACATACAAACACACACATACGTTAAAAATGATTATTTCATGTCTGTGTTGGACCATGCAGAGGTTTCTTTGGCTCATGTGTGACTGGGTGACCAAGCAGGTACTGATGTTTTGCATCAAGATTTGTAATCATGCTTGAGAACAAGCCCAGTGAGCCACTAATCGTGAAAAAGACCAGTGGACTTCTGCCCCCGCCAAAAGGGCCACTGTCTGGTGTCAGAAGAATTCGAGCCGTGCAGGGTTAACTAATTCATCGTTTGGTTCGTGTTAAACTCTCCCACAGACTAGTCACACTCTAGTGATTTGCCAGAGCTGAACATTAGATGGTCACTCCCTCCTCATCTATAGATGGGACGCAGAGGCAGTGAAGTCTCTATTAACTAACACTGTGATCTGGCACAGTCACCGTCAGACTATTTTAGCAAAGACGTTTTGCTTCTCGTAGTTGCGTGGGTCTTTTGGCTCATGTGCAGCTCTTTTGTACCACAGTTGGTGTGAAAGAGGAATATGCTAATGAGCAGATTTAGAGGGGAGACCAGGTGTTGTGGTACAGTTTGGTTGCCTGGAAGTTTTGGGGGTTTGTTTGGGAGCCTGCCAGAAACTGGAAGGTGAAGGGCAGGAGTGCACATTTGAGGCGCACGACACTCTTTGCCTGGTTGTCCCTTTAATTGCCAGCTAATTTTGCCCCTTGACACTTCTGTGGGGGAGGAGGAGGGAGAGAACCCACTTAAACAGGAAGAGGCCTCCTTGTCGTGATCTCAGGGGAGCAGAGCCAGCTCCTGACTGACCCGAGAGGAGGAAGGCATAAAGGGGAGGAGGGGGCATGTCGGAGCAGATTCCAAGCTATAGTGCATTAGCATCTGATACAGAGTCATATTATTTTATGACTTTTCACTGATAATAATCATAAGGTATTGCATTGGTCTGTCTGCATGCCACTGTGGGCGAGTCCGTCCAAAGTAATGAGTCTTATCTTGGTGCGATAGTCTCAGAAAGAAAGGCCGACTGTCTTCTAATCCCTGTTCAATGCATTGCTTGGGACAAAAGCACCTTTGCCGCCCCCCTCCTCCCCCGCAATATTAGAAATAATGATCTGTAGCATTTAAACAGGCAAGGCCTAGTGTCTTCCTGCCTGTAGCTCTTAAGATAACAGTTGCATGATTGTGATTGTTTCCTCCAGATATTCAATATTAATGTCCCACCACTCAAAGTAGACCTAAACCCCACAAGCTAATCAGTGCAGCCACAGCTGCTACTCCCCAGGAACCGCTGCTGAGGGTAAAAACTAGCTTGAGCAAAAGGTCTTCAGTTTCCCTCAGACAAGAAATTAGTCAGCAGACGTTCAAACTGCTCAGTCACAAATTGGCTTTTTTAACAAGGAGGCTGTCGCGCCCTCAGATGCTCCAGTGTGACCATGAGACAGACAGAAGAGAGATGAGCAGATGATGAGTTGGGGCATTAAATTTTGCTTTTCTCTCCGTTTTCACAGAAGACATCTTGACATGTCCCAGTAGGAGAATCACAGGTGTAAATAACAATTTAAGGGCCCTGGTATTTTGCATGATGACTCATGATTTGCTGGAACAAGACAGAGTCTCTGTTAATGTTATCAGTTATTTCCTACTATGACAGGTCAAAATGTCTGCTGTGATAAAGGCCTGTTGGGGCAGATGTTCAGTTAGTTGATTAGTAAGCAAAATTGCCCAACGTTTACTGGTTCTGTCACCTCAAATGTGACGCGTTTCAGTTTTTGATCTTCAGATACAACAAGCATTTTGAAAATGCTAACTTGGCAGTAGTTATGGTGACTGTTTTTTACTTCTTATTTTGACATTTGTAATGCCTCGCAGCACATTATCTGTCCAGTCCTCTGCATCGTTCTCACATCTCTGCTTTTCTCTTTAGGGGATAAAGATGGCAGCAAGGTAACAACAGTTGTGGCCACTCCAGGCCAAGGCCCCGACCGACCACAGGAGGTGAGCTACACGGACACTAAGGTCATCGGCAACGGCTCGTTTGGCGTCGTTTACCAGGCTAAGCTGTGTGACTCTGGAGAGCTGGTGGCTATCAAGAAGGTCCTACAAGACAAGAGGTTTAAGGTAAAACATGCACACTCAGCGTGGCTTACAGCTCCCTTAACTCTCTCTCTTGTTAACTAAAAAGAGTATAGAGAAAAGCAGCGTGTATGAAAGATGATGCACATACTCCTTGTCATCTTTATTTATTTATTTATTTATTTTTTTTACAACGCAACAAAGTGGAGATCCATTGCATTAAAGCGACTGAGTAACTGTGAAAGAGACATGAATGGAGTGATCTTTCACAAGAACAGTGAGCTCAGTGAAGCCGTGAAACAAGAGAAGACAAAGGCAAAACTTCTCACTGTTCTGCAGTTGACACATCCCTGCTTTAATGTGTGTGTTTTCTTGCGGGAAGTGTGCGTGTGTTTGTGTGTGGTAGTGGCAGTGGCAGGGAGACCCTCTCTTCCACAAAACAAACTTGAACCCAGCATTACTCAGTCATCTGTCAAGTTTAGTTCAGTTGCCACCCTGAAAACGTCACATTTCCTTCCAAGCAAAGCTCTGCTGGAATCCTCCTTATGTGCTTTGAATAGATTTGACTGATGGCTTGTTGAAGGGGGGACAGTGGCCCTGCTGCTAGCTCACACATAAAAGACCTGAGACTGCCAAGCCTGTGGGACAGCTGTTAAGATTCTCATTAAGTTCATAGTGTTCAGAGTTGACTGTTGGGTAATACTGGATAACCACTCTTATCAAACTGGGCCCAGTGTCAGAACTCTGCCTGATATTTTGTATATAAATACAACATTTATTGGAAACATCTAATGCAAACTAGTCTAATACACCAGCCCATCAATAAACCCCACCTTCATGAAGGTTATATTAATGAGGGAGGATGGCCTACCCTCGCTGATATTAATGGAATGAGCAAACTATTAGTAACACTTCTCAGGAATATACAATGCAACTCAATGGCATCATAAACTGCCTCCAAAATGGCCATAAAGTTGAATCACTGAAACAGCTTCACCCACCAAACATTATAACCTTGATAAAGGTAAGATTTATTGTTGGGTTTATGTGTTTGTGTGGCTGAGGAAAGAGTGTCTTTTATTTCTGTCCGTTATTTCTGACTTTCTGTGCATTTGTTTAGTGGTTAAAAGAACCAGATATAGAAAAAAAAGCAAGAACAAAGATTTCTAAGAATGTTGTGTCCTGGGTTATGTTGATGCACTCCACAGGTGCAATTTCACGCACGCTCTGGCGCGCTTGCACACTTCAGATGAGTACAGTGGGTGACTAGAATGTTTTCCATATGTGTGCTGGAAAACTCTGCAAAGGAACTCCACTCTTGTAGTTATTATAGAGCAAATTAGAAACTGGTCAGAGGTTTCATACAGGAAAACTTTGAGATAGATGAGTGACCTGATACCATGTCTGTTGCTTCATACTATGATTTTTAACAGTGGGAAATAGCTAGCCTGGCTCAGTCCAACATTACAAAATCCCCAACCAGCACCTCTAAACCTCATTAACAAACATATTTTATCTTTTTTATATGACCCTAGCTAAAAGTGAAGTATAAAAACTATTCCTTTAAGTTACCCCACAAGGCAGGGTGTCAGTGTATTGATGTTTGACTTTGAAATTCTGTCCAAATGAATGAGATTTGACCTGTGACTGACTGTGTGTGACATATTTTACTTCTGAATTTTCCCATGGAGCTGTGTGTCCTTAACATAAAGGTCACGCATTGCACACTAACTTAAACTATCAGTGCTGTGCTATGTGTCATTGGTATTATCGGACGTCTACTTTGTTCCTCTCAGGAGAGTCAGGGTGTGTTAGCAAGAGGGGACAAGAGGAGTGATGGCAGGGTGAACCTAGGTGTCCCCTGTTGTCTCCTGAACTGCCAACCTCCAGCTCCATCTTCGTCTCTCGTGAGAGTCACTTAAGTTTAGTCAAAGTTTAGTCAGATATGTTTGCCTGTAGTGGATTTTTAACCCTGGGACTGTTGTGCTGAGCCAACCGGTTCAGCTAAATACTTGAGCATTTCAGCGCCCCAGGTTTAACCTTTCTGGGGGTTCAGCACAGTTTTTCTTCCAGCAGGCGCTAACCCTGTGTATCCGAAAGCAGACAAGATAAATGATCACTTAACGGTGTGCGGGAGGGGTCGACCATCTGTCACAAAGCACAGAGTGTTGGTTCAGGACACGCACGCTCTTTGTGACTCAGTGCACTGGCCGTGATGAAGTCATACCTTGTTCTTCCTGTTAGCCTGTGGTGAGCATGACACACCAGCAGGTTGCCTGTCTAAAGTGTGGTCACTGTGGTCAGATGAGGAACATGCGTCTTTCTGTGTTGCCCCTCTTCCGCAGCTATCTTTTGCTTCGTCTGCCTCCTTTTCTGTCACACCGCTTCCACTTGCCCCAGCCTGTCCTCCCTTCGTGAACAGCTTGTTACGAAAAACGAAGCAAATGAGCGCTAAGACTCCTCACATGATTGCCAAGCACGCGCCATAAAGTGTGTGTACCACTGCACACGCAAACATACCCAAACACCTGCGTTCTATTTTCTTCTCTTTGCCTCTCCCCACTCTTCAAAAGCCTTTTCTCAACACTTCTGTTTTTTTCCCAGTCTGACTCTGTGTTCATCTGTGCAGTGAGCCTGGATGAGCAGAGCCATGCCAGTCCAGCATGTGTGACTGCTTTCTCACTATGGCGCACGCACTCGCACACACGCACAAGCAAGTCAAACAGGGTAATCATGTGAATAGGCTCTGTATTAGGGTGCAGCTGATGAATGTGTGAGACAATCTTGGAAGGCTTACAATCTGCTCCTGGTGCACCATGGGATAGGTCCTCCTCCACTCCCATCAGAGGGATCACATATCAGCTTATTGGAAAATGGATGCTTGCATTAAAACCAACATGCGCTCACACATGCACAGAGTGAGGGCATGTCTGGTGGTAATGTTGCTATTACAACATTGTTAAAGGATAAGTCTTATTTTTATCTCGCTGTCAACAAATCCAGCAAAAAACTGCAAGCACTGCCGATGATGAAGATGAGGAGTGTAGTTTGTTTTTAGTTGATGCCACATACACCATCCTGCTGCTGTTAAGACTAAACAGCAAACACAACTCCCAATAAATGCAAAACATGTTATGACAAATGTACCCAGTCTGATAAAAATGGAAAAAAACTTCTTTTTTTTTAGGTGATGATTATGTCATCAAAAGTAGCCGGCTTAAGACTGACCCGCCCCAGTATGATACATATGATTTATAAGTAATATTGTGAGCTCTGTGTCACCATTCAGTTTAATTTAACCTTTACTGCCAAAGTATAAACTGCTCAACACACACCACATGTTTAACAGACTGACGTGATATACTCTGGATTTGATACAAATACGTCTTTTGAATAAATTGTGTAAACTTTCTGTCCTGTTGGCGACTGAGCTAACAAACTTGCTAGCTGACAGTTAGAAAGCTAGCTAGCATGGGGGCCTTTAAACGTCTTCATTAAGTCATATCTGGATGTCTGGATGAAATAGTGTACAGTCCTGAGAGTTAAACGTCAGAGGGGAGGAAACGGCCTGTACAGAGAAAACAGAAGAAGCCCATTTCGACTCACTCGTGCTAGCATGGTCACAACAGGTTAACAAGCTAGCTCACATGCTACAGTGGTACACCAGCTACTTCTGTGTGTAGCTGCTACATTAGCCCCTAAAGGCACATATTTAGAGTTTTTCGAGATTGTGTGTGGGGCTTTTTTTTTTTTTTTTTTTAACAGTGAAGAGAAAAATAGAATAATTCTGGCCATATTCTTTGACACTGATCCACTGTCTACATTTGGTGTAATCCATAAGCAGTCACCTTAGCAGAAAGTTAAAACAGTGTGTGCATCTTTGAGTAGGCGGTATGCAGTTGCTCGTTGCTTTTAATCTTTTTGGAAACTGGATGTGGTTTTGTCTGACAGTATGCATCAGCATCCTGAAGGTGCAGCACTTCTAAGCTGCCCGCAATTGAGGTATTCTTTCTCTCTCTCTCGTTCTGTCCATCTGTCTCTCTCTGTCTCTGCTGGCTCGGCTGCTGACACACTGGAGGATGACAGGTCAGCAGGAAGGACTGCAGTATAACAGGAGCTGGGCAGGGCTTTACTGAACAGCCTGTCTGCTCCTCCTCCATATGGTACCATCTTTCTCACACATAACAACACACACACACACAAGGACACCCTCATACACTCCCACTATGCCACTGCAAGAAGACGAGGGCGTTGCCTGCAGTGCGCGATGGTTCGATGGCTGGTCTGTGACCCACACGCTATGA